>CM033470.1:169593590-170193590 GCA_019447015.1 Hymenochirus boettgeri | reverse complement strand
ATTAAAGCACCGGAGGGTCTTGTCACTTCTATATCCTGCTAGCACTGTGATCACTGTAGTTTGGATAGTTTAGGCTATAATGTATCTGTGCCAAGCAGTGGCAATGCAGGATTTTCAAGGGGGATTCCAAATGGGCAACCATACGTGATTGGCCTCACATGCAGTAAACCCCTTTCACCCGGAGTGCGTAAAGCCTTGCACGGGTTCCCACTCCATATAAGAAACAGATAAACTAATCGAGAACAGGCCGCACTTCATTAAAAGAAATCATCTTTATTTCGCCACATCCGCCATCAGTGAGCACGCAGGACACCGTCCTAAATGGGTTACCACTGAACAAGCATCAGTGAACACTGTCGGCTACCCGTTTGCCTGGATCAGACGAACAGGCAATTTGAAATGCCGGTCAGGGCCGTTTCGCTAATGAGCCACATTGAGACAAAGTAGCAAAGCGGCACATTGTCTCTGTGGCTCAAGAGCGGTGGCCGCGTTTCAAACAGTTTGGGAAAAAATGGATCTTACCAGCGCCGGGTAAACAAGCAGGAAGCGTTGCGTGTATTATGAGAGATGGGCGGAGCTTGTGACCAATACCCAATCAGACGCACCTGTGCAGGACCCTTCACGGCGCGCCCATCACTCCTGCTGCGGTGACTGCCCATCTGCGTGTATGGGGGCTAGCCGGGAGCTTTCCCAGCCTATTTTGCGCTGTGTACAGTGTTGGAGCCCTGAGTGGAGCTAAGAGACTGCCGTCAGTGCCATGCCATCATTGTTTGTTGGTAACCCCTCTCCACTTGTGTGTTTTGCACTTTTGTGGCAACTCCGATGAAGTGTTGCACATAGATTGTTCCAAAGATTACCCAGTATCTGTGCCAATACTTTCAGACTTTGTGCCAATAATTTACCCAGTATCTGTGCCAATCTTTGTCAGAGTTTGTGCCAATGATTTACCCAATATCGTGCCAATACTTTGTCAGGTTTTTGCCAATGATTTACCCTAACCTGTGCCATATACTTTGTCAGAGTTTGTGCCAATGATTTACCCAGTATCTGTGCCAATACTTTGACAAAGTATTGGCACACATACTGGGTAATCATTGGCACAAACTCTGACAAAGTATTGGCCAATACTTTGTCAGAGTTTGTGCCAATGATTTACCAATATCCGTGCCATTACTTTGTCAGAATTTGTGCCAATGATTTACCCCAGTATCCATGCCAATACTTTGTCAGAGTTTGTGCCATGATTTTACCAATCTGTGTTCCAACACGTTATCAGATTTGTCCAATGATTTACCCAGTATCTGTGTGCCAATACTTGATCAGAGTTTGTGCCAATGATTTTACCAGTAACTGTGCGCCCACTTTATCTGAGTTTGTGCAAATGATTTTACCAGATTTGGTGCCAACCATTGTGTATGTGAGAGAGGGTGTATGTACAGTAGTGAGAGAGGGTGTATGTACATTTGTGTGGAGGGGCGTATGTACAGTATGTTGAGAGGCGTAGTACAGTATGTGAGAGGTGTATGTAACGTATGTGTGAGAGGGTGTATATACAGTATGTGTGAGAGAGGGTGTTGTGAGAGAGTTATACAATGCAGAAGAGAATAGAGAATAAGACTGCAGGAGAGATAGTGGTGTGAGAGATAGAGGACAGAGACTGCAGGAGAGAGAATGTGAGGGATAAAGGATAGAAAGTATGGGACCTTTACGTCTGTTCTCACTGTATGGGACCTTTACCGTCTGTTCTCACTGTATGGGACCTTTACCGTCTGTTCTCACTGTATAGGACCTTTATTGTCTGTTCTCACTGTAGGTGACCTTACTGTCTGTTCTCGCTGTATAGGAACTTTGTCTTCTCACTGTATGGGACCTTTACTGTCTGTCTCACTGTATGGACCTTTTCCATCTGTTTCTCACTGTATGGGTCCTTTACTGTCTGCTCTCACTGTATGGGTCCTTTACTGTCTGCTCTCATTGTATGGGACCTTTACTGTCTGCTCTCATTGTATGGGACCTTTCTGTCGTTTCTCACTGTATGGGACCTTTACTGTCTGTTCTCACTGTAGGGTCCTTTATTGTCTGTTCTCAATGTATGGGACCTTTACTGTCTGCTCTTATTGTATGGGACCTTAAATGTCTGTTCTCACTGTATGGGACCCATTACTGTCTGATCTTATTGTATGGGACCTTTAAGGTGGCCATACATCAGTGCGATATTACTTACCCGACCGAGCTCTCACACGACGTTCACGAACCTGCCAGAACCGTCTCTCTCCGATCTAATTCCGACCGACATGCGATCGCTAAATCCCATTCATTTTGCGATCGCATGTTGGTCAATATAAGATCGGGAGAGGTGGTTCCGGCAGGATCTCAGGAACGTCGCATGAGCACTCGGTCGGGTAAGTAATTCGCACTGATGTATGGCCACCTTTACTGTCTGTTCTCACTGTATGGGTCCTTTACTGTCTGTTCTCATGGTGTGGCCGCCTTTTGTCTGTTCTCACTGTACATTTGTAGATATTGTTAAAAGGTATTTCATATGGTTGATTAGCTTTAGATAGTTTGTTAGGTTAGGCTAGTTAGACTAGTTAATAGTTAGGGCCCAATAAAAGGAACCACCACAAACTAAAATATCCCCACAAGTGAGATATTTTTAGAAACTACACACCCGCAGGATTTTACGAGTGAGGTTAGTTTCGATCAAAATGCAGATACCCGGGCGCAGCTCTTCGTCCAATTGTAAGTTATTTTCTCACATTTTCCTTTTTTTCCTCAACTGTAAAATCAGAGACAAAATCAAATGCGAATTTCAGCTAAGAACTGTGGAGGAAAGTTCAAACGCATCTCAAATATGAAAGCCTAACCCATCCCGAATAAAACGGTATGCCACATTCATGGGTGTACCCAGAGACATTACCATCAATGGTGTGGACGCAGTTCTTCATAGAAGTTTGCACTTTTACCAGATTTTAAAAAAAAATGAACATCAAAAATAAAATGAAGACGGACACTTGCTTCTCAAAAATAATTGTGAACCCGCCTTGGAAGGGGTGAGATTGTGTAATGATAGGTGGAGTATCCCCCAAAATTTATTTGTTGTGCGAGACTAATAGGGCTAGGGCCCTTGACACCAAACAGGTTGGGTGTGTGCAGCTTCATCTCTCAGACTTTGGGACATGGTCAGACGTCCGAGGACTGTCACCAGCAGGAAACGGTGACTTTCAATTTATATAAAGAAAACTAATGTAAAAATAAACTTACCATTTGCCATACGATATTATAGGTCTCACGAAAATGACCAGTGGGAAATCTGCAGAGAGAGAGAGACTGATCATGTCATACTTCAGTGTGTAAAATGTTCCAGGAGAACTACAATCAATCTATATTAACTTACATATAGTGTTACACAATCCACAGCACAACTATAACAATCATATCAGGCCCTACCCAAAAAACTTCTTACACACTTCATAGAACACATCCTTCTGTACATCTTTATGGTTTTGGTGTAAAACACGAGTACCTGGTGTAAGCCACACAAGCAAGCGAAATACCCAACATCCACCTAATCAATTTTAAACTATACCTCTTCACCTAGCCCCCAAGTTACAAACAGATCATTCAGCGTTTAGTGCGAATTATGAGTCACAATGTATGTACAAAATTATACGGTACAAAATACACACAGGGTCATTTACCCGCAGCGTCCCTTTCAGCCCTTAACGTTGCACTAACTGAACGACAGTTTGCGCAACGTTAAGTCTCGCTTTATGGCTGCTGCGCAAGTACAGTAAGAGACACTAGCGCAGCTGTCACAAACCAATTTACCAGAGGCTGCAGGCTCTTTGCACACAGTATTATAACGTTGGCTAATGTACCATACTTACGTGTGGTGAGTCGCACAGTCTCTGGTAAATCCGGAACGGCAGAATTGACCAGAGAGCTTGTGCTTCCCTGATGGAATGACCTAGGTGGGAAGTCGAATCGCTGGTTTCTGTCAGAATTAGAACAGATGTATTTCTGATCGTAATCTTTCAATGCACAAAGAACTGGGTTATCATTTATACAGCATATACACAGCATAGGAAACGCTCGGGACTGTGTTCCCCGGCCACGGGAAATTTTTCCCTCTTTTTCGAACGAGCGTTCACGCTCATTCGGAAAAAGATGGGAAATGTAATCTGTTACTTTATAAAAACAAGGTGGAACCTGGATCCATCGACTAGACCAGAGACAGATAAGGTATTAGCGGTATAGAGGGCTAAAATAGCGCTCTAAACACCTTCCTAGCACACAGACACACTGTGCCACACCACAAAACAACGAACCGCGTTCGTGTAAACGCCACTACTAGCAGGTGAAGGGGGTGAATCCCGTGCATGGTACTTACTGATAAAGAGGCTCACTAGCCAGAGTCATAATGAACGCTAAATGCAGGGTAAACCCACAGAACAGCGAAACAATAAGACGACCCAACCTCACCGCTCTCTCTACTGCAACCGCTTAACGACTGAACAACCTTCGGAAACTTCTAGAATAAACTCCGACTGCAAAAGGGGACGCGCGTTTTCTCGTTGGTCAAGTGACTAAATTATACGCTTTCCATTGGCCGCTTTACTGTCAGTCATTGTTGGGGGTGGATACTGAAGAAATACTAGAAAAACGTATTAGACACTTATAACAGCATGGGCACTACAGTTAGATATGGGCTGGGCTTGAACTGAAGTACATTCCAGCCTCATGCAGTATCTATAGTCTCAAAGTGTCTCATTTCCCCAGAGCTGCTGGGCAATGTGCTTGTTGCAGAGTGTGTCTTCCTATTGGCCTCGTCGCCGACGGGATGTAGGGTCGGGCTTAACGGAGCAGCACGTAAGTATTTGCCTTAAGTTAAGTGACCCAGGGGTGTGGACTTAGCAGTTCAGGTCCTCACCCTGGTTAGAAAGCACTGATTGAAGGAAGGAGCGGAGGGAAGGTGGTTAATTGTTCTTATTAGGGCCGGATGCGCGGGTGACTCATTAGGCGCTCGCGATTAATAGTGAATGTATTTTTCTTATATAGCGCTACATATTCCGCAGCGCTTTACAATAATTTACTCAATTCACATCAGGCCCTGCCCCAAGAGCTTACAATCTAATCACTCTACACATACAACCTATCAGTATGTCTTATGATTGTGGAGGAAACCCACACAAGCATGGGAAAACATATAAACTCCTTGCAGATATTGTCCAAGGGTGGAATCAAACTAAGGACCTCAGCGATGGAAGGCATCACTGCTAACCACTGAGCCACGGTGCTGCCCCAATATCGCATGATTTTAATGCCACCAGCATTGAAATCACCTGCGGGTAAATCCCTTTTGGGAGATATTAAATCTCAGAAGGTAGATTTGCCCAGAGCAATAGCGGCTCTGTGTAAATCTTCCCCAAAGATGGAATATGCATTGTAGTAGTGGGTGCCAATGAAGTAAAGGGTGGTCCAGTCTAACGTATGATATGGTCATTTAGCTGGGCTGTTTTGGCACAATCATATAGGGAGATTTACCTAGAGCCGTTATCGCTCTAGGTAAACCTCCCCGTCGCAGGATTCAATACGTGTGAGGTTTGCAAGTGTGGGTGAACCCAGGAAGGAAAACTACGCACACCTTGTATGAATTCCTTGCACTACTGCATAGTTGTATTTTGCGATACCTGTGCACCCAGCTCAATGGAGTAAAAGTTGTGCTAATCGATATTGAATCATTTAGCGTGACTTATATTCCATAAATGAGCCTAGTATCGCTTGGTAAATGAGGCTGATACAGGAGATTCACCCAGACGCAAGCGCAAGGTTG
Organism: Hymenochirus boettgeri; assembly: GCA_019447015.1. Lineage (NCBI taxonomy): Eukaryota > Metazoa > Chordata > Amphibia > Anura > Pipidae > Hymenochirus > Hymenochirus boettgeri. The sequence continues at coordinate 170,187,754 of CM033470.1, read as the reverse complement.
TGTGACTCTATCAGCTGGTGTGAAATACTTACGTGCAAACTGCCACACAGCCTCTGGTAAATAGGCTTGTATAGAGCTACAATACAAGTTTTTAAGTGTTAAAGGATATCTCCCACTAGTAAAACAAAATTTTGGAATTCAATGCAATGCGCATAGAATACAGAGTCCCGGCTCCTGCAGGTTTATTGAAGAGGGGGGGGGGTAAGACACAGCTCCTTTACCTCCTTTTCTTAAATAAAACTGAATACCTAAATTTCGTTTTTACCAGTGGAGATACCCTTTAAGGTGGCCAGATGTGCAATACTGTTGACCAATACTCAGACCAGACCTTTAGCACTCCATGTATGGTTCTGTTATCTCTCTGATTTCATCACCCCGATTAAATTTTGGCTGATTGGAATTAAAGGCTGTGATCATCTGAAGAGTGATCTTCTATGACTACCATGTTTGTTCTGGCATGGGGGTATGACCTTGCTATAATTACAGACATGTAATTCAAATCACAGGACATGCTGGAAGAGTTTAACTGCATTTTGCTCGATTTGCACAGTAGCGCTTCAATAATTTTAGTGTGTGTGCTCTCTAGCTCTGTCATCTTCAGCAATATAATTATATTATTTCTGGGTTCTGACACATGCTTCTGACAAGTTCAGGTGTCACTTTTTCCTACCCTTCTGTCCCTGTGCCATTTCTCCTACCCTCATCGGCCATGTCTTTTTTTCTGCCCTACTTCTCCCTGTGTTGACTTTTACATTAACTTCTACTCCTCTGTAATTTTTTATTGTGGTTTGTTACTCATACATACACACCTTATCCTATAGCATCACCCCTAAAATTGAAACATATAAAACCACATGGCGCAGAGCTCAGGGGGAGAATAACAGATTGAACCCTAATCTTAGCACAGCTCTGTGCAGGGACGTGCTTAGTGGTGATTAAAATTTCCCAGAATCCCCTATTACTGTTAGCAGATCCTTAACTGGTGTTTTGGAACTTTGGATATAGATATGCTAATTACATTCCACACTCTGCCCTGTGAAATTGTCCACATAGACAGTAATAAAGCCCACACAGTAGCACAAATAAGTACTTGTCCACCTTAATGGCTATTTACCTAATAGTAGTATTGGCATGAACTGTATTGGCATATTTATTTCACACCCATTTTCGTTTGTGTGTACACGTTTGGAACGGTACATGCTGGATCCATTTTAGGACCTTCAGCTTTCCCAATAAGCCCTTTCTTGAGATTCAATGGTTGCAGCTGGGGATTGACAGCGACGGTAATATTGGTGGGTCTCCCTTAACCTCCTGGCAAGGGAGACCCTATGGATCCCCTCTTGGTAAGTTTGGCTGAAACCGAGAGGGAAGAAGGTCTTGACACCACACACAAGCACTTGTGTGTCACTTTGGTGTTGGAGCACAAAGACTGACCCTGGGCTTCAAAAAAAAAAGTAGTATTGGAATGAACTAAACTCAAAGGTCTAACATACAACACTATAAGTTTCCTAATCAATTAAAATCTTTAGTTCAGCTTCTGTCCATATTCTGCCCACTGTGCTAAGCATTTATATAGGTCAGGAATTAACAGTATAAAAAGCCAACATTTTGCTAAACTCGGGTTCCTACGTGTAACAAAGGGGGGGGGGTTATCACTGCTTTGGCCTTTAACTGAGGCAGCAAAAGTCAAGCGGCATTAAACTCTGTTCCCCAATCACTGCATCCAGTAGGGTGTATCATGGTCTGCAGGGGCAAGACAACCTCTGTCATCAAGTAAATTTACTTTATTTCATCTTTGTCTGCTATGTCACAGTTATAAATAAAAATAAGCATCTGCAGAGAAAAGGCAAGGTGGGGAGCTTTAACCCTTTCACTGCCAGGAGAATTTCATTTTTTTTTGTCGTTAACTGCCAGAAGAATTTTCATGATTTTGCCCTTAATCGCTTTAGACTAATTACAGAAGGAAACCTTGCAGTAAATCAGGAATATTATACATTGTTTTTTTTCAGCACAAAGTGTACTTTAACAGGGTAACAAATTTTGTAACTTTTCTGGAAATTTTACTGGATTATGGGTAAAATATGTAAAAAAAAATGAAAAATTTGCAAATTTTCATGGCTTTTTCCCATTTTTACTTATAGTTATCTTAAGGTTACGCACAAAATCTTACTGTTTCTAAAATCAGATACTCCCCAGCACAAAGATACCAGATATATGTAGGTACCCCACTTTTCCTGTACAGAAGACCCCCCCAAACTAAAACTGCACCTTCAAGAATTTTACACAAATTGAAATTTATAACCACTACTGACATTTAACATAGAATTCTTCCAAATTAACTAAAATATCCCCACAAGTGAGAATTTTTAGAAACTACACACCCGCAGGATTTTACGAGTGAGTTAGTTTCGATCAAAATGCAGATACCCGGGCGCAGCTCTTCGTCCAATTGTAAGTTATTTTCTCACATTTTCCTTTTTTTCCTCAACTGTAAAATCAGAGACAAAATCAAATGCGAATTTCAGCAAAAACTGTGGAGGAAAGTTCAAACGCATCTCAATATGAAAGCCTAACCCCTCCCGAATAAATCATGGGTGTACCCAGAGACATGGCTACCAACTAACCCAGAGCGTGACCAGTGTCAAATGTCAGTGCAGCAAAAAAAAATTAGCCAGTTTTGTATTTGAACAGTCTGCAGTTTTTCCACAAAACACCCCCCCCCAACTCAGAAATACCCCCCACAAACTATATATCTACACACCTTCAGCTATGTAACGCTGTAGTTTCGTTCATTCATACCATCAATGGTGTGGACGCAGTTCTTCATAGAAGTTTGCACTTTTACCAGATTTTAAAAAAAAATGAACATCAAACATCATTCAAAAAGGTAGAATCATGCCAAAACCCCATGGAATGTAAAAAAAAGTTACCAAATATCATCTCCCAAATGTCCTGAATCAAACGGTATGCCATATGTGTGGTTACACATGCGGACGTGGAAGCGAAAAGCCACAAAGTGAGACAACCACGAGGCTCAGAAACAGCGAAAATATTTAGCCAACTCCGAATTAGGACAGTCTGCAGTTTTTTCCACAAAACAACCCCCGTAACTTAGAAATAACTCCCACAAACTATATTTCCTGAAATCTACACACCTTCAGCTATGTACGCTGTAGTTTGTTCATTCATACCATCAATGGTGTGGGCGCAGTTCTTTGAGAAGTTCGCATTTGTCTGAAAAAAGAACAAAAAACACTTCAAAAGGTAGAATCATGCCAAAACCTCATGGAATCTAAAAAATGTTACCAAATACAATCTCCCAAATGTTCTAAATCAAACGGTAGCCTATGTTATGGATACACACGCAGACGTGGAATCAACTAGCCACAAAGTGAGCCAATGAACATGGCCCAATTACAGCAACTTTTTAGATTTGTCAGACTAACACCCCTCTATATTAGAAATACCCCCCAAAACTATATATTCTTGGACTCTACACACCTTCAGCTACACAATCTTTTATGCATACAACCAATGGTGTGGGGTGCGGTTTTGTGTACAATTTCGTTCTTTAACCAGATTTTCAGGAAAAATTTATAAAATACAATTCAAAGTTAAAAATCATGGCAAATTTCCATGTCATGTAAAAAAAACTTGTCAATTATCAATCTTCCAAATGCCCTGAATCAAACGGTATGCCATATGCGTGGATGACACAGGACGTGGCCACCAACTAGCTCAAATGGACGCATGCACAAGTGTAATTACAAGAAAAAAATCAAGTGCTCTGTAATTCAAACAGCCCCAAAACTTTGAAATGTCCCCCACAATAAAACCCCCAACTAAATCAATCTCCCACATTTTGAATCAAACGGTATGTCATATGCGTGGATGCACATAGAGACGTGCCACCAACTAGCTCAAATGGGACGCATGCACAAATGCAATTACAAGAAAATCAAAGTGCTCTTTAATTTGAACAGCCTACCCTTTTTCTAAGGAAACAGTCCCAAACATGGAAATTCCCCCTACAACTATATATTTTGGAATCTACACACCTTCAGCTACGTTACGGTGCCATGCTTTCATACATCATGAAGAATTACAGACCAAGTGATCCAAAGAACTCTGTTGTTTTAGAGGTTTTGTGAAAAATAAAATAAGATGATTCAAGGATTGAAATCCTACCTAAACCCCTTGACAAGCAAAAACCCCCCTAAATAGCAATCTCCCACATATCCTGCATCAACAGTATCCATATGTGTGGGTCCACACAGAGACGTGAGACGTGGCCACCAACCATCAAACGGGACGCATGCACAAGTGTATTTACAAGAAAAATGTGCTCAGTAATTTCAAATAGCCCCAAAACTTGAAAATGCCCCCCGCAAATAAACCCCCCCACTAAAATCAATCTCCCACATGTTCTGAATCAAACGGTATGCCATATGCGTGGATGTACACAGAGATGTGGCCACCAACTAGCTCAATGGGACGCATGCACAAATGCAATTACAAAAAATTCAAAGTTCTCTGTATTTGAACAGCCTACCCTTTTTCTAAGGAAACAGTCCCAAAACATGGAAATTCCCCCCACAAACTATATATTTTTGGAATCTAACACCTTCAGCTACGTTACTGGCCATGATTTCATACATGAAGAATTCTAGACCCAGTGATCCAAAGAACTCTTGTGTTTTTAGAGGCTTTGTGAAAAATAAATAAGATGATTCAAGGATTGAAATCCTACCTAAACCCACTTGACAAGCAAAAAACCCACTAAATGTCAATCTCCCACATATCCTCGATCAAACGGTATGCCATATGTGTGGGTGCACACAGACTTGGCCACCAACTAGCTCAAATGGGACGCATGCACAAGTGTAATTACAAAAAAAAAAATCAACAGCTCTGTAATTTCAAAGCCCCAAATTTGTAAATGCCCCCCACAATAAAACCCCCGACTAAATATCAATCTCCCACATGTTCTGAATCAAACGGTATGCCAATCTGGATGCACAGAGAGACGTGGCCACCACTAGCTCAAAGGGACGCATGCACAAATGCAATTACAAAAAAATCAAAGTGCTCTGTAATTTAACAGCAACAGCCAACATATCCCTATTTCTAATGCTATCGTAGTCCAAATGAACATCACATGGAAATTCCTCCACAACTATACATTTTGGAATCTACACACCTTCATACGTTACGGTGCCATGCTTTCATACATACATGAATTCCAGACCCAGCGATCCAAAGAACTCTGTGTTTTACGAGATTTTGTGAAAAATAAAATGAAATGATTCAAGGGTTGAAATCCTACCTAAACCCACTTGACAAGCAAAAAAACCCACTAAATAGCAATCTCCCACAGTCCTGAATCAAATGGTGTCCATTTGCGTGGGTGCAAACAGAGACGGGCCACCAACTAGCTCAATGGGACGCATATAGAAGTGCTTACAAGAAAAAATTTAAAACGCTACAACCCACCCCCCCACCACACACCCTCTCCCCATTTTAGTGGTATTTTAGTGAAAACCGGTTAGTACGGAGAGTCACACACGTTTTTGCACACTTTACTGATCCTAAAAATTCAATACGGTCTTTATTTGGTACCTCTGCAAAATTTCCTTATAAAAAATAGGCTTAGTTTCCCTTGAAATCGTACAATACGTATTCGCGTTTACTTTACCGATATTACTGGGGACATTCGGGAGCTTAGAGAAGACAACGTTTTTTTCTAATTTATAGTTTTAGGGTAAAAAAAAAAAGGTGTGTGTATCACTTGAAGAATTTTTTGTGTGTATTTCCCTTTTTTTCCCTGATCATTCCCAAAGATAATCATCAGATCACTTAGGGAATGATACCGAACTTGGAACAAATCATTCAAAAAGGTAGAGAATCATGCCAAAACCCATGAATGTAAAAAAAAGTTACCAAATATCAATCTCCCAAATGTCCTGAATCAACACGTATGCCATATGTGTGGTTACACATGCGGACGTGGAAGCGAAAGCCACAAAGTGAACAACGCACGATGGCTCAGAAACAGCGAAAATATTTAGCCAACTCCGAATTAACATGTCGGCAGTTTTTTCCACAAAACACCCCCGTAACTTAGAAATAACTCCCACAAACTATATATTCCTGAAATCTACACACCTCACTATTGAACGCTGTAGTTTGTTCATTCATACCATCAATGGTGTGGGCGCAGTTCTTTGTAGAAGTTCGCATTTGTCTGAAAAAATGACAAAAAACAACTTCAAAAGGTAGAAATCATGCCAAAACCTCATGGAATCTAAAAAATTTTACCAATATCAATCTCCCAAATGTTCTGAATCAAACGTATGCCCTATGTAGGGATACACACGCAGACGTGGAATCAACTAGCCACAAAGTGAGCCAATGAACAGTGGCCCAATTACAGCAACTTTTTAGATTTGTCAGACTAACACACCCTCTATATTAGAAATACCCCCCAAAACTATATATTCTTGGACTCTACACACCTTCAGCTACACAATCTTTTATGCATACCACCAATGGTGTGGGTGCGGTTTTGTGTACAATTTCGCTTTCTTACCAGATTTTCAGGAAAAATTTATAAAAATACAATTCAAAGTTAAAAATCATGGCAAATTTCCATGTCATGTAAAAAAACTTGTCAATTATCAATCTTCCAAATGCCCTGAATCAAACGGTATGCCATATGCGTGGATGCACACAGGGACGTGGCCACCAACTAGCTCAAATGGGACGCATACACAGTGTAATTACAAGAAAAAAACAAAGTGCTCTGTAATTTCAAACAGCCCCAAAACTTTGAAATGTCCCCCACAAATAAAACCCCCAACTAAATATCAATCTCCCACATGTTCTGAATCAAACGGTATGTCATATGCGTGGATGCACATAGAGACGTGGCCACCAACTAGCTCAAATGGGACGCATGCACAAATGCAATTACAGAAAAAATCAAAGTGCTCTTTAATTTGAACAGCCTACCCTTTTTCTAAGAACAGTCCCAAAACATGGAAATTCCCCCTACAAACTATATTTTTGGAATCTACACACCTTCAGCTACGTTACGGTGCCATGCTTTCATACATACATGAAGAATTACAGACCAAGTGATCCAAGAACCTGTGTTTTTAGAAGGTTTTGTGAAAAATAAAATAAGATGATTCAAGGATTGAAATCCTACCTAAACCCCTTGACAAGCAAAAAAACCCCACTAAATAGCAATCTCCCACATATCCTGCATCAAACAGTATGCCATATGTGTGTGGGTGCACACAGACGTGAGACGTGGCCACCAACCAGCTCAAACGGGACGCATGCACAAGTATTTACAAGAAAAAAATGTGCTCAGTATTTCAAATAGCCCCAAAACTTGAAAATGCCCCCCGCAAATAAACCCCCCCACTAAATATCAATCTCCCACATGTTCTGAATCAAACGGTATGCCATATGCGTGGATGTACACAGAATGTGGCCACCAACTAGCTCAAATGGGACGCATGCACAAATGCAATTACAAGAAAAATTCAAAGTTCTCTGTAATTTGAACACCTACCCTTTTTCAAGGAAACAGTCCCAAAACATGGAAATTCCCCCACACACTAATATTTTGGAATCTACACACCTTCAGCTACGTTACAGTGCCATGATTTCATACATGAAGAATTCTAGACCCAGTGATCCAAAGAACTCTTGTTTTTAGGAGGCTTTGTGAAAAATAAAATAGATGATTCAAGGATTGAAATCCTACCTAAACCCACTTGACAAGCAAAAAAACCCACTAAATGTCAATCTCCCACATATCCTGCATCAAACGGTATGCCATATGTGTGGTGCACACAGAGACTTGGCCACCAACTACTCAAATGGGACCATCACAAGTGTAATTACAAAAAAAAAAATCAAACAGCTCTGTAATTTCAAACAGCCCAAAAATTTGTAAATGCCCCCCCAAATAAAACCCCCGACTAAATATCAATCTCCCACATGTTCTGAATCAAACGGTATGCCATATGCGTGGATGCACAGAGAGACGTGGCCACCAACTAGCTCAAATGGGACGCATGGCACAAATGCAATTACAAGAAAAAATCAAAGTGCTCTGTAATTTGAACAGCCTACCCTTTTTCTAAGAAACAGTCCCGAAACATGGAAATTCCTCCCACAAACTAACATTTTTGGAATCTACACACCTTCAGCTACGTTACGGTGCCATGCTTTCATACATACATGAATTCCAGACCCAGCGATCCAAAGAACTCTGTGTTTTTACGAGATTTTGTGAAAAATAAAATGAAATGATTCAAGGGTTGAAATCCTACCTAACCCACTTGACAAGCAAAAAAACCCCCTAAATAGCAATCTCCCACATGTCCTGAATCAAATGGTGTGCCATTTGCGTGGGTGCAAACAGAGACGAGGCCACCAACTAGCTCAAATGGGACGCATATAGAATGCAGTTACAAGAAAAAAAATTTAAAAACGCTACAACCCACCCCCCCACACCACACCCTCTCCCCATTTTAGTGGTATTTTAGTGAAAACCGGTTAGTACGGAGAGTCACACCGTTTTTGCACACTTTACTGATCCTAAAAATTCAATACGGTCTTTATTTGGTACCTCTGCAAAATTTCCTTATAAAAAAATGGCTTAGTTTCCCTTGAAATCGTACAATACGTATTCGCGTTTACTTTACGATATTTGGGGACATTCGGACTTAGAGAAGACAACGTTTTTTTCTAATTTATGTTTTAGGTAAAAAAAAAAAGGGTGTGTGTATCACTTGAAGAATTTTGTGTGTATTTCCCCTTTTTTTTCCCTGATCATTCCCAAAGATAATCATCAAATCATCTTAGGGAATGATACCGAACTTGGAATACGGGCATATGCCCATTTTCCAATCGAAATCCGATCGGAAAAACACTTCCCGGAAATCATATTCCAGGAAGTGATTTTTCATTCATTGGCAAAGATCAATAATTTGGTGATCAGAAGTGATCACCAAATTTTGATCTCTGTCCCATTTTTTTCTAAGTCTTCGCTAAGTAGCAAAGACTTAGAAAAAATCCTATTGTGAATGGACTTTGAGTTTCATTCACAAAATGTTAGTACTGTCAAGCATGAAAGCTTGTACTATACAGGTACTGCAGCATGATCTATATGGAGATCACACTGCAGTACCTCAACTAGACCACCAGGGGCAGTCTCCTACCACTTCAAGGGAAGACCCCGGTGAAGGAGGAAGCTCCGTGACGTCACCGGGTCTCCCTTTCCGCTTCCTGCAGTACGGGCATAAATGCCCATTTTCCAATTCGAAATCCGATCGGAAAAACACTTCCCGGAAATCATATTCCAGGAAGTGATTTTTCATTCATTGGCAAAGATCAATAATTTGGTGATCAGAAGTGATCACCAAATTTTGATCTCTGTCCCCATTTTTTTCTAAGTCTTCGCTAAGTAGCAAAGACTTAGAAAAAATCCTATTTGTGAATGGAACTTTGAGTTTCATTCACAAAATGTATAGTAAAGCTGTCAAGCATGAAAGCTTGTACTATACAGGTACTGCAGCATGATCTATATGGAGATCACACTGCAGTACCTCAACTAGACCACCAGGGGCAGTCTCCTACCACTTCAAGGGAAGACCCCGGTGAAGGAGGAAGCTCCGTGACGTCACCGGGGTCTCCCTTTCCGCTTCCTGCAGATTCCTCCTCTTCATCCACGTGGGACCAGAAGCTCCTATACGGTCACCGCTAAAAAGGTATGATAACTCCCGATCCCCCCCTCGGATTTGGACACAACCGAGGGGGGATCGAGGGGGCTAGGGGGCAGTAGAATGCTGCCCCCCGATTGCCCCTAGCAGGGGGCAATTTTTTTTTTGGCAAGAGATAGCCACAGATCGTATATTCACGATCTGTGGCAGTTTGAACATTTACTGCACAGATCATGAATATACGATCTGTGGCAGTTAAAGGGTTAAAGGGGAACTGTGGTCCAAAAATGACTTGAGGTAAATTGATAGGAATTGCTCCCCTGAGAATTTTTGCAATTTATTTCCATTGTTTATTTTGTATAGTTTTGAAGATATTTACATTTTTGTGTGTGATATGGCAGCAGCATCACCAGGTCCCCTGCACTTCCTGCTCTGAAACTGTCAGTCAATCTGTCCTGTGTCTCCTCCTCCCCTTTGCAGCCCCCCTGGTCCCTCCCACTCATGGACCCCATGGTCCCCCCAGGTTGTAGGCCCCCCATGACCCATTATCTTACAGCCCCATGTGGCCCTGCCCTCTCGTGGATGCCTAATCCCCGCCCACCACAGGTGCCATGGCCCCGCTCACTCACATGTGCCTAAGCCCCGCCCACTTGTGGGTGCCGTGGGTTACTCAGACCCCCCCCTCTACCTTCTCTGTCAGGACTTCACACAGCAGAGGGGAGGAGGGACTTCCTGTCTCCCTCACACACTGAGGGAGTCTGAGGCTGTGCTCGCCGGTGGCACTGTGCAGGAGAAGCCTCAGGAATGTCACAAGTCAGCCTCCCAGCCATTAACTTTCTGGTCAGTCATTTCTGTATATCTTGGGCTGTGGAGCACATAGAGAGGTGGTTGATGGCTCGTTTTAAAGGTAGGAAACTGGCCTTTCATTTCATTCAAACTTAACCTGTTTGGAGACCACAGTTCCCCTTTAAGTGGGTACAATATTGAGAAATGCATTGCACAGCTGACACAAGCCAAGTATTTCCAAGGGGGGTGGATGTTGAAAGAGTTTTCATAGTCAATTGTGCAATTAGTGCACCGCCAAAATGCAAGCCACATCCACATTTAACCCTTTGACTGCCACAGATTGTATATTCACGATCTGTGCAGAGAATGCTTTAACTGCCACAGATACATTATGATATACATTAATATACAGATATACATTAATGCCCGCATTCCAAGTTCGTTATCATTCCCAAAGATGATTTGATGATAATCTTTGGGAATGATCAAAAAAAAAAGGGGAAATGCACATAAAAAAATCTTAAAGTGATACACGCACCTTTTTTTTTTTTTTTTTCCAAAAATATATAATCAAAAAAATCTTTCTCCTCCTCAATCTTCCCAATGTCCCCGGTTATATCGGTAAAGTAAACGCAGATACTTATTTGTATGATTTCACGGGAAACTAAGCCTATTTTATAAGGAAATTTTGCAGAGGTACCAAAAAAAGACCGGACTAAATTTTTAGGATCATTTAAGTGTGTAAAAACGTGTGTCACTCTCCATACTAACCGGTTTTCACTAAAATACCACTAAAAGGGGGAGAGTGTGTGTGTGTAGGGTGGGTTGTGGTGTTTTTTCTTGTAACTGCACTTCTAGATGCGTCCCATTTGAGCTAGTTGGTGGCCTCGTCTCTATTTGCACCCATGCAAATGGCACACCGTTTGATTCAGGAGATGTGGGAGATTGCTATTTAGTGGGTTTTTTTGCTTGTCAAGTGGGTTTAGGTAGGATTTCAACCCTTGAATCATCTTATTTTATTTTTCACAAAACCTCCTAAAAACACAGAGTTCTTTGGATCACTGGGTCTGGAATTCTTCATGTATGTATGAAAGCATGGCACCGTAACGTAGCTGAAGGTGTGTAGATTCCAAAAATATATAGTTTGTGGGGGGAATTTCCAAGTTTCGGTGCTGTTTCCTTAGAAGTAGGGTAGGCTGTTCAAATTACAGAGCACTTTGATATTTTCTTGTAATTGCATTTGTGCATGTGTCCCATTTGAGCTAGTTGGTGGCCACGTCTCTGTGTGCATCCACGCATATGGCATACCGTTTGATTCAGGACATGCGGGAGATTGATATTTAGTGGGGGGCATTTCCAAGTTGGGGCAAATCTTTCTGTTGAATTACAGAGCACTTTGATTTTGTTCTTGTAATTACACTTTTGCATGCGTCCCATTTGAGCTAGTTGGTGGCCACGTCTCTGTGTGCACCCACACATATAGCATACCGTTTGATGCAGGATATGTGGGAGATTGCTATTTAGTGGGTTTTTTGCTTGTCAAGTGGGTTTAGGTAGGATTTCAACCCTTGAATCATCTTATTTTATTTTTCACAAAACCTCCTAAAAACACAGAGTTCTTTGGATCACTGGGTCTGGAATTCTTCATGTATGTATGAAAGCATGGTACCGTAACGTAGCTGAAGGTGTGTAGATTCCAAAAATATATAGTTTGTGGGGGAAATTTCCAGGTTTCGGGGCGGGTTCCTTGAATTAGGGTAGGCTGTTCAAATTACAGAGCACTTAGATTTTTTCTTGTAATTTCATTTGTGCATGTGTCCCATTTGAGGTAGTTGGTGGCCACGTCTCTGTTTACATCCACACATATGGCATACCGTTTGATTCAGAACATGTGGGAGATTGATATTAGTGGGGGGGTTTGGTATTGCGCGGGGGGCATTTCCAGTTGTGGGCTGTTGTTTGAAATTACAGAGCACTTTGATTTTTTCTTGTAATTTCATTTGTGCATGTGTCCCATTTGAGGTAGTTGGTGGCCACGTCCCTGTGTGCATCCACGCATATGGCATACCGTTTGATTCAGGGCATTTGGAAGATTGATAATTGACAAGTTTTTTTTACATGACATGGAAATTTGCCATGATTTTTAAGCTTGAATTGTATTTTTATACATTTTTCCTGAAAATCTAGTAAGAAAGCAAAATTGTACACGAAGCTGCGCCCACACCATTGGTGGTATGCATAAAAGAATCACACCATTGTGTAGCTGAAGGTGTGTAGAGTCCAAGAATATATAGTTTTGGGGGGTATTTCTAATATAGAGGGGTGTTTAGTCTGACAAATCTGAAAAGTTGCTGTAATTGAGGCACTGTTCATTGGCTCACTTTGTGGCTAGTTGATTCCACGTCTGCGTGTGTAACCAAACATAGGGCATACCATTTGATTCAGGACATTTGGAAGATTGATATTTGGTAACTTTTTTTTACATTACTTGGGATTTTGGCATGCTTTCTTCCTTTAGAGAGTGTTTTTTTTCTAATTTTTTAGAAAATCTGCTAAAACTATGAACTTCTACGAAGAACTGTGCCCACACCATTGATGGTACGAATGAACAAACTACAGAATTACGTAGATAAAGGTGTGTAGATTCGAGAAATATATGGTTTGTGGGGGTTGTTTTGTGGGAAAAAACTGCAGACTGTCCAAATTCGGAATTGGCTAAATATTTTCGCTGTTTCTGAGCCATTGTGCATTGTCTCACTTTGTGGCTTTTCGCTTCCACGTCCGCGTGTGTAATCACACATATGGCATACCGTTTGATTCAGGACATTTGGGAGATTGATATTTAGTAACTTTTTTTTAGATTCTATGAGGTGTTGGCATGATTTCTACCTTTTGAAGTTGTTTTTTGTTCATTTTTTCTGTCAAGTGCGAACGTCTATGAAGAACTGTGCCCACACCATTGATGGTATGAATAAACAAACTACAGCGTTACATAGCTGAAGCTGTGTAGATTTCAGGAATATATAGTTTGTGGGGGTTATTGCTAAGCTATGGGGGTGTTCTGTGGAAAAACTGCAGACTGTTCAAATTCAGAGTTGGCTAAATATTTTCGTTTATTGTGAGCCATTGTGCATTGTCTCACTTCGTGGCTATTCGCTTCCACGTCTGCATGTGTAACCACACATATGGCATACCGTTTGATTCAGGACATTTGGGAGATTGATATTTAGTAACTTTTTTTTACATTCCATGAGGTTTTGGCATGATTTCTACCTTTTGAAGTTGTTTTTTGTTCATTTTTTCAGACAAATGCGAACTTCTACGAAGAACTGCGCCCACACCATTGATGGTATGAATGAACAAACTACAGTGTTACATAGCTGAAGGTGTGTAAATTTCAGGAATATATAGTTTGTAGGGGTTATTTCTAAGTTACGGGGGTGTTTTGTGGAAAAAACTGTAGACTGTCCAAATTCAGAGTTGGCTAAATATTTTCGCTGTTTCTGAGCCAACGTGCATTGTCTCACTTTGTGGCTTTTCGCTTCCACGTCCGCGTGTGTAACCACACATATGGCATACCGTTTGATTCAGGACATTTGGGAGATTGATATTTAGTAACTTTTTTTTACATTCCATCAGGTTTTGACATGATTTCTACCTTTTGAAGTTGTTTTTTGTTAATTTTTTCAGACAAATGCGAACTTCTACGAAGAACTGCGCCCACACCATTGATGGTATGAATGAACAAACTACAGTGTTACATAGCTGTGGGGGTTATTTCTAAGTTACGGGGGTGTTTTGTGGAAAAAACTGCAGACTGTCCAAATTCGGAATTGGCTAAATATTTTTGCCGTTTCTGAGCCATCGTGCATTGTCTCACTTTGTGGCTTTTTGGGGGGGCGTTTTGTGGAAAAACTGCAGACTGTTCAAATACAAAACTGGCAAAAAATTTTTTGCTGCTACTGACATTTGGCACTGGTCACGCTCTGGGTTAGTTGGTAGCCATGTCTCTGGGTACACCCATGAATATGGCATACCGTTTTATTCGGGAGGGGTTAGGCTTTCATATTTAAGATGCGTTTGAACTTTCCTCCACAGTTTTTAGCTGAAAGATTTTGTCTCTGATTTTACAGTTGAGGAAAAAAAGGAAAATGGGAGAAAATAACTTACAATTGAGCTGCGTCCGGGTATCTGCATTTTGATCGAAACTAACCTCACTCATAAAATCCTGTGGGTGTGTAGTTTCTAAAAATATCTCACTTGTGGGGATATTTTAGTTAATTTGGAAGACATTCTATGTTAACCGTCAGAAGTGGTTATACATTTTAATTTGGTGTAATATTTTAGGAGGTGCAGTTTTAGTTTGGGGGGGTCTCCTGTACAGGAAAAGTCGGGTACCTACATATATCTGGTATCGTTGTACTCGGGAGTATCAGAGCTTTTAGAAACAGTAAGATTTTTGTGTGTAACCTTAAGATAACTATAAGTAAAAATGGGAAAAATCCATGAAAATTTGCAAATTTTTCATTTTTTTAACATATTTTACCCATAATTCCAGTAAAATTTCCAGAAAAGTTACAAAATTCTGTTACCATGTTAACGTATACTTTGTGCTGAAAAAAACAATGTATAATATTCCTGATTTACTGCAAGGTTTCCTACTGTAAAATTAGTCTAAAGCGATTAAGGGCAAAATCCTAAAAATTCTTCTGGCAGTTAATGCAAAAAAAATTGAAAATCTCCTGGCAGTGAAAGGGTTAAAGGTCACAGACATCACAGATTGTCAGTAACTGAAAATACTGAAAAATTCTACAAACGATTTGTAGACATACAGTATGGATCAAGCATGTTGATAAATAACAGACGATCCTGCAGTCTGCAATAAATATTGTTGCGGTCACTTTACTACTTATCAGTTTAAGGCAAAATTTTGGCCAGTGTGGTATTTTGACATGATCGCCCATTGTTGTTTTTGTCCTTATTGGACTAAAAACTGATTATTGCCATTGGTGTGATATTTTTTAGCTCAAACTATTGATCAGTATCTGTCAAAATTAACCATTTTTTAACAGGGCCTAACAATCAGTTGGTCTGTCAGCAGGAATGTTAAAGGGTCCACCATCTCAATCAAAATCTTTATATAGCTTAATAGGCAACTATACTGAAAAGATAATAAATAGATTACCATTGCATGTGTACCGGCAGATCACATTAGTACCGCATACATGGGTCCAACCGATCCCCATGCCAATTGCCATTTTTGTGAGGCGTTCAGCCCATGCGAGCCACCAAGTGAGAATGTCAGTCGAACTGGGAGACTACTGCACGTTCACCGCAAGCATCTGCACGTGGCTAGAAACTATGGCTGATTTAATAAGAGGTGAAAAAACATGCTGTCAGGAAAATGTGTAGTGACTTGGTAAGAATGGGTTAACTATTGGTATTAGTTCTTAGGACCAATAAAAATACCATTCCACCCTGGAACAGTCCTATTGTTTATATTACGATTGGTGAAGCATGGAACCAGGTCTCCTTTTCTAGACAATGTGGAGCCGAACCGTGCATCTGGAATTCTCTACAGCTAGGGGTCTGGTGGGGACTAAGAGGTCATCTTAAGGACAGTCATACATGTAAAATTAATGTATTTCTGTATTGGAATGTGTAAGATAGAAACCAATATTACATTTAGGAATGGAACAGAAGGCCCTGCAATATGATACCCAACATGGAGCCCTTATTCCCTTGCCAAGGCGAGTTATTAATATCTGGGGAAATATGGATTATACACAGGTCATATTTGGTATTGGAGGAATTGATAATTAATACTGGAAAGGAATATGTGGTCAATATCTCAATACAATGTACATATCTACATTTAAATGGAATCTGTCTAAATGAGGGGGAATGAATTCTTTTGGCTAGTCGTAAATCTGGATATTGCTAGACACTCCCACCTCATGCAATAACCAGGAGGAGGGGGTGATTCATCAAATAGTTTAAAAAGCCTGGTAGCCCAAATAATGTTGTTCATACTTGGGGACATGCTAAGAACGTGTGTATGGACCCAATGTTTCATCCTGACACAGGACTTCTTCTAGTGAGTAGGGTCTGTGAATATTTTTATCCTTTTTATTTTCTGTAACTGTTGTACCGATTGTATGTCATTTTATTATAACACCGTTTTATTTTATTTTTGTATTATATGCACTGTCCACCTTTTGGAATATTAAATCTAAAATTTAATAAGTTTTGTCTTTGATGCTCTAAAAGAACTCAGTTAGCCTCTGATAAGTTTATGTGTTTGAATGGAGTGTGCAGTGTAAATGCTAATTAACTCTGTGACTGCTTGTGAAGGACTGATGCTAATTAACCAGTTAGTTACTGGAGTGAATGGTGTAGTGTTAACCATTTAGCTGCCAGGAAAGGGGTGTGCATAGTCAGTGAGAGTCAAGAGTGGGTTTTTGGGGCGTCTTTAAGGCCGTAACTTAAAGTGGTGGCAGCGAATACCGATTAATTAGTCAGATCACGCGCCCAGCGAACTGGCGTTCATGACACATGCCCATGTCAATTTTCAGCAACCAATTCGATTTTTTACTGGTCTACTAGTTAGAAAACATCTGATAGCATCTGATTGGTTGCTGCAGATTATCAGTATAGACAGACTTGGCCACCCTTTATTAAATCAGCCCCTATGTCTGTACTGACATGAAATATGAAATATTACTGACCAGCGCTGGGCTCAAATTCACTGTAATACCGACCCCGAAGCTAACTGTGCAAAGCTTCCAAGAACACGTTTATTTTCTGAGGACTCAACTTATTATAATATCCCATGGCATTGGTGGCAAACTGCTTATAGAACCAACAATGGAAACACAAAGACAACCAGACACATTGCCTATTGCATAAGCTACATCTATACTAAGGACATGGTAAGGAGCCTTTGTAGTCCCTTCCTCCCTCCCTGTGGTTCCTCCCTCCCACACTGCCACACTGTGGTCACTCCCTCCCATACTGTGGTCACTCCCTCCCACACTGTGGTCACTCCCTCCCTACCACAGTGCCTCCCACACGGTGGTCCCTCCCACACGGTGGTTCCTCCCTCCCTTACAGTAGACTCTCCCAGCCACACTGTGGGCCCTCCCTTCGTCCCTGTGGCTCCTCCCTCCTACACCGTAGGTTTCAGCAGTGTAGAGTAGGTCCACTGGTTTACACACATATCAGCGAACTTCAGTGAGGGGTGTTCTGGGATCCGAAGGGAAACATGGCAGCGACTATTAACAATCTGCTCCCGCAGGATTTCGCGTATGTGATCTTAACTTATATCTACAGCTTCTTTATGGTCATGTACTTGAGCATGAATGTGGTGGCGGCGAGAAAGAAGCACGGAGTACAGGTAAATCTATGATGTAGTGTTGTTCCTGCACTGTGTGCCATGCCGGATATTATAATTGTTGCAGAAATATATATTTTTTTTTAGAGATCTCGTGTATTCTCTGGATTCATCTCTCTTGCTGGCTTGCTGTGATGTCGAACCTTGGCATTCCAGGTGTTTTGGGAACTACAACTCCCAGCATGCATTGAATGCAGAATTCTAGCAAGGAATGCTGGGAGTTGTTCCCAAAACATCTGGAGCGCAGAAGTTTGTCATCCCTGGAATTGAAGCTATTGAATTAAAGCACCAGGAGGGTCTTGTCACTTCTATATCCTGCTAGCACTGTGATCACTGTAGGTTTGGATAGTTTAGGCTATAATGTATCTGTGCCAAGCAGTGGCAAGTGCAGGATTTTCAAGGGGGATTCCTAAATGGGCAACCATACGTGATTGGCTGCTCACATGCAGGTAAGACCCCTTTCACCCGGAGTGCGTAAAGCCTTGCACGGGTTCCCACTCCATATAAGAAACAGATAAACTAATCGAGAACAGGCCGCACTTCATTAAAAAGAAATCATCTTTATTTCGCCACATCCGCCATCAGTGAGCACGCAGGACACGTCCTAAATGGGTTACCACTGAACAAGCATCAGTGAACACTGTCGGCTACCCGTTTGCCTGGATCAGACGAACAGGCAATTTGAAATGCCGGTCAGGGCCGTTTCGCTAATGAGCCACATTGAGACAAAGTAGCAAAGCGGCACATTGTCTCTGTGGCTCAAGAGCGGTGGCCGCGTTTCAACAGTTTGGGGGAAAAAATGGATCTTACCAGCGCCGGGTAAACAAGCAGGAAGCGTTGCGTGTATTATGAGAGATGGGCGGAGCTTGTGACCAATACCCAATCAGAGCGCAGCCTGTGCAGGACCCTTCACGGCGCGCCCATCACTCCTGCTGCGGTGACTGCCCGATCTGCGTGTATGGGGGCTAGCCAGGGAGCTTTCCCAGCCTATTTTGCGCTGTGTACAGTGTTGGAGCCCTGGGAGTGGAGCTAAGAGACTGCCGTCAGTGCCATGCCATCATTGTTTGTTGGTAACCCCTCTCCACTTGTGTGTTTTGCACTTTTGTGGCAAACTCCGATGAAGTGTTGGCACATAGATTGTTCCAAAGATTTACCCAGTATCTGTGCCAATACTTTCAGACTTTGTGCCAATAATTTACCCAGTATCTGTGCCAATACTTTGTCAGAGTTTGTGCCAATGATTTACCCAATATCTGTGCCAATACTTTGTCAGAGTTTGTGCCAATGATTTACCCAGTACCTGTGCCAATATACTTTGTCAGAGTTTGTGCCAATGATTTACCCAGTATCTGTGCCAATACTTTGACAAAGTATTGGCACACATACTGGGTAAATCATTGGCACAAACTCTGACAAAGTATTGGCCAATACTTTGTCAGAGTTTGTGCCAATGATTTACCAAATATCCGTGCCATTACTTTGTCAGAATTTGTGCCAATGATTTACCCAGTATCCATGCCAATACTTTGTCAGAGTTTGTGCCAATGATTTTACCAGTATCTGTGTTCCAACACGTTATCAGAATTTGTGCCAATGATTTACCCAGTATCTGTGTGCCAATACTTGATCAGAGTTTGTGCCAATGATTTTACCAGTAACTGTGCGCCAACACTTTATCTGAGTTTGTGCAAATGATTTTACCAGATTTGGTGCCAACCATTGTGTATGTGAGAGAGGGTGTATGTACAGTATGTGAGAGAGGGTGTATGTACAGTATGTGTGAGAGGGCGTATGTACAGTATGTGTGAGAGGGCGTATGTACAGTATGTGAGAGAGTGTATGTACAGTATGTGTGAGAGGGTGTATATACAGTATGTGTGAGAGAGGGTGTATGTGAGAGAGTTGATACAATGCAGAAGAGGGAGATAGAGAATAGAGACTGCAGGAGAGATAGTGTGTGAGAGATAGAGGACAGAGACTGCAGGAGAGAGAATGTGAGGGATAAAGGATAGAATAAGTATGGGACCTTTACTGTCTGTTCTCACTGTATGGGACCTTTACCGTCTGTTCTCACTGTATGGGACCTTTACCGTCTGTTCTCACTGTATAGGACCTTTATTGTCTGTTCTCACTGTATGGGACCTTTACTGTCTGTTCTCGCTGTATAGGACCTTTGTCTGTTCTCACTGTATGGGACCTTTACTGTCTGTTCTCACTGTATAGGACCTTTTCCATCTGTTCTCACTGTATGGGTCCTTTACTGTCTGCTCTCACTGTATGGGACCTTTACTGTCTGCTCTCATTGTATGGGACCTTTACTGTCTGCTCTCATTGTATGGGACCTTTACTGTCTGTTCTCACTGTATGGGACCTTTACTGTCTGTTCTCACTGTATGGGTCCTTTATTGTCTGTTCTCAATGTATGGGACCTTTACTGTCTGCTCTTATTGTATGGGACCTTAAATGTCTGTTCTCACTGTATGGGACCATTACTGTCTGATCTTATTGTATGGGACCTTTAAGGTGGCCATACATCAGTGCGATATTACTTACCCGACCGAGCTCTCACACGACGTTCATCGAACCTGCCAGAACCGTCTCTCCCGATCTAATATCCGACCGACATGCGATCGCTAAATCCCATTCATTTTGCGATCGCATGTTGGTCGAATATAAGATCGGGAGAGGTGGTTCCGGCAGGATCTCAGGAACGTCGCATGAGCACTCGGTCGGGTAAGTAATATCGCACTGATGTATGGCCACCTTTACTGTCTGTTCTCACTGTATGGGTCCTTTACTGTCTGTTCTCATTGTGTGGGACCTTTACTGTCTGTTCTCACTGTACATTTGTTAGATATTGTTAAAAGGTATTTCATATGGTTAGATTAGCTTTAGATAGTTTGTTAGGTTAGGCTAGGTTAGACTAGTTAGATAAGTTAGGGCCCAATTAAAAGGAACCTTGATGTGGTGGCAGGTTCTTTTTGGCAAAATTATTTTTTTCTTTTGGAATTATGGTGGGGATAAATGTCTATTTAAAGAAACTGTACAAATAAATGGTGCCAAGTTCAAAATGACAAAATGGCTAACCGCACTCCCACAGACAAAGCCACGCCCACTCTGCTCCGCCGCCGGCAGTCGGGACAGAAAATTCGTCCATGTGTACCCAGCCTAACATTCTTTTTTTATTGAGAAATCCACGTTTGCACTACATTACCATCTGTGTCTTTCAAAGTCAGAGCTGTGACACTGACGGCAGATCTGACAGAATTTGCTGAATATAGAATATTGTTGGTATCGGGGGCCTATCAGGCATGACAGAAAATTTCCATGGGCAGTGGAGTATGGATCTCTGACAGTTCCCCCAGATCTGAAACAATGTTACTAAATAGATTTCCCTATGTCTGATACAATGTTTATAGAATAGACTCATTCAATGTTTAGAGAATAGACTTATTCAATGTTGATTGTTATTTGATGTACATTTTATTTCTTTTATCGGTTGCACTATATGGGCACTTTCATTTTTTACACTGGTTTCTTACTTACCCACATACAGGGATCTCCATCCATATGGGGCATACCTTGCCTTCATATGGTATATGTCTAGCTTCAGTCACTTCTTTTGATTAGCACTAGACACTTTATATTTATTAGTCCCCTGTGACTCTTTTACTTGTTCCCTACACATAATTTTTATATCATATATTTATAGTATTCACTATTTTTTACCATTGGTTTCATTGGTAGTGCTCTTGCACACACCCATTAGGGGCAGTACCTTTGAATTAGCACTAGGCTATTTAAGCCCACACTGTGTTGCTGTTCACATCACCTGATGAAGGGGTTGTTACCCCGAAACGTTGTTTGATTTGCTGATGTTTGGCTGTTAATAAACCATTCACCGTTTGGAGTGCAAGTCTACCGTGATATTTTCTAGTATTTCGTTCCCTTTGAAGTAGGGATATTGGACTGTTTGCACCCACCTGGGGTTAGTGTGCATATGGACTTATCTATCTCTGACAGTTCACCTAACCCAATAATATTAAACACATAGACACTATATTTAGGTGGTGAAATCAGGCCGCAGCATTTATTAACACATTTTCAACACACCATTTCTTAACCTTTATATTGTAACTCAATTGCTAACTTCCAATTTTACTAAACTGATTTTAGGCCAGAACCTTTTTGGCGATCTGATGAACTGCCCCTTTTCTACTCCACCAAATGAAGGCCTTGCCATGAACCCAGCCAAAACCCAATTGTATAACACTTTTTTTCCCTCCAAACCACACATAGCTTGCCACATGAGGGATTCTGCCTTTTTCCCTTTTTTAAAAATTGTATTAATTACCAAATGAAGGCCTTGCTATCAATCCAGCCAAAGCCCCATTGTGTAACTCTTTTCTTTCCTCCAAACCACACATGGTTTGCCACATGAGGGGCTCTGTCCTAGGACCAGCACTAGTCCTCAATGAATAGTTCAACGTAAACCATTTTTTCTTTAACCTCCTTGTCTTACGTTTTCCTTTTTCTTTTCTTTTTTTTAAATGAATCAAAAAAGGCCTTGCTATCAATCCAGCTAAAGCCCCATTGTATAACTTTTCTTTCCTCCAAACCACACGTAGCTTGCCACGTGAGGGACTCTGCCATATGCCCAGCCCGAGTCCTTAGGGCTAGGCCACAGTGCTGCGGTTTTTTTTGCGTTTGCACTTGCGTTTTTAAAAAATCATTGAAAACGCGGCAACGCAAAAAAACGCACGTTTTTAGGTGCATTGCGATTGTGATTGCGTTTTGCATTCTGCATTTTTAATCGCAATCACATGCGTTTTACTATACTTATTGAAGAAATCACAAGCGCAAACGCAAAAAAATCGGACATGAAAACACATGCGATTGCATTTGCGTTGCAGTGTGGCCGTGCTCTTAGTGAATATTTCAACGTAAACCTCTTTGTCTTACGTTTTTTTTTTATTATCACCAAATAAAGGCCTTGCCATTAACACAGCCAAAGTTGAATAGTTCAACGTAAACCATTTTTTCTTAAATTCTTTTTCTTTTTTAAATGCTGCGACAGTTTCGTTTTTTCTTAATTATATATATTTCATTATTTATTTTCGTTTGTTTATTTAAAAAAATATATATAGATTTTTTTTAAATTAAATTTCTTGTTTAAATTTAGGGTGGGTGGGTGGGAGCAGCTTCAGGGCATCCTAGGTAAACAATGACAGATCTCTATCCCTGAACTTATATTCATATATGGGATTTTCCCTCTTAGTGATTACTAGGTAACCCCAATCACAGACAGCTTTCTGAAAAATGCTTAGTCACTCTAGTTGTTATTTCACCAAATAGAGGCCTTGCCATTAACACAGCCAAAGCCCCATTGCATAACTCTTTTCTTACAACCACACATACCTTGCAACATGATGGACTCTGCCCTAGGTCCAGCACGAGTCCTCAAATTCCTTTTTTTTTTTTTTTTTTTTTTTTAAATGCTGCAAGTTTTTTTTTTGTTTTTTTTTTAATTATGTTTAATTATTTATTTTCGTTTGTTTATTTTAAATAAAAAATATTTTTTTTAATTAAATTTCTTGTTTAAATTTAGGGTGGGTGGGAGCAGCTTCAGGGCATCGCGGGTAAACAATGACACATCTCTATCCCTGAACTTATATTCATATATGGGATTTTCCCGCTCAGTGATCTCGTTACCTAGGTAACCCCATTCACAGACCGCTTTCTAAAAAATGCTTTGTCATTCTAGTTGTTACCAAGGGTTGCTGACCAATCAGAACTATTTACTAAACTGACCAATTAAAACTTGCTGAATTCAATTCACTGTCAGGCCATCCCCCTGCCCATGTCTGTCAGCTCATATAGAGCTTTATATTTCATTACCAGTTCCCTACACTCAGTAGAGTAGAGTGAGCTGATAATATTGGACCATGTCTGGGCACATTGAACAATCATTCTGTATAAAGAATATATGGAACTAGAAAGGGAAAGTTTAAGTATAAACTTTGAATTTTGAAAAATCGCATTTTGGAAGGGAATGTGTGTGTTTGTGCTGCAGATTTTAAAACTCAATAATGCCAATGATGAGGGCATTGTTGTTTTTTACTTACCCTTTAAATATGGCTGTCACATGAATTAAAGGCAGGTCAGTGGGTGTGTGTACTCGTGTCAGGTTGGGGGATAAAAGACTAACTTTTTTGATGATTGGTCAAAATTAGTTGTTTTTTAGTAGTTATTCTTTAAATATGGCTGCCACAGTAATGGAAGGGTAGGTCAATAGTATGTACCTGGGTAAGGTTGGGGGTTAAAAAAAACTAACTTTGTTAATGATCAGTCATAATTGTTTTTTTGACTATAGTTACCCTTTAAATATGGCTGCCATGAAAATGGAAGGGTAGGTGAGTAGGTGTGTGTACCTGGATCAGGTTGCAAGTTAAAAAAACAAGCTTTTTGGTTAATGGTCAAACTTTTTTTATCTTAGTTACCCTTTAAGTATGGCTGCAACAGTAATGGAGAGGTAGGTCAGCAGGTGTGTGTACCTATGCCCCGTGGGGGTTAAAAAAACAAACCTTTTTTGATTATTGATCAAAATTAGTTTTTTTGACTTTAGTTACCATTTAAGTATGGCTGCCACAGTAATCGATAAGTATATCAGTACAGGTAGGTCTGTAGGTGGGTGTACCTTTGTCTGTGTGGGGGGTTGGGGGTATCCCGTTTGTATTTATGACCATGAAACAAACTGTTTTGAAATATTTACATTTGAGGATTGTTACCATTATAGTCTATGGGAAATGCTTCACTGCCAGGATATTATTTATTGGGTCACTCCTTCCTACTGCTCCGTTCCCCGCAGTGTGGAATTACAAAAGTATGAAAAGGAAGTGGACGCCATGCAGAGGAAACTGCAAACACAGAGTGTTTTATTTTTCCAACATGTTTCGACCCACAAATGGGTCTTTATCCCGAAATTCGCCGATAACACTGTAACACTATATCCTATCCTTAGCTAGAAGATAGCACACTTCTCCTATATGCCCCACACGTCTGTATACCGAATTTCATGTCTCTAGCTCAAAAACTGTGGTAGGAGATACAGTCCAAAAAAGCCAAATTAATTAATGCTTCTGCTTTATTCATAACACATGCATTGCATTGCCTTACCATACAAGCACTTAATTGTAGAAAGGATTTTTTATTTTTTCGCAAAATTAAGTACTTACATAGTGAAAGATTTGAGGGAAGATTACACTGGTCCGTTTTAGTTGTTGTTTTTTTTTTTTTTACAATATAAATTATCGGCATTGTAATTAGACACATGTACAAGAACTGTTGCTATTGCCCTTTAGGAAAAGGTAATGGATGATGATCTGAAATGCTGTGCTTCAACATGAACACACCTCTCATTGTAAATAGAAAAACTGCATGTCATGCTGACTACACAGAATAAGTGTATTGCGATATTTCCCTTTGACACAGTCACTGACTGACAAGAATTTGTAGACAAACCTTATTGTTGAATTAACGATATTGGAGAGACCAACGTTTTTAAATGGCATTTTGGTAACATGTTTTACTCTTGAATTAATGATAACATTCTAAAATACCTATTCCTCTTTGCTGATGACAGATTTTAAAAAATGAACAGCCCCAGCTTTCTAAAAATGTAGGGTGAGAAAAACATAGTTGGTTTAAATGTTGGGCTTACAGTTCCACATTAAATATACCGGACCATTCATACGCGCAATGGTTGTAAAATAATCTATTTTAAAGGGACACTAAACTCCCCTAAAGCCAAAAAAATAACTATTTGCCATTCAGTTTTATTATTCACAGGGTGGTGAGAACGCTTATTCTCGCCTCCCTGTGAATAATATTACTCTCGGGGGACCTGGAACTTACCTTACAGCCGATCCACTCGCAGCCGCTCCTTCACTGACAGCCGCTCTGCCCCTACCGCGCGCCCTATCTTAGGCGCATGCGCGCCAATAAAAAAGATAGGGCGCGCGATCGGGAGAGAACAGCTGTTCAGTGAAGAAGCGGCTGCGAGTGGAGCGTCCATCATGCTGGCTGGAAAATAAACTGCAACTTAACAATCATCTTTTATAGTCTTATCAGGAACTTCCATATAGATGTGGAGACATCTAAATAGAAAATATTCTGTGCAGGGGGCATGGCTCTTTTAAAACTTCGTGGACTGTGAGTTCTACTGTCAACAACATGGAAGCCTTCTTAGTTACAGATTCTATTACTTACATGTACTAAATGCAGTTGTAGTATATTTGACTTGGCACAAATCTTGGATTAAGTAACTTGCTTTATTAGCTCCAAAACGAAGTCAGTTCCAGAACTCTGCTTCATCACTGCCAGACACTTCCTGGTCTCTTAATATGTGACCAGCATCTTTGAGATCAAAGGTTGTGATCTCCCAGTAGCAAAAGAGTCTAATGCAGGGGTGCCCAATCCAGCCCATGCTGGGGGCTGCATTTGCGGCACTAAACACTGTAGGCGGGCCGTGGGGAGAAGCTCTGCCCCGGCTCACCAAGTTATGCCATGCCTGCTCCTTTCCACACCCACCCGCGGCTCCGTGCGTCCCATGAAAAATGTGGCCAGGACGCTTGCAGCCTGGTCTAAAGGCTGTAGAAATTATAATACTGTTGGTAAAAATTTTTAAATCTGCAGGCCATGAGTGTGGAAGGGATCTGTGGTTGCAGATGGGGTGGGTAGGTGGAATCTGTAAACTTACAAACTTACAAAGGTGTGTTTTATAATGGATAATTGTACCCCCTTACAATAAATCATACAGACCGTCTCAGTCATTTTCTCATAATTTTCAGTAGATGCTCAGATTATTCGCTAAATGTTAGTCGCTCTATTGAGCCATAGACTGTCACAAGAAAAAATACTAAATTAACAAAATGAATAGATTTTTGGTAATATAACACAAACACAGTGGATCAGTAATTAGCACTGATGCCTTGCCGCGCTGGAGTCCTGGATTTTAAAACCAGTTGGGTTTTCTCTGCGAACTCTGTTCCCCCAAAATCATAAAGACTAAATAAGAAATAAAAAAGGCTGAGGCCACACTGCTGGCTGGCAATGTGCATGAAAAACCTGCGCGCTTCACACACATTACAGTCTCTTTGTGCTGCAATCCGCAAAATGTTCCAGAATCGGGGTGCAAAAATAATGGTGAGTGACTGAGCTCCGAAAATAGATGCACCCACATTGACATGCACTGTGCTGCGGTTCTCAGGAGCTAACGGATAACAAACATGGTCGTTTTGGACTTTAATCCTTAAACTAAAATTTGTGAATGCACCTCATTAAAGGGAATGTCCACCCCTCTCTATAAAAATCCATGTATTGTAGATTACCCTCCAAAAGCAGGAGATCGTTTTATAGATAATGTTTAAATTGGCTCCCAGACAGAGTTATAATACTTACATGCTTCTCCTCGATCCTCCGCCATGGCTCTGCACTTCCGCGTAAGGCAGGCAGCATCGGCCGTGACAGTGACCTCACCGCCAATCACCGACTGCCATTCCCAGAGCAGTCTCCACTGTGGCTGCTCAAGAACAGAAAAAGAACACAGCAGCCGCAGTGGAGACTGAGTGAGGAAACCGGAAGCGGCGGAGGATAGAGGAGGAGCATGTAAGTATAATAGCTCTGGTTGGGAGCCGATTTAAACATTTTCTATAAAACGATCTCCTGCTTTTGGTGGGTAATCTACAATATATAGATTTTTCTAGAGAGGGGTGGACAGTCCCTTTAAGTAAAGAAATAGCTAAGTATGGCACATATTGAATATATATGTATGCTTTATTTTATAATGGAAAAGCTTGTATTTTTTTTTACGTTTATAGTCATAATGGAAAAGCTTGTATTTTTTTTTTACGTTTATAGTCGTTAATATTTAATTTCTGCTCACTTTTGTAGCAACAATCATTGTTTAATCATTTATGTTCTCTAATTTCAGTATCCGGAGATGTACTCCACCAAAAGCCAACTGTTCAATTGCATCCAAAGAGCACATCAAAATACCATGGAGGTTTATCCTTTGTGGCTAATCTTTCAGCTTATCTCTGGGCTTGCCTTTCCAGTAAGTAAACAAAAGTTGGCTGTTTAAATAGTTCAGACAGGGTGGCCAGATTATACAGTGGTTATCTTTAAAGGGTCACTATACTCACTCAAACAACTTTACATTATCTGAAACTACAATTTGAGAGAAGTAAAATTGTGGTACAAACATATTTATCTGTGCTTGCTTTGTCATTCAGTTATTAATGTTTAGTGAGTAGTCCTAATTGTTCTGCCTCATCCTGCCATACTGTGTAGCAGCACCTGCGAGTAGGGTAATGTACCCATGTTTATGCACTGGCTTCCCGTTATACTATTGACTGTGACTACCTTACTGCTTGACATATGAGGTATTTTTAATGTTCCTTTTTATGTCCCTGTTGCTTTGTTAAAGGACCTTTTTATATATAACATAGTAGAGTGCAGACAGTTTTCTTTTTCTATTTGTACGATTGCATTGCTTATACTGTGACTTGCACCCACCCTACTATAGGGTATATCTGGTTAGTGCCCTTGACTGTGTATATATCTTAATTGCCCCCACCCTTTCTTACTCACTGCCTTTTTGTAGCGTTTATGACACTAAAGGAGGCCATACACACGACATGTTCCCCAACGGGATTTACCCATTATCTTCAGTGTGTAGGTGCTGTTTCCCGACCAACCTGAGAGCCGACAAATGACCGTAGATGGCATTACGGTTGGTCAGAAAAGACAAAAAATATCCGTTGGTCGGTATCGGCTGCCTTTAAGTAAAGGGAGCCGATCCGATTGTACTGTGTATGGCTGCATGACCGACCAATCCCAATACCACGTACGGGGATCGATTAGGTCTGTGTGTGCGGTTCCCACCACATGTGTCAACAAATACCAATGTGGTCTGTCGGCACACATGCTGTGGAAATGGCATGTGTATGGCTACCTTAAGTTCTGCACAACCTCACAACCAAAGATTCTAATAACATGTCAGGGATGGGCATATGTTATAATTTCTGCTTCTGTAGTGACAGGTCTTTCCCTGTAAATGCTGTGATTTCAAATGATTTCTGAGAATTTAAAATCCGAAAAAAGTCTTGGAGCAGTGTATACACAGCAGTGAAAATTCGTTTTTTTAGAGTACGGATACCCTTTAAAGGGGATGTTCAGTACAAATGAAATCAACTGATTTTTCAAAATGGAAGAAAATATGTAGAATAACTAATGGTGGCCAGATGCTTAAATCCCTGTCGTCCGATATCTGGATATCCCAATATCATACAACCGTCAGATCGTGTAGGGAAGATCTTTGAAAGATCTTTCAACAATCTTACAATAATTTTCCCACCGGGCCAGTTGAAAATATTTTGGCCGACCAGCAATCCAGTTGTACGATCGGATTGTAGCGTCTATGGCCACCATTAGTATGCATTACACAAACTAAAAATTTTAAAAATATTGATAATTTCTACTGAACTGTCCCTTTTAAATCTCAAGCCTGGTACACACCAGACAGGCGGTTATGATATTTTAGACAATCAGGGCAAAATATTGAGGACTCGTTCACACCAGAAACTGACAGAAACGCATGCTGTGTCCATTTTTTTTCATGCATTTGTGTCCATTTTTCACAATGCGTTTTCAATAGATTTATATAGAAAACACATGCAAAAAATGGACAGGAATGCTGCATGCAGTGCGTTTTTAAAACGCAATGGACCAGAACGCAAACGGACACAATCGGAACGCAATAGTGTGAATGTTCTATGTTTTCCAGCCCTGGCCGTGATTTACAGATCTGAACGATGGTGCTTTTGCGCGACTAAGGGCTAGGCCACACTAAGGCACTTTTAAGCTTGATCCGATCACTGTTTTAAAAGCGCACGATAGTGTGGCGCTGTGGAGCATTGTTTTGCCATTCTTAAAATCGCAGCGCATGCGTTCCACATTTTTGTGTGCAATCGCATGTGCTCCGATTGCAAATCACTGGGTGATCACTACCACGAGAGCGCACGCCAATGCAGATATAGTGTGGCCTAGGGTGGAAAAAAAATATTTGAACCGACCAAAATACAGAAATGTTGATCAGTCGTCCTGAAATATCTTCTTGTTTGTACCTAGCCTTAAATGTTTGTCAACAGATTAATTATGAACAAACACATTTCTCATTTCAAAAAAAAAGATTTCTGTTATCAACTCATGCCAATTGAGTGCATTCTAACCTGTTAAATTATTTGTTCTTTTGCATTGCTCTTTTCCAGATTGCAGCCTCTGTTCTTGGTGCAATTTGGGTGACCAGTCGCTTTTCCTATGCCAGCGGATATTATACTGGTGGTAAGAAAACAACTTTCTTAAATTTGTTGTGAACAGTCTAGTGTATTCTCACACACAGCATTCAGTGTGAAGGATGTGAGTGGTAACATGGAAACTACCCAGAAGTCTATCTGTTCCTTATTTACATATGAGAGGGGAGCCCTGTAGCCTTAAAGGAACTGTAAACTCAATATTTGAAGTCTTTGCCCTCCGTTTGTATTATTCACAGGGAGGTGAGAACGCTTATTCTCACCTCCCTGTGAATAATATTTTGCTCAGGGGACTGGGAACTTACCTTACCGCCGCTCCACTCGCAACCGCTTCTTCACTAATCGTGCAGTGGGCACTTTGTCGTCCGAAATGGCTGTTCGGTCTCTTCGACAATTATCGGCTGTGCATACACATTGGGAGTCACGGGTCGGCCCCAGTGATCTCACATATGTATGAGGCTTTAATACCATGTATTAAGGGACAATAAACTGACTAATTGGAGTAGCTGCCAGGTAGATCTATAATTATTAAATAAAGATAGAACTCCCCCCTATGCAAAGTTAGATACAGATGCTCCGCTTGTGGCTTCTGAACAGCTAATTGGGGTGGTCTCCACATTCCTTCTATCTTCCCTATAGGAGCACATGTGCAGACGATAGTAGGAACATTGGGAAACCAAGCAGATATTGGTTAGCTGGAGGTTGTTAAAGCCGGTCTTTATTCTGTTGTGCTGTCTGAGCTTTGCGTGTTTTTCTTAAGCATTTTCTATTTTTTGCACATTAGTTAGCAGTTTGTCACTTTGTTTGCACTTTAACACTTTATCCTCAAGGACCACTTTATACTGACCATTAGATCCCAATCAATAAAGTTACTTTCTGGTCCGAATTGATAGTGCCATTATGTCTATGTTCTTTTAGTTGTAACTGTCTGTGAAGTGTGTGACATGCGCGCAGTGTGTGTCACAGGAAATATGCAGGTAATTCCTGTGTAGTGACACCATACCCCCCAACCGTAACTAAGATAATCATAGCAAGCTTTCAGAACATTCTAGTTCCTTTTTCAAGCTGTTTACTGTGATTGGGGGCATGGACAAGATGTGTGGTGCGGGGCGGTCATGTACAGAGGACATTTTTTTTTTTTGGGGGGGGGGGGGGGGAGCACAATATCTGGGGGCGTGGCCATAATTGTTTTTTTGGTGGGTGACCACAATATCTGGGGACGTGGTCACAACATTTGGGGACATGGCAGTTATCTTTGGGGGCATGGCCTTCATGGTTGGGGTGAGAGGGACCATGTTTGGGGGCGTGGCAGTGATGGCAATATCTGGGGCATGGTCACACTATTTGGGGTATGGGCATGATGTGATGTTTATGGGCATGGCCATGACATTTTGGAGCGTGTCCATGATGTTTGGTGACGTGGCTGTGCCTTTGGGGGCGTGGTCATGGGTCATTTTCCATTGCTATAGCACATTCCAGGAGGCTCTGCTTTTAAATTTCTTACCATGGCAATAACCACAAATAGCAACACAGTCTATATTTGAAACCTTCCAGGAGCAAATTGTAATGTCTTACAGGGAAATGTCTCATTCCCTGTTTAAGAAGCTGCTGTTCTGTGTCTGCAGCTCTCTGAGTTGCCATAGCCGTACATCACGCTGTTGTTGTGTCTCTGAAGCGCGTGATATGTGGACTCTGTGTCTGTGTTGTTGAAGTCGGGCAGCGCATGGTGCCCAGGCCCATCTGAGTTGCTGAATTGGGGCATCTCACTCTGCAAGTGATGTGCAGGCTTTTTGTTGTTCAAACTGGACTTAACGGGCATCGGCCCTTTCAGAGGGTTCATTCGTGTTGTGGCTGTGAGGTGAGCACATACATGCATAGTAACAAGATTTCTTCTTTATATAGTGATTACTGAGATCCCATAAATGAAAAGCCTTGCAACCATGTCTAGGTAACCACAGTCTAGAAGGACCTAACATTTAACCTTTTTTACCTTAAAGGGCATCTATAGTGGGAAAATGAACTTTTTTTCCCCAGGTCACCATGGCAGCATGTCCCCAAAATGGGTTAATCCCCCATAGATCCTATGGACAGGAAGTTAAAAAGCCTTAAGGTATAAAGGTACCCTCCCCAACTATACCTTGTCTTTTTTCCTTCCTGTCCATGGACACCATAGGGAGTAGCGTCGCCAGCTCACCGTCCATCGCGGATTTTTTCCAGGCCTGTGTGTCTCCCCACTCTCTGGCAGGCCTGATGCTCCCCCGTGACGCCTCCTTCTGGAGTAGCCTGTGGGGAAAGAAGCCCAAGGTGACCGGGCCTGGGGCAGTCTTGCACGTCCAGGTGCATGTGTTCCCCTTCCAAGATGGCGCCCGCGGCGTGACGTCATCAGCTGGCGCGGCTGCGCGAGACTTGGGCCGACCGCTCTGATTGATCAGGCAGCCGCATGTGGGAAGTACGCTCCCATTGGAGCATTAGAGGGCGCGTCTCTCCTTGGCCCCTCCGGCCGCCGAAAATCTCCAATGATCAGGTCCGGAGAGGTGGCGGGGAGGGGCTAGCTGGGTAGAAAGCTTGCCTGGTTGTTTGGCGCGAAGCTGCAGCACTGAGTCCAGGGAAGCAGTGTGTTTCAGCTGTCCTTCTCTCCACTTTGCCAGGAGCCGATTTTTTGGTCTTTAAAGGTAGGATACCTGCGAGGCAGGTAGAAAGGAGGGCTCTGGAGGAGGTATTAGGGCAAATGTTAAAGTCAGGTTTGCCTGTCTTTTTTCTTGCAGCATCTCAGTTCAGTAAAAGCCATGGAGTCTGGTAGCTCTGCCAAGAGTCACCCCAAGGGATCTAGGTGAGCTGGGGGTAAGTATGTAGAGAGTGGGGAATGTATGGTAGCACAGCCATTTATGGCTGTATTCTCTTTGTGTCTTACAGCCTCTTTACGCAGGAGCCTGTGCAGAAGTCTGACAGCAGTAAAGCTATAGACGAAGGGGAGTCTACTGTCAAGCCTTCTACGTCAGAAAATAAGTCATTCGATACTTTGATGCGCTGTATTCAGCAAGCAGTAGAGAAAGGGATGGAAGCTTCCAGTTCAAAGAAAAGAACACGGAGTCAGGAATCCAGATCAGTAGACTCAGATTGCTTATACTCCGAGGATGAGAGATCGGAGGAGCCGTCATATCTTTCAGAGGAGGAAGAATTAGAGATTGAGACGAACTTTGACGCCTCAGTTATTGAGCCACTAATAAAGGCTGTAAGGAGTTCTCTATCGCTTACTGTAGAGACCCCGAAATCTTCAACTGCAGATAAGCTGTTTCCCTCAATAAAAAGGAAGTCGGCTACTTTTCCACTACATTTTTCCATGCGAGAGATAATGGAAGCAGAGTGGAAGAAAACAGATAAAAAGTTTGCAGTAACTGGAAGATTTCTAAAAAAGTATCTTTTTGAAGAGGAAGACGCAAAATTTTGGGATGTTCCCCAGAAAGTGGACGCAGCTGTGTCCAGATTAGCCCGCAGGACTACCCTACCGGTAGAGGACGCGGCAATTTTCAAGGACCCCATGGAAAAGAGAATGGAGTTCTCATTAAAAAAGGCTTATGGGGCTGCAGGGGCGTCATGTAGGCCGGCCATGGCTATGACCTCAGTATCCATGGCGATGAAATTATGGGTCCAGAAAATGGAAGAGGCGATTGGGGCAAATGTCAAGCGTCCAAAGCTGGTGGAAATGCTGTCTGAGATCAAAATGGCGACAGACTTTTTTGCAGAAGCCTCAGTGGATATGGTGCGCCTATCAGCCAGGTCAATGGCCTTGTCAGTGGCAGCAAGAGCACTGTGGCTTAGGTCGTGGTTTGCAGATACAAGCTCAAAGACAAATTTATGTTTGCTCCCATATGATGGAGATATGTTATTCGGCAAGAAGCTGGATTCTATTATTAGTAAGGCGTCAGGTGGAAAGAGCGCTTTTCTACCGCAGGATCGCAGAGGCAAGAAGCCGAGGTTTGAGTCGGCATTTAACCGAGAAAGGTCCTTTCGGGACTCAAAATTTTATAGGCCTGGGAAGGAACAGAACAGACCAGCCGTCTGGAAAACAGGAAGGCAGCCTTCAGGTGCCCCGAAAAAGGGGACGTTTGGAACACAGTCCTCCCAGAAATAGGGGTACGCTGGTCCAGATGGAGAGAGTAGGAGGAAGATTGAGTCTCTTCGGATTCCTGGGTGCTGAGTATAATTTAGCAGGGCTACAGAATACGGTTCCAAGAACTACCGGAAAGACATCGTTTCCTCCCATTCAGGCCCCCGGCAACCCAGGAAGGATTAAGACTAATGAGAGATTATGTCTCTCAGCTTTTACAGAAAGAAGCCATCGAGCCTGTGCCAGTAACAGAACATCGAAAGGGCTTCTATTCAAACCTATTCCTAGTAAAGAAAGCTTCAGGATCAATGAGACCAGTGCTCAGGAACCTGAATTGTTACGTTTACAATCAGAGATTCAAAATGGAGTCTCTGGCCTCCATCATACAAGCAGTGAAGAGGCAGTCATGGTTGGTCAGTATCGATCTAAAAGATGCCTACTTACATATCCCAATTCATCACAGCTACTGGAAATATCTACGCTTCATGGTAGAAAGAGACCACTATCAGTTCGCAAGCCTACCATTCGGGCTATCACAGTCTCCAAAGATATTTACCAAGATTCTCATAGCATTAGTCGCAGAGATCAGAAAGAAAGGCATACAGATCTATCATTACTTGGACGATATACTAATAGTAGCCAAGTCAAAATCCCTGGCAGAACAACAAACCAGGGTAGTAACCACAATTCTTCAGGACCACGGATGGCTCATCAATCGAGAGAAAAGCAATCTCGAACCGAGCCAGGAAATCGTCTACCTAGGGGCATTGTTTCGAACCCAGGTGAACGAGGTAAAACTACCAAAAGAAAGACAACTCAAGATAATTCAGGCCGTTCAACATTTAATACAAAATCCTCGAGTGTCAGTACGCTCAATAATGAGGGTGTTGGGTCTAATGGCGGCAACAGTTTTTCTTACAAGGTGGTCAAGATGGCACATGAGATTACTGCAGCACTTTCTTCTGTCCAGGGTCAGAATACCTCACCAAAGTATGAACAAAATACTATTCGTGCCAGCATCAATACGGAAAGATCTGAGATGGTGGTGCGAGCAGAGGAACTTGGACAAGGGGTTTCTATTGGAACAACCAAGCTTCCTCTCGATAACAACAGATGCATCCGCAACTGGATGGGGGTCCCTCTTTCAGGACCGCTTCGCCCAAGGAAAGTGGCAGAGAAGGGGAAAGTCTGCAAATCTGCTGGAAATAAGAGCAGTAAGAATGGCTCTGGAGGAATTCCAGGGTGCTCTGAAAAACCAACACGTGCTAATCAGAAGCGACAATATGACCACGGTGACATATATACGGAAGCAGGGAGGTACAAGAAGAAAAGTTCTCCTCGAAGAGGTGAGGGGGATCTTTTTATGGGCAGAGAAAAATCTGGTACACTTATCAGCCCTACACCTGGCGGGAGCAGAGAATATTCAGGCGGATTATCTGAGCCGTCAGGAAGTACATCCAGGGGAATGGAGCCTACATCCTCAAGTATTCAAGGATCTGACAAAGAAATGGGGGCAGCCAACAATAGATCTTATGGCAAACCATCAAAACAAAAAATGTCAGCAGTTCTTTGGCCGTTTTCCGTGTCCAGAGACCTTGGCGGTGGATGCGCTTCAGCAGGATTGGAGTTCGGGACTTCTATATGTATTTCCCCCAATACCATTAATATGGAGAGTCCTGCAAAAAATTCGAAGTCAGAGAGCGAATGTTATCGCAATATTACCAGACTGGCCGAGAAGGCCTTGGTACCCACTGTTGCTATCCCTGAGAGCCGAACCACCAGTACAATTGCAATACCTACCGAATCTCTTATCTCAGGGTCCAATATTATATCAGAACTATTCCAATCTCAAATTGATGGCTTGGAAGTTGAGAGGGAGCGGCTGAGAAGCATAGGGTGCCAGGAGGAAATGATAGACTTTCTGTTAAAATCAAGAAAGCCGTCCACATTCAATAAATACTATAAGATATGGAAACATTTCGCAGATTTCTCATACCAACAAGGCCTGAGGCCGCTACAATCAACCGTAGCTAATATTGTAAGTTTCTTGTTTACTGGATTTAAGAAGAACCTGAGTAGTAGTACCTTAAAGGGTCAAATCTCATCCCTTTCAGCAATTATGGGAAAAAATTGGGCGTTAGAACCAATAGTAAAAAGATTCTTTGCAGCAATGATAAGGATCAACCCAAGATCCTTTTCAAGGCCTCCACCATGGAATCTTCCATTGGTGCTACAGGTACTGACAGAAGCACCATTTGAACCATTAGAGAAAATATCCTTATGGCTTCTTACAATCAAGGTCATTTTTCTGGTAGCAATTACCTCAGCATGCCGAGTTGGCGAAATTGGAGCATTATCCGCAAAGGAACCTCATATTCAGTTCTTTGATAATAGGGTTAGGCTGAGACCAGCGTTTCAGTTTTTACCAAAAGTATTGTCAGAATTTCATTTAGATCTGGAAGTGACTTTACCCTCGTTTTATCCTAAGCCTAAGTCCGAGGTGGGAAAGAAGTGGCATTCCTTAGACGTTGTGAGAGCTCTAAAAATTTATATAAACAGAACAAAAAAGATAAGAAAGTCTGATCATCTTTTCGTTGTTCCTGGTGGCTATAGGAAGGGGCAAGCTCCAAGTAAGAAAACAATCAGCAGCTAGATTGTGACTTGTATCCGTAGAGCACATCAGATAAGAGGCATAAAGATCCCTGAGGGTTTGAAGGCACATTCTACCAGAGCATTAGCCTGTTCCTGGGCAATGGAAGCAAGAGCATCTAAGGACCTCGTATGTAAGACGGCAAAGTGGTCCTCCATAAAAACCTTTGTAGGGCACTACAAACTTGACGTGATGGCCTCAGGGGACGCAAAATTTGGACATAAAGTCCTGCAGTCTGTGTTGGCCGACATAAGATAAACATTGTGTGTTGAACATATATAGTGCCCGCCCATTATTTAGCTTTGGTATATCCCATTTTGGGGACATGCTGCTATGGTGACCTGGGGAAAACAGGAAATCAAATCCTACTCACCGAGATTTCTGTTTCCCAGTCACTATCATGGCAGCAGTCACCAAAATGCCCTTCCCTAAAAGTTTCTTATTTAATCAGAGTGGAGCATGTTAAGCTTGGAAAGAAGACAAGGTATAGTTGGGGGAGGGTACCTTTATACCTTAAGGCTTTTTAACTTCCTGTCCATAGGATCTATGGGGGATTAACCCATTTTGGTGACTGCTGCCATGATAGTGACTGGGAAACAGAAATCTCGGTGAGTATGATTTGATTTCCTGTTTTCTTTCTTTCCATGTGTTCTATAATTCCCCACAACCCCCAGAGTGTCTTCACTTTTTTCAGATTCCCTCTCTGTATTGAGATACACCAGTTAGAAGAATACGAGATTGCATTTCTCTACTCCTACTTGGACTATCAATCAAATCCCTGTGAGGTGATTCCCCCCCCCCTCCCTGCTCTGTAATAAACATAGAGCTAACAGCATTAGCAGGGGGAGAGAGGTAGCTTTCATGGTAGATATAAGGCTGCACTTGACCCCCCTTCTTAATAGCTTTCACTGATTGATGATGGGTCACAAAGTGAGAGATAGTAAACTGTACTGTTCTCCTTCTTCCGTGTCTCCAGGACAGCTTGCTTTCTATTGGCCACTGTGCGTGGGTGTGTTTTTCAGGATGTTGAACTTTTAACTCCTACTGCACATGATAAGCTTGTCGGTTAGCCGGAGTTGAGACATGGAGGAGGTAACAGAGGGGAGGGGGAAGGGGGGAGTGCTGCACAGAGATCTGACACCATGGTTAAACAAAGTCACTGACAGAGATAAGATTAAGGCAGCACAGAGTACATGAATTTAACTTTGCAAAGGGGCAATGTGTTTTTTTTCACTATAGATGCCCTTTAAAGGGTCACTATACTCACTTAACTTTATTGCATTAAATGAAATTAAGCTTTGAGAGAAGTAAAATGGTGGTACCCAAACATTTATCTGTGCTTGCTTTGTCATTAAATTATTAATGTTTAGTGAGTGCTCCTAATTGCCCCCACCCTCCCTTAATCACAGCCTCCTTGTAGTGTCTGCGATACTTATAAGCTCTGCACAGCCTCACCATGAACACTGCTCTGCTTACATACCTCCCCCTTCCTCCCCCCTGCCTTCTTTTCTCTGCTGGTTCTCCCAATTGTTGCAGAAAGTGTGCTGGCAGGCAGCTGAAGATCCTAGTAAGTTCAGGAATGGGGCACATATTATAATTTCTCCTTCTGGAGTGACAGGCCTTTCCCTGTAAGTTCTGTGATTTCAAGTGATGATTTCTCAATCTACAGCTCAGATTTAAAATCCGAAAATGAAATGAAATGAAAATTACATTTTATTTTTTTTTAATATCGATAGTAGAGAATAGATACTGTACACTTTAATTACTTTTATCTGCCTACTGGCTTTTTATACTGAGGGAAAAGGCAGTGCATCCAGTGCTTTGTATTAAAAGCATATTACCTCAAATTAAAGGGCCATGTTGGGTGTTACTACCACATGAAAGCTTGACCAAGACCCTTTAGTTGGAGGCCCTATGTCTTTAATATAAAGCACTGGATAGGTGGCCTCTTCCCTCAATATAAAAAGCCAGTGGGCAGGGGGAAGGTGATCTGCTATACTAATCCAATATGTAAGTATGAGAAATGCAAACATTTTAGAAATAAACAGGTTATTCAATAAAAGTTCTTATCATTTAAAATGGTGCTAATTTTGCCCCAACCAATCAGATGTTAGCTTTTAAATGTTAAATAAGTTCTGACTGGTTGGGGCAAAATTAGCACCATTTTAAACAATAAGAACTTTTATTGAATCTCCCTGTAAGTAAAAAAATAATTAAGTCAAAAAAGGTTACCTGGGCGTGGTTGGAAGACTTTTCACTCGTGATCACAATAATGTATACTAAAACCCATTTGTTTAAAATGTATGCAAGTGTGCAAATACTTTAGTATATGGGGCCTAAAGTTGCACATTTATTTTGGCCTATAATCGTGCCATGTTTGGCACTTTGTTGGCCAAAATGGCCGTTTGGTCAGGGCTCGTTGCCCAATCAGCCAAACGAATCATCAAAGACCCCCAAGCGATTGGCCATTTTGTCCAAAATATTGCCCATACACGGCACGATTATTTTGCTGGGTCGGCCCCCGCAATCGCACATGTGTATGAGGCTTTAGAATGCATTCTCTCTTCCTGGTTTGTATAAATGAGTTCTGTTCTTCACAGGAAGGTATAAATAAGCTATCCAGCCTCCCTGTGAACTATACATCCACCTGGCAACTACTTTAATTTGTCAGGTTACTGTCCCTTTAAATAAATCAACAACAGCAAAGAGATATGCAAGACACAGCTTGTTGGGTGAATGTTTGGACAATGTTATCTGGAGACTTTAGTTTCCCAAAGTACCAATTAGTAGAAATTCGATTGTGGAACACACAAAAAAATATTTCATTTCCTTGCAGCTGTGAAGTTAATGCAGTACTGCTAGACTAAACTAACTTAACAAATTAAGCTGTGCACACACCATCCAATATTTTGGGCTAACTGACATTTCAGTCAATTGGGCCGAAATATTGGATGGGTTTTTCAGGCATTCAACTGCTCATCCAAGTGGGCGATTGGACAGGTCACGGGAAATTGTCAGCCGCGGCTACTTTTTCTGACAGTGACTGACAGTCCTACGTCCTGGCCAACCAAATGGTCGGTTGGGACAAAGGATCCCATCATGTGTACCCAGACTTAGCCACTATTCTACCTCACTGTAATTACAAACATAGAAAAGATAATCAATGCACATTACTAGGCCCCATACAATATCATATTATCTACACACTGGCATACTTTAT
The DNA here is from genome assembly GCA_019447015.1 of Hymenochirus boettgeri. Classification (NCBI taxonomy): domain Eukaryota; kingdom Metazoa; phylum Chordata; class Amphibia; order Anura; family Pipidae; genus Hymenochirus; species Hymenochirus boettgeri. Next base: position 170,147,486 of record CM033470.1, on the reverse strand, counting down.
AAACAAAGGGGTTTTAGTATACATTACTGTGTTTACATGAATGAAAAGCCTTCCAACTATGACTGGGGTTACCTTGACGTGGTTGGAAGGCTTTTCATTCATGTGATCACAGTAATGTATACTAAAACCCCTTTGTTTATAAAGTATGCCAGTGTGCAGATAATAAGATATTTTATGGGGCCTAGGAATGTGCATTGATTATCTTTTGTTTGTATAAATGTTTGACCAAATCATTAGCATTTCCGCTAAATGTAGTTGTAAATTAGCCTAATTGGAGTGCTTCCACAATCCTTGTAGTGTATGTAATTACAAAAAAGTACTTGAGTGTCCTTAACTCAAAAAAATCCTTTTTTTTCTGTCACTTTTGCAGACCCACAAAAGAGAATGCGGGGAGCATATGGCTACATTGGGTATTTTGGCATATTGTTGCTATCTCTGGCCGCTGCACTGCAGCTTCTCAATGTCATCTAATGAAACCAACGTTTTTGGAAATTTTCTAATTCTTCCATCTGAAATGTCCATTGCTGGGGAAACATTGCATTTCTGAAATTGCCTTTTATGTTTCCATTTTTATGATTGTTTATAGTAAAATAATAAAAACAGTTTACTATAAAACTTAGTTGTTGGTTATTTTTTTTTCTGTGTTATATCCGTTTGTAAAAGTTAACTAAACTTTAACTCTCTACCACTACCAAAATAAACATCTGTCATTCACATGGAATTTGAATGCATTGTTTAACATGGAATGTACTTGAGAAAACTTTCTATATATTTTCGTATTCCATTTCAGCTGTTATTCAAGTGCCTTTTTATGATCAATCTTGTGTGCTTGAACTAGAAGGGTGTAACTAGATGGGTGACAGTAGATGTGTGATCTGCATGGTGAGAAATGACCTCTCTCAGTGGTAGCTGATGAGTTTTACTGAGCATGATCAGTTTAAAAAAGAAAAGTTAGGTCATATAAAAGTTGCTTAAAGGGGAACTGTGGTCTCCAAACAAGTTGAGTTTAAATGAAAGGCCATCAACCACCTCTCTACATGCTCCACAGCCCAAGATATAAAGAAATTACTGACCAGAAAGTTAATGGGTGGGAGGCTAACGTGACATTCCTAAGGCTGCTTCTCCACCTCTCCCTCTGCGAGTGCAGCCTCAGACTTCAGTGACAGGACAGGAGACAGGAAGTTCCTCCCCCTCGCTGCTGTGTGAAGTGAAGATCCTCACAGTGAAGGTAAGGGATTCTTTAGCTCTACTCTCTCACTATGTGAAAAGATTTAATAAGCTTAAGAATATTATCAGGAGACATATTCAAGTTTGTATGCGGATAAAATGTTGCACCATATACTCCAGGAAGAATGTAGATTTATCCCTAAAAAATTGCCCACTTTGGTAATCTTCTATCCCCTAGTGTTTTTCGTAGTACACACCAAGACCCTGCTTGGTTGTGTCACAAAGGCACTTTTAAATGTGGCAGCCCTAGATGCCAGGTATGTAGATATATTGGTGTAGAAACTAAATTTACAAGCACGGTCAGTAATAGAACTTTTGACATAAAAGAATACATAAATTGTAACACTAGGTTTGTTGTGTATCTACTTACTTGTAAGAAGTGCAATATACAATAGGTCGGCAGTACCATTAGACAATTTCGGTGCCGCCTTCGTGAACATGTTAGACACATAATGTGTAAAGATTTGTGAAGTCCAGTGGCACGCCACTTTTTTTATTGCAATAATGGTGATGCTACTTACCTCCCAGTTATCGAGGAGGTGACCACTTAGCCCTCCTTCGTAGGATAGAAACAAAGTGAATCTTTATTATGGGAACTAGGATCCCAAATGGACTTAATTCCGTTTTTGATGTGAGGGGTTATGTAGATTAGTGAGTATTTTGATTCCAGTTTTTTGCGAGATATTTCTTTAAATATGTCAATTAATGTAGCCATTTTTTGGCGTGTTATACTATTGAAATTTCCCTCTGGGTTAATCCTTCAAGGTTGCTACTGTTTTTCATATTACATGATATTTCAACTTTTATGTATGTTTACATGATATTTATCCATCCCTTCTGTCCTTTTAACTTAAAGGAGAACTAAACTTAAATTTTCAAAAACCTAATGTGAAAGTTTTTCTCCCCAGAACACCTATACATTGTAAGATTCTTCTGTGGTACATTGCATTTAATATATGTGAGAAATAGATTCTGTAAATAAGTAGGCTTCCATGTTGTTGCCAGTACAACCCACAGCCCATGAAGTCATCAAAGAACCACGCCCCCTGAACCCAGTATTCACTGTCTCTATGCACAAAGTGTTTTCTATACAGATGTCTACACACCAATATGGAATCCCTGATAAGACTTTTAAAGCTGCTTGTTACCCTGCGGTTTATTTACCAGTCAGTGTGAGTTGCTAGAAAATAAACTGCAGGGTAACAAGCAGCTTTCTAAGTTATCAGGGATTCCATATTCCATTTTTTAAATTAATCTTTTACTAGCAAAAGATAAAGTTACCAAATGTAGCTGGACTCTCTGCTTATTCAGTGTTGGCGCACCAGGTAAGGCACCAGATTTAAAAAATATGCAGTTCAGAAGGTCACAAGTTCAATACCCCAGATGTAGCTTTTTTTGTTACTATTATATCCCATGAGAAAGATAAAGCTTCTAATTGTACCTTTACATTCAGCTTGTGCAGTGGTGGCTCACCTTGCAAGACGCCAGGTTTAGACAAATACAGTTCAGAAGGTCACAAGTTCAATACCCCAGATGTAGCTTTTTTTGTTTCTATTATATTCCATGAGAAAGATAAAGCTTCTAATTGTACCTTTACATTCAGCTTGTGCAGTGGTGGCTCACCTTGTAAGACACCAGGGTTAGACACATACAGTTCAGAAGATCACAAGTTCAATATCCCAGCTAAACCTTTTTTTTTGTTTCTATTATATTCAATGCAAAAGATAAAGCTTCTAAATGTCCCTAGGCTTTAAGCTTATTCAGCTGTGGCTCACCTTGTAAGATGCCAGGGTTAGACACATCCAGATCAGAAGGTTATGAGCTTGATTCCCCCAAATTTTATTTTTTGTTTCTATTGTTCCTACTACAATATTCTACAGTACCAATGGTTTTTATAGTGTCTCTCTTAGCCTAGAGGTAAGACGTCTGCTTTTAGCAAGACAGGGTAAATGTACAGGTTGCAGGTTCTATTCCCCACACTTACTTTTATTTTTGCTGAAATGTAAGTATTCTGTTTCTTCATCCATGCTATCTATGAATACACTGCAAAGATTCATTTTCTTTTTGTATGAAAAGCAAAGGATTATATCATTGTTAGGACAGGAGCCTTGAATGTGTTTGAAAACAAAAAACTGAAATCCCTTTCTGTGTCATGGAGAGGGAGGATCTCTGTGCTATAATGTGATTGGTTGTCAGCTTCTAGGAAGCAAGGCTGCACTTCCTTGTTTTGATCTGTTGAGCTTTATGGAGCATGTGCCTGTACGCGGACACTTAGCTGGGGGTTTACCCAGCTAAGGTGGATTGTGGGAGCTGACCCCTAGTACTCACAGGTTATTTTCATAAATCTTCCAATGGCCACAGCAAAGGGAGAGGTGAGACACAGCTTTTTGTATGTTTGTGAATGTGCTCTGTCTATTGGGACAATGTTGTCTGGAGACTTTAGTTCCCCTTTAACTTATTTCATGGACCTCTTTTGTATAGATATTTGTTTTTAATTTGGGTTGGGTGACACTTTTAAAAAAGGGGGGGCTTTATTCCCCCATATTTAAGTCGGTTATTGTGTCGCAGAATCTTTGCATCTGATGAAGTGCTGGTATCAGCATGAAATGCGTCAGGCGGTTTTAAATCCTTACATCTGTGTCCATGTCCATATCTGTTGAATAAAGAAGTTTCTATCCTCGGCGGATGTTTCTTCTTACGGTTGTTGCACTCATCCACATATTTGGTCACTATGTGAAAACAGCCTTTTCAGGCAGAGTTCTCACTCTGCCTGAAAAGGCTGTTTTCACACAGTTTTCCTTAAGGGGGGTGGTCTGAGTGTCCCACGGCACCCGCGAGTGGGCAGGGCCACAGCACCCGTGGGTGGGCGGAGCCAAGGCACCAATGAGTGGGCGGGGCCAAAGGGGGGCTTCAAATGAAGGGGCCATGGGGTCCATGAGTGGGAGGGACCAGGGAGGCTTGCAAGGGGAGGAGGAGACACAGGGCAGATTGACTGTCATCCACTTACATGGTTTCAGAGCAGGAAGTGCAGGGGACCTGGTGATGCTGCTGCCATATCACACACAAAAATGTAAATATCTTCAAAACAAACAAGCAAAATAAACAATGACAATAAATTGCAAAAATTCTTAGGAGAACAATTCCTGTCAATTTACCTAAAGTCATTTTTGGACCACAATTCCCCTTTAAGATAGGGAATAGGAATATTAGCCAGAACCAAACAAGTACCGGATTGAAGGCAACACATGCACACACATTGATAGAGGTGGTTTTTGAACCGTTTCTTAAAATTACAGGGTGTAGATGAACATTCCCTTTAAATATTGACTAATTTTCAAGTAGGCTAAAAGAGGGTAACATTCACCCAATTCATCCTGTTTGCAAGCAGTGGGTTAGGGTTAGGTCCCACTATGTGCGTTTTGCCAATCACAATGTAAATTAACACATAATGGAAATAGCGAGAATTGTTTCTGACTGTATAATGTGCATTCCGAAACTATTTGGTACGTTTTTTATCAGCATGCATGCACGCATGACTTGATTCATGTGTGTCAAAATTGCACTTAAATAATAGTCTTTGGGAACACAGAAAAAAAAAGGGACAACATTTTTTTCTGCAAAAATCTCATGCCTGTTAACCTGCAAATGTACCGGAATGCGGACAAACTGCATTGTCCAAAATGCACGCAATGCACATGGGATCTAACCGCAATCGCACATGGAACCGCATGCGATTCCATGTGCGATTTTGTGGCGTTTGCGCATGCGTTGCAATTTAAAATGCAGAACGCAAATCAAAACGCACCCGAAAACACGCGTTTTCGGTGTGTTGCCCTGTTTTCAATATGAAAAAAAAACAAGCGCAAACACAAAAAAAGCGCAGCAGTGTGGCCTAGCCCTTAGGAGATTTTTCCTGCAGGCTGTACAATAAGTGTGAATATGCTAGTTTCAAATCGCAGCTTAAGCCCCATAATCGAAAATCACCAATGCCAACCCTCTGTGTATAAAAGTTTTGTCAGTGTGTTGTACTGACGAGTACAAGAGCTCGAAGGTGTAGGAGTTTTTATTACCATTTTGTGCTGTTGTGTGTGGATTTCAGTATTGTAGGTTAACACTTTTTTTCGCCCTTCCAGTACGTGCTCTGTTCCTGTATCCATTCTCTTTAATGCATCCTGTTCCAGTATCTAGCTACTCACCTATTCCTCCACTCCAGCATTCAGCCACTTTCCAATTTCAGTTTACTGCTACCTACTTTCTCCACCATTCCAGTATCCAGTTACCAGTACCAGTTTCCAAAATCTCTTTTCGGTTCTAGTCTCTATTTTAAATCCATCACTGACTTTTGCCCTGAATATGCCTTTACTTGGACTGTAACCACCTCCTGAAAGTGTACCTAGTAAGTACCCCAGCCCCTGCGGGACCTGATTTATTACAGTTCAGAGTAAAATATAGGAGAAAGACTGGTTACACTTTGTTTGAAGAGTATATGGTGCAAAAACAAATAGGTTTGATATCAATAAATCTCCTAGACCAGATAAAATACACCCGTAAGTAATTAGAGACAGAACTACCTACCAGGGGAGTGGCGGGGGGGTTGGCATGTCAACTATAGCGGTCGGGACCTGTCAGTGCGGCCGCGGTGGATCGCACCTTCGTTCCTGGCTATTAAGAAATTGAAGAACGGGAGGTAAGGCATAGCTCCTTAACCTCCCGGTGTTCAATCAATGCATTTAAGGAATAGTTCACTTTTCCAGTGAACAATTTTTTAAACCTTAGTGGTTGGGAAGATACTAAAAAGTTTGTTACGGGAACTTATAAGTAGTAATCAGCATGATTCATGATGAGCAAATCTTGTTAAACAAACTTGCTTGGTTTTTATGAGGAACCGAGTAGGGATCTGGACTCTGGCATAGCGGTAGATGTTTTTTTTATACTTCGATTTTGATACAGTCCCGCATAGGCATCTTCCCTGAGCTTAGCTTCACACTTCTGAACCCCTATAGCAAAATCATGTGCTTCCCTGTGCCCCCACACCTAAACCCACATAGCAAAACCCCATATGCTACCCTGAGACCCACAAACCCATAGCCAACACCATATGCTTCCTTGTGCCCCACACACCTAACCCCCAACGCAATGTGCTTCCCTGAGTGAGCCTAACACTCCTAATAACCAACACCATGTGCTACCTTAAGCCTCACACCCCTTAACCCCCATAGCCAAAACCATGCTCCCCTGTGCCCCACACACCTGAACCCCAACACCATATGCTTACCTGTGCCCCATACCTGAACCCCCATAGCCTACACCATGTGCACCACACTACTAAACCTCAATAGTGAACATCAAGTGCTTCCCTGAGCCTCACGTCTGAAACCCTATAGCAAACATCAAGAGCTTCTCATAGTCTTAAACTCCTCAACCCCCACACCACCGACAACTCCCAACCACAACTCCTCAACCACACTCCCAACCACTCCTCAACCCCCATAGCCAACACCATGTGCTTTCCTGTGCCTCATACACCTGAACCCCCATAGCCAACACCATGTGCACCACACTACTAAACCTCAATAGTGAACATCAAGTGCTTCCCTGAGCCTCACGTCTGAAACCCTATAGCAAACATCAAGAGCTTCTCATAGTCTTAAACTCCTCAACCCCCATAGCCAACACCATGTGCTTTCCTGTGCCTCACACACCTGAACCCCCATAGCCAATACAATGTGCTTCCTGAGCCACACACACACCTGAACCCCCAAAGAAAACACCATATGCTACCCTGATCCTCACACTCCAGACACCATTCATGTGCTTCCCTGCAAAGTTTACGTGTTCCTTTGTGAAGTCACACTGCAAAACACCCTTCCCCTTTATTGCATTCACACTGACTGTGCTTCTCTCAGTCAGTTCTGAATTCCCAAAAACAAAAGTAACATGTTTCTATAAACGTCCCTGTGTACCACACACACTCCTGCATTGAATATAGGGTAAACACCCAGACATTTCACACTGTTGAAATAGAACTACTGTTACTCCCTCCGATCATGTGACTGATCACATAGCTGGAAATCCCCGCCCTCCTTTTAACAATTGAAACTAGCTTTCACCCTTATTACTTCCTGTTTCGTCACCACCTTGGTGCTAAGATGCTGTAACCCGAACCAATACACATCCTCATATGATGGGAAGTGGTCACACGGACACTGAGTCACGGGGTTTCGAGGATTTGTTTATTAACAGGCGTGAGAAGGTTTGTTGTGATTTGTAACCGGTAAGTATATAATCTATTACCGCTCCGAAGATTTCCCTACCCTCCACTGCCACTGGTTATCTTATTAGGTTTTTAGAAGATTTTCCTTTGGATGTTTGCATGAATTATTCTGAGCATAGTTATGTGTGCATTGTGTTGTTCATGTATTCTCGTTACTGTATTGTTACTGTAATCTAGTGCTACTGTATTGTTACTGTATTCTAGCGTTTAGCCTGTTTAGTGTTAGCCTTTTTTTTAAGGCAGCAGAACATCACTTTTGCGATTTCGTGCCTTGTTCCACTGCATTAACGCACAACGCATACCATTATTTTCAATGGCACCGCTGTGCGTTAACACACCATACTGCTCCATGCACTACATCACAGCGCTGCAATGTGAACAGCGCTATTCATTTCTATGTGCACAGCGTTTTGGTGCAATGTTACCACAAGAAAACATAATATACTGTGAACGAAGCCTTAGGGCACGGCCACACTGCACCGCACTGGAAGCGCTCACACAATCGCACTCGATTGCGTGTGCAATTTCTGTGCATTTGCATTTTCTCCTTTTGAGAAAGGAAATTGCATGCGATTGCAGGATTTCGAGGTATTGACACAATTCAAATGTTAGGAAAAAAATTGCATGAGCAAATTTATGTGGCCTAGACTAGCCCTTACTGTATTCTAGTGTTACTGTGTTGTATTGTTACTGTATTATAATGTTAATTTGTTACTGTATTAGTGTTACTGTGTTACAGTTACATTTATGAACTAGTGAAATCCACAAAAAGCTTCTTTTGATAAGGTGATTTGGAAGATTTTAATTAAGATACTGCATGTGTAAAAGCTTTATTAGTGGTACTGTTGCTTTTATTAAGATCTTTAATAAGATGTAACAGGTAAAAATAATAATTTAAGAATTAACGATAAGGAATATGAAGAGAAAGACGTTTAAAGGGCATCTATAGTGGGAAAATGAACTTATTTTTCCTTTCTTTCCATGTGTTCTATAATTCTCCACAACCCCCAGAGTGTCTTCACTGTTTTCAGATTCCCTCTCTGTCCTGAGATACACCAGTTAAAAGAATACGAGATTGCATTTCTCTACTCCTACTTGGACTGTCAATCAAATTCCTGTGACTGATCCCCCCTCCCTGCTCGGTAATAAACATAGAGATAAGAGCATTAGCAGGGGGAGAGAGGTAGCTTTGATGGTAGATATAAGGCTGCACTTGACCCCCCTTCTTGATAGCTTTCACTGATTGATGATGGGTCACAAAGAGAGAGATTGTAAACTGCACTGTTCTCCTTCTTCTTCCATGTCTTCAGCACAGCTTTCTTTCTATTGGCCACTGTGCGTGGGTGTGTTTTTCAGGATGTTGAACTTTTAACTCCTACTGCACATGATAAGCTTGTCGGTTAGCCTGAGTTGAGACATGGAGGAGGTAACAAAGGGGAGGGGGAAGGGGGGAGTGCTGCACAGAGATCTGACACCATGGTTAAACAAAGTCACTGACAGAGATAGGATAAAGGTAGCACAGAGTACATGAATTTAACTTTGCAAAGGGGCAATGTGTTTTTTTCACTATAGATGCCCTTTAAATGGTCCCATTGGATGTACTGCAATTTTTGCAGTGGGAAAAAGAAATCTAAAGATTATTTGAACTTTATAGCACTTATGTAAAATATTTTCTACATAGAGTTTAAGAATGAGGGATCATTTGTAATTTAGGGCAACTAACTAAAGCATCTGGCTTCTGTTAAAGGGTATGTCCACTGATTTCTTTTTAACTTTATTTTTTTCTGTTATGTCTTACCTCACCTCTTCAGTAAAACTTGCAGGAGAGGAGGAAGAACTTACCGCGGACCGATCCATCACCAGCTTCTCTGACGGATTCAGACGCATCCATGCTCCTTTGCAATGTGTGTGCATGCGTGCACAATGCAAAGGACTGTGGCGTCGGAGTCTGTCAGCGGCGCTGGAGTGATCTGCGGTAAGTTCTTCCTCCTCTCCTGCAAGTTTTACTGAAAAAGGAAGGTAAGACATAGCTCATTTACCTCCCATTCTTCAGTTAAAAAAAAAAATCAGTGGACATACCCTTTAACTCACACGAAAGGCTTATTGTATTTAGTTTAATGACCCTAATTATTTCTTCATGTGAAAAAAAAGTCATGTTTTATCTACAATGTCTCATTTGACTTTTATGTGGATTGAATTGTGCAAATAAACATTTCTAAAAAAAAAATATATAGAATACATTTTATTTACCTATTTGTGTTAAGAGTACAATATTATTATACTCTCATTTAAATGGGTAAATAAACATTTGAACAATTTCTTCAGTTTGGGAAAACTTATTTGTGTATTATTTGTAAAGTATTGCCTTTTGGAACATTAGTAAGATGTTACAGATACATTTTCTTTCTGCAGAATATTTCCATGTAGCTAGGGATGTCATTCCTGTTATGATCATACTGATTATTTCTGGCAGTTTATAGGCAGGCTTGGATGCTACATATTACTTTTTGTTAAGGAAAACATGTCTATCAAGTTCAACACCAACAATAACCAACATCTCTACATTTATAACAGTTAATCTGGATGAAGTAACAAAATAAAAAAAGACTGTATTAGAAGTCATATCCATTCCATTTCAGAAAAAAAACTGGTAATCGGAGAAAAGGATCACCAAAGTGTATGTATTTATACTAGCAACATTTTTTTCCTACCTCGTTAAAATGATTTGCCATTTATTCAAAAAGGATAATACAGATAACCCATATTAATAGATTTTTTTCCACCAGATAAATATAAAGGGCAATATGGATCTTCATTATATTTGCCATAGCTTTAAATGTTTTTTGGGAGATTTGTCTAGATTCAGTTGGGCAGAATGTGGTTTGGCATTTCGCAGAGAAAAATTCTCTTTGTGTATGGGCCTTTAGTTTAGATATTTTGTGAATTATCACATGATATTCATCTTTGTAATGTTTCTAATATGTAATTTCCTGTTAGGCCTCCAGATATTTTGCTGGTACATACCATAGCTGATTCTTCAAACTGACTGCCAAGAATCGCTACCTGTAACAGCAAAAGTAGCCGTGGTCTACTGTTAAGCAAAAGCAATGCATGTGTTTAAGCAAAGTGGCTTGTTAAAATTGGAAAGATTTCTGTAAAATCATTTATGCAGTGATATCACTTGGCCTAAATGTATAAGGTGAATTTATTCGGTGAACATTTTACAATAAGGATGTAGGATATTTCACATTTCCACCTATGCTGTGTTGCACTGCACTTTTGACCCAGTTGTTCCAAGTACATTTAGTTATTTTAAATCAATGGTTCTTTAAACTTTTTCAGACTGTGGCATATCTGAGAATACCGTGGAACACTTTTTTTGCTGCACTCTTGTGCAATTACCTATAAAGTAAGAATACATGTAGCAAACAGGGTTTCGGGCCTAGGCACTCCTTTTTGGCAGTTTAGCCACAAACTTCAAAGGTGCTCCCTTCTCTGGTCCTCTACCATGGACCCACAGCTATAGCACAAGCATAAAAAGTCATGAGAGGGGCACTCTTCTGTGAATATATGCTTTTTATTGGATCACATTAACACAACGTTTCAGGGACACACTGTCCCTTTCATCAGGTGACACCTGATGAAAGGGACAGTGTGTCCCTGAAATGTTGTGTTAATGTGATCCAATAAAGAAACGTATATTCACAGAAGAGTGCCCCTCTCATGACTTTTTATGCTTGTGTTAAGAATACATGTACCAGTACATTGTATATTTTTCAAAAATGTAAATATAGTCCAGACAAACTGGAAGTTACCCTACTTATTTAATTTCAAATTCAGTTAAAATATCTACTTTTTGAGCAAAGCATGAAAAAATAAAAATTATGCTGGTGAAAATATATTCAATACCAAGATTTAGGGGCATACTTTTTTTCTCTAGGGTACACTACAGCTGCCATAAAGTAAGATCATAGTTGCTTGCTTGATTAAACAATTTGCTTAAGAAATGCATACGGTACTTCTATAAACAAGATTATAACACACAAGCAAGTCTTGTTTACTTCTGATATATGAAATATGTATTGGTTGTTAAGTGTTATTGACTGATAAGACCAATCGGTGGCAATGCAGATAAGTGCTTACTTATCCATTTCTCATTCATAGCCAACGCCCTAATGGTTGTGACAAGCTTACTTTTTCTTTTTTTTTTTAAGTATTTTCTTTGCCCGTTGTCACAATGTATGTTGCAAATGGTTTAAAGGTGAGCTATACTAAAGGTAGCCATACACTATGTAGATGTTACAGCCATTTCGATGTTCAATCCAACGAATAAACCAGTGGTTCTTGCCTGCAGACCGACATTCCCACAATGTGCCCTGGCAGGATAATGGTTTACAATTGATGTTACCCCTGTAATGTCATTCATAAATTAATTGGGCCGGACTGTTGTCCAGAATGTTACAGCATTCATATCTCCTGATATCCCAAAGGCAGTATAAATTATGTTTCGAATGGTTACTTTTTTGACCTGCTAGAAGCTTTAGTTTTGTCACTCTGCCAGTAAAAGGAAATTGGGAGGTAGGAATACTGACTCTTACTCCTGAATAGATGTGATTTGTGATTGAGATCATATTAAAAATGTGAGTATCGATAACATTTAATATAGGGTAGCGTAACACTCTTTAGTGCAAAGTGTGGTTCATTTTTAAAGATGTATGTCCAATGTAGCTCCCTGGAGAAAGATCCAAAATGCTGCATTTTATTCTCATTGACTATTATTTTAAATGTGTCTCCATTTCTCAAATTAGGTGTTGTCAAAATGTCTGGATTTTTTGACAGCCTGAGGTGCTCGGAGTGCATTGACTGGGCTGAGAAGAGGAACACAATAACATCTGTTGGAGCAGGAGTTCTAGTGAGTGTCTTTTGTGTTCACATTAAAGGGCATCTATACCGAAAAAAAAAGTTTATTTTAAATTTACCATAACTGGAAACTGTAAATCTTCACAACCACCAATGTATAATTTTTTTGTTGATCTTCCCCCTTTTTCTTTAGATATCCAATGTAAAACATTTTACATTTCAGCTGTCAATCAAGTTCCTGGCTCTCAAAAACTATTTTTCTGTGAGCAGCTTTGCTGTAGCTGGAATGGTGACAGAGTTTTGACAGTTGGAATGCTGTATGCAGGTTTTACAGTTGGTTTGTGGGAAAAAGTCAGGTCGGATGGAAGTGGGAGTGGTTAAAAGAGGGAGGGGGGATATCGCTCCTGAGCAAAACATGTGCTGGATTGAAGGTATGCAGCAAGGCACACACTTCAGAGTAAGTGCTACTTACGTGTAATCAATTATTGATTAATATGAGGCAAAGTCATTTTTTCAGTATAGTGTCCCTTTAAAAAATAACCAAACAAACAAGCAACTAAACAAACCCCTTGAAATACATGGTAAGGAACACTGGGGTTGTGACAGTGCTCACACAGCATTAAACCAGCAATTCAGGGCCAATAAGGAAACAAATGGTTAAATTATTTAGACCGTTTAGTTCTCCTTAAAGGGTATGTACACTGGAAAATATGTTTTTATTAAATTGCCCATTAGTGTACCTTTTTTTTTTTTTTTTTGGTTGATCTGCCCCCTATTACTTTAGATATGCAGTCTGAGACATTTTACATTTCAGCTGTCAATCAAGTACTTTACCGTCTTAAACCTTTTCTTCTGTTAGCAGTTTTGCTATAATTTGACAGTTGGTATGCTGTATGCAGTTTTGACAATTAATATAATGTGGGAAAATAGTCAGGTCAGAGCCTAAGTTCTGTATTGTAGACAATCAGCAACACACACACCTCAGAGTAAGTGCTATTTACATGTATTTATTTATAGATTAAGATGATGCAAAGTATTTTTTTCAGTATACATACACTTTAAGTGTAGTTTGTTATCCAGTGGAACAGTCACATTTGTCTGATTGCTGCACATTGAACAATGTATATAGTAATTGGGATTTGGTGCTAATCTTATTTTACAACTAAATGAAGTTGTACTCTCTGAATGTGTTGCTTTTTCCAGTTCTTTACAGGTTGGTGGATCATCATTGATGCTGCGGTAAAATATCCTAAAACAGAAGAGCTGAATCATTCTTATCATGCCTGTGGCGTTATAGCCACTGTAGCTTTTTTAATGTAAGTCATTCATCCCTGATATGTTACTGTGCTATTTTTGTTTACTGTTCAGCTATTGCAGTTGAAAATGATTTCTTGTGGAATATTGAAGGGGAAGTTTACTAAGACATTTGTTACTACTTATCTTTAATACACATACCTAGGTATTCCACATGTTGTCTTAATTTTAGAAAAATCATTTGATTCCATAATCTTTGCTATGTGTAGTTCCTTGAAATGTTCCTAATAGTAATTTGTACTGAATTGCTGTTTACTGAGTAACTGAATCAGCCCAGGGACGAAGACCTTAACAAACAATATTAGGGGTCCTGCAAACAGGAAGTCAGTAGAAACATTATTAAACAAATATTATGGTTGTTGAAATAAAAAATACTCTTTAAGCTCTTTGGGGCAGGGCATGATGTGAATGTATACATGTATATACATACATATAAATCCACAATAATAATAGTAATAATATTATGTTCAGGGCCCCCCAAAATCTTACGTTTTGTTTAAAAGATTAATGTTCACAGAGCAAGTAATCATACTTACAAGCTCCACTGCTGCGGCTCGCTGCATTTTTCAGTCAGTCAATCACGACTGTGACAGTGACGTCCCAGTCAATGGCTGATTGACATTCCCAAAAATTTTATTTGGGATGGACATGCCCTTGTGACAAAAATAGTGGAAAACTGCAATAATTTATTTAATAATCAATAATCTTTCATGTCTACATGGTATAAGACTGAAGGCCTTCAAAAGCTTTTTAATTCTAAAAGAGAAGGGGGCATTTTATGTTGTAGTGACCCTTTTAAGGTGTAGATTTTGCTTTATCACTCTGCATCAGTTATTTACTTTTTTTCTACAGATTAGAAACAATATTTTTTTGCTTCCATTTATTTTTTTTTAAATGGCTGCAAGCTTTTTTTCTTTGCTGGTGCATGTTTAAGTGTAGTTTTTTAATTTTTCTATTTTTTGCTTTTGTATTTCTATAGGATAAATGCAGTGTCCAATGGACAGGTTCGCGGTGACAGCTACAGTGAGGGATGCCTGGGGCAGACTGGTAATTTAGAACTGTGCCAAGATTTTCCTTAAAATTTACTTTTGGGTTATAACCACATTAACTGTAATTACAATATTCTAAGCAAAACTCAATTGTGTAAATTTGTATTTCTCCCAAATACTAATGTGAAAGAGATATTAAAATACAATATCCATCCCTTCCCCACAGATCAGAAGTACAGCAATCACTTTGTAACTTTAACAGTATGTCTGCACATAGTATCGGGATGAATCCTTTTGGAAGTGAAAAATGCTTCTGCGATTGTAAAGTGAATGGCTAGAAACTAGACTCTAGGCATGCTCAGTCATACCTGAGCTTGTTCCTAAAAAGACAATGTCTGTTGATGCCTGAACCTAACTATAAATTGCAGAGATGGGAGAGTAGGATCATTTTAATTATAGTTTTGCACGTTAATCAAAGATGATTTCATCAGTATTCTGCTGCAAATCTGGTATCCAGGCCAATCTAAACCTGTGTTCTATTATTTGCTTGCATATCTTTGCACTCAACAAGCAGTATGATTTCCGCAGTCCGTTTAGCAGGATTGTGACATAACACAACATACATTTTTTAGAAGGAGCAAGTGATTCAGAGATGGCCCGTCTGTGCTTGGGCTTGTTAGTTGTGTATGCATGCACTGTTTTCTGTAAACTATATTATGATTGTATGTCTTTAAAGGAAAGTACCAGGCTAAAACAAATGTGTAGTATTGGTAAAAGCTTTTTCCAAGGCAATCCCTCTCACAGTTGGGGGTTACAGAGCCCATTCTGAAGGAACTGCCTGACCTGTTCTTTTTTGCGACCGACATGCGATCACAAAATGAAATGTCCAGGTGGAAACATTGTGGGAACGTTAAAAGTTAAGAAACCACTGGCACTAAAGATATTAACTAGATTAGATGTTCGGCTCTAGATGAGCATCTAAACTATCTAATATTTAAGTAGTGTATTGGCACCTTAAAGCTCAGTACAAATGTTAGATAATTGTCTTTGAAACAACCGAAAATTATCTAAAGATTTCCATACAGACGTGCTACCTGGCTGTAACCGAGCAGGTAAAGGAGCTATGTTTTACCTCCCGTTCTTCACTTAAACGATAAGGAGCAGGCAGGGAAGTTAGAGTACTTACCTTGATGGAGCTCCTCTGCTGTTCCTGTGACAGGTCCCAATGAAGCTTGCATTGTATGCACATGCAAGCTCTGTCGGGACCTGTCAGAGAAGCCAGCGCTGGAGCCTCAAAAAAATATACATTTAAAGACACCCTGTCTTGTTAAAAAGTATTGGTACAGCCTAATTTCCTAGCTTATACCTTAACAGGGAATTATAGATATTCAGTAACAGACTCATTTCTGGCTCCTTCCACAGGCATTGTCATGGACAATTTTCCTATTTTTACCATTGTAGGACATATTTTAATTAAGGAAGGGAGGAGCCAGAAAGCAGTCAGTTGCTGCATGAGTATAATTCTTCTTTATGGCTGGTATACACACACATTTCCACGGATTGGGGAAAAACGAGAGCGAACAGCTCTGGATGATAATCTTATGTGTAGGCGCTCGGTCAGTCATTGTTCATTGATTCACTGGGTCGGACCATCAATCTCCCCTGACCAAAGAGGCACACACATACGGTTATCATACAATAGGGCCTTTCGCCGTGGTCACACGCTGAATTACTTGTGTTTTTCCAGTTTAAATAATTTACTTAATGTATTTTTAACACCTTTTTTGAAGGTTTTCTTTGTACAATTTTTTAGGTGCTCGCATTTGGCTTTTTATTGGTTTTATGCTCTCCTTTGGTTCCTTAATTGCTTCTATGTGGATACTGTTTGGAGGTTATGTTGCAAAAGGTAAGCTCATGATATAGGATGTTATGCCAAAAAAAAGAGACATTGTATTTTATGTAAAGGTTTTACTACCATTATTTTTACTTTTCAGTATTTACTACTAAAGCACTATATATTTACATTGTGATTTTTTTTGAAAGAAGGCTTTAAACAAATTCTATTCACTGTGCTGCATGCTAAAAGGCTGAAATGTACCTGTTCCTAAATAAATTCTATAATCCCTATCTAGAAAATATCCGGAAATCTCTAAAACCAGCTGAGGGGAATTTGTTTAATTCTACAGGTTTCTATCTTTTACTGCTTCCCATCTTAGTAAATAATAATCTGTCTTTTCCTTGTCATAAAAAAAGGGCCATCAGTGGCGTAGCTACAGACCAACGGTCCCTTGTGCAGAATTTGGTTATAGGCCCCCCGACCCCACCGCAAACACAAATTTACATTGTATCTTCTTGTGGCACAGCATACCAGTAAATGATTGGCACTGCACACAGACAGTAACCTCAACAAACTAGGGATACAAGCATCCCATACAAAGACCCCTCCAAGACAGGCTTGGTGGTCTAAAAAAATTCTTTATCAGAAAAACACAAAATCCCCACACAAACCATACCTTCTAACATAAAATACCTACCTGACAACCTGACAGGGTCCCTAGCGCCGGGTTTGTGGTGGACTTTCTCAGTATCATGAGTACTGTGTAGCACTACGTGAGGTGCATATAGCTGCTTACTAACAAGTGTTTTTTTGTGCTGACATTTGGGGTGATTTTATTGTGGTCCACTACAACTTGTATGGGAGGTCCACTATGTTCCCGTGTTTTATTCCGGGGATGCCTGGACACAGTTGCTTTTAGTAGGTATTTTATGTGATAAGCTATTAAGGGGGGTGGTTTGTGT
Source organism: Hymenochirus boettgeri (assembly GCA_019447015.1). Lineage (NCBI taxonomy): Eukaryota > Metazoa > Chordata > Amphibia > Anura > Pipidae > Hymenochirus > Hymenochirus boettgeri. Next base: position 170,130,023 of record CM033470.1, on the reverse strand, counting down.
GTGGATTTTGTTTTTTTAATAAAGAATTGTTTTTAGCCCAAATGGTTGTGCTTGTCTTTGGAGGGGTGCTTGTATCCCTAGTTTGTTGGTGTTTCTGATTATACCCCTTGGAGCACCATTCTACCCAGTATTCAACAAACAGAGACAGATTTTTTTTTAAAAAAAAAACATCAATATACACATGTAGCACAGTAGCAGGCACAGATACTTCCCCTCCCCAATATCTATATATAGCACAGTAACCGGCACAAACATATCCCACCCCCCCATCCATCTATATTGATCCCGCACCCCTCCTTTCCCCATACATTTACTTTACTGCTGGTACTGGAGAACTGCTGTGCTGCGATCCCCACCTTCCCCATTCACCTGTTGCAGCTTTGGTCCAAGCACAAAAGAGCTGCCTGCTGCTCTGCATTTGCGATTGGTAGTGCAGAGCAGTGATTTATAGAGTCAGAGCAGGAGTTTGAATCTCCTGCTCCCTCTGCACATTGGGTAGGAAGGAGACTCCTGTTCAGACTCCATCAAAGTGCAGAGCAGCAGGCAGCTGTTTTGTGCTATATTACGGACCAAAGCCAGGACAGAGGTGAATGGGGGAGTTGAGGATCACAGCACAGCAGTTCTCCAGTACCAGCAGTGGACCTCTGGGTAAAAAAAAAAAACTTTCCTGGACCACGCACACACCTTACAGCACAGTTTATAGGTAACACTGTGTTGTGGGCCCCCAAGGTACATGGGCCCAGCCACAATTGTGACCTTTTCACCTATGCTAGTGGAGACCATACATTAGTTACTTATGGGAGGGAAAGGGAGGAGTCTTCCCATCTGCGACACATAATTTTGAAAAGCATCTGTGCTTTCGAGAGTAGTTGAGAGAAATTTTTCAGTATTATACTGATTTCATGTGAGACCATTATCTTTTAGGAATTATAGAACCCATTTAGACTCCATTATTTCAGAGTTACCTTTATAAGCTTTAAAACCAATTTAAAGGGCATGTCCACCTTTTAAAACAAAACAAAAACTTGTCAATTATTTGCCCGCAACCCCAACTGCTATTTTTACCAGTTTATTGCATACATTTGTAACCAGACATTTAAAGAGTTCTATTGCTTTCTGGCAAAGGTTTCTTCCCCCTCCCTCTGCCCAAAGAGCTGTTTATATGCTTGAGCATGTGCAAAGAAAGCAGCAGGTAAAATAGCAGTCAATCATTGGCTATGATCTCAGTTGACTGCATGGAGCGAGGGGTCAGCTTACTCTGCCAGAATGGGGACAATCATTATCCTTAAATATCTGGTTAATAGTACAGGTAATAAAGTGCTAAATAGATCAGCTAGGGTTAGGGGCAGGTAACTGACAATTGACCAGTTTTTGTTGTGTCAACATGCCCTTTAAATACCACGTTTTTAGATTTGAGGCTTCAGAGCTTGAAATGCAATAGTATGTATAAATTGTTTTCTTTTAGGCAAACTGGTTTGGATTTCTTGGGTGTATTGAAACAATGTAAATAATTATTTTGTCCGTGGCAACGTAAACATAACCCCTTTATAAGCATAGAAACATCCACAATGCTGCGAAAAGTAGCTATTATTCTTTTTAAGAAGGATTGCACACATTTTTATTATTTAAATGCTATACATCCTGTCTAGCATGTAGTTTACTTTTTTTTTTTTATTATAGATAGTTGCCACTTTTGTAATTTTGTTTACCTATTTACCCTATAGGTGTCCCCGTGGTATATCCAGGAATTGCTGTATTTTTTCAGAATGCTTTTATCTTTTTTGGGTGAGTATATTCTACTCATGTAGAATATTATGCTCTTGTAGATGGATCATTAATTTTGGGATTACACAAAATTTTCTTTAAATTATGGACCCTTTCCCGGACAAATATATTGTTTTTTCTGCTGATGATTTATACCTGATATTAATAGGCAGGCATTTATCTTTTATTGGTATAATTTTAGTGTGAAACTGCATACAGTTAAAATTGTGTGTGTATATATTATATTATGTATGCCCTTTATATATATTCTGGGGGTATTGCAAAGTAAGAAAATATGTAGTGCCCAAATAAAACACCAATGTAAAATGGTAATGACTGCTAAGTCTAATATTGTTTTATTGTACAAGAGAGAACACATTGGTGCTTATTCAATAGAAGGTGCCCATATTCTTAAAGGGTATCTCCACCGGTAAAATAAAGTTTTTGTAGTCCGTTTTATTGAAGAACAGTAGTTAAAGGAGCTGTCTTACCTCCCTTGCAGGAGCCGGGAACACTTGCCTAATCTCTTCCTCCTTATGGGAGGTAAAACCCAGCTCCTTTACCTCCTGTTCTTCAATAAAACTGACTACAAAAAATGTATTTTACCATGGGCGATACCCTTTAATTTGCAGCAACCAATCAGATGTTTTCTTAGGGCTAGGCCACACTAGCACGTTTTTCATTTGGTTGTGTCTTGCGATCTGTTAGCAGGTGAGGAACGCATGCCAGGCTAACATAATGTGGATGGCCACACTGTGTGCGCTGCGCTGTAATCTGTGCTAAAGCTTTGTTTTAAGAGATCATATACGGTAGCAATAAAAATTGTGACCAACTATGTTTCGTAATTTCATTTGTTTACCTTTTTATACAAATACATTTGAATAACTCTTGGATAAATGATATCTGTGTATTCCTTTTTAGGGGTCTGGTTTTCAAATTTGGCCGAACTGAAGATTTATGGCAGTAAAATCCTCCCAGGGAAAGCATCATCTTACATTATTCAAATACATTCCTAATAACAACTAGTTAAGTTCTTTGACATATTACTTTGGTATTCAGGGGTATTGGAAATATTTACCATTTTGCACTTTTTTAAACTATTAACTGAAACTATTTAACAAAACTATAAGTATATTCCATGTCTTATACAAATATACATAAAACATTGTCTGAATTCTCCTTTTTTTTTTTTTTCTTCCTTTACTTAAATCTAAAGCAAGCCATAAACACATTATTGTCCCCTGAAACAAATGTTTATTTATCTGTAATGAACAAAGAAACAATCCCAGTTTGGTGGCCATCTATGTTTTAAAACAATTTTCAAATGTTAAACATCTGCTGTCAGGAAAAGAAAGACCTGCAACTGACTGTATTTGAGGTTTAATGATCCATCTTCTAGATAAATTTGCCCTGGGAATGATCGTACAATGCCGTTTGGGAAACATTCATAAATGCTTTCTTTAGGCCATTTTGGTGTTATTTAATATTTACATCCTTAATTAAAAATTCTTTAAAAGAAGGCTTTAAAAATGGATGCATCTTTATTATGATTTGTGTTGGTTATTTGCAGGTTTTTCTGGGGCTACACAGTTTACCAAAGTACCCCTGTCTGATGTTCCAAGTGAGGATTTAGCACAGTTTACATAAAACAGACTACAAAATAAAGAGAAAAATAAGTTCACTTATTTAACACAAGATCTTGTGTGTGGATTAAATAGATTTTAAAGGGAAAGTTCATTGAAAAATATATAATTTTTAAAATTCCTAGTTTATATTATGTATACCTAGTTTTTCTACATATTCTCTTCCATTTTGAAAAAATAGTTGAATTTATACCTCTTGCTATTCCCTGCTTTTGACATTTAGTGAGCTGACATTTCGGGTTCTGTAACGGTACTTTTTTCCCACAATGCACACTAATGTGGAATGTTCCTAACATTAATTTCTACTAATTGGCTGTTGGATGGGTCAAACGTGTTCAGATCTCTACTGAGCAACTGAATCAACTCAGCCGCTGGGTCAAGGGCAAGACCATAACAGTCTCTATTAGGGGTCTGCAAACAGGAAGTCCGTATTTCAGAAGCATTTATTTCTACACAGGCAAAATGCTGAATGGCAAATTAAGGTCATTAGGATGGAAAAATACTGCTATTTTTTGCACCAAACATCCCCTTTAAACCCTCTTAATAAACAAAATGACCTTAGTGTGCTCTTATACATGATGTTTCATTTTATGAGATTTGTTTTTGGAGGAAGTAGCTGTGGCCTAGTGATTTAATATGCAAAAGATGTTTCTAAATAGAATAATAGCGATGTCATTTTTTACATTCCCCTATTTTATAATAAAATAGTACTTCTACAGCTGAATATATTTGTGTCAATTTACACAATGCAAAGTGATCTAACAAGAAAAGTCGAAATCTAATCAATCTTTGGTGTGACTACACTTTGCCTTTTATTGGTACACTTGCACAAAGTCTGGGATTTTGTAGGATTATAGAAAGGTGTATGATTAACTAATTATACCAATCATATATTGTTAAGTAATAAAAAATAATCTAAGAACACATCTATATGTGAAAGCATTCTTAGTTTACACCTGCCTAAATTTTTTGCACATCTGAAATATACTGTGGTAATCCTGTGGTTCTATTAATGATCATGTAACATTACTAGCCTGATTTACTGAGAGCTGTAAGCGAGCAGCTCTAGTAAATTTAATGTCGTGCAACTGAAATATTAAAGGGCATGTCCACCCCCAAAACTAGAATTTAACCCACTACTGGCCCCACTCTGTAGTGTATAAAAATCTGTAGTGTATAAAAACTTACATCCCAGCTCCAAATGATTCTCCTGTAATGCCCCTCCAAAGTCCTAAAAACTGACCACCAGAAGCCTGGCAGTGTCTGCCTCCTGTCTCTCCTCCATGAGAATTTTGCCATGCGCACTGCAGCCCTCCTCTCCCTCCCCCTAGCACAAATCCCCTTTGCTGTAGTGTAGGGCTCCCACCCCAGCCCCAACCGCCATATTACTTTTTGCAGAAACTCCCCCAAACTGTACGTTCATTACTTTTTCCCGGCGTTCTGGATAGCTGGAAGCTGCGTCCATGATTGGCTGCCTCTCAGCCAATCACGGACGCGGCTGCCGGTCCGGCTCCCTGCTTGCAGTTTCATGCAAGCAGAGGGCCGTGGCAGATCATCGGAAGAGAGGGGTAATGTAAGTACAATTCGGGGGAGTTAATGCAAAAAGTAATATGGCGGTTGGGGCTGGGGGAGGGAGCCCTACACTACAGCAAAACTTAGTAAATGGAGTGGACATGCCCTTTAAATCTGATGCTTATCCAATTTTAAGAATGGAGTTTTACCACTGTGACTTTGTTCACTTTTATTGGCTTCTGAGACCTGAAGAATGCTGCATAATTTAATAAAATAACTAGCACTTTAACAGCCAATTTTCTCAGGCTTACCAGACTACGTTTTGCATACTTGCTAAGGTGCAGGGGAACACTTTGGGTTGGCAAAAAGATGTAAATTGAAGTAACATATTTAAAGGAGAACTATCGCGTGCATGAAGTTTGTAAAAACAGTTAAACGGAAAAGTATTTGGGACAGGAATATAGGATTGTTAATTCTTACCTCCCAATATTGTTTCTGTGAGGAGCACCAGCCCCAAAAAAACTGATTCTGCCAGTCTTCTTCCTGGCTTCAGCACTATCTTTAATACAGGAATAGTCCAGGACTAACCTGGCAAATGAAAGCTGCAGGTGCTGTAGCTCCTCAACGAAACAATATTGTGACGTAAAAATAATCCTACCTCCCTGCCCCAGGTACTTTCCATTTTTAAAAAGTTAGTTTTTAGAGTATAGTTATCCTTTTAAGCTGGGCACACACAGTAATGGTAAAGGGCCAATCCCATCATGTCTATCGGCATTTGCGTGGCCAAAAAATGCCCATATACTTTTTGCCCGTGCTCTTAATCTGCAGCAACTTATCAAATATCATTAGATCTTTTCTAACTGTTGTAGAACAGTAAAAATTGGATGTTGCAAATTAAGAGTGCAAGCTAAATTTTGTACCCCTTAAATAATCCCTTATATTGTAGTAATTTGCTGCTGATTTGCTCTGCCCTCCTCTTCATTAATATATGCTTGAGTATGTCAGAGATGGAAGAGCAGTCAGTTACTGCAGGATATTATGTCCATTAAATAAATACAGGCAGTCCCTGGGTTACAAAGATCCAACTTATGTACAGCTACTAATTACAAATGGAGGGGCATAAGGCCAACAGCTACTAATTACAAATGGAGGGGCATAAGGCCAAACGTATATTTACCTCACGACAAGTCCCGACCGCTTCCTGGTCTAGTGTAACTACAGCGCATATGCGCAATAGTGCGCGCTATAGATAAACTAAGCCCGGAAGAGGTCTGCAATTTTCAATGGAGCTGGCGTTGGATCGTGCGCAAGGTAAATATACTAACCTTTGTTCCTGGCTCCTGGTCGAGTGATTGAACAACAGAATGTAAGGAATAGGCCCTTTACCTCCCGGTCTTCAATCGCTAACTTGTGTGTATTTTTAATGTATACCTAGTAAAAGTTTTATTATAACCTACCCCATCTGTTTCTCACTGTGTGCTGTTACCATTGGGATTGACCACAATCCTAAAGCGGGATTCTTTTCACTCACCTATTTATTTACAACATTGGCAAACCATTAGTGACCTGATAATTTAACCATTCAGCATCAAAATTATTTTGCATTCCAGAGTATTATAGTGAAGACACTGCCTCATTCTCGGAGTGGTGGTATCAATCACGGACATCAACATGACATGCAAAAGAATTTTTGAAGGTTTACACCCCTTAGGGCCACAATGTATTTTATTTTCCAAATTACCACCTTTGTGCCATTTGCCTATATGGACCTTATTTATAAAGATCCAATACCAGTAATGTCTTTTAACAAACCTTTATGACAATTGGAAAAACAACCACTTAAATAAGAATTTTAGTAGCATATGGTATTTTATACAAAATCTTAATAAAGTACAAGCTGAATTGGTGAATAGGATTCATAAGGTTTTTAGAGGGTTATGTAATACCACTAGTCACAGGTTTGAATTTATTAATCTTATTAAGTTACAATAAAGGAGAATAAGAAATTCAATCTTGATGATTCCCCATCTAATGAAGACCTGAACCACTTTATTTTTCATTAAAAGTAAATAAATACCTTAAAACCATTCCAATTATTCAAGTCACCTTCTTTACATTTCCCATGGTCCTTTGCTGCTAGTGCAGTAAGCCCTATTGAAGTCTATAAGAGTTGGTGCCAAATAACTATAAATATTGGCCCAATTTTTAGGCATCTGAAACATTTCTAAGGTTACAATTAAAGCAATTTGCACCAACAGAGCTTGCATGAACCACTGCCTGTCCGGCCCCTTCTCAGTTTCCCTGCACGGAAAAGGCACGGGGGCAAAGCAGAAGAACGCAGAGGGAACGAAGGCTGATAAGTAGGTTTACCAACAGCTTTGAAAACGAGAAACCTTGTCGGCCCACAATGGGATTTACCTAATATCACTAATCTGTATGCCCACCTTTAGTCAGAATTAAACATTTCCTTTTAAACTTTACACACCTCCGTAGCAAACATTTATGAAGCAACAGTTTGTTTTTAATTAGAATTGAGTTCCACCATCAGTTAACTATCAAAAAGAGACCACTCTACGTTATATTTTACAAGAATAATCCATAGCTTTGGGTCTTTTGTCATCTCGCTGAGAACACCATGTTCCTTGGTCAGATTTTCTTTACAGATGAGAAGCCAAGTGGGGAAACTAGAAGAAAAGAAATCATATACATAAGTTTCCATATTACCTTTCCACTTCTATTTTAAACAATAAACTGATTGGGACTGACAATAAGTTAGTAAGGGCTGCTCAGTTCCAGGTAAAGCTCCAAAAGTATACATATAGATCACACTTTAGTTTCATTTTAAAAAAAATCAAATTTCAATGAATTCATACTATTGTTTAAATAGTAATGCCAAAAATGCCATACAATGCTGTCCATTGTGGTAGCCTACTCTGATGGATTGTACAAACGGCCATTCGTAAATGCACAGATATGGACGTATATTTATTGGCGTGATTGAACTTTTATGATAACCCGTGGTATTGGAAATTGCAGACACTGTGAGTTATTGAACATGGCCATCTGACACAAATGCACTGTTTTTAAGGGTATGTCTGCCCCACTAACAAAAATTACAGATTTAATAGAACTCCAGTTCCCTCGGCTGCCTTCTGCTGCTGTTGTAATGGTAGGGTTATTGTAGTTGTGAGACAAAGGGGCATATTTATTTAAGGCAGGTATTGTAATTTCAGGATACCCACCTTTAATGGCTGGTATTTTTATGACCATATTCGTACAATTACTATCGCCTACACAATACCATTGATTGCAACCATACTTTTACTCTAACCTGTCATATTGGTGGTTTTCTTTGATTACCACAAAAAACCCAATGCACAAAAGTCCGATATTGATGTGCATTGAAATGACAATGATTATGTAATGGGCCAAAAAATCTGCCCACGTGTCCCCAGCCTAAGAGCAATAGTATTAAAAAAAATCCCAAATGCACACTAAGCCTGGTAGGGTGCAGAAGTCTCAAGCCCCCCACCCCAAGGGGCAGAGGAATACCGTATATCAACACAAGGTGATAGTCGCACTCTAAATGTGAGTTTATTACTAGTGAACCCCAGAATTACAATGTTTCTGGGGTGTTACTCCATCAGGTAAATTGTTGTTATTCTGTGGTTCACTAGCAGGGGGTTTAATACTGCTTAGCCTTAGGTTGGGTACACACTGAGGGACTATAGTCCGTCGGTTGCGGCGAATTTGGCCGCTGATGAAATGCGAACGATCAATCCCCATAGGGAACCCCACATTCGATCGTAATTTTCCGACACGTCCGATCATTCGCTCATCCGATCCGGACGAGCGAACGATCGAGGTCGGTCACGGCCGGCCGCCCGGCCCACACCAGCCTATATTTTCGGGCATTTTTTTATATATTGTGCAGTGCCCCATTTACTGCTATGTATGGACTTTTTCATCTAGTTTGAGTGTTTAGATAGGGGTATCTTTTGTTAAAGAACAATGGGCCATATTTATAAAGCCACAGTACTGCTTTTTAGCGATACTGCAAGTTAAACAAAATTGTAGATTTACGATCCCCATAAAATACCATTGCGGTATTCTACGATCGAACGTTCATTAATTAACGAACGTTCGGTCGTAAATGTACAACTGCCATCGTAAATTAACTAACCCGCAGTATCGCTAAAAAGCAATACCGCGGCTTTATAAATATGACCCAATAAGTATTTTAAGTACCTAGATGCTACTGCATGCCACTGTAGTGCATTTTATTTATAAGACCATCATGATGCAGTTCTGTAGTACTGTGAGCTAGTTGGACCATTCCGTTTTTTATAGTTAGTCGATATATCCCAGAACTCCACAGAGTATTTTTTTTAAGTATGTTAGACATTTTGGTCCTTGTTCTGATACAGCAGTGCCATTCTTTGGGTAGAAATAAAAATGACAATCTTACCTCCCAATTCACTACATTCCCCTCTATCCCATGCCCCTCTTCCCGCCGGCCTCAGCGGACCGATGTTGCCAGCCGCTTCTTTCTTTCTTCTTTCTTCAGCCATACTGCGATGGCATCGAGTTCCCGGCGGAAAGCTCCTCTTTATATAGGTTTGCAGAAATCCATAATCCGTTTCTGATTGGTCAATTTTTAATACTTGCTTTACATTAACCAACAGATTTCTGGAAAGCCCCAAAAGGCCCTCTCAGGGCCCCGCTGGAGGGAGCCCCTCACCCCCCAGCGCTCCTCCCTCCCTCCCCGGGAGCGGGGGGCGGGGGGGCTTGGAGGGTTGCCGGGGAGGGGGTGCGCGCGGGTGGTCGCGACCACCTGCTGCGGCCCCTTCCCGCAGCCCCTTCTACCTCCCGTTCCGATGAGTTGCCGAACGGGTTGGGAGGGGCTGCTGGGAATGGCGGCGGCGGCGGGTGGTCGCCGCTGCCGCCGCGGGGGGTGTGGGCGGGGCGGCGGCGGGGGTGGTCGCCGCTGCCCCGCGGGGGTGTGTGGCGTGTGCCCCGCCCCCTTAGAGCGGCGTCGGGAAGGATTTAAGTCCCTTCGCGGCGATACTATATAGTATCGCCGCGAAGGGGCTTAAAATTACCGCAGCACATCGCGGCCGCGATAAATACGGCGATAGCGCTATTTTCGCGGCCGCGATGTGCGGCGGTAATTTTTTTTGCGCTAACATCGTCCTTTATAAATATGCCCCTAAGAACCCGTAGATCGCTGCAAGACACTTGCAAGCTAGGCTTCACGTTTTTAAAAGCTGTTATAACTAGAAGAGGATGTTGTACTAAGAATGAATGACACTCGGGGTTGAATAAAACTGATAATGATGTGACACAGAAAATACATTTGTGGTTATTTCATTATAAATGTTGTTATATTTGTCTGACTTACAAGTGTCTCTTTGATTTAATTGTAAAACAGATGACTGAAATGATCAAAATCAATGTCAAACTGGCCAAAACACTCAATTTCAGTGGGGGTTATAATTTTGAACACAACTGCAGGTGGTTTGAGAACTCATTGGCAGGTGGAACTATGTAAAAGTGTCCAGGACGATGGAAATTTGGGAATTTTTAAAGGTTTCCTGTTGTTAAGGAGCGGGAAAGAACTGGGATAAACAGAAACATTTGGCAGAATAGAGGAGAGAAGGGGGCAGACTTTTTTAATGAAATATTACATGGCATACAAATTGTAGGGGGTTGTCAGTTCAAAATAATGACCCCATGTATACTAGCCCTAGGATAGTGAAACGAATTTTCTTTATCACAAATAATTTAGATTTTCCTTCTTTACAGATGGAAAAACAAGTGAGCATGATGCATGCCAATATGTTTGGGGCATATTTTGACTGGCTGTGTCATGGTTAATTACTCCACCTTCAGTAAATAACAAATTTAATAAGGAGAAAAAAAAACAGAAACCATTTCGAAACTTTTTTCAGTATTAGGTAAGTCACAGGTACAGCTGTACATCTCTGTCGCTTAGACCTAAATTCATTTCAAATAGAAAGGTGCAGTCATATTCTCTGTCTGTCTGTTTAAAAAAAATTTACTCTTTTCCCTCTCACTCCTTCCTCTTCTCCTCCCATTAGTAGTACCCATAGTGAGGACCTAAAACACAGAGTCCTCATCCTGGGTACTTTACCTAACATTGAACTTCCTTACACTAATTTTTCCTTTGTGTTACACTCCTCTTCTTCAGTCCGCGATGTAGCCATACCCGCTCTGCAATGAAGCCTGTCTTCCGATTGTGTACATCGCGGACTAACAGGAGGGAGGAACAGAATGGACACTGGGGAAAACTTTTAGTAGTTTATCAGCTGTTTAGTAAAGTAACCAGGGATGAGGATTATGGATTTAGGTCTCACCCTGGTACTATACAGCTTGGAATAGGGAAAAGGAGAGTGTAATTGGCCTTTAAATAATCTGGGGCTTATTAGTTGTAAATAGATAAAATTACATTGAAGATGTAATGGTAATCTAATGTATTTTATCATCTATTTTGGCAGGATTTGTTGAACCAAAATGTGTGTTTTTTTATTTTTTTTCCTGTTGGTACTGACAAATAAAAATAGGTAATATTGGCATGCCATGTGAGATATATTTGTTGCTCTCTAAATAAACCTAGGGGATTGCTAATTCGGAAACTGCCACCTACACACATATGAACCATATACACCTATGGATACAGTTCACAAGTGCAAGTCTGGATATTCCACCACCAAGAAGAATGTTTAGAAATTCTGCCACACAACATTATCACAAAAAATCGATTTACAAAAAACTAGTGATTTGCATTTCAGTGCACTTGTAAGGGATTTTCCTATGCAAATGACAAAAATTCAATAGGAGAGTGTGAGAATCGTGCCAGTGTGGCTAGCCCTTAATGTTATTTGGGATATATTCAAGCGGATATACAGTAACATTTTCACAAGCTATATCTGTACATTTCTCTATAGAAAGGTTTTTTTGTTTAAATGATTTTTTTAAATAAATTATTTTCCATCTGCCATTCTTTAATGATGAAAAGCTGACTTTATATAGTGAATTAAGGGAATTTCTGGTTAAAGGTGGTGGGAAAATCATTTCCTTATTTTATACTTAATTGGATCCATGTATTTTACTGAAAGATGAATATCTTACAAAAGTTCCATAATTATCACCCAACCTGAGTTAGAGCTTCAAGCACCTACTGGTTTACCTGCTGCTGACCTCTCTGTAGAGCACTCAGAAAAAACAGTTAACATAAGCGCTTGGGAGTCCAGATCGCTCATGCCATTGGCTTGGCCTCAGCCTTCACGAATTCATTCAGTCTCATTTCAATTTAAGCTTTAGTTCTCCTTTAAAATCAAATCACATTTCATATTATGATCCATAATTTAGCTAGTCATACTGGGGGGGTGGGGGGGGTGTGTATATACACATGCTCATTATTTGTAATAAGTGCTGCGGCTCTCTGTAAATTCTCCCGATAGTTTAAAAATGATAGCATGATAGAACTAATACAAAAGCTATAATGGAATTTATTTCAGGGACACTGTTCATGTGGTTATTCTGGCCTTCCTTAATGCTTATGGATTACTTCGAATACAGAAAGAAGAAATGCAATTTACAATACCTATTTTGCACTTGCTGCTAGCACAGTTACCGTGTTTTCAATAACAACACTTCTTAATCCATGGGCTAAACTTCAAATGGTAAGGTTTACTATTGTCTATAGTCAGAAATTCTAACATGTTCGTGAATAATGCCTCCATTGATTGAGAGGTAAAGATATTTAGCTCTCTAAACCTTGCATCTTATGCTGGCTATACATTAGTAATGTTACCCCCCAATGTTCATATTGCATTCTGACAACTGCCCAGACATTATGCCTAAATGTCAATACAACATATGATCTGTCCGAAACACCAGAGGAACGTCAGCAAGTAAAACCACCCTTTGCAATAACGATTGAACATTGATTGAAGTGTATGACCAGCATTTGTTTGTTCAGCAGCTCACCATTATATATATGTAATGGAAGTTCTCTCAGAAAGTGAAACTATTCAGTTCTGTTTTGCACCTTGTTACCGCGCAAGCGGCGATCGCACCGCTCCATCCCGTGGTCCTCTACGCAGAGTTCCCGTCTGTTTCCAGCTTTAATTAAGGATCTTGCGCATCACATAAATGTACACTATAGTTATAAAGCCGGAAACAGTCGGGACCTGTCAGAGGAGCCAAAGCGTTTAACTTAAATTTAGGTATAAATATATCTAATATAGAAAGATCATATAAGGACGGTCAAATGTGTGAATAACTTTATTCACTCCTATTTACGTTTCCATTTTCAGAATCTTATTCGGAATGCTGTGTTGGCTGGGGGAGTTTCAATTGGATTTACAGCATACATGCTCCAGCACCATGGATTGCAATGACCTTAGGACTTCTGCAGGATTAATCTCCACTTAAGTCACCGTTATCTTCAGGTAATATTTATCCACCATCAGACACCACGCGTGCATACATGGAATGAGACTAAAACAGTTTTTCCTTATGTATAGCCCAAAACTGCACTTGTATTTCTAGTAATTCTTAAAGAAAAGTTAAATGCGTAAAAACATTTCAGTACCGCTAGTACTATTCAATTTTGAATTTTGTATTACATAATACTCAGCAATACAATGTTGAGTCCAGCAATAGTAATATAAAAAAAAAGAAACACTAGTGTGGTAGCATTTGTTAACAGAGAGGTTTAAGTAAAATACCAGAAATCAGTCTGTCCTAAGAACACGTCCAAAATTAGACTTTCACAGCATTTCATAGTGATTGAGCCTACCTACACGACCACCAGCAATGTAACTGATCCATGGAAATTTATTTTAATTTTTAGGCTCGTAGACTATTACACCTAGCCAATATTGCAGAAGCCAAATGGTGTAGAAGTGACTAGAGCATTCCATGGCTGCATACTTCAATGCTGGGAGTTGTAAAACATCTGGAGGGTCATAAATTTGACATCCCTGGACTATAGAAATTGATTTCACATATTCACATAAGCATATCTCTTTCAGAAATAGCATATAATAGCAGAAATATATATCGATTTAATCTTCATTTGCCTAGCTATAGGTCTGCACAAGTATCTTTTAGCATAACATCTTTATTGTTAATCAGCTTTTGAACAACCAGAATATGTCGAATCCATTACACAATGATGTCAAAGCAAGAAAAGTAAAAGAGAAAACAAAAATGAATGTACATAACATACATATGGAAACAGATGAAAATAATAGGGTTATGCAGGGCAAGTTAAAGGTATTAAGGAGGGAGAAGTTTGGAGTGAAAGGCAATTATGTAAAAGAAACACAAATCTATACACACTACATATTATTAGGACACAGGACTAGTTTATAACCACAATAGTTATGGCATGTTGCATAACACTAAAATACACATAGCAAAAGAATATGCACAGCCTCATTTAGAATATGTAAAATCTATATATACCTTTATTAGACATATAACCCTTTATTAGCTATATTCAGTACAGAAAAATTCAGTACACTTATCTGTCCGATGTGGGCTCAATGTCAGAAGTCAGCAGGGGGGGGGGCTGTGATCATAGCAAAGTGAGGAGAGTCCAGGTTGAAAAAAATGGCTATATGAGTAATGCCATACCAAACAAAGCAGAAAAATGTCAGACAAAAAAATATGTAGTAACAGGAATATAAAATTATGGGTTCAAGAAGGTATGTTAAATATTAGAATTAGATGTAGGACAAAAATGATATAAACAGTAGCAAGAACAAGAGGGTAAAGAAAAATTATGTGATGATGGGGAAGGAAATATTAATTACCTTATACACAGAGTATAAACCGACCCAAATATAAACCAAGGTACTTATTTTTAACTGATAAGTAGGAAAACTGATTGTCTCAAGCCCCCACATATAGTTACACAGACAGCCCCATAGAAAGTCCCATACACAGCCCCGTAGAAAGTCCCATACACAGCCCCATAGAAAGTCCATACACGCCCCTAGAAGTCCCTACACAGCCCATAGAAATTCCATAGACAGCCCCATAAAAGTCCCATACACAGCCCCATAGAAAGTCCCATACCAGCCCCATAAAGTCCCGTAGACAGCCCCATAGAAGTCCCATACACACCCCATAGAAAGTCCCATACACACCCCATAGAAAGTCCAATCGCCCCATAGAAGTCCCATACACAGCCCCATAGAAAGTCCCATACACAGCCCCATAGAAAGTCCCATACACAGCCCCATAGAAAGTCCCATACACAAGCCCATAGAAAGTCCCATACACAGCCCCATAGAAAGTCCCATACACAGCCCCATAGAAGTCCACTACCAGCCCCATAGAAAGTCCCATACACAGCCCATAGAAAGTCCATACACAGCCCATACAAAGACCAATACACAGGCCCATACAAAGACCAATACACAGCCCCATAGAAGTCCCATAGACACCCCATAGAAATCCCATAGACAGCCCCATAGAAAGTCCCATAGACAGCCCCATAGAAAGTCCCATAGCAGCCCCATAGAAAGTTCCTATACACAGCCCCCATAGAAAGTCCAATACAGAGCCCCATAGAATCCAATACAGAGCCCCATAGAAACACTTAAAGATTGTGTTTTTTTTATATACCCTTGCATTCTGGGCTGATCTGAGTGAGGAGACAACAATCGCCTAACTTACATGAAATCAAAAGGATTCTCTGTGTTACAGGGTACAGATTTTGTTTTCCCAGGGCTATGTGTTTTATTCAGCGTATCCAGATTAGCACAGTCTCTAGTATAACTGAGGAAGATTTCAGGATGATTTTAAAGGTAAAATATCTTGGTTTATACTCAAATATATACGGTACTAAAGAAATTGTCAGACTTCAAGCTGAATCTTGGTGAAGATCGATAAAGAAGTAGCTTGACCTGGCACGCAAAACTGACTGCTGCATCCTGCCAACGATACTCAAATTGTAATTTTTTTGGCCATTTGCAGTTCAGCCAAAAACCAATCAGGGAAAGGTCAACTTTTACATTCAGGGAATATTTTCTTAGGGCAGTTTCCTTAGTGCTCCCTGTGCTAGAAGCCTTACACAAGTGTTTAGCTAGATATGGAGATGCATGTATGTTTTTTTTTTTATCTAACTGACTTTCTTTTATCTACCAACTCCAAGAGGGTAATTCAATCTAAATTACATTCTTTTTTTCAGGGACCGTTAAACACGGTTTCATTTGTACATGATACCTGTGGAGTTCATTACACTTTTGGACTGTCTGGGCTGCTGGGGGGTATAGCCTATGCACTATTAATCCTAACAGCAGATTACAGCACAATTGGAATGTAAGTGTTATTACAAAGTATGCAGTACACTACTTTATGAAAATATGTAATACGGTATGTATTGCTTACAGTTTTGGGGTTAGATGCAATTCATTTTGATTCATAATGAAGACAAATAAAAAAATATGAAAAAAATGAAATTTCCTGGTAATAATAGACAATTTAAACATTTAAAAAAATGACCAATGCAGTTTAGATGAGTTTCCCATTCCAGTGCTAGTGATACGGAGGATACTCATTATGTCCATCTGGCTGTGGCTACATTCTCTCATTAAATAATCGCTGATTTTCTTCTTTTAGTAAATCATTTGCATGCATACATTCTATCTGGAACTGAATGCCCTTGCTTTTAAATGTGTTGATATCATCTGCTGTTTAATTACCCGTGCCCAATTTATTTTAACTGTTTTGAAGAGATGGGGAAGAAAACAGATGCAGGGATTGTATAATTTTACATGGTTTTGTTGCATTGTTATTGGAGGGGAACTGTGCTCTTTATATTAACACTCCTACCTTTAAAATACTTCTAGCTGCAGTCTATCCAAAGTTCAGCAGTATAAATATTTTTTTTTACTGCTAGCACTGTAAGCTGTAACATTACCGCATTTGGGTTGTGCTTAAAAGTTTAAGGTTGCAGCATACCCCCTGCTGGGACGCATCGTAGATGCATGATAAACCATGCCCCCAAACTTCTAAATCATTTTTAGCTACAAGCCTGAAAATATTTTTTTCTCCCTAAGTTGTCCACAGCTAGAAGAATGGACAGAGAATAATTGCAGGTCTGTAACTAGCTTACAAAAGGTACATTTTTGGGGTGGGGCTAATACACATTCCTGTCAGGGAGACAGGATAGTCTGGAAAGTGTAACTTTACAAGCCTATAACTTAAGATCCAGAGAATCTAAAGACATTCTAGGCTTGTTTGAAAGGACACCTATATGGAGATCACAGTTACTCTTTATAGCTGTTAACACTGAGGCTTAGGGTGCAGCTGCGCTTATGCGTTTTAGATGGAATTTGCAATGTCTGCACACATTTGAAAACAAGAGTAGGAAGGACGCTACTCACGAGGTTGAGAAGTGAAGTTCCAATTGTTTATTCACATATAAGTATTTCCAAAAGACAGACATCACAGGGCAGAAGGTGACTCCAGGTCCACCCGCCTGACGCGTTTCGTGGGTAAACCCACTCCTCAGAGGCTGGTGGTCCCTCTCAAACAAGATATATACACACACAGACAATTAGTTAAAAACCTCCCACTATCGCAGGTAGGTTTTAACTAATTGTCTGGTGTATATATATCTTGTATATATAACTCCCTCTCCCAGAAGAGAAACCCCTCTTAATTTTTACAATTGATGTCTATGCTTCTGAATCAACCAGCCAACGTTTTTACAGCTGTAGCTGAACTGCAATTTCTAACATCCCCAGAGGCTGTAGTTGCACCGGTACATTGTGTTTCCTCAAGAAAAAAACCCAACATGCACACAAGTGTAAAGGGCACATTTAAAAAAATGCAATACAATGGACATAACAAAGCACCCACAGCAATACGATGGTGGGGGCCCAGGGACAAGTTTATTTTTAAACCTGATCACAGGCATCTTAGTAAAGGTGCTCGCAATTAGCTGCAATATTGCTGGTCCTGTACTGGTGTTTTAAAGAGCTGGTCGCACGCACTTTTACTAACATACGCACGATCAACTGTATAAAAACTGTATAAAAAAACACGGTAACTGGGGAGAGGAGTGGTACAGTTGTCGGGGCCTGGCCATGACTTGCAGGGGGGCCAGGGCCTCTGCAGTTTCGCTACTGAATGGACCTTCTTACAGAGAAACGCTACATCATTTTAGCTTCAAGTCCTTCACTCTTACAGGCATGAGACAAAGCTGTTCATTATTACCATTTCTTTTGAATTAGCAATTCAAAAGGTGATAACCTATAAGACCTGAAATTAAACCTCAGCTGGATCACTAATGGCAGCTACATGGCTTATTTCCACAATTTCATATGTAAAGTTTGTTTTATAGATTATTTAAGGATTAATTAATCCTTTCTGTGCCCCTTATAAAACACTTAGCCTGTGGCCTTGTACTTTTGTATGTCACGGAACTCCTCGGTTCTTCTAATATGCTTGTAATTTACAGTAGGGGGTACATTATCTACCATGTAATAATGCAATCGGGAAAGAAAGGACAGCGCGGCTGTCAGTTCAAGAGGATCTGCAAGCGGAGCGCCAGGTAAGGTAAGTGCCGCTGTGTCCCCAGAGCTTTTTTTAGGTTTACAGTTCCTTTAATTTAAAAATTTTTAATATATAAACCTTATGTATTGTAAGAAGTAACGTGCCCCATAACATTATCCTATATAATAAAATGCTAAAGCTGCATCCGTGTCTCCATGTGTGTGTGTCACTGCAGTTCCTATGGACTCACCACTAGAGGGAGAGTGAATAGTCCCTGCAGTTTCAATTGATTCACCACTAGAGGGAGAAACGTAAGAAACACACACGGAGGCATGGAGACCAACAGCAGATAAGCAATAAGGTAGGAAAGGGGGGCACTGCCACAGGGGGGCGGACCTGCCACAGAGGGGAGGGAGAGGAGAGGAGGGGGAGGGAGGGGGGAGAAGGGCTGCAGTACGCATGGCAAAATCTACCGTAGGCAGTAGCAGGCAGAGCCCTATCCTCCTGGTGGTTAGTTTTTGGTTAGTTTGGGGGTCTACAGGAGAACCCTATGGAGCTGGGATGTGAGGTAAGGATTAAACTACACTACATGGTGGGCCAGTAGTTGGGGGGATTATAGTTTTGGGGGTGGACATGCCCTTTAAATAATTAATGGGCTCAGATGCACCCCAAGATAACACTGATGGTCTGTTACGTGACAGTCACCATGCCACAAACAACTTGTAATGCTTTTACAGCAAGCAGATGGTTCGTGCACAGACAATTGTTGTCTGCTGTGGTTATCCAGCACATTTATTAACTTTTCATGTACCCAGTAGCGTAAAACTGGACCCGCAGGGTCCGCGACCGGGGGTAAGAGGGCCTCAATCCCCTTCCCAGAGCATCCGCAATCAGCTGTTTTTAAACAGCTGATCGCGTGTAGCAGCAGAAATGCGCACAACCTGTTTAAAATTCTCTAGTTCAGTTCTGGTCTTTTAAACAGCTGATGGCGTGTATCTTTACAGCTGTTCACGCATGCTCTGGGGAGGGGCGTGGGTCAGGCGAGGCCCAGGCCCCTGCAGTTACACATCTGCATGTACCACTGCCCTATTTTATGAAACTATCTATTTTTATTAAATTATTTACAGAATTGGTTTTCAAGCAGTTGTTGGGTTGGATGCATCTGTCTTACATTAGCCCTGAGTCTGACCAGTGGCCTCATGACAGGTTATATTACTTCCGCTGTTTAAAAGTAAAAGAAGCATTTTATTTAAAAAAAAATATATTTTAAGTTGGTTCATTGGAGTTTTCATGCAATTTCCCAAAAGTTATTCGCACATACTGTATTTATTGTTTTTTTATATTGCACTGACATTTCCAAGTAGTTTATCCATTCACACCAGGCCTGTTCCAAAGGCTTTCATCTAAAAACAAAACAATTCTTTCACAACCTGGTACCATATTTTATGACTGACTGATAAATGATTAAAGGGTAGCTCCACCCTAAAATGCAGGGGACCGGACTGGCAGCAAAGTCTGTGATTGACTGAGAGGCACCAATCATAGAACACGACCTGCTGGCAATGCAGAGTGCCTAGGGAACGAAGGACAGTAAGTACAGTTCTGCTGTTTTTTTTAAAACAATGGACTTACCGGTTGAGGGTGGGCTAGGGTGCCCTACACTACAGAAAAAGCTTTTATAGATAGGGCCCAGGCACAAAGCTAGATCCAGAGGGAGGGAGGGCTCCCCTGAGTACAAGGAAGCACAGGGACCGATAACTCCCGACAGTTCCTACTCTACACTTTTTGGAATTTTGAACAGGCACTGCAGGAGAACTATTTGGAGCAGAGATTTAAGGTAGGATTTTTTAACACTACTCGTGGGGCCTAGTGGGTTCAACTTAGTTTTGCGGGTGGACATGTCCTTTAAATATTGTTTGATAACAACATTTGATTAAAAGTTAAAGGAGAATTGCGGTAACTCCTTTCTGGCTCCTCCACAGACATTGTCACTGCTGCTTCTCCATCTCTGGCATTGGAAAAGATTTAAAGTGTGGTCTCCAATTTTTCCAAACAATTTAGGGTTATATATAAAGCCTTCCATCACACCTTCAAAATCACATCTCTAGGTAAAATATGTTTTTGATTGAAAAAAGTTTTTGATAAAAATGTTATGTAATATCAGACATCCCACCCTGGCCTTTCAGGCTTCCAGGGGCGTGGCGAGCGAGCGTGATGTCATGTGGGGGCAGGGCTGACATCACACGGGGGCCGGACTGCCATTCTAGGGGTGTCTGGAGGCGGGGTTGGTGAGGAGTTAGGGGTGTTCCGGGGGCGTGGTCACGGAAAGGGGCGTACATGGAAGGAGACTCAAGTCTCCTCTCAAGTCCGGTAGTCTGGGTGTCTCGCGGGTCTGCGGAAGACCACCCCAGAATGGGGAGACTCCTGTGAGATACGGGAGGGGTGGGATGCCTGTAATATTTTTTAATGCTTGAACACTATCTCTTTTTACCGTATGACCAGTTTGTAGTCATATGGCCAGCCTCTGCCTGCATTAATAGTCTGCTTGTAAAAAAAAATGTATGGCTATGCTGGTACTTCCTGTTTTTCCAGCATTAAAGATTCGTACACGCAAGATGTGCGGCCGAGCCATGACCCCTGGCAACTACCGCTACCCCGATGAATGACCAAGAATTGTCCGTGTTTATATGTTCGGTCGGGGTGGTTCGTCAATCTGCCGGGCGGATCAACGAACGACCCCAACCAACCTATACACACTGATGGTTTTCAGCCGGAACGGCCATTTGTAGCAGGTAGTGGTTGGTGTCGGGAGTCGTGGCTCGGTGTGCACATCGGCCGTTGTACTAGTCTTAAGTCTTCAGTGAGCCTGCTTCTCCCCTGGGACAGAAAGCTCAAGCAGAGGGTGTGATGTCACTTAACCTGCTGAAAGCAGGAAACTGTCACCAAGCATATACCGTATATATTCGAGTATAAGCCGACTCGAGTATAGCCGAGGTACCCATTTTTGCCTCCAAAATGGGTAACCCATGATTGACTCGAGTATAAGCCAGGGTAGATAGTTGCCTAATACCATTCCACTGTAGATGTTTGGAAACTACAACTCCCAGCATGCTTTTGTTGCTGGAGTTGTAGTTCCAAACACCTATAGTAGAAAGGTATTGGGTGCTACTGTATGGCCACCCTAGAGCCCCCCCAGTTCACTTACCGTACCTGGCCAGTCTTCATCTTCAGTCTCATCTCTCCATTCTTCATTCTTCATCTCTCAGTCTTCTCTCTCCAGTCTTCATCTTTCCAGTCTTCAGTCTCCCTTCAGTCTTCAGTCTTCAGCTCTCCGCCGGTCTTCAGTCTTCAGCTCTCCCCGGCTGCCGCTCGCTCTGTGCAGTTCCCAGTAGTTCTTTGCGGCTGCGCGATGACGTCATCCCCGCCGCGTGCGCGATGACATCATCGCGCACCCCGAAAACTAATGGGAACTGCCGGCTTTCCTTCCTGAATCGCGGCTGCAACTGGATCAAGGTAAGTTTTTGCTTGACTCGAGTATAAGCCGAGTCAGGATTTTGGGTTGATTTTTAAACCTAAAAACCGCGCTTATACTCGAGTATTACGGTAATTTCTTACAGGCGCAGCCAGAGATGTGATGCAGGACTCATTTTAAGGAAAGACTGCATACTTTTATTTAATCCTAGCTTGGATTTGGAGACCCAGTTGCCCTTAACTCTGTCTCTGTTTTTCCAAACTGCCCAGTCCTGAGCTCCACAAATTGTTTGGCCTAATAAGCCATATACACCCTCCATCCACCTTGGACACTCCTTCCAAGGGCAGAAAAATGTAACATCCCCTCATAATAAATTATGCCCATTGCACGCTTTAAGCCTTTACTATACGTTTGTGGGCAGGGTGCCCCTACCATGAAGCAAACTGAAACCTTTGCAGGGACACCCCTGCGGAACAATCAAAAGGTGGCAGTTTTTGTCCTGCAATACGCATTTCAGCACCTTCCACCAATCAGTGTTGTCAGCCCTCCAGTCCACCAATCTTGTTAGTCAGCCCACCACACCCACCTCCACCCACAAGCCACGCCTATGTTCCCAGATGAAGCCACACCTACTTCATGTGTCGCCACTCGTCTGCCAATAGACGGCATTTAAAATTGTTTCAGGTGTCAAAAACCCTAGGAACCTCCTGTTGTTGGGCTTATGAACATTTAACATAACTTCCTTAATTACCCTTGCCTTATTCATTCTTCCTTTTTTATTTTAGTACCTTTTCCCCCTTTATGCTTCTCTTAGTACCCTTATTCTATTCCTTTGCACTAATTTCTTCCATTCCAATTCTATTTGCACCACAAAAACTAAGAGGCACTAGTTACCAGTGCCACTGGGGTAAGTACCCATGGATTGTTTTTCTTATTCAGTCATATTATTAATATTATTTCCCCTCTCAATAGGTTTTCTGCTGAAATGTAGTTTGTGGAACCACCAAAGGAATGGCACTTTTTTCATGATCAGCCTTAGGGAAATAATATTAATAATATGACTGAATAAGAAAAACAATCCATGGGTTACTTACCCCAGTGGCACTGGTAACTAGTGCCTCTTAGCTTTTTGTGGTGCAAATAGAATTGGAATGGAAGAAATTAGTGCAAAGGAATAGAATAAGGGTACTAAGAGAAGCATAAAGGGGGAAAAGGTACTAAAATAAAAAAGGAAGAATGAATAAGGCAAGGGTAATTAAGGAAGTTATGTTAAATGTTCATAAGCCCAACAACAGGAGTGTTCCTAGGGTTTTTGACACCTGAAACAATTTTAAATGCCGTCTATTGGCAGACGAGTGGCGACACATGAAGTAGGTGTGGCTTCATCTGGGAACATAGGCGTGGCTTGTGGAGGTGGGTGTGGTGGGCTGACTAACACAGATTGGTGGACTGGAGGGCTGACAACACTGATTGGTGGAATGGTGCTGAAATGCAGTATTGCAGGACAAAACTGCCACCTTTTGATTGTTCCGCAGGGGTGCTCCCTGAGCAAAGGTTTCAGTTTGCTTCATGGTAGGGGCACCCCTGCCCACAAACGTATAGTAAAGGCTTAAAGCGTGCAAATGGGCATAATTTATTATGAGGGGATGTTACATTTTTCTGCCCTTGGAAGGAGTGTCCAAGGTGGAGCTGGAGGGTGTATATGGCTTATTAGGCCAAACAATTGTGGAGCTCAGGACTGGGCAGTTTGGAAAAACAGAGACAGAGTTAAGGGCAACTGTGGTCTCCAAATCCAAGCTAGGATTAAATAAAGTATGCAGTCTTTCTTTAAATGAGTCCTGCATCACATCTCTGGCTGCCGCCTGTAAGAATTACCGTATATACTCGAGTATAAGCCGAGGTTTTTAGGTTAAAAATCAACCTAAAATCCTTGACTGACTCGAGTCAAGCAAAAACTTACCTTGATTCCAGTTGCAGCCGCGATTCAGGAAGGAAAGCCGGCAGTTCCCAGTAGTTCTTCGCGGGTGCGCGATGAGGTCATCACGCACGTCGGCGGGATGACGTCATCGCGCAGCCGCGAAGAACTACTGGGAACTGCACAGAGCGAGCGGCAGCCGGCGGAGAGCTGAAGACTGAAGACCGGCGGAGAGCTGAAGACTGAAGACTGAAGATGAAGACTGAGACTGGGACAGATGAAGACTGGAGAGATGAAGACTGAAGAGATGAGACTGAAGACTGGAGAGATGAAGACTGAAGACTGGCCAGGTACGGTAAGTGAACTGGGGGGGCTCTAGGGTGGCCATACAGTAGCACCCAATACCTTTCTACTATAGGTGTTTGGAAACTACAACTCCCAGCAACGAAAGCATGCTGGGAGTTGTAGTTTCCAAACATCTACAGTGGAATGGTATTAGGCAACTATCTACCCTCGGCTTATACTCGAGTCAATCATGGGTTACCCATTTTGGAGGCAAAAATGGGTACCTCGGCTTATACTCGAGTCGGCTTATACTCGAATATATACGGTATATTGCGGTGACAGTTTCCTGCTTTCAGCAGGTTAAGTGACATCACACCCTCTGCTTGAGCTTTCTGTCCCAGGGGAGAAGCAGGCTCACTGAAGACTTAAGACTAGTACACACGGCCGATGTGCACACCGAGCCACGACTCCCGACACCAACCACTACCTGCTACAAATGGCCGTTCCGGCTGAAAACCATCAGTGTGTATAGGTTTGGTTGGGGGTCGTTCGTTGATCCGCCCGGCAGATTGACGAACCACCCCCGACCGAACATATAAACACGGACAATTCTTGGTCATTCATCGCGGGTAGCGGTAGTTGCCAGGGGTCATGGCTCGGCCGCACATCTTGCGTGTACGAATCTTTAATGCTGGAAAAACAGGAAGTACCAGCATAGCCATACATTTTTTTTTACAAGCAGACTATTAATGCAGGCAGAGGCTGGCCATATGACTACAAACTGGTCATACGGCTAAAAAGAGATAGTGTTCAAGCATTAAAAAATATTACAGGCATCCCACCCCTCCCGTATCTCACAGGAGTCTCCCCATTCTGGGGTGGTCTTCCGCAGACCCGCGAGACCACCCCAGACTACCGGACTTGAGAGGAGACTTGAGTCTCCTTCCATGTCACGCCCCTTTCCGTGACCACGCCCCCGGAACACCCCTAACTCCTCACCAACCCCGCCTCCAGACACCCCTAGAATGGCAGTCCGGCCCCCGTGTGATGTCACGCCCTGCCCCCACATGACATCACGCTCCGCTCGCCACGCCCCCTGGAAGCCTGAAAGGCCAGGGTGGGATGTCTGATATTACATAACATTTTTATCAAAAACTCTTTTTTCAATCAAAAACATATTTTACCTAGAGATGTGATTTTGAAGGTGTGATGGAAGGCTTTATATATAACCCTAAATTGTTTGGAAAAATTGGAGACCACACTTTAAATCTTTTCCAATGCCAGAGATGGGAGAAGCAGCAGTGACAATGTCTGTGGGAGGAGCCAGAAAGGAGTTACCGCAATTCTCCTTTAACTTTTAATCAAATGTTGTTTATCAAACAATATTTAAAGGACATGTCCACCCGCAAAACTAAAGTTGAACCCACTACTGGCCCCACTGAGTAGTGTTAAAAAATCCATACCTTAAATCTCTGCTCCAAATAGTTCTCCTGCAGTGCCTGTTCAAAATTCCAAAAAGTGTAGAGTAGGAACTGTCAGGGAGTTATCCGGTCCCTGCTGCTTCCTTGTACTCAGGGGAGCCCTCCCTCCCTCTGGATCTAGCTTTGCTGCCTGGTGCCCTATCTATAAAAGCTTTTTCTGTAGTGTAGGGCACCCTAGCCCACCCTCAACCGGTAAGTCCATTTGTTAAAAAAAACAGCAGAACTGTACTTACTGTCCTTCGTTCCCTAGGCACTCTGCATTGCCAGCAGGTCGTGTCTATGATTGGCTGCCTCTCAGTCAATCACAGACTTTGCTGCCAGTCCGGTCCCCTGCATTTTAGGGTGGAGCTACCCTTTAATCATTTTATCAGTCAGTCATAAAATATGGTACCAGGTTGTGAAAGAATTGTTTTGTTTTTAGATTGAAAGCTCTTTGGAACAGGCCTGGTGTGAATGGATAAACTACTTGGAAATGTCAGTGCAATATAAAAAAACAATAAATACAGTATGTGCGAATAACTTTTGGGAAATTGCATGAAAACTCCAATGAACCAACTTAAAAATATATTTTTTTTAAATAAAATGCTTCTTTTACTTTTAAACAGCAGGAAGTAATACTAACCTGTCATGAGGCCACTGGTCAGACTCAGTGCTAATGTAAGACAGATGCATCCAACCCCAACAACTGCTTGAAAACCAATTCTGTAAATAATTTAATAAAAATAGATAGTTTCATAAAATAGGGCAGTGGTACATGCAGATGTGTAACTGCAGGGGCCTGGGCCTCGCCTGACCCACGCCCCTCCCCAGAGCATGCGTGAACAGCTGTAAAGATACACGCAATCAGCTGTTTAAAAGACCAGAACTGAACTAGCAGAATTTTTAAACAGGTGTGTGCGCATTTCTGCTGCATACACGCGATCAGCTGTTTAAAAACAGCTGATTGCGGATGCTCTGGGAAGGGGATTGCAGGCCCTCTTACCCCCGGTCGCGGACCCTGCGGGTCCAGTTTTACGCTACTGGGTACATGAAAAGTTAATAAATGTGCTGGATAACCACAGCAGACACACAATTGTCTGTGCTACGAACCATCTGCTATGCTGTAAAAAGCATTACAAGTTGTTTGTGGCATGGTGACTGTCACGTAACAGACCATCAGTGTTATCATTGGGGTGCATCTGAGCCCATTAATTATTTAAAGGGCATGTCCACCCCCAAAACTATAATCCCCCCAACTACTGGCCCCACCATGTAGTGTAGTTTAATCCTTACCTCACATCCCAGCTCCATAGGGTTCTCCTGTAGACCCCCAAACTAACCAAAACTAACCACCAGGAGGATAGCAGGGCTCTGCCTGCTACCTTGCCTACGGTAGATATTTGCCATGCGTACTGCAGCCCTTCTCCCCCCTCCCTCCCCCTCCCTCTCTCTCCCTCCCCCTCTGTGGCAGAGTCCGCCCCCCTGTGGCAGTGCCCCCCTTTCCTACCTTATCTGCTTATCTGCTGTTGGTCTCCATGCCTCCGTGTGTGTTTCTTACGTTTCTCCCTCTAGTGGTGAATCAATTGAAACTGCAGGGACTATCTCACTCTCCCTCTAGTGGTGAGTCCATAGGAACTGCAGTGACACACACACATGGAGACACGGATGCAGCTTTAGCATTTTATTATATAGGATAATGTTATGGGGCACGTTACTTCTTACAATACATAAGGTTTATATATTAAAAATTTTTAAATTAAAGGAACTGTAAACCTAAAAAAAGCTCTGGGGACACAGCGGCACTTACCTTACCTGGCGCTCCGCTTGCAGATCCTTCTGAACTGACAGCCGCGCTGTCCTTTCTTTCCCGATTGCATTATTACATGGTAGATAATGTACCCCCTACTGTAAATTACAAGCATATTAGAAGTAACCGAGGAGTTCCGTGACCATACAAAAGTACAAGGCCACAGGCTAAGTGTTTTATAAGGGGCACAGAAAGGATTAATTAATCCTTAAATAATCTATAAAACAAACTTTACATATGACATTGGTGGAAATAAGCCATGTAGCTGCCATTAGTGATCCAGCTGAGGTTTAATTTCAGGTCTTATAGGTTATCACCTTTTGAATTGCTAATTCAAAAAGAAATGGTAATAATGAACAGCTTTGTCTCATGCCTGTAAGAGTGAAGGACTTTGAAGCTAAAATGATGTAGCGTTTCTCTGTAAGAAGGTCCATTCAGTAGCGAAACTGCAGAGGCCCTGGCCCCCCTGCAAGTCATGGCCAGGCCCCCGACAACTGTACCACTCCTCTCCCCAGTTACCGTGTTTTTTTATACAGTTTTTATACAGTTGATCGTGCGTATGTTAGTAAAAGTGCGTGCGACCAGCTCTTTAAAACACCAGTACAGGACCAGCAATATTGCAGCTAATTGCGAGCACCTTTACTAAGATGCCTGTGATCAGCTGTTTAAAAATAACTTGTCCCTGGGCCCCCACCATCGTATTGCTGTGGGTGCTATTGTTATGTCCATTGTATTGCATTTTTTTAAATGTGCCCTTTACAACTTGTGTGCATGTTGGGAGTTTTTTTCTTGAGGAAACACAATGTACCGGTGCAACTACAGCTCTCTGGGGATGTTAGAAATTGCAGTTCAGCTACAGCTGTAAAAACGTTGCTGGTCTGAATATTCAGCAAGCATAGACATCAATTGTAAAAATTAAGAGGGGGTTTCTCTTCTGGGAGAGGGAGTTATATATACAAGATATATATACACACAGACAATTAGTTAAAACCTACCTGCGATAGTGGGAGGTTTTTAACTAATTGTCTGTGTGTGTATATATCTTGTTTGAGAGGGACCACCCAGCCTCTGAGGAAGTGGGTTTACCCACGAAACGCGTCAGGCGGGTGGACCTGGAGTCACCTTCTGCCCTGTGATGTCTGTCTTTTGGAAATACTTATATGTGAATAAACAATTGGAACTTCACTTCTCAACCTCGTGAGTAGCGTCCTTCCTACTCTTGTTTTCCAAATGTGTGCAGTACACATTGCAAATTCCATCTAAAACGCATAAGCGCAGCTGCACCCTAAGCCTCAGTGTTAACAGCTATAAAGAGTAACTGTGATCTCCATATAGGTGTCCTTTCAAACAAGCCTAGAATGTCTTTAGATTCTCTGGATCTTAAGTTATAGGCTTGTAAAGTTACACTTTCCAGACTATCCTGTCTCCCTGACAGGAATGTGTTATTAGCCCCACCCCAAAAATGTACCTTTTTGTAAGCTAGTTACAGACCTGCAATTATTCTCTGTCCATTCTTCTAGCTGTGGACAACTTAGGGAGAAAAAAATATTTTCAGGCTTGTAGCTAAAAATGATTTAGAAGTTTGGGGGCATGGTTTATCATGCATCCTACGATGCTGTCCCAGCAGGGGGTATGCTGCAACCTTAAACTTTTAAGCACAACCCAAATGCTGGTAATGTTACAGCTTACAGTGCTAGCAGTAAAAAAAAATATTTATACTGCTGTAACTTTGGATAGACTGCAGCTAGAAGTATTTTAAAGGTAGGAGTGTTAATATAAAGAGCACAGTTCCCCTCCAATAACAATGCAACAAAACCATGTAAAATTATACAATCCCTGCATCTGTTTTCTTCCCCATCTCTTCAAAACAGTTAAAATAAATTGGGCACTGGGTAATTAAACAGCAGATGATATCAACACATTTAAAAGCAAGGGCATTCAGTTCCAGATAGAATGTATGCATGCAAATGATTTACTAAAAGAAGAAAATCAGCGATTATTTAATGAAGAAATGTAGCCACAGCCAGATGGACATAATGAGTATCCTCCGTATCACTAGCACTGGAATGGGAAACTCATCTAAACTGCATTGGTCATTTTTTTAAATGTTTAAATTGTCTATTATTACCAGGAAATTTCATTTTTTTC
Organism: Hymenochirus boettgeri; assembly: GCA_019447015.1. Taxonomy (NCBI): domain Eukaryota; kingdom Metazoa; phylum Chordata; class Amphibia; order Anura; family Pipidae; genus Hymenochirus; species Hymenochirus boettgeri. The sequence goes on along the minus strand of CM033470.1, from coordinate 170,100,475 downwards.
ATATTTTTATTATTTGTCTTCATTATGAATCAAAATGAATTGCATCTAACCCCAAAACTGTAAGCAATACATACCCGTATTACATATTTTCATAAAGTAGTGTACTGCATACTTTGTAATAACACTTACATTCCAATTGTGCTGTAATCTGCTGTTAGGATTAATAGTGCATAGGCTATACCCCCCAGCAGCCCAGACAGTCCAAAAGTGTAATGAACTCCACAGGTATCATGTACAAATGAAACCGTGTTTAACGGTCCCTGAAAAAAAGAATGTAATTTAGATTGAATTACCCTCTTGGAGTTGGTAGATAAAAGAAAGTCAGTTAGATAAAAAAAAAAAACATACATGCATCTCCAAATCTAGCTAAACACTTGTGTAAGGCTTCTAGCACAGGGAGCACTAAGGAAACTGCCCTAAGAAAATATTCCCCTGAATGTAAAAGTTGACCTTTCCCTGATTGGTTTTTGGCTGAACTGCAAATGGCCAAAAAAATTACAATTTGAGTATCGCTTGGCAGGATGCAGCAGTCAGTTTTGCGTGCCAGGTCAAGCTACTTCTTTATCGATCTTCACCAAGATTCAGCTTGAAGTCTGACAATTTCTTTAGTACCGTATATATTTGAGTATAAACCAAGATATTTTACCTTTAAAATCATCCTGAAAATCTTCCCTCAGTTTATACTAGAGACTGTGCTAATCTGGATACCGCTGAATAAAAACACATAGCCCTGGGAAAACAAAATCTGTACCCTGTAACACAGAGAATCCTTTTGATTTCAGTAAGTTAGGCGATTGTTGTCCTCCTCACTCAGATCAGCCCAGAATGCAAGGGTATATAAAAAAAACACAATCTTTAAGTGTTTCTATGGGGCTCTGTATTGGACTTTCTATGGGGCTCTGTATTGGACTTTCTATGGGGCTGTGTATAGGACTTTCTATGGGGCTGTCTATGGGACTTTCTATGGGGCTGTCTATGGGACTTTCTATGGGGCTGTCTATGGGACTTTCTATGGGCTGGTATTGGTCTTTGGTATGGGCCTGTTGATTGTCTTTGTATGGCCTGTGTATGGGACTTTCTATGGGGCTGTCTATGGGACTTTCTATGGGGCTGTGTATTGGTCTTTGTATGGGCCTGTGTATTGGTCTTTGTATGGGCCTGTGTATGGGACTTTCTATGGGCCTGTGTATGGGACTTTCTATGGGGCTGTGTATGGGACTTTCTATGGGGCTGTGTATGGGACTTTCTATGGGGCTGTCTACGGGACTTTCTATGGGGCTGTGTATGGGACTTTCTATGGGGCTGTGTATGGGACTTTTTATGGGGCTGTCTATGGGAATTTCTATGGGGCTGTGTATGGGACTTTCTACGGGGCTGTGTATGGGACTTTCTATGGGGCTGTGTATGGGACTTTCTACGGGGCTGTGTATGGGACTTTCTATGGGGCTGTCTGTGTAACTATATGTGGGGCTTGAGACAATCAGTTTTCCTACTTTATCAGTTAAAAATAAGTACCTTGGTTTATATTTGGGTCGGTTTATACTCTGTGTATAAGGTAATTAATATTTCCTTCCCCATTCATCACATTAATTTTTCTTTACCCTCTTTGTTCTTGCTACTGTTTTATTTATCATTTTTGTCCATACATCTAATTCTAATATTTAACATACCCTTCTTGAACCCATACTTTTATATTCCTGTTACTACATATTTTTCTGTCTGACATTTTTCTGCTTATGTTTGGTATGGCATTACTCATATAGCCATTTTTTTCAACCTGGACTCTCCTCACTTTGCTATGATCACAGCCCCCCCCCCCTGCTGACTTCTGACATTGAAGCCCACATCGGACAGATAAGTGTACTGAATTTTTCTGTACTGAATATAGCCCTAATAAAGGGTTATATGTCTAATAAAGGGTATATATAGATTTTTACATATTCTAAATGAGTGCTGTGCATATTTTCTTTTGCTATGTGTATTTTATGTGTTATGCAACATGCACCATCAACTATTGTGGTTATAAACTAGTCCTGTGTCCTAATAATATGTAGTGTGTATAGATTTGTGTTTCTTTTACATAATTGCCTTTCACTCCAAACTTCTCCCTCCTTAATACCTTTAACTTGCCCTGCACTAACCCTATTATTTTCCATCTGTTTCCATATGTATGTTTATGTACATTCATTTTTGTTTTCTCTTTTACTTTTCTTGCTTCTGACATCATTGTGTAATGGATTCGACATATTCTGGTTGTTCAAAAGCTGATTAACAATAAAGATGTTCATGCTAAAAGATACTTTGTGCAGACCTATAGCTAGGCAAATGAAGATTAAATCGATATATATTTCTTGCTATTATATGCTATTTCTGAAAGAGATATGCTTATGTGAATATGTGAAATCAATTTCTATAGTCCAGGGATGTCAAATTTATGACCCTCCAGATGTTTTACAACTCCCAGCATTGAAGTATGCAGCCATGGAATGCTCTAGTCACTTCTACACCATTTGGTCTTCTGCAATATTGGCTCAGGTGTACTTAGTCTACGAGCCTAAAAATTAAAATAAATTTCCATGGATCAGTTACATTGCTGGTGGTCGTGTAGGTAGGCTCAATCACTATGAAATGCTGTGAAAGTCTAATTTTGGACGTGTTCTCTAGGACAGACTGATTTCTGTGTATTTTACTTAAACCTCTCTGTTAACAAATGCTACCACACTAGTGTTTCTTTTTTTTATATTACTATTGCTGGACTCAACATTGTATTGCTGAGTATTATGTAATACAAAATTCAAAATTGAATAGTACTAGCGGTACTGAAATGTTTTTACGCATTTAACTTTTCTTTAAGAATTACTAGAAATACAAGTGCAGTTTTGGGCTATACATAAGGAAAAACTGTTTTAGTCTCATTCCATGTATGCACGCGTGGTGTCTGATGGTGGATAAATATTACCTGAAGATAACGGTGACTTAAAGTGGAGATTAATCCTGCAAGAAGTCCTAAGGTCATTGCAATCCATGGATGCTGGAGCATGTATGCTGTAAATCCAATTGAAACTCCCCCAGCCAACACAGCATTCCGAATAAGATTCTGAAAATGATGAACAAGTAAATAGGAGTGAATAAAGTTATTCACACATTTGACCCGTCCTTATATGATCTTTCTATATTTAGATATATTTATACCTAAATTTAAGTTAAAACGCTTTGGCTCCTCTGACAGGTCCCGACTGTTTCCGGCTTTAATTAAACTATAGTGTACATTTATGTGAATGCGCATGATCCTTTAATTAAAGCTGGAAACAGACGGGACCTGTCAGAGGAGCCAGCGGTGGATCGCGCTTGCGGGTAACATTCAAGTCTTCTTTCTCGGCTCCTGTTACATTAAATAAAGAAAGGGAGGTAAGACATAGCTCCTTTACCTCCCATTCTTAAATTAATGCAAAAACTGAATAGTTTACTTTCTGAGAGAACTATTCCATTACATAATATAATGGGTGAGCTGCTGAACAAACAAATGCTGGTCATACACTTCAATCAATGTTCAATCGTTATTGCAAAGTGGTGGTTTTACTTGCTGACGTTCCTCTGGTGTTCTCTGGACAGATCATTATGTGTGATTGACATTTAGGCATAATGTCTCGGGCAGTTGTCAGAATGCAATATGAACATTGGGGGGTAACATTACTAATGTATAGCCAGCATAAGATGCAAGGTTTAGAGAGCTAAATATCTTTACCTCTCAATCAATGGAGGCATTATTCACGACATGTTAGAATTTCTGACTATAGACAATAAGTAAACCTTACCATTTGAAGTTTAGCCCATGGATTAAGAAGTGTTGTTATTGAAAACACGGTAACTGTGCTAGCAGCAAGTGCAAAATAGGTATTGTAAATTGCATTTCTTCTTTCTGTATTCGAAGTAATCCATAAAGCATTATAGGAAGGCCAGAATAACCACATGAACAGTGTCCCTGAAATAAATTCCATTATAGCTTTTGTTATTAGTTCTATCATGCTATTCATTTTTAAACTATCGGGAGAATTTACAGAGAGCCGCAGCACTTAAAAAAAAAAAAAAAAAAAAAAAAAAAAAAAAAAAAAAACCCACCCCCCCAGTATGACTAGCTAAATTATGGATCATAATATGAAATGTGATTTGATTTTAAAGGAGAACTAAAGCTTAAATTGAAATGAGACTGAATGAATTCTGTAAGGCTGAGGCCAAGCCAATGCGCATGAGCGATCTGGACTCCCAAGCGCTTATGTTAACTGTTTTTTCTGAGTGCTCATTACAGAGAGGTCAGCAGCAGGTAAACCAGTAGGTGCTTGAAAGCTCTAACTCAGGTTGGGTGATAATTTATGGAACATTTTTAGTAAGATATTCATCTTTCAGTAAAATATCCATGGATCCAATTAAGTATAAAATAAGGAAATGATTTTCCCACCACCTTTAACCCAGAACTTCCCTTTACTTCACTATATAAAGTCAGCTTTTCATCATTAAAGAATGGCAGATGGAAAATAATTTATTTAAAAAAATCATTTAAACAAAAAACCTTTCTATAGAGAAATGTACAGATATAGCTTGTGAAAATGTTTACTGTATATCCGCTTGAATTATATCCCAAATAACATTAAGGGCTATGCCACACTGGCACGATTCTCACACTCTTCCTATTGAATTTTGTGTCCCATTTGCATAGGAAAATCCCTTACAAGTGCACTGAAATGCAAATCACTAGTTTTTTGTACAAATCGATTTTTTGTGATAATGTTGTGATGGCAGAATTTCTAAACATTCTTCTTGGTGGTGGAATATCCAGACTTGCACTTTGTGAACTGTATCCATAGGTGTATATGGTTCATATGTGTGTAGGTGGCAGTTTCCGAATTAGCAATCCCCTAAGGGTTTATTTAGAGAGCAATACAAATATATTCTCACATGGCATGCCAATATTTACCTATTTTTATTTTGTCAGTACCAACAGGAAAAAAAACTTTAAAAACACACACATTTTGGTTCAACAAATCCTGCCAAAATAGATGATAAAATACACTTAGATTACAATTACATCTTCAATGTAATTTTATCTATTTACAACTATAATAAGCCCCAGATTATTTAAAGGCCAATTACACTCTCCTTTTCCCTATTCCATAGCTGTATAGTACCCAGGGTGAGAACCTAAATCCATAATTCCTCATCCCTGGTTACTTTACCTAACAGCTGATAAACTACTAAAAGTTTCCCCCAGTGCTCCATTCTGTTCCTCCCTCCTGTTAGTCCGCGATGTACACAATCGGAAGACAGGCTTCATTGCAGAGCGGGTATGGCTACATCGCGGACTGAAGAAGAGGAGTGTAACACAAAGGAAAACTTAGTGTAAGGAAGTTCAACTGTTAGGTAAAGTACCCAGGGATGAGGACTCTGTGTTTTAGGTCCTCACTATGGGTACTACTAATGGGAGGAAGAAGAGGAGTGAGAGGGAAAAGAGTAAATTTGTCTTTTAAACAGACAGACAGAGAATTAATTGACTGCACCTTTCTATTTGAAATGAATTTAGGTCTAAGCGACAGAGATGTACAGCTGTACCTGTGACTTACCTAATACTGAAAAAAGTTCTGAAATGGTTTCTGTTTTTTCTTTCTCCTTATTAAATTTGTTATTTACTGAAGGTGGAGTAATTAACCATGACACAGCCAGTCCAAAATATGCCCCAAACATATTGGCATGCATCATGCTCACTTGTTTTTCCATCTGTAAAGAAAGGAAAATCTAAATTATTTGTGATAAAGAAAATTCGTTTCACTTATCCTAGGGCTAGTATACATGGGGTCATTATTTTGAACTGACAACCCCTTACAATTTCGTATGCCATGTAATATTTCATTAAAAAAGTCTCGCCCCCTTCTCTCCTCTATTCTGCCAAATTGTTCTGTTTATCCCAGTTCTTTCCCGCTCCTTAACAACAGGAAACCTTTAAAAATTCCCAAATTTCCATACGTCCTGGACACTTTTACATAGTTCCACCTGCACAATGAGTTCTCAAACCACCTGCAGTTGTGTTCAAAATTATTCAACCCCCACTGAAATTGAGTGTTTTGGCCAGTTTGACATTGATTTTGATCATTTCAGTCATCTTGTTTACAATTAAATCAAAGAGACACTTGTAAGTCAGACAAATATAACCTAACATTTATAATGAAATAACCACAAATGTATTTTCTGTGCTCACATCATTATCAGTTTTATTCAACCCCGAAGTGTCATTCATTCTTAGTACAACATCCTCTTCTAGTTATAACAGCTTTTAAAAACGTGAAGCCTAGCTTGCAAGTGTCTTGCAGCGATCTACGGGTATCTTAGGGGCATATTTATAAAGGAACGATGTTAGCGCAAAAAAATTACCGCCGCACATCGCGGCCGCGAAAATAGCGCTATCGCCGTATTTATCGCGGCCGCGATGTGCTGCGGTAATTTTAAGCCCCTTCGCGGCGATACTATATAGTATCGCCGCGAAGGGACTTAAAATCCCTTCCCACGCCGTCCTAAGGGGCGGGGCACACGCACACACCCCCCGGGCGGCAGCCGCGACCACCCGCGCCGCCGCCCCGCCCACACCCCCGCGGCGGCAGCGGCGACCACCCGCCGCCGCCGCCACTTCCCAGCAGCCCCTCCCAACCCGTGCGGCAATCTCGGAACGGGAGGCTAGAAGGGGCTGCCGGGAAGGGGCCGCAGCAGGTGGTCGCGACCACCCGCCCGCGCACCCCCTCCCGGCAACCCTCCAAGCCCCCCGCCCCGGCCGCTCCCGGGGAGGGGACGGGAGGGAGCCGCTGGGGGGTGGAGGCTCCCTCCAGGGGGCCTGAGAAAGGGCCTTTTGGGGCTTTCCAGAAATCTGATTGGTTAATGTAAAGCAAGTATTAAAAATTGACCAATCAGAAACGGATTAGGATTTCTGCAAACCTATATAAAGAGGAGCTTTCCGCCGCGGAACTCAGATGCCATCGCAGTAGATGGCTGAAGAAAGAAGAAAGAAGCGGCTGGCAACATCGGCCGCTGAGGCCGGCGGTGCCAGGGGCTCACTGGCGGCCGCAGTGAGTCTGCCTGGCATCGGCGACCTGAGTGGGGTTGGTGTCGCAGCCCGAAGACGTCGCGTCGGATCAAGACGCGGCAACATCGGCCTCGTTGAGGTCGCCGGCGCCCGCCGGGGGTACCCCTGGCGGCCGCAGGGGTACCTCTCGGGGGTCGGCGGCCTCGGCGGAGCTGGTGTCGCCGGGACTGGAAGAAAGAAGACGTCGCCCAAGGGCTCTTTTAAGAGCCGCACTGGGGGTCCCGGTTCAGCTGCGGGACCCCCGCCAAAGGCACTTGTCAGTGCCGCAAGGGCCCTTGTAAGGCGGGGGAGGGGGGTCCCGGTTCGAGCTGCGGGACCCCCTAAGCCCCAAAAGGCCCTTCTCAGGGCCCCGCTGGAGGGAGCCTCCACCCCCCAGCGGCTCCCTCCCGTCCCTCCCCGGGAGCGGCCGGGGCGGGGGGGCTGGAGGGGTTGCCGGGGAGGGGGTGCGCGGCGGGTGGTCGTGACCACCTGCTGCGGCCCCTTCCCGGCAGCCCCTTCTAGCCTCCCGTTCCGAGATTGCCGCGAACGGGGAACGGGTTGGGAGGGGCTGCTGGGAAGTGGCGGCGGCGGCGGGGTGGTCGCCGCTGCCGCCGGGGGGGTGTGGGCGGGGTGGGCGTGTCTCCCGGGGCGGGTGCGACCACCCGCCGCGGGTTGCCTGCCCATCCCCGCCGCGGAGGTTAGTATCGGCTGACTTCGCCACCTTCAAGGTGGCGAAGTAAAAAGCCGATACTAGCCGAGCGAAACCAGTACCGCCGCTTTATAAATAGAAGCGGCGGGTACCGGGTAAGTATCGGCGCGAAAGGTTAACGCTTCGTTAACTTTTCGCGGCCGTTTTCGGGCCTTTATAAATCGCGGTAAACGCGATTCATGCGTTAATGGCCGCGAAAACGGCCGCAAAAATTAACGACCTTTATAAATATGCCCCTTAGCCATCCTTCATGGGCAAGAGCCTCCATTTCAGACACATTCTTAGGCTTGCGCGCTGCAACTTCTTTCTTTAAGTCCCACCAGAGGTTCTCAATCGGATTTAAGTCTGGTGACTGCTATGGCACCCCAAATGTTCCAGCCTTTAATCTGCAACCATGCTCTAGTGGACTTGGAGGTATGCTTGGGATCATTGTCCTGTTGAAAGGTCCACATCTCCCAAGCCTCAGGTTTGTGATGGACTGCATCACATTTTTTTTCAATATCTCCTGGTACTGAAGAGAATTCATGGTACCTTGCACATGCGAACTTCCTGTCCCTTGACCTTGCAGAAGCAAAACAGCCCCAAAGCATGATTGACCCCCCGCTATGCTTCACAGTAGGCAAGGTGTTCTTTTCTTCATAGGCCTTGTTCGTCCTCCTCCAAACATAGCGTTGATCCATGGGCCCAAACAGTTCTAATTTTGTTTCATCAGTCCACAGAACACTTTTGTGGTTTGTCCACATGACTTTTGGCATACTGCAGTTTACTCTTCTTATTCTTTGGAGCCTGGGAGTCCTGGCATGGAGGCCTTCATTACACAGTGTGCGCCTTATTGTCTGAGCTGAAACTTTAGTACCTGCATCTGACAAATCTTTTTTCAGTTCCTCAGCAGTCACACAGGGACTTTTCTCCACTTGTGCGCTTCAGGTAGCGCACAGCATCTTCTTTCTGCCACGACCAGGTAGCGTTTCAACAGTGCCCTTTGCCTTGAATTTGCGATTGATGCTTCCTATGGCGTCTCTTGGTATGTTTAACATATTTGCAATCTTCTTAAAGCCATTGCCCTTCCTGTGAAGAGAAATCACCACTTCTCTTGTCTTCCTGGACCATTCTCTTGACTTCACAATGTTTGTAAACACACCAGTAAATGTCTAGATGGAGCTAAGTATCACAGTCTTTTTAAATCTGCCTAATTGGTGCTTATTATGCTTGATTGCTGCTCGTTGACATCCACAATTGTTTTCAATACCTTGAATGAACACTTGAATGAACCTCTGTTCTTAAAAGTGGTAGTCTTTAAGGGGTTGAATAATTGTGTTAATGAAGAAATCACAAAAAGAAATTTAATACTGTATTATAAAAACAATTAATGTCATTTTAGTTGCAATTGGTTCTTTAAAAAATCCTTATAAGATTTCATTCTGAACACAATTACAAATGTACACTGAATTCCCTAAAACCCTTTACAGCATTGGGGGTTGAATAATTTTGAACACAACTGTATCTCACTGCTCCTTCTGGAACTATAAAGTAACTACTGCGACCCCAATGTAATCAAGACTGAGCAGTTAGAAATCCAATCATAATTTGCTAGGAGGGAGGGCTGCAGAAGTCTAGAAATGCCAGAAACTTGCAATACTTCTTCACAATTCTACTGATTTCAGCAAAGATACAGCTATAGTCAATGGCGTAACTACCGCCCCTTCCACCCCGTGACCCCGGGGGGCCAGGACAGAAGTAGTGCCCGCCACAAGCCCACAATCTCTGCAGCAACCAGCTGTTTTTAAACAGTTGATCGCACGTATGAAGGAAACATACGTGTGATTAGTTGCTTAAAAGACCCCCAGTTAAAAGACCTCCAGTTTGGCTCCGGAAGTTCAGGCCCGGTCTTTTAAACAGCTGATTGCGGGTATGTTTCCTTCATACGTGCGTTTAACTGTTTAAAAATGGCTGGTCGCTGCAGAGATCGTGGTGGGAGGAGGGGGTCAGGAACCCGGCCTCCAATCTTGCAGGGGGGCCCAGGCCACTGCAGGTATCCCCTGGCTATAGTATCTGCTAGTTTCAAATCATAGAATACCTTTAGCCTTATTTATATTTAGCTATAACACAAGGTGCACCCTAAACAAAATTCTCATTTTTACCTTTACAAAAATGTTTCTAACCTTACTTACACATCATAATCCCTTGCAGGCTGGTAGAAGACTGCTCTTCTGCTTTACGTGTAAACTATATGGCACACAGCAGTAGTCAAAGCTGACTGCCATACCCAAAGCTGCAGAAGAAAGAGCAGAGCCATGGAGAGGGATTGGGCTGTGTAATGTTAGAAGCATTTTTGGCCGGGCCGTTTCTAGACGTTTTGGTGCCCTAGGAGCCTTCCCACCTACGTGCGATAGGGTAAGCAGCATAAACTGGATCCTTTGTGTAATGGACAGCCAGTGGAGGGACTGACAGAGAGGAGAGGCTTTAGAGAAGTGAGAAGAGAAATGAATGAGCCAGGCAGCAGAGATTAGGATGGATTAAAGTGGTGCCAGGCGGTTCTTCTGTAAACCAAACAGGAGTGTGTTGCAGTAGTCTAGCGGGGATATGATTATGGCAGAGCCATTTGGACTTGTGTGAGTATGCATGGGGTATTTATGTGTGTACTTGTACAGTCTTTATAAATGTTATTACTGAAGAAAACTATTTGGCTTGAATTTGTATAAATGAACTGGACTAAGCATTCTATTACAGATGCACAATACTAACAGTGAGATGTAATACAAGTTCTTATAATTAAAAATGGTGCTAATTTTGCCCCAACCAACATCTGATTAGCACCATTTTTAACGATAAGATCTTTTATTACATCTCCTTGTTAATGTTTATATTCTACTTATATGGATAGTGAACCTTGGATTCATATAGGGAGATTCAATAAAAGTTCTTATTGTTTAAAATGGTGCTAATTTTGCCCCAACCAATCAGATGTTAGCTTTCAAATGTTAAATAAGATCTGATTGGTTGGGGCAAAATTAGCACCATTTTAAACGATAAGAACTTTTACTGAATAACCCTGTAAGTGTATGTTTGTGTGTGTGTGTGGGGGGGTATGTAGTTATGTAAACAGTGTTTATTAATATCATTGTTTGTGTTGTACATTTATTATGGAAGCACTTAAAGGATACGTACACTCAAAAAACAAATTAAGTTTAAATGGAAGCTGTAAACTTTTCCCTTTTTTTTAAAATTTTTTTAGGTCGATTCAGAGCTTAGCTGTGCCCCAGTAAAGTTCGGGCCATCTTGGATAATGTCTGCATTCAGGTAAGCTCCACCCCCTGAGACTTGCTGGACCTCGTTGCAGACTTGTGTCCAAAAATCCAGTGGCAGAGCAAGTGACGTCATGCTGACATCATGTCTCGCATGTCATGACGTCACTCACGAGCGTGGTGGGTGGCGCACGCGCAAGGAGGGAACTGCCACTGGATTTTTGGACACAAGTCTGCAACGAGGTGCATCAAGTTTCGGTGGGCGGAGCTTACCTGACTGCAGACATTATCCAAGATAGCCAGTACTTTACTCGGGCACAGGTAGGCTCTGAAGGGACCTAAAAAAAAGGGAAAAGGTTAGTTAGGGATACAGCTTCCATTTAAACTTCATTTATTTTTTGAGTGTACTTCTCCTTTAATTGCTGATTAGAACTCTGAAACTAGTTTTTTAAACTTATATTTGTGTTACTGAATATTATATATCAAATTATATATTAATATATAATTTGAAGTATATAATTTGAAGTATATATATGTAATTATATTCTATTCTGCGGGGTTTGCCTCAGTGAACTGCTGATCCCGATGGCTATAATTGACAACACTACTTTTGTCAGAGATTATCTACCAACTGTTCCCTGTAGTGCAAGAGTGCCCAATCTAGCCTAGGCTGGGGGCTGCACTAGCGGTACGCCAGACAGTTACTGGGACATTTTTTGGCCCTGTCCCAAACCCATGCTTCTCCAAAGACCCTGCATGCTCTGCCCACCCAGCGGGCTGCAATTTTCCATGATTAGCCCACAGGTTGGGCATCACTGCTGTTGTGGGGAACTATTTATTTCTTTAATAATGTTAAATTACCTCTTACCTTTCTTACCTATCTCTTACCTTTAGTTGATTTAACATAATGTATCTATTAATAGAAAACATTGGTACTTCAATGGCTGTCATCATTATCAACTGCAATGGGTTCACTTTTCCCAGAATGATTCCAGATGAAATTAAAACTGGTATCACATCCATTAAACCTGTGTATATACTGAAACAGGGAGGTTTCCGTAAATTACTAACATTTTATGCTAGTTTGGCACTAACAAACAAAAACATAATATGTGCTGTATATCTTCAATATACGGTACTTTATTTCCCACCTATATTTTACACCCACCTAAGATTTTTTTGTTCCCTAAAGCAGGTCCCCAAAAAACATAATTTTTGCAGTACATACCTGGCTACCTGGACAGGGTGTTAGTCAAAAGTCATTGCCAATGACTTATGAAAGCTACACAAGCTGTCTCCTTTGTGACTGTGTGAGCACGTAAATAGCTTGTAAAGCCATAAAAGGAGGCATACACAAAGAGAAGGGACCGGCAGACTTAAAGGTGAATTTCTCCTTCCAGAAATGCTAGAGAGCCTGGCATGTATTACTGCAAAAATAGGGTTTGAGGAGGGTCCTTTTGGGGGAAAAAGAGGCATTCCACTTTGGGAAAACATTTTCTTTTAGGGGGATGCAAATGTCCTTTAAAGCTGCTCTTCTCCATTTGTACAGTGCATCCAGAATTTTTAATATCATGCCAGTGTTAAAATGACTCTCAATGGTAGTAAGTGTTTAGATTAGCACATTGTGGTATACAAGTGTGGTACAAATTCCACTTGTGTTGCACTCATATTGATGAACACAGCATGGGAAAAAACAAGAAATCAACAAAAGCATTTTAATTCATGAAGTTTAACATTTAAAAATATCACACAATCCCCATTTTTGGTCGGTTTTCAACCACGTGACCAGCTTGTAGTCATGTGACCAGCCTCTGCCTGCATTAATAGGCTCCCCTTCAATTTTTCTCCAGGTACTTCCTGATTTCCCCAGCATTAAGTCTCAACTGAGCATGCTTCTCCCCCAAGATGGAGGGGATGGGTAGAAGTCAGGTAATTTCACTCAACCTACTGGATGCAGGATGTTTGAATATTCATCCCAATATAATTTCTCACAAGCTGAAGCCAGAGATGTGATTGTCAACTCATTTTAAAGAAAATATTGCAGGCTTTTATATAACCCTAACTTTTTTGGAGACCACAGTTTAAGCAATCCATGAATGCTAAGAATGATTCATTGCAAGTCTTTTTGTTTTCCACTGTCATAATTGTTATCTCTATTGGTTAAACTGTACAATCTTACATTTCATCCTATTCCTTTTTTTTTCTGGTTGAAATAACTGAGTATCAAATGGTGTATCACTAGGTAGGTCAGGATGCAGTAACTATAACGTGACTGTCATAGATGTTTTTCTTGAATTATGAGAACAACATTACAATGATCACAAGTATTAATTCAACAAAAGTGAATTTGGTAACACTTGATTACATTAAAATATATACTAGAAATACCTCGTTAATCCAATTGCAGGAGTAGTATCCTTAAATAGTAAAGTATCCACAATGATCGCCCACTGAATTCCAAGGGCAGCGATGAGAAAGTTAAAGGCAACTCCACTGAAACCAAATTTCCTCAAGAACCCAAAAAGAAATCCAAATCCAAGTATGACAATAACATTTACATCTTGAAACACTAGGAATAAAAAACAAGATTATAGCCCACTAAAAGAGAAATGTTAAAGCACCAAGCCATAAATCAATATATAGAATTAGCCAGACAAATGAAAGCTTGTATCCAGAACATTCTTATAAATGTTACCACTATTATATGTGATATACAGTATAGTGATATTTTTGACTCATAACTAGGAATGCCACATATCCATCCATCTATCTATCTCTTTACAGAACATTTTGGTTCTTACCTTGTGACTTTCCCATGATTTTCCTGACTAGCCCATTCATTTTGCAATTGTGAGTCGGTTGCAAATAAGAGTGGGTCAGGCAGTTCTTTGGACGTTGGAAGGAGAGCATATAATGTATGGTCACCTTTAGGGATCAAGGCATAGGACATAGTACAAGGAAGGACTAAAGCCTGCAATAGCTAAAGATGCTAAATCTGTAACAAATAATTTAAAAAAGGCAAATTTCCTGCATATCTGCAAATGTAAATAAAGAGTCTTTAAACAACCACTGTCTTTTAAAATCCTTAAATGAGAAATGTTGGTATATGACATGTCACATTAAATGTCCCTTTTACCAAGCACTTTTTCAAATCTCTCAGAAGCCTGTAAAAACAAACAATACAAACGTAGAACACAACACATTTTAAAAAAGCAGGTTTGCACGTATGTAACCTGTAGGAGGAAGAAGGCATGTATTACTATATTACTAGGTTCATTGTTTTTTTCTTTTGGGAACAGTTTGTGCTATTATTAATCTTGTAGTCTGTGAAAGAATAAAATGTTTAGTAATCAACGAATAAAATGCAATTGAACTCCAATAAACATAAAACTCTGAACAAATCGTGATGAATACCATATATTCTTACCTGGATATAGATCAAGAGAATTGACATCTACAGTGTAGTTATGATGAAAACAGAACAAAAATACAAGTATAAAGGTTGTTTGCAAACCAAGAATTGCCCAGTATAAACGCCCTCTGAGACTGCTACTGTATCTTGGTGGCATTTTAATTTTTACTTTCGATAACTATGCCTTTTGCCAAGACGAACACAAAGACTAAAAAGTGTAGAATCTTTAAGCCTGAAGGGTGGTAACCAAATTTCAAATGTTCTTATCTCTCCCAGGCCTTCACTACTCTACTATCTTAATGACACCTTTAAGCTACAGTGGGTTTTCCATGGGAGTGCATTTTGCAAAAACAAGTAGAAAATGCAAGCAAGATTTCCAAAATGTGTCAGAGAAAATAATCTTTCAGCTATTTAATGGTCCGATGGATTTTCCAGTTTTGGGAAATTGTTTGTACCATTAGGCAGAAATCTCTGGGACTTAATTGCTTGCACCTCTGTAGAACAGAGGTAAATTCTGTGTGTATGGGGGGGGGGGGGTTGGCTTTATTATTATAATTTATTATATTTTTTGTATTCAAGTAAAAACATAAGCATGAAAGATCAGAGGAGGGGTGCAATTTTGGTGCAATCTCACCCAAATCAGTGTAAAACCCACAATACCTAATGTAATATGGAGTTAGTGTGGGTTTTGCACACAACTTTATGGAAGTGATTTATGGATATATATATAATTTTGCTGGTCCTGATGACAGCCCTAATGGGTTGAAACGCATTGACATTTTGTGTGTCAACAGAAAATTTATATATATATATATATATATATATATATATATATATAGGCAGTCCTGCCACAATGTGTGGTTCAAACATAACAGCAACTTTATACAACCTGAGACCCTATACAGGATCCAGATCAGGGCAGTTTTTAGGCATAGGCCACCTAGGCCTAAGAACCAGGGCGCCTATGTTGATCCAGGGCGCCTATTCTTCTCCCTAGCATCTCCCTGTCAGCTTTTACTTGCTGTGTTAGACCTGCTCTCCTTGTTCTGCTGTAATCTGCAACATTGTATTTAGTACAGAGCCTGAACTCCACACACTCTACTACATAGTAACAAATGTTGCAATTTGCAAATGAAGGTGAAGGAAGGAGGGGGGAGGATGAGCTCAGCTAATAATACTGAGGGGAACAGTTCTAAAATGCCAGGTAAAAGCTGCTGCAGACTTTATAACAGTGACCCTGTGAGTAGCAGCCATGAGATCACTATCCCTGCCTCTTTCTTCTTTCCACCCAACTCTCCAATTAGAACTTAGAGTCTAGCAAGCACCTTGTTTCAGTTTCAGTTCATGCTGCCCAGTGTAAGAATACGTCGCCCTCTGGACACCCACTGCGACTGCATACATCCGCCGGCGCAGTGCTCCATTGGGGTACACGATTGGGACTTTCGATACTATGCCTTTGCCAAGACGAAACACAACATAAAAAGTGTGAGATCTTAAGCCTGAGGGGGGTAACCAAATTTCAAAGTTCATCTCCCAGGCCTTCACTACTCTACTATCTTAAGGACACCAAGCACAGTGGGTCCAGGGAGTCATTTTGCAAAAACAAGTAGAAATGCAAGCAAGATTCCAAAAGTGTGCAGAGAAATATATCTTCAGCATTTAATGGTCCGATGGATTCCAGTTTTGGGAATGTTGTGTACCAAGGCAGAAATCTCTGGACGATAATTGCTTGCACCTCTGTAGAACAGAGGTATTCGTGTGGATGTGGGGGGGGGGGTTGGCTTTATTATTAAATTTATTATTTTTTTGTATTCAAGAAAAACATAAGCATGAAAGATCAGAGGAGGGGTGCAATTTTGGTGCAATCTCACCCAAATCAGTGTAAAACCCACAATACCTTGTAATATGGAGTTAGTGTGGTTTTGCACACAACTTTATGGAAGTGATTTAGGATATATATATAATTTTGCTGGTCCTGATGACAGCCCTAATGGGTTGAAACGCATTGACATTTTGTGTGTCAACAGAAAATTTATATATATATAATATATATATATATATATTAATAGGCAGTCCTGCCACAATGTGTGGTTCAAACATAACAGCAACTTTATACAACCTGAGACCCTATACAGGATCCAGATCAGGCAGTTTTTAGGCATAGGCCACCTAGGCCTAAGAACCAGGGCGCCTATGTTGATCCAGGGCGCCTATTCTTCTCCTCTACATCTCCCTGTCAGCTTTTACTTGCTGTGTTAGACCTCGCTCTCCTGTTCTGCTGTAATCTGCAACATTGTATTTAGTACAGAGCCTGAACTCCACACACTCTACTACATAGTAACAAATGTTGCAATTTGCAAAGACGGTTGAAGGAAGGAGGGGGGAGGATGAGCTCAGCTAATAATACTGAGGGGAACAGTTCTAAAATGCCAGGTAAAAGCTGCTGCAGACTTTATAACAGTGACCCTGTGAGTAGCAGCCATGAGATCACTATCCCTGCCTCTTTCTTCTTTCCACCCAACTCTCCAATTAGAACTTAGAGTGGGCGATGAGAGGAGTGAACAATTCAATGGAGGAGACATGGGAACCAGGTACATACTGTATATCATGTCAATGCTGGCAGCTGAAAGGGTTAAAGGTAATAGTCTGCTGTCGCTGAAAGTGTTAATAGGAAAGTCTGTTGGCATTGAATGGTTCATGGTAATACTCTTCTGGCACTGAAAGTGTTAATGGCA
This sequence comes from Hymenochirus boettgeri, assembly GCA_019447015.1. Taxonomy (NCBI): domain Eukaryota; kingdom Metazoa; phylum Chordata; class Amphibia; order Anura; family Pipidae; genus Hymenochirus; species Hymenochirus boettgeri. Next base: position 170,083,272 of record CM033470.1, on the reverse strand, counting down.
ATACTATGGGGATGTCTGCTGGCACTGAAGGGTTAATAGCAATTCTCTGAAAGGCTGGCACTAAAAGTATTGATGGTAAAGTCTGCTGGCACTAAAGGGTTAATGGTAATGTTCTGCTGGCACTGAAATAATTAATGCCAATATTCTTGGAAAAGCACTGAAAGAGTAAAACATCTCAGATCTCACCAAGTTTTCCTGTTCTGCCCTACCTGGCTGGAAACAATTTCTGGGGAGAATACTGGTGCCACATACCGCACATCCACTGAAATCTATCCTGTCCTTCCAATCAGTATTTCATTTGTGGCCAGTGTTACTGCGTTCATACAAAAGTATGTATACATGCCCGCCTCACCTGGTACAGCGTGTGCCTCTTACCAACTAGTAAAGCGGTTCCACTATAAAGAACAGTTGCAGTAGACGGTGTGAGAAGCAGAGGGAAGAAACTCAGCTGTATTTTGACAGGCCAAGTTTTGTTTTTTGTTTTTTGGTGTTTTTTTTGGGGGGGGGGGGGGCGAGGGTAGGTGGGAGGGCGTCTAGGGCACTAAAATGGCTAGAAACGGCCCTGATTGAGATTAACATGCTAGGTTCATACTTAGCATTTACCACAGCAAGGTCCAGATTTACAGTTGTTATGGGGTTAGCAATTGGGAGCACAGAATACTGATTAGCTTTATAGGTTAAGGCGAGGGTTAAAGGAACTAAAATCTCCCTGTATAAAATGAAATAGAGCCTTCTTATAACAGAAGGTACCTCACAGCCACATATTATTATAATAGCATTGCTCTAATAATCTAACATATAAATAATTATTTCTCCCTCCTAGCTACACGCACAGTATCTTCCTTTATATCCTCTTTCCTACATACAAATCGCTTCCTGTGTAGCATACAGAAAGTTTTTCTTGATTGTCTAAAGCTACGTACACCAGATACAGATTTCTGAAAGATGACAGACAGGATCTGCAAGATCCTGTCTGCCATCTTTCAAAGATCTGCATACACACAGTCCGACGTTCTCCCTATAGGGAGAACGCTCGGGACTGTGTGTTTCCATCGGCCGCGCTAGACTCCCTATAGGAGTCTAGCGTGGCCGATGGAAATTTTCGGCCTTTCCCGATCGTTTGGCGGGCCGCGCGTCGTTCGGGAAACGAACGTACACACGTAACGATTAAGCCCGATACCGTCGGATCCGACGGTATCGGGGCTTATCGTTAATGTGTGTACCCAGCTTTAGACTGTCAAATGTTTTACAAATTGGATGTTATACTGACATTACCTCTTACTTTCAGTATCCACATATGACCTCTTAGCAGTCACAGGGTGTGGTTTAAACTCCCATTTTGACTATGCCATATTAAAATAGGAATCTCAGCTCTGTAAGTAAGTTTATATATTTTGTATAAGTTGTATATTTTGTCTTGTACCTAATATAAGTTAGTGCTATACTTGATATACATTTATTGATGGTCATTTAAATGGTAATAGTGAGATAGTACACATATACCCCTTTCCTATATGTAATATCATATACCCCACCTAATTGGTAGCTCCTAAAAACTCAATGAAATCTCCTATGACGATATAAATATATTTATATAATATAAAGGATAAAAACTGAGCAGTTGAGAAATGTGTAAATTGCTTTAGTGGAGGTGTATATGTAAAGCAAAAAATGTGGAAGAGATCCCAAGAATGGAGTATGTGGTTTGGGTGCATAAGCCCTGGACCTGGTAATTCCTAGTACAAGAGCTTCACCAAGTATACCTACTTTTGGTGAATGTAAACTTTTTTTAATTGTGTTATATGTAGGAGTTTCCCTATAAGCTACAAATAAAGTTAAACCCATACATATGGGGTGTAAAATTACCCCGGTGATACATGGCGATCATTTTCATTTAGATTTCTCATCAATAATAAGGTTACTTGTATATACCACTCTATAACCTGACCATTTTTAAGTACAGTGCTGTAAACAGTATGTTTTTAACATCGATACTGGATTTGTTGTTGTTTGTACTCCTGTGTAAAGTTTACATGACAAACCAATGATTGTTGTTTTGTTTGTGTTTTTCAGTGTAAATGGTTTTTTAGCCTGAAAAAAATGCATACTAACCCTAACAGCAAATCCCCAAAGTTATGCATTGGTTACTTCGGGGGCTTGTTGGTGGCCATGTCTCTGCTGCACCCACGCTGATTCTGGACACTTAGGAGACTGATATTTAGTGGGGGTTTTTGTCATGTCAGTTTAGGCATGATTTTCTAACTTTCAATCATGTTTTTTATTTGTTTTTTGTTTTCTTAGAAAATTTGCTTAAAGCATAATATTTAATGAAGGACTCCAGAATTCTGCTCATTTGTATGAACCATGGTATATGATAAATACAATGTGAGATCCGCACCACCCTATAATATGGCCACAGTGTTATGGACAGTAGCCGCGGTGCTCACGGTATATAAGTAATAGAATATATCAAAAAAAGAGATCAGTACCTAGTAGAGCATTCACACACTATACAATGACCTGCTATTCATAGCTAGAAGGTAGCCCAGACAAAATCTAGTGTCTGGATAACGAATTTCACTAGGAGTCCTCACTGGAAAATAAAACCATACATACTTTATTAATACAGTATACATAAAATCCCCATTCCCCAAACAATAGGACCTTCCATAGGACCTTCCTTTGAAATCTTAAAAATGTGACAGCTGCACAATGGAACCAACACTGGGCGTCCCTGGTAGGCAGGAACTGGTAAGTATCACTGTTCTCTGGAGGGTACGATCCTACAATTGGACTCCAAAATAGTGTCACTAAAAGAGTCAATCCCTATCCAGAATCAGCACAAATGTAAAGAGTAGTCACGGGTTACCCGACATTCTCAAGCAACCACCATGCGTGTATGGATGCACTGATAGTTCAAACAGGTATAGAAATCCAGGACTTACTTGCTTCTCAGGTAAGGACAGAGCTTTCGACAGGCTAGCTTACCCACATGTCGTTGTAGCCATATGCGTGGCTCCCCACTTTACCGTTCTGTTTTCACCTGGTTATCCTGCTGGTGTGCAATAATGATGTATCGCAATAAACTTTCCCTTGTTAACCGCTAGAAGGGCACCCAGTCTTAAAGATAAATTATCAAGGAGTAACTTTGAGATCTCCAAATCAGAATCTCGTTTGTGGCTAGGTGTAGGGGATAAGAAACTGGGAAACCAAAGGTGTGGAAAATGCAGGGCCTGTAAGTTTATTAAAATGGGATGGGTTCCGCTGAACAGACCATAAAGAATGGCGTGTAAAGGGAAGTATAACTTGCCAATCCACCCACGTAATATCTCTCCTGGAGTGTGAATGTGAGAGCAAATATGTGGGTAAAACTCAGAGAAGACTCACAGAAAGGGTTCAAGAGCATTTAAGAACTTTACAAAAAGGTGACGTGGAATGTAGTGCTTTGGTGAAGCATGCCGTTGATACCCACCATTGGAAAAAGATCAATTGTACATTTATGGGCATAGAAAAAAATCTCCTTAGGAATAAGGGGAGGTGATTATGATGCCCTACTTCTGCAAAGAGAAAGCAGGTGGATGTACAAAAAACACTTAAAGGAGAACCAAATTTATTTTTTAAAATCCTAATGTAAGAGCTTTTCAACCCAGAACACCCGTACATTGAAAGATTCTTCTCTAGTTATTTGCATTTAGTAGATATAAGTAATAGATTCTGTAACAAAGGAGGCTTCCATGTTGTTGCCAGTACAACTCATAGCCCATGCTGGCTTCAAAGAGCCATATGCACAGAATTTCTAGCTTCTCTTTTTAGCGAAAGATAAAGTTTCTACATGTATCTGTGATCACAGTTGAGTTGCTGGTGGAGCACCATGTAAATGCTGTTTTTTTTATGAACAAACACATCATGAATTCACAAGTTCTAATCCTCGAGTTTACTTATGAAACAATATAACATAGTCTACTGCCTGAGTTTATTCCTTTTTTTGTTTGTTTCCATGTTTCTAGAAAAATATAAAGTTTCTACATATGTACAAACTTTATTTTTTTTTTCTGTTATTTATTTACCAACCAGCGTGAATTGCTTCCAGTAGCAATACAATATAGTGAACTGATTTTACTGAAATGTGCTTGTGTCTATTGCAATTTCACTGGTGGTATGTTCTGCTAAAGTGCTGAGTTAGTAAAAAAATAGACTATTGCGGCACAGATCGGTAGAGGAGTGGGGAGCCACTCATATGGCTACAATGTGGGTAAGCTAGCCTGTCGAAAGCCCTGTCCTTACCTGAGAAGCAAGTAAGTCCTGGATTTCTATACCTGTTTGAACTATTTGTGCATCCGTACATGCATGGTGGTTGCTTGAGAATGCCGGGTAACCCGTGACTACTTTTTACATTTATGCTGATTCTGGATAGGGATTGACTCTTTTAGTGTAATGATACCCTGGTACTGCTGGAGAGGAGTACCCGGGAGACTTACTATTTTAGTCGGATTTAGGAGGAAGTACAGGAGACTGTGCAGGAGTGGATACAATGCAGGAACTGAATACTGAAACAAAGGTGCTAGAGCTGACACTGGAACAATGCTGGAGCAAATACTGGAACAATGCTGGAGCGGATACTGGAACAATGATGGGGCAGATACTGGAACAATGCTGGAGCAGATACTGGAACAATGGTGAAGTGGCTACTGGAACACTACATCCAGGTTTGAAAGGATGATTCTTATGGAAGGTTTTGATTAAACGGGGTGCTTGAATGTCAATAAGTTTAATCCAGGAGCGTTCTTCTGGACCAAAGCCTTTCCAATGGACCAGGTATTGTAAAGAGTTTCTGACATATCTAGAATCGAGAATTTCCTGAATTTCAAACTCTTGCTGACCATCAACTAAAATTGGAGCCGGAGACAGATTAGAACTGGAAAATTGGTTGACAATAAATGGTTTGAGTAAGGATACATGGAAGACATTTGAGATCTTCATAGTAGGTGGTAAATCATGATGGAAGGCAGTAGGACTAATTATTTCAGAGATGGAAAAGGGTCCAATAAATTTGGGACCTAGTTTAGGGGTTGGAACGTGAAGATGAATGTTTTGTGAGCCAAACTTTATCTCCAATAGAATATTGAGGAGCAGGCCTTCGTCTTTTGTCTGCAGCTTTTTTCTGAATCAGGGAGGATTTCAAAAGATTGTTCCTTGTAGAATCCCAGATAGCAGACATATGGGCAAGCATATCATCAGCGGCAGGATTATTGGAAAAAAGAAAATGTTGAGGAAAACACATTGGATTTTGGCCCATATTACAAAAAAAGGGGAAGTCCCGGAAGAAGAGTGTGGGGAATTATTATATGCCAGTTTTCGCCCAAGGTAACAGGTCGGACCAATCGTTTTGAGAAATGGAAATATGACACCGGAGGAACTGTTCAAGAGACTGATTAATCCGTTCAGCAGCACCATTAGACTGTGGATGATATGCAGAGAAAAATTGAAGTTTAATGTTCAAGGATTTACATAAGGCTCTCCAGAATTTGGAAATTAATTGTGTTCCTCTGTCGTAGACAATTTCTGCAGGTAATCCATGTAAGCGGAAAATGTGAGAGATGAATAAATGAGAAAGTTCCAGGGCTGAGGGTAACTTGGGTAGAGGAACAAAATGAGCCATTTTGCTAAAACGATCAATAGTCACCCATATTACCGTATTTTTCTTGGAAGAAGGTAAATCAACAATAAAATAAATGGATAGATGCGTCCAAGGGCGAGAAGGTGTGAAAAGTGGTTCAAGAAGTCCATAAGGAAGATTACAAGAAGACTTGGACATGGCACAAATGGAACAGGATGCTACAAAGTTCTTGACATCTTTTATTAAATCAGGCCACCAAACAGAACAAGATAGAAGTGAAATGGTTTTTTGAACTCCAGGATGACCGGCCTGTTTAGAACAATGAGAATTGAAGGCTGTTTTCCATTCGTCCCCTTTTCGGATCCGGATCAAATTGTAAGCTCCTCTGAGATAAAGTTTAGAGAAGATTTTTGCCCCCTTCAACTGATCAAACAATTCAGTGATTAGGGGAAGGGGATAACGTTTTTTTACAGTAATTTTGTTTAGTCCCCTGTAGTCTATGCAGGGGCGTAAGTCTCCGTCTTTCTTTTCGACAAAAAAAGAACCCAGCCCCAGCAGGAGAAGTGGAAGGACGAATGAATCCTCGTGACAAGTTATCCTGAATGTATTCTTTCATGGCAATGGTTTCAGGCTGGGTTAAAGGGTAAGTCCCTCCACTTTAACCCATGGTTCCAGAAAGAAGATCGATGGAGCAATCATAGGGTCTATGAATAGGCAATGTCTCAGTTGATTTTTTACAAAACACATCAAGGAAGTCTTTATATGCTTCAGGAAGAAAAGAAGGATCCTTTTCCGGAAGGAGAGTGGAGCATTGAATAGTTGGCAAGGAAAGGCAATGAGAGACGCAGTTCGAACTCCAAGAAGTTATTTCTCCAGAAGGCCAATCAATAGAAGGGTTGTGGAATTGAAGCCAGGGAAGGCCTAGAATAATTGGTGTGGAGGGACAATCAATGACAAAGAAGGACAACTTTTCATTATGCAGGGCCCCAGTTTGGAAGGATAACTCCGAAGTGATTTGAGTGACAAACTCTGAGGATAGGGGTCTATAGTCAATAGCAAGTACACGGAAGGGGTTAGACAATGATCGAAGAGGAATATCATGTTGTTGTACAAACGAGGAATCAATGAAATTGCCTGCTGCGCCGGAATCTAGGAAAGCGTCCTTGGATAGGATTTTGGAGTTTAGTTTTATGGTTACAGATACCAGAAGACGAGAATGTTGAGGAGAAGGCTTGTTTCTGCCTAGAAGATTTTCTCCTCTAACCTCTAGGCAGAGTAGTTTCCCGGCTTAATAGGGCAGACTTTGGCAAAATGTCCCGAGCCAGCACAATATAGACAAAGGCCCAGAGATCTCCTACGGGTTTTCTCTTCTGGAGACAAACGGGGCCCCCCAATCTGCATGGGTTCTTCTGTAGTGGGAGTAGGAGGAGAGAAAATAGGTTTCACAGGGCGGGGGGCAGATTTGGAAGGCAACTGACGATCACGGTTCTTTTCAACCTGCCGTTCCCAAAACCATGTATCAATATGGAAAGGGTATTAAGGTTATACAAAGGGTAATCAGATCCTCCAACAGGGAGGGCATGTCTTTGGACACAAGGTCATCCTTTATACGGTCCGATAGACCCTGTAAAAAGGCAGCCACAAGAGCCTCGTTATTCCAGGAGATTTGTGCTGCAAGGGTACGAAACTCAATGGCATAATGTCCAACAGAGCGATTTCCCTGTTGTAGTTGCAATAAACGGGTGGAAGCACTTATCTTACGACCAGTAGCGTCGAATACTTTACAGAATGTTGCAAGAAAATTAGTAATGTCTGAGACTAACGGGTGGATAAGGCCTAGAGAGTTTTTGATAATTCGGACATTACTCCTTCCATCCATGGCCTGCTTGTACTGTAATGATACCCTGGTACTGCTGGAGAGGAGTACCCGGGAGACTTACTATTTTAGTACTAATAAGTACAGGAGACTGTGCAGGAGTGGATACAATGCAGGAACTGGATACTGGAAAAAAGGTGCTAGAGCGGACACTGGAACAATGCAGGAGCAGATACTGGAACAATGCTGGGGCGGATACTGGAACAATGGTGAAGTGGCTACTGGAACAATAATACTGGAGACTGTAACAATGGAGCTGGATGCTGGAACAATGGAGACTGTGGCAATGGAGCTGGATGCTGGAACAATGGAGACCGTAACAATGGAGCTGGATGCTGGAACAATGGAGACTGTGGCAATGGAGCTGGATGCTGGAACAATGGAGACCATACAATGGAGCTGGATGCTGGAACAATGGAGACCGTAACAATGGAGATGGATGCTGGACAATGGAGACTGTGGCAATGAGCTGGAGCTGGATGCTGGAACAATGGAGACCGTAACAATGGAGCTGGATGCTGGAACTATGGAGACTGTAACAATGGAGTTGGATGCTGGAACAATGGAGACTGTGGCAATACCAACAGCAAGAACCCTAGACGCCAAAACAATTGACAAGCGGGCGTCTAGGGAAGGGAGGAGCAACTATTTCAAACTTCGTGCCGGCCGGTGCACCTGCGTGGTGATGTCATGACGGCGCTCGCGAAAGACGCGCGAGCGAGCATCAGCGTCACTGGGACCGGAGTGCCGTCTAGCAGATCATCGCTGGAGTGGACGCACAGGTAAGTGTGATATACCTGTCATACAATACATTGAATGTTCTTTCTTTTGTGACTATATCTAGAAAGCTTTTATGTGAGTTATTGTATATCTGGTGAGCAAAAGGATCCTGCACACTCACAAAGTACTCCAATGGAAGAATATGTGCTGGGTGCTCCAGTACAGCGGCAAACTGTAAATTGTAGACAGGAACAAACTGTGCACACCAGTCTTGCAGACAAAAGGTGTTTATTTAGACATCAGTCCAACACCATATTGTGACGTTTCGGTGCTAACCGCACCTTCATCAGACATATACAAACAATGATAGAGCAAACTGCCCTTTAAATAGACTAGAGACAAATTGCTAAGGCCATCTAGTGGCCAATCACATTAAAATATATGTACATATTACACATCTTATTCCAGGGTAAATAAACCATTCAAGTGCACAACTTGGTCTACTAATATACCCCAACAGATTTCCCTAAATCTAATGTGTTTGAATAAATTAGGATTTAGTGAAATCTGTTGGGGTATATATAAGTTGGTTTATCTGTGTTTCTCTTTGTTTTTTTAGTCTGGCTGCTATTTGGATAAGGTAACCTCGTATTACCGATTTGTGGGCTGACCATAATATCGGGCTATGTATATCTTCGGTGTTTTTTTCTACGAAGTAATTTATTATGTTGTTGCTTAGAGTTTGTACATGTTCATCGTTTGCTAGCAGAGCCTCATTGAGTCTCCAGGTGGGTTGTGGGTTAGTTTTTATTATTTCATTAATTGTTAGTGAGACAAATGTATAGTCAGACCATGCTATTTCAGAAATATATGTATTTTGGACTTGAGCTATAAATTGAGGGGATATGAAGATACAGTCCAATCTAGTGTAAATTTTATGCACAGGGGAGAAGAATGTGTACTCTCTTTTTGTGGGATTTGAAATTCTCCACGTATCTAGTAAGTTATTTTCTTTTATAAAATGTTGGAGATATTTATACGAAGGAGAACCTGTCATTGAATTGAGGGGTTTGGACCTATCTAATTTTGGGTTGATTATTACATTAAAATCGCCTGCCATAATGATGGGGCCGAATGCATGGAGTATAAGTTTGTTTTTCAGTTCTTGAAAGATGGTTTTGTGCTGGGTGTTGGGGGCATACACATTTACTATAGTTAACCTAGTTGTTTGTATAATATTATAATATTATAAATCTGCCCTGTGAATCCCTGAAGCAAGATTCCTCTGAGAATATCAGATTTCTATTTAATAGTATAGCGACTCCTCCCTTACCTGAGGTAGAAGAGGTGGTGTAATGTGTTTTGAACTTGGGGCCCCAGTATTATGGTTCCTTTCCTCGTTTGAAGTGTGTTTCCTGTATTAAAAGTATGTCCCCCTTTTGTTTGTGGTAATATTGTAATGCTAATTTCCTTTTGGCTGGGCTGTTTAAACCTTTAACATTATGCGTTAGTACCTTAAGTTCGGATTCCATTCAGGCAGTGGTCTTCTCCCTCAGGCATAAGATTAGGATAGTAAGTAGATACCGTTTTGATTTGTTCATAGATGTGCCTTGTCCCGAGGGGTCTCGGGTCGTCCTCTCCCAATGGTAAATTTCGGTAAGGAGTACAGAGCATCGATACCTTTTGGATGAACATAACAAAGAACTTAAAATAAATTATATACAATAAAGGAGTTGAACCAATGTAGGTGGGTAAGGCTCCTTTCATCCTTTCAATTTAAAAAAAATAAAACAAAAGCATATCTCTTATCTGTTTGTGGTTGGGGGGTTGAAGCCTATAGGGTTCTAGTGTAAGTAGGAAGGTTCGTGACAATCACCAGGTCCGCCTGCTGTCAAAAATTATAAGTTAAAGGGTAAATCGTAACATGGTGTGACTCCACCTTTAGATATTTATGATATATAGTTGGAGAGGAAATATTGGGGTGAAAAACTTGGGCTTCTTCTACTTGGAAAATTCTTTCTCGTTTTCCTCTCAGATACTGAGGTTGGAGATCCCTCCAAGGGTATTGAGCAATAAATAGGAAGGGGTAGTGCAAAGGAAAAAACAATTAAATACCTATACGACAAAACAGAGTAGGTTTTCATCTATTGTGATTATATACACAAGACACTGCAATTTCCATAAATTCACTGTAAATAAGATTATGATGTAAGGCATGTCAACAATTTTATAAGGGGCGTTAGTGAGAGGGATGGGGGGGTTTATACAAGAGCGGTATGTATAGATTACATATTGTAGGAGAGTACACTGCTTCGTTCGTAGCCACTTAGATCACTTAAAGCAAGTGGTGCACTATAGGGATATACCAATTGCTACAAACCAATTTGACTGGGACACAGAAGTTCCCACTAAACAAAGAACCCTGAAATAAGGCACAACACTACATATGGCATAAAAATTACTAACCGCGTTTATTGGTGATCATATATATAGTAGTATCCTCAGCATAATAAAATAGTGTCTAACCCTCTCCAATCCCTATCCAGTATAGAAACACAGATATACACCGACATAAAAAGCTAAACAAACACCCAGCCAGGCGTACCTGGCTATAGCTGTGTAGGCTGGATCCACTCCCCTACCGATCGGTCCAGAGTTGTAAAGTTATACATGCAAATAAATTCCAACATCTAGATGTAGTGCGCAGTACTTACGGACCAGCGGACTTGGCGTGAGAACCAGGAATGAGGTCGACGCCACTGTCCTCCACCTCAGACGGACCACACTCTTCACCCGCGTCTACCACTTGGATCGTTAGATAGCCTCCATGTTGGATATGTTGCTCAATACATGCTGGATCCTGAACTGATCTTAGTGTAGCTTGTGGATTCCTTCCTCACAGCGTACCGACACGTGTTTCGCCCTTCGATCGTCACTTCCAGCTTCATCAGGGTCATGTGTTCTTCCTTGCTCCTCCTCTTTTTATTGCATTCATTGTTACCCTAAATGGTTTCTTTGAACTGCACCATGTTTAAATACAGCATGCATCGATCTATATATTATTATCCATATTATTAATTATCACTGTAGGTTGTATCTTATTTAAAACATTCTCAGGTTATCCAGGATATTAGGACTTAAATTAGTCGACACTGTCATTTACCAAATTCACATAGCAGTTATAAAAACAAAGGGGGACACACATGTCAAACTACCTAACCCATTCCTTAGCATTATTTCCATCTTGGGAGTAATTACATTATAGATCTCTCCATATTCATTTATTGTTTGAGAGACCCGATTTCTAAATGGATCAACCTACCTACTCTCGTGTATCCATTAAACCTACTCCAGTTACCTAGTGCAGTTAACTGGCTTCAGACATATATCCAACATTCTCCAAATCTCATCTATTTTGTTCCCAAGTTCCTCCTATTTACAGGTAACTCGCAATTGCATCTCTTCATTAAGGCCCATCGGTATCAACATTTTCATTTATAGATCCACTGGACTTCTTTCTGTAGTATAATTTCGGCAGATTCCCACCTCTTATACAGTTGACACTAAAAATAAATATAAGTTAGTGCACAATGGTATTCAAAAAACGTGGTTATGTTATCTCAAACTATTGAGACGTGCTCGGGTATAAATAATAGGCATACAATACAATAAATTAGCAAAGGGAATAACTCCCTCCACTTAAGTACCCCAATATAGCACTCGCACACTTATACCACTAGTCAATACACCTCGATCCTCCTGTTGATGCAAAAGAAATCCTTTATTATATCACAGAAACACACATAATAAAAACTCTCCCTTGACACAAATAAACCCATCATATCAAAATAGTCATAACCTGATAAAATTACCCACAACCCAAATTGTCCATACACATACAATGTATCCGATACTGAGTGATCTCAATGATATTACAAATCCCCTCAGCTGTGAATAAAAGTCCGTATCACAGCAACCCCCTTGCATAGGGTGACAAATCAAGTTCTCAGTTTAAAAAGGCGTAAGTCCTACCGGGCGTCCCCGCGCTCATAGCAAATGGATCGGACTCTAGAAGACAATCTGTAGGGTTTGAATCACATTACACATCATTTCCGTGTATAATCATAATAGCAAAGCTTTACCAGGACTTTTAGCATTGCAGACGTACGCTGCACTAGCAACGGAAGTCTCTCACCCTTCCTTCTATGTGTCTTCACCCGTCTCCTGCTTGTATCCACGATAGCGTTCACACCCCAAATCTCAGCGTCCTCCTAGTCCGTCCTTACTCGACGTACGTTTCATCTGTACTGTTTCCAACAGGTTTCATCAGGACTCGCGAGATTACCTGTACTACCTTTTTTAAGCTTTACGTCTCTTAAGAGTACAACTTTCCTATCTTTCTTAAAGGAACGGCTATCAAATTTAGCTCCTTCAGATCATAATGTGTATCATTCACAGGCTATAGGTTGTGGCTCCCAAGGCATAGATAGTGCTACATTACATAATTTTACAAACTAATTACAGTGTCCCATTATAGCTTTTTACCACCCCTTTATTCACCCAGCATGGCTCTCATTTGAAGAAACATTTCTTTGTCATATCATTATTTTTGTTTATTTTTATTTTTTATCTAGAGAAGCTCGCATATTATTTACTTCATTAAACCCCCTGGCACGTCCCCAGGTTGTAAATCCACCTCCTTTCTGTTTGCTAAGTATTTTTTTACATTTCCTCCTCTTTCCCCCAATTTACTTGTTGGATACCCATAAATTTAAACATCACTGTGTTTGTACCATGACATTCACTATATGCTTAGCCATTGCACTTTTTGTCCAATTCTCTATTTTTGTGGCTCTCATGTGTTCCTGTATCCTACATGTGAGCGTTCTTTTTGTTTAACCAACATATTTTTGTCCACATTTACTATGAGCAGGTAAACCACCTGTTTACTCTGACATGTTATCAAGGCATTAACAAAAAAATTTTTTCCCTTGGAGTTCCTACCAATATTTCTCTTCAATCATATATTACAGACAGACACACACTTCCCGCATTTTCGGTTCCCTTTTGCGGATCCACTCCCAACCATGTTCTTATTAGGAACCTGCGACGATAGTAACTCGGGGATACCAAATCTTTCAAGTTTTTCCCCCTCCGTGCCGTCATTTGGGGGTATGTCCCAACATCATCGCTGGTGTCTTTATCCTCCCTTAATAGGAACCAGTATCTGGACAAGATTGTGCGTACTGTATCCCATTTTTTGGTAAATCTAGAGATGACCCTTATGGGATTACCTTCTTTTTCTACATTTTCCCACCAAACAATAATCCATGTCTCTTACTCTCTTTGCTCGTCTGTATCCCCTTTGTATGCTTTTCTGACTGTATCCTCTCTGGACAAACCTCTTCGTAATTCTTTTGCTTGCCTTTCAAAATCTTCCTCCTTAGTACAATTTCTTTTACCCTTAGAATTGCCCTATCGGTATTCCTCTCCCATTTTAGGGTGATAACTTGTGGCTTCTAATAGTGAATTAACTGCTGTCTGTTTACGATACGTTTCCGTTATTAACATTCCTTCTTGCTTTTAATCAGCAAATCAAGGAAGGTATTTTTTATCTTGGCTTATTTCATAAGTCAGTTTTATATTTTAGTTTTTTATTCAGAGCATCAAAATGTAAGTAACTTTTCTTTCGTACCTTTCCACGCATTAGGACATCGTCCACATAACGGAGCCACAAGATTACTGACTCCCCTATGTCCAATTCATTAATAGTACCACTCACATCCTCCTGTTCCCACATCCCCAAGTGTAGGCACGCGTAGGTGGCGCACAGGCCGCACCCATCGCAGTGCCCTAACTTGCCGATAGTGGGAACCATTAAAGAGAAATACATTATTAACCAGAACGTACTCAAGTATCTTATGGTGAAATCCGTATGTGATTTAAAGTGATCTCCTCTAGTTTCCAAATATGCTTGACAAGCTCGTATTCCCACTCCATGGGGTATTGATGAATATAAACCCCCAATAGCGAGTGTGGTTTCCCCCAATAGCGAGTGTGAGCAATATAGCTATATTTGTAAAAATGGTATCAGAAGAAATAGGTAACTTAGAGGTGACCCCAAGAAAAGTAGGAAATCTGTCTGTTAAGGAACAAAAAGCATTGAAAGAGTTAATGAAAGATGACTCAATGGTGGTTAAAGTTGCCAATAAAGGAGGTAACATAGTCGTGATGGGTAGTGAACAATATAAAAAAGAAGCCCTACCGACAACATAGAGATGAGAAACAGTATGTAAGGTTAAAGGAGGATCCCATACCTAAGATTATAGAGGATCTATTTGAAATAGTTAATGATGGATATCAGAATGGGTTAATAAGTAGAAAGGAAAGGGATTATCTACTGGTCAAAATCCCCTTGAACTCCTATCTTTCTTAAAGGAACGGCATAAAAGTCGTACTAATCCACCAGGTAGGCCGATAGTTTCGGGTATAGGGGGACCAACAGAGCATGTTAGTCAGTATGTCGACCAGATATTGCGTCCATTTTTGGTCAATTTAAGTTCCTATGTATTGGACACTAAAGATGTTCTACGGAAAATTGATGGTATTACCATTGACGAGGATGTTTTGCTGGTTTCCCTAGACATTGAAGGTTTATATTCATCAATACCCCATGGAGTGGGAATACGAGCTTGTCAAGCATATTTGGAAACTAGAGGAGATCACTTTAAATCACATACGGATTTCACCATAAGATTACTTGAGTATGTTCTGGTTAATAATGTATTTCTCTTTAATGGTTCCCACTATCGTCAAGTTAGGGGAACTGCGATGGGTGCGGCCTGTGCGCCCACCTACGCGTGCCTACACTTGGGGATGTGGGAACAGGAGGATGTGAGTGGTACTATTAGTGAATTGGACATAGGGGAGTCAGTAATTTTGTGGCTCCGTTATGTGGACGATGTCCTAATGCTGTGGAAAGGTACGAAAGGAAAGTTACTTACATTTATTGATGCTCTGAATAAAAATACTAGAAATATAAAACTGACTTATGAAATAAGCCAAGATAAAATTACCTTCCTTGATTTGCTGATTAAAAAGCAAGAAGGAATGTTAATAACGGAAACGTATCGTAAACAGACAGCAGTTAATTCACTATTAGAAGCCACAAGTTATCACCCTAAAAGATTGGTTGAAGGAATACCGATAGGGCAATTCCTAAGGGTTAAAAGAAATTGTACTAAGGAGGAAGATTTTGAAAGGCAAGCAAAAGAATTACGAAAGAGGTTTGTCCAGAGAGGATACAGTCAGAAAAGCATACAAAGGGGATACAGACGAGCTAAAGAGAGTAAGAGACATGAATTATTGTATGGTGGGAGAAATGTAGAAAAAGAAGGTAATCCCATAAGGTTCATCTCTAGATTTACCAAAAAATGGGATACAGTACGCACAATCTTGTCCAGATACTGGTTCCTATTAAGGGAGGATAAAGACATCAGCGATGATGTTGGGACATACCCCCAAATGACGGCACGGAGGGGGAAAAACTTGAAAGATTTGGTATCCCCGAGTTACTATCGTCCGCAGGTTCCTAATGTAAGAACATGGTTGGGAGTGGATCCGGCAAAAGGGAACCGAAAATGCGGGAAGTGTGTGTCTTGTAAATATATGATTGAAGAGAAAATATTGGTAGGAACTCCAAGGGAAAAATTTTTTTGTTAATGCCTTGATAACATGTCAGAGTAAACAGGTGGTTTACCTGCTCATATGTAAATGTGGACAAAAATATGTTGGTGAAACAAAAAGAACGCTCACATGTAGGATACAGGAACACATGAGAGCCACAAAAAATAGAGAATTGGACAAAAGTGCAATGGCTAAGCATATATGTGAATGTCATGGTACAAACACAGTGATGTTTAAATTTATGGGTATCCAACAAGTAAATTTGGGGAGAAGAGGAGGAAATGTTAAAAAAATACTTCAGCAAACAGAAAGTAGGTGGATTTACAACCTGGGGACGCTCGCCCCAGGGGGTTTAAATGAAGTAATTAATTATGCGAGCTTTCTCTAGATAAAAAATAAAAAATAAACAAAAATAATGATATGACAAAGAAATGTTTCTTCAAATGAGAGCCATGTCTGGGTGAATAAAGGGATGGTAAAAAGCATATAATGGGACACTGTAATTATGTTTGTAAAATTTATGTAGCACTATCTATGCCTTGGGGAGCCACAACCTATAGCCTGTGAATGTATACACATTATGATCTGAAGGAGCTAAATTTGATAGCCGTTCCTTTAAGAAAGATAGGAACGTTGTACTCTTAAGAGACGTAAAGCTATAAAAAGGTAGTACAGGTAATCTCGCGAGATCCTGATGAAACCTGTTGGAACACAGTACAGATGAAACGTATGTCGATGTGTAAGGACGGACTAGGAGGACGCTGAAGATTTGGGGTGTGAACCGCTATCGTGGATACAAGCAGGAGACCGGGTGAAGACACATAGAAGGAAGGGTGAGAGACTTCCGTTGCTAGTGCAGCGTACGTCTGCAATGCTAACAAGTCCTGGTAAAGCTACTCTTTGCTATTATGATTATACCACGGAATGATGTGTAATGTGATTCAAACCCTACAGATTGTCTTCTTAGAGTCCGATCCATTTGCTATGAGCGCCGGGGACGCCCGGTAGGACTTACCTGCCTTTTTAAACTGAGTAACTTTGATTTGTCACCCTATGCCAAGGGGGTTGCTGTGATACGGACTTTTATTCACAGCTGAGGGAATTTGTAATATCATTGAGATCACTCAGTATCGGATACATTGTATGTGTATGGACAATTAGGGTTGTGGCTACATTTTATCAGGTTATGACTATTTTGATATGATGGGTTTATTATGTGTCAAGGGGAAGTTTTTATTATGTGTGTTTCTGTGATATAATAAAGGATTTCTTTTTGCATCAACGGAGGATCGAGTGTATTGACTAGTGGTATAAGTGTGCGAGTGCTATATTGGGGTACTTAAGTGGAGGGAGTCTATTCCCTTTGCTAATTTATTGTATTGTATGCCTATTATTTATCCCGAGCACGTCTCAATAGTTTGAGATAACATAACCACGTTTTTTGAATACCATTGTGCACTAACTTTATATTTATTTTTAGTGTCAACTGATATAAGAGGTGGGAATCTGCCGAAATTAATACTACAGAAAGAAGTCCAGTGGATCTATAAATTGAAAATGTTGATACCGATGGGCCTTAATGAAGAGATGCAATTTGCGAGTTACCTGTAAATAGGAGGAACTTGGGAACAAAATAGATGAGACTTGGAGAATGTTGGATATATGTCTGGAGCCAGTTACATGCACTAGGTAACTGGAGTGAGTTTAATCTGGATACACGGAGTAGGTAGGTTTGATCAATTAAGAAATCGGGTCTCTCAAACAATAAATGAATATGGAGAGATCCTATAATATAATTTACTCCCAAGATGGAGATAATGCTAAGGAATGGGTTAGGTAGTTTGACATGATATGTCCCCCTTTGTTTTTATAACTGCTATGTGAATTTTGGTAAATGACAGTGTCGACTAATTTAAGTCCTAATATCCTGGATAACCTGAGAATGTTTAAAATAAGATATAACCTACAGTGATAATTAATAATATGGATAATAATATATAGATCGATGCATGCTGTATTTAAACATGGTGCAGTTCAAAGAAACCATTATAGGGTTAACAATGAATGCAATAAAAAGAGGAGGAGCAAGGAAGAACACATGACCCTGATGAAGCCCGGAAGTGACGAGCGAAGGGCGAAACACGTGTCGGTACGCTGAGTGAGGAAGGAATCCACAAGCTACACTAATCGGTTCAGGATCCAGCATGTATTTGAGCAACATATCTAACATGGAGGCTATCTAACGATTCCAAGTGGTAGAAGCGGGTGAAGAGTGTGGTCCGTCTGAGGTGGAGGACACTGGCGTCCGACCTCATTCCTGGCTTCTCACGCCAAGTCCCGTGGTCCGTAAGTACTGCGCACTACATCTAGATGTTGGAATTTATTTTGCATGTATAACTTTACAACTCTGGACCGATCGGTAGGGGAGTGGATCCAGCCTACACAGCTATAGCCAGGGACGCCTGGCTGGGTGTTTGTTTAGCTTTTTATGTCGGTGTATATCTGTGTTTCTATACTGGATAGGGATTGGAGAGAGTTAGACACTATTTTATTATGCTGAGGATACTACTATATATATGATCACCAATAAACGCGGTTAGTAATTTTTATGCCATATGTAGTTTGTGCCTTATTTCAGGGGTCTTTGTTTAGTGGGAACTTCTGTGTCCCAGTCAAATTGGTTTGTAGCGGTATGTATAGACCTGAGAATTTAGAATTATCTTACATTAAGACTAATTCTGAATTTTCATAATTGATTGTATAATCGCTCAAGAGTAGAATTCAGGTAGTACAGGTGGAACTTCTCTTTAGTGTGATAATGTGAGTCTTCGCAATATACAGTAGTTATCACCGTTATCTGATAACATTTTTTAATGGTATAAGTGAGTATGTTTACAAGGTTAAACAATTCCTTTTAAGGCTCTCGGTACTGATATTGAGGGGGTTGAGGCTTTGGTTTCGGGGAGTTGAGCAATTCAACTGTATTAAGTAAATTAAACATTTCTTAGAGATATAAATATGGTAAGTATACATTTCTCTTTTCCCTCTTTCTTTTTTTTTCTCCTCTCCCCTTTCCCTCTATTCCCTTCCCCCCTTTATTTTCCTTTTTTATTTTTTTCTACCTCCCTCTATCAGATACAATAATTTTTCGGAGTGCCCAGATCTTGAGGAAGGGGGACATAGCGGTGGGCTCTCATACATTTCAAGGGGGCTTACTTTAAGTTATCCATTGTGTCAGTGGGATCCCGCTCTTCTGGGGCAATCATCCTCCTGTGGTTAGGGGAGAAATTATCTTTGGAGGGGTAGCAGTGAAAACTATCTGTGAATTTAGACATGTCACAGCTGCTATAGTTTAATACATAATTATACAGTGGGTTTCATGAATGTAGATCAGGAGACTACTGATCTTTGGCCATTTTTAATGTGACATTTCAGATATAGACATATATTTATTTGTCCTTGGGTAGGGAATTGGCCAGGTTCCCAGTTTAAATTTTGTTTTTATGGAGTGAAAGGGGCAAGGGGAGGATGATACCCCAGGACCAGAAGCCCACATATATATTTGTCGACTGACCCCATTGTTAAATTACAGTATTGGAGTCATTTCTACATTTTTCCTTATTGATTATCAGGTTGTATATAAATCTAAGATAAAAAAAAACACATTTGTAAGTAATCATTCAAGAAAAAACATTTCTCCCCCCCCACCCCTCACCCCCCTTGGCATCCCCTTATTCCACATCTTTATCATCCCCATAACCCTCTCCCGCCCCACCCCTCCCCTCCCCCCATTATAAATTTGCTTTGGCCTTCTTGTGGTTTGGCATCTTGAGATTACCAAAAGCTGTTGAGTGTATATTGTTTTTAACAAACTTAAGTTTACCTATAAGTGAAAATTTGAGGTAAAGAGAGTTTGTTTTCCCCTTTTTCTTTTGTTTTAGATTCTCTCTTCCCCTACACCCTCCCTCTCCTTTTTTTTCTTTTCCCCTTTCCTTTGTCCTTTATTTTTCCGAGGCAGAAAATATGTCTTTATGGCCTAAAGGGTCTTATGTTACACATCCGAAATAGTAGAAGTCATGTCCGCAACTTGCACCGTGCCATCCTCAGACTCCTCTCTCAGGTTTGTTTGGGGCTCTGGCGTGGGTTTGGGGCAAACTGGGGCCACATCATATTTGGAGGTGATACTCTGTGGTCTTCATCATTATTGCTGCGGTGATCTGCTTTTGGTGGATATCCAGCCTCTTTAGGAACTCCTCTGAGTCTTCCTTCGAGTTAATGGAGATAGGCCTAATGGACATAGACGCTGCTGAGAAAGCTGGTGTAGCGAAACGCGTTCAGCGTCCTCAACTGCAATTTTTTATGTGATTCCGATTCCACCTTCCATATGCCTTCCCTCTGCCTCTACCTATGCTGGGACGTCCCATGGTGACTGGTGACTGTGACTTAGACATTTGGACAGATGAGTATATGGGGCCCTGTATAAATTATTTTTGCTAGGCAAGGGATATGTGCTTTACCTTTCACTATTATTCACTACATGGAATCCATATGTGCCTGTCTGTATGTTTTTAAATGTTTTTATTAGCACTTGATGTTATTCCCAATGTTGCACAATAAAGGGATTGTTTTATACCAGCTCATACTGGGGTTGAGTGCCTGGTGCTTTCCTCTTAGTGTTTTTGATACTATTTATTGCTTTCACCAAGAGCACCTCCTGTCTACTTAGACATTTATATACCTTGTGCACTGCTAAATTTTGTTTTAGATTGGGGGCGGAGCTTGGCAGTGAATGGAGTAGGACGTGTGGTGGATCTGCTCCTGGACTTATAACTTAAATAAGCTATCCTAGAACCATAGAACACAAAACGAACTTCTCCGACCTGATCCCACGCACTGAGAAACATGACTAAACCCAAAAACAAACAAACTAGCTCAAAAGAACAGTTGGAAAGGTTTGCGTGGTCCGGCGCGGCCTCTGACCACGCGACCCCAAAGGCTTGGGGCCAAATGACGGAGCAACATCGAGTAGAAGGCTCCCATGAGGATGACAACACCTTGTCGGGACAGGCACTGACCGAGCCCACGCACCGGGAGCTACACCAGCAGCTCCTAGGGGCCATACAAGATACCCACTTACCTCCATGATGGAGGAGATCAAATCGGGTGTGTCCTTGATGCGAGAAGATCTAAGCAAGATCCGAATCAGAGTCGGGGAAGCTGAAGCCCGCATATCCCACCTGGAAGATGATCTCAACCCCCTGGCAAACACGGTTTCCCAACTGCAACGTGAACTTTCCTCCACCCGCTCCAAGCTAGATGACCTTGAAAACAGGTCCAGGAGGCAGAACCTGAGGTTCATAGGCTTTCCGGAAGGAGTGGAGGCCCAGGATCCAACTAGCTTCTTGGAGACGAGGATCAGGGCTCACTTCAGCCCGGAGATCCTGTCACCCGCTTTTACTATAGAGAGGGCACACCGTGTTCCCGCCGAGGCCCCAATTCCAGGCGCTCCCAGCAAAGGGCGCTGATAGCCAGACTCCTAAATGCAAAGGACTGAGATGGACTGCTACGTGCGGTGTGCACAATGGGGGAACTAAGATTTGATAATGCCATCATCAGAATATTTCCAGACTTCTCGATCGAACTGCAGAAGAGGAGAGCCACATATGCCGAGGTCAAAAAACGTCTAGCCCAAGACGGAATTACATATGCCATGATCGTATCGGAGGGCAAGGCAAAATTTTTTGACAACTCAGCAGAGGCAAGCAAGTGGCTGGACTCCCGCTGACAAGCCCCAAGCAAACACCTATAAGGAAGGAGCCGGTAAGCAAAATTAACATAACCCTGGCCCCTTAACCCCCAAAGCCTGGTCTTCCACCCCAAACCTCTTAATCACGCATGTCAGCCCTGTTTTATATACGAGACTACTCCTTTCTTTTAACTATATCTCCTCTAGGGGAATCCCATACAAGTATACAAATGCCCACCCCAGAACTCTGAACTTTGGGAGGGCCAAGATGCCCCTAGGCCCAAACCTAGGCTCCCCTTTCTAGAAAGGACCGTTGCAACTATCACTCCCCTGCGGGGGATGGGGGGGCGCCACAGCCTCCCCCTGCTACCAAATATGGACACCCGGAATGGTCTTTCAACAAATGGAGTAGCCCCGCTGCCCAACGGCATTAAGTCACCCACAATCTAATTACCTATCTGTACGAATTGGTGCCCGACAGCAATATATGGCTACCGGCCCTGTAACAGGACTCCGAAAGGTCACTTCTAAAATCTCACAGGCCCTATCAAAGGGGGTGCCTACCACCAGTCTTAGCAACAGGTAACTGATTCTGCTTGCTGAATATGCCCCCCCTCACCTACAGCCGGGCCGCCTTCGCAATTGCGAATATCCCTATGTTCAGAGCTGGGGACGCAGAACGCTCCAATATAACTGGAGCCAAAACCCGTCTACATGGTGGGGGCGGGCTGACCCCCCCCCCTCCCCCGGGAGGCACCCACCCTGTGACACTGTACTAGCTGAGAAGGATTCCCATTCACTGCACGGACTACTAAGGGCTAGGCCACACTGCTGCGTTTTTTTGCGTTTGCGCTTGCGTTTTTACAAAATCATTGAAAACGCGGCAACGCAAAAAAATGCACGTTTTTCAGTGCGATTGTGTTCTGCATTTTTAATCGAAATCGCATGCGTTTCCTATACTTATTGAAGAAATCGCAAGCGCAAACACAAAAAAACACACATGAAATCGCATGCTATTGCGATTGCGTTGCAGTGTGGCCGTGCCCTAAGGCTGAGTATACTATTTTGTCTGTGAGCAGCGAACAACTGGTATGCTTGTTTACTGTAAATATGCACTAAAGAAAGTTGCCGGAGACTGTATGTTGATGCATGGAGCCGGATGTAATGAGACAATAGCTGG
Source organism: Hymenochirus boettgeri (assembly GCA_019447015.1). Taxonomy (NCBI): domain Eukaryota; kingdom Metazoa; phylum Chordata; class Amphibia; order Anura; family Pipidae; genus Hymenochirus; species Hymenochirus boettgeri. Next base: position 170,060,447 of record CM033470.1, on the reverse strand, counting down.
CAAATCTGGCCAGTAAAAAGTGCCTTGCTGTTTATACCCCAGGCCACTAACGGCCAAGTTGGCCATACGGTTGTATGAGCCCTTGTTAATCTACCTGTTGCTCCTGAGCGCTCACACCTTTAATCCAATGATACGGGCATGCTATTTGGTACACAAAAACTGAAAGCTGTGACTGTCATCAACCAATACCTCCAAATATTGCTAATGACAAATAAGGAAGCCTGCTGGGCACTATACCTTGTTGTTTGGGTTCTGACACCCCCTCGGTGCCAGGCTTGCTCCTGGGTTAGGGGGGGTGTGTGTTTCCCCTCACTCTATAAAGCCGATTTATCTTTTATTAACGTAACTACGGTTCAACAATCTTATAACTTATCAACCAGGAGCAGCGTGACTCAACTGTCAGTAAGTCTGCTCTGCAGAAACCACACGAACGTGTACCCCCTAAATTAAAACAATCTCCAGATTCGCTGGAGAATTGCTGGTTTAAAAAGTTTACAAGGTTTAAACTGTGTATGTGAATATGCGATCAATGTATAAAATGTTTAAAGGTTATCCCCAATGTTTGTATGATCCCCAAGTTAAATTCCTTATATCCAGAAAAGACGAATACAACTGGTACAGAAAAGAGGATAGCTTCCAGTATAATGTGATGACTGATAAAGTGTCTACTATAGAACTGTTTTGTCAAATGATACATGTTACTGATGTGGCTGGGTGGGTGCCGGGTGGAGGCGCATGACCGCCTATTGGCGGACGCTGTAAAGTATTTACTAAATAACTATTTGCAGTGTGCCTCTGCCCAAGTTCCGCCGAAAGTTACTATTGGTGGTATCAACTATTCTGCTCCCCCATTTCATTCCTCCCTTCCCAGGGTCTGAAACTAACATATGGGTATTTGTGAACTACGGAAATGTATACTGAATTTTATGCTGATCCAGAGTGTTAACAATTATATCTGTTTTGGAAAATGAGTAACACACTCAAATTACTCACATGGAATGTTAGAGGTATGAATAGCCCTGCAAAAAGGATGGCAGTCTTTGACCACTTAAGAGCCATAGACGCAGATATAGTGTGTCTTCAGGAGACACATATGACAAACACAACCATGCAATACTTAATGCAACCCTGGATAGGTTGGGCCACACACAGCACAGTTTCCTCCTACTCATGCGGAGTCTCATTAATGCTACACAAGAGACTAAGGTATGATATCTTAGAAGTACTCACTGATAAAAAAAAGTCAGTTTGTCTGTGCAGCAATACAGATCAATACTCGTCCATATCTAATCATCGGGATTTACGACCCACCACCAGCTAAACAGACCCCGCTGAAAAAAACTCTACCCTTCATTCTGAAATACCCACACGCTGCTCTGATCTGTATGGGAGATTTTAATGGAACCATGGATCCCACACAGGATAGATTCCCCTCCCCTCCGCTACGCACCACGATACATTCCTCACTAAAGGATATTATAACAGAACTTCAGTGGGTTGATACCTGGAAACTCCTACACCCCTACCAAAAAGAATACACTTGCCACTCCAAAACGCACAATACCCTCTCTAGGTTAGATTATATTTTCACAAATAAACTAGCCATGAATTCAGTACAAAATGTTACGCATCTCACTAGAGGAATCTCTGACCACACCCCAGTCCTCCTTACATTTCAAATCAACCAACTACAACCCCAAAGGCGGATATGGCGAGTCCACCCCTTTTGGCTCTCCCTCTTTCCAGACCCCGACCGAAAAGCTGAAGAGATCAACCACTATCTCTCTTTAAATCATGACCCCACTCCCATAGATACTCAATGGGACGCCCTCAAGGCAGTTATAAGGGGACTAATACAAAATTCTACTTCACATACCAAAAAAGCCTCCCAGCACACTGAAAGACAGCTTACACAAACCGTTCAAAGAACAGAGTGGGAATATACCAACAACCCTACAACCCAAACTAAAGCCAACTGGCAACTCTCCCAATCCCAATACGGTAATCATTTAACAGAGAAACAGCATAGGAAGGAGTTCTTTCATAAACAATCATATTTTGAATGGCGCATGGCCCCAAAGACAAAAACACGATACTCCAAATTAAAGACCCATCACTAGGAATGGTCTCAGATACCCCATCTATACGGAGATGCCTCATCAACTACTATACTAACCTATACAATACCCAACTAGACATCTCCACCTACCATCCCAACAGACTCCTGAGTAAAATTCAAATCCCCAGGCTGAGGAAACAAGAGGCGGACCTACTGGAGGGAGAAATAACATTATCTGAGCGTTGGATAACATGGCCAACAATAAATCACCGAGCCCAGATTGACTCCCAACTGAAATATATAAAAGATATAGCGAAAATCTCCTAGAACGACTGGTGATTACGTTTAATAACTCCCTCCGGATGGGTTCCCTACCCCCCTCCTTATACGCAGCGCATATCACATTAATTCTAAAAAGCGGTAAAGACCCACAAGACTGTGGATCATATCGTCCAATCTCGTTACTAAACGCAGACTACAAAATCCTAGCTAAAATCCTGGCCAACAGACTACAGAAGGTGATCCAACTTGTTATCCATCCTGACCAAACTGGCTTCATGCCAGGAAAGTCAACTTCGATCAACATCAGGAAAACCCTGATAAATGGTCAGGTGGACCACGATCTCTCGGGCTCCAGAATAATGCTATCTTTAGATGCGCAAAAAGCATTTGATTCGGTTGAGTGGCCCTTCCTGTGGTCCTGTTTTTATAAATTCGGATTCGGTCCATCATTCAGAAAATGGGTCCAACTCCTATATGCAAATCCCACGGCTGCGATATTAGTAAATGGCGAATGCTCACCCCCCTTCCCATTAGCAAGAGGCACCCGTCAGGGCTGCCCCTCGTCCCCATTCCTCTTCGCTCTAGCCATTGAGCCCTTGGCTATCCAACTAAGATCATCCCCTAGTGTACAAGGTCTGAGCATTGGGCAACACTCCTCGCTTTTGAGTCTATACGCTGATGACATGATCCTATATTTGGTGGACTTGCAGGAATCATTGCTCTCGACCTACCAGATAGTTAAAAGCTATGGCCCAGCTACCGGCCTATATATCAACTGGAATAAGTCATATCTTTTCCCGATAGACCCAAACCCAATAATCCCACCCCCAGTTAGACAACCTTATCCCAATCGCAGAAGAATTTAAATACCTGGGTATTATAATAACCAGAAAACCGTATCAATTCATTGAGCGAAACATAACCCCACTCCTAGAGCTAGTTAAATCAAAAACCAAAACTTGGAAAAATCTACCTATAAATCTGATTGGCAAGATCACTCTACTAAAAATAATATTACTCCCAAAAATCCTCTATATATTACAGCATAGTGCAATCTATATACCCCCTCATTCTTTAAAGACCTTAACAGTTTGCTGATCTCATATCTATGGGCCGCAGGTAGAGCGAGAACAAAATTGACCACGCTCCAAAGGCCCAAACAATCAGCAAGACTAGCCATCCCAGACTTTCATCTCTACTACCTCGCGGGACAGCTCAAGTACCATAAAACATCGCTTTTTATGACAACACGCACTAAACCCATATATAACACAGAACCACTCTTACAAGCATATCTGCCTACACACCCCTACACATTCCTGAACCTCCCCCAAAACAGACTCCCGCTGGGAGGAACGGAGCTCCACAAACAGCAGTTTCTAGTGTGGAAACAAACAAACTGAATCGTGAACTACTCAGATATACCAGTAAATACTCCACTTTGGCACAACAACAAATACACACTTAGCCGCCTTTCCTGCAGTAACAATTTGGGAAGCTATTAATATCCATACATTTGGACAGGCGGTACACAACAATAGACTAATCACGTTCCAAGAACTTCAAACTGAGTATAAAGTTCCCAGCAATTTTATGTTTAGATATCTGCAACTCAAATATTGTTTTATCTCCGAATTTCAAGCAACTAATATTCAAGTAACCGAACACCCCATTGGCAATATCCTAATAAGGGAGAACGAGAAGCGCCTGATATCGCGGTTATATACCTGCCTACTGTCTGCCAAAATTAACCAAGATAACAATTCTATTTTAAGTAATTAGCAGAGATATATTCCTGATATGACTGAGGACAATTGGGACGAACTAGCGGAGACACATACACGTGTCGCCAGCAGCTCCCAACAAACTGATGCAATATTATATTCTTCATCAGGTATATTTGTCTCCATATAGACTTGCCAAAATCTCGCCTACACACTCAGCACTCTGCCCCAAATGTCAGCACACCCCAGCCGATTTCTGGCACCTTATATGGCAATGCCCTAGAGTCTCTAGATTCTGAGATAAAGTTTTAACCTTTCTGAGTAATAAATGCCAGATACCTGTCCCCAAGAATCCCAAAATGTGTATATTGGGAATACCAGATACAGACGTCTGGAGCAGCACCCAACTAATTTTCTTGAGGGAAACCCTCTATTACGCCAGGAGAGTACTAGTACTCTCATGGATGTCACCTGAACCCCCAAAACTCAAAGTCTGGAGGACGAAGGTGACCCAAATGCTGCCACTTCTCAGACTAATATATACCAAAAGGGGAAATTTGAAAGGATCTGGGCTCCGTGGTATGATGCTATAACCTGAGGGCACTCAACGATATATACCGTAGATTCCCAATGCCCATGTAAAAGACCCAACCCCCCGCCCTATCACCTCTCAGCTGGTTGGTTGTATGATGAAATATAATGTATATCAAATAACAGGTAACACTGTGTGAACACTGTACAGGGAAATTTAAATGTAAGCGATATCCTCCTTTTGATCTCTTTCACGGGCATAGGGAATATCCCCTCTTCCCCCTCCCCCCACCCTCCCTGATGTTGATTGTTGTGTTTTCCCCAGTTAACAGTTATGTCATAATGAATAATATATTGTATAGCACTAGATGGTATGTTAAAATGACAGTATCACGAACAAATGCTGAAACTTCTCTTTTATCTGTATTGGGAAGTTTATTGTAAATTGAAAGATATATGCTGCTAGTTGCTGAACTAAATAAAATTGGTTAAAAATTGTTTTGTTTTAGATTAATGGAGATAGGCCGATCGTTTTTTAAGACTGTTAGTTTAAACGGGAAGCCCCATCCATATTTCAAGTTGTGCGTGTTCAGTACTTCTATCAGGGGCTTGAATTCCCACCTTTTTGACAGTGTCCTTGGGGAGAGATCCTGAAAAAAGATGATTTTAGCTCCTTCATACTCCATGGGACCCTTCTCCCTGGCCGACTTCATAAGAGCTTCTTTTACTTTAAGTAGTAAAATTTGCAGATGATATCCCGTGGTGGTTCACTGGGTAGCGGCCTAGCACGTAAGGCCCTATGTGCTCTGTCCATCTGGAGCCTTTCCATGGGAATATCAGGTGAGATAAGCTAGTAAGGTGGGTAAATAGGTTGATAGGTCAGTCACCTCTTCTGGTATACCGCGTATTCTGATGTTACCCTTTCTATTTCTGTTTTCCATGTTTTCCTGCTGTTCGCGTAAGAGGAAGATATCATGGCGCAGTTCTTTGACTTCGATTTCGGTTTGCTGACAGTAGCTAGAGAGGTGGTCTGTGGTTGTTTCAAGAGTGGACACTCTGTCACCAAGGAGGGCGATTTCTTGGCGTACTTCTTTTATGATTTGACTCTGGGAGACTTGGATGATTTTTTCCAGGTCTCCGTACAGCTTTCCCAGGTCCGCTTTAGTACATGGCGCGCCTTCTGCTGCAGGCCCAGCGCCATCTTGTGTAGATTTGGCGTGGTCCGGTCGGAGCCAATCTTCCATATCCCCCTTAGCTTTATTTTTCTTTGGAGGCATGCTGTGTTTTATTACCCTATGTTTAGGGGTATTTTTGCTAAGTTTGCTTTAGCCTAGTTATTGATGGGCAAACTGCGGCTCTCCAGATGTTTGAAAACTACAACTCCCAGCATTCCTATGCTTTTATCTGTAGTTGAGGAATGCTGGGAGTTGTAGTTTTCAAACATCTGGAGAGCCGCAGTTTGATGATCACCGCACGGTCCCAAAGGTGATATTTTAACCGCTAAGCAGGAGCTGCTCAGGAACACGTCCTCTCACGTACCCGGTCAGGCTCTGCCCCCCGAGGGGTGTTTAGTTTGAAAAACCAAAGGCTGTTCAAAATGGAAAGCTGACTGAATTTGATGTAAATTCAAACTTGCATTGGTTTAATTTAGGGCTAGTAGAAGACCATGTCTCAGTGTACACCCACGCATGCAGGATACCGTTTGATTCAGGAAATTTGGGATATCAATATTAAAGGATAAGCATGCTGTAAACAAAAAGTTAAGTTTAGTTAGAAGCTGCAGCTTTAAAAAAAACTTTTTTTTCTATGCCCCTCCAGGGCCCATGATGTCGCTGCACATGCTACGTGATGTCAGTGTGTGCACAGATGTGAGCGAAACGTCATCTTTTTGCGCACACACACGGAGCGGTGAGATGACATCATGCATGCACACATCCGTACACGCACTGACGTCACGTCATGTGCGCAGCGACGTCATGCAACACTTTCAATTATGTTTTTCCTTGAAGGATAAGTGCACTGTAAAATCAAGTTATGTTCAGTTGGAAGCTGCTCCTTTGAAAATACTGTTGCCATATTTTTTTCCCTATGCCCCTCCAGAGCCTACCTTTGTGCCTTGAAAGTTGCTGACATCTTGGGTTCCTGATTTGCTGAATGTTAAGCTCTGTCCCTCTGAGATTTCCTCAGCTTTCTCCTGTTTCTAAATCTGAAACATGCTTCACCACCACTCTTCTGATATTTGAATATCAGAGGAGGGGGCATCAACCAGCGATTACTAATTAAAGAATCGAGATGGATCTTCAATTTGGGTACCAAATATCCAAGAGGCCTTAATGAGGATCTGGACTTCTTTGTATTGTTTGTTTGAACTCAGGACCTCTTTTATGTTTGGAATAACTAGTGTTATTGAAAGCATCCTTCTGTGATCAGCATTGTTGCGAATGCTGTAGACTGGCAGACTGTGTTAACAAGTGCATCCTTACAAAAAAAATTGTGTTTTACCTAAATGATCGGAGTGTAAATTGTACACTCATTTTGTAGTGGCTTTCACTAGCCAAGATGCAGGGTGCATCACTGGTGCCTTATCACTATAGAAATGGATAAATGAAGCCTGTTATTTTTCCATGTTTGTAGTCAAGTATTTTATATAACAAATCTAACATCAGAAGGTTAGTATGTGACACAAATAAAGAAAAGTACAGAAATAAAGTTTCAGAAGGCTGGCATACATGGCATCAGGTTAGTTTCAATCTGAGTTTGGTGGATTCTAAGCAGTGTTTGGCATCTGTACAATAGACTGCGTGGCAATAGCGTGCAGCCTATCAAGCGAAAGCTGACCTGTCGGAAAGTTTTAAATTTGCTCAAGATATGTTATGCAGTTTGATCGGATTTTGAATACCAGTAGGTGAGAACATGGAGAAGTCAAATAATAGTAAAGCACTTTGAAAGAATTGCTTGTGAAGGTTCTCATTCATCCAGGTCATGGTATATCTGTTGTATTCAGTTAGATCAACTGGACTTAAAGGGGTGTTTGACACCTTACCCTGGGCAGTTCCTATAACACCTCTTAGCCACAATGCAATCAAGCCTTGCATTCAGAAGGTCCCTAACACCTGGCTTTGATATGCTAATTGTGATTACACAGGGTACATAATTGCCAACAGATTCTTGTACAAGTCATTCTGAATTGAAAAAGCCAGTCCGATGAATAGCAAAACGTCTTCAAGAACTAAACTTTAAGTCCAGTTGATCTAACTAAATACTTGGAAAGAATTAATTTATACACATAAAAATTAACAGATTGGAGAGATTAATTTTCATGAAATGAAAAAAAAATCCTTTATTTTCCATGGCAATATATTGGTTTTTGCTGAACTTGTACCCAAAGTCAAGCACTTAAGTTGTTTCTATCCCCCGGCCTTGCCTGTTACTGATTCAAGCATGCTCAGCGTGCTTCAAAATGAATCAAGGTAGGAAATGTCCAACTGGCAATTTTATATTTTCTTGTGCTAAGTTGCCACAATTATTGGGTTTGCAAGTGATTCACTTGCCTGAAGTTCAACCCTGCCTGCCACTGTCTCAGATATGATATGTGCAATGGCAACAGGGATGAGAGAAACCTTGTTTAAATTACTGTTACAAGATGCAAGCAGATGAAATAAATCAAATGACTACAATGTGCTCCAGATTTTTTCCATTCCACGCCATTATTTTGCAAAACAACATCTGAAACATTTAGCAATTATTATGCCTGTCAGAAAGATATTTACCAGTGCCAAATGGCCCATAGCAACCAATCACCTGGTTTGCACTGGCAATCTTTATTACACAATACCCAGTTCAATGTATTAAAGTAAAATTCCTAAAGGATAGCAGCCTGACAAGCCTATTCCCTTTGTTATATAAGTAAATACTGCTGATTGCATATTTTCATATGTACAGAAGGAGAGAATACCTATTTATTAAGATTTAACTCTCCACTTGGATTCCATATTCTTCAATACTGACCCTCTGCCTGAATGCTGTGCAGAACAAAAACTACGTGTGTAACTTTAAGACATCATTAACATAAACGCTAATACCACATGCTTCTGCAGCCTTATTACTAGATAGAGCTCATATCTTACTATGCTACCAGATGGCGTAGTCTCCTTTTTGTCATAACCAGGCTGCCGCCTACATACACAGTAGGCGGGTTCACCAGAACAGCCCCTTTATCCTGCGGACGTGGAACCCAAAACAAACCCGCCCCACATACACACGACGCTCGATGCCAGAAATAGCCATGCCCAGTCTCCTTTGCCATTGGCCACACCTCTGTCACCCCTTCCGAAACTAACCACCTCATTGGCTGATATATTTGATATTACACACCCCACTGCTTCCGACATTCTGACTTCCCGCGCCGGGCACCAGCTTGCCACTACAACCCGCCCACATTAATTTAGCATCTTTTTATTGGCTTGCTGTTGTGCCATTCTTTTCCGCCTTCCCGCCTACTCTTTTAGCTTCTCTTTCTAAGGCAACCGAGGCACCGATAGCCCCCCTGCGTCATAATTGGCAGCTTGCCCTTGGTTTACAGTGGTCGCGGTGGCTGTCATTCTTTGCTATACCGCGTTCGATTCGTCTTTCTGCCAATCAATCAAGCCATGGGCGGAGTTACGTTGCTCCCACCCCTGGTTGCACCGTTGCTGAGGGGAGGAGGGGCCTCCATCTTTATTTCTTTGTTTCAAACCTTGAAAATTCGGTATTACCTGTCGGGATTTATGTGTGAAGAGTTTACCTTTAGGGCTGCCAGGCCCTGGTAATCTCTGGGACCTGTGTTATCAGCGTTTCGGCTGCTGAGGGGAAAGGCCTCGGGTGGCGGCGACGGCGGGTAGAGGAGGAGGAAGAAGGAGGCGGACACCGGGAGAATGAAGCGGCGGAATGCGGATTGCAGCAAACTCCGGCGGCCGTTAAAACGGAACCGAATCACGGAGGGTATATATGGCAGGTGTGTGGCAGGCCTCCCCCATTACATCTGAAACACTGCAGCCCCCTACATGGGTAGGCCATGGGGGAATCAACGGCGTCTGTTTATTTTCCAGCCACATACAATAAGGACGGGTGGTATTTTTATTTGCATTGGAGAGGGGGCAAACTGTTTACTGTATGGGCATTGCACTAGGTACTGTGCGATCTATAGTTTGTCAACATTATAGTCTATCCAACCTGCTGTTTCTGTCAGTCAGTTCCTGCCACTAGACTCCAAGATGTTCTTACTTGACAGATCACGTGATATGGCTGATATAATAGATTTGGGATTGTCACATTAAAGTTTATTTCAAAGAACATCTTGTTTAAAAGCTGTAAAACTATGAGTGTGTTGTTTAAAAGCGGACTAGAGTAGGTGCAGTGAATGTAGATAATAGAGCTGTCTCTTTAGAAATTGAAGTATTTATGACTGTCATTGGAAGAGTAAAGATCTGTTGAATGTTAATAGAAATGCAATGTTTTTAGAGAAGAGGTACAATTATTGAAGCTAATGGGGATGTCAGTGTTGTGGTTATCCCACAGATGCACACTGAAAAGTAAACAAACTTGCACCAAAGAAGGGTAGCCTTTGCTTCTGATGTTAGTTCATCTGTGCTGATGGTGATCCCACCAGAAAATGTACAGCATTTGGCATGCATAAGTTTTGTTGCTCAAGTGTTTCATCCTTTTATCTTTTTGTGATATTCCTAATGGCAATATGGTTGGTCAGTAGAATAACGGACTTTTAAAGTTCTGAGACATTACATAGTTTTTAAATGCCTGTCGTTGCTAGGGAGATTTCATAAAAGTTATTAAAAATGGTGTAAATTTTGCCCAAACCAATCTATTTTGTAAAATCTTATTTAACATTTATAAGCTAACATCTAATTGGTTGGCAAAATTAGCACCATTTTTAATAAGAACTTTTATTGAATCTCCCTGTCCATCTTTAGCCTAAACTTTATCTGTTTAAACTGAATGACTATTGTATGTAGTAAGTGACAATCAAACCTGTACACACAATTACAAAGGATTTTGTCTCTTTTTGAGATGGACTGGCCGATGATTACCGTATAAACCGAGGTACACAATTTCACCTAAAAAATCTAATAAAAGTCATTGACTCGAGTATAAACCGAGGGTAGAAACTTGGCATTCAAGATGTTTTGGAAACTACAACTCCCAGCATGCTTTATTAGCTGGGAGTTGTAGTTTCCAAACATCTTGAATGACCAGTGAGGGTGGCATTCAAGATGTTTGGAAACTACAACTCCCAGCATGCTTTATTAGCTGGGAGTTGTAGTTTCCAAACATCTTGAATGCCACCCTCACTTGGCATTCAAGATGTTTGGAAACTACAACTTCCAGCTAATAAAGCATGCTGGGAGTTGTAGTTTCAAAACATCTTGAATGCACCCTCACCTCCCAACCAGTTTAGTTTGTACATGTGGGCTCTCTTCATCAGGAGCTGTGGGCTCTCCTAAATCCAAGGGCTTCCTGAGACTGTGTGCTGGCATTGAAGGTAAGGTCCTCTCATTCCGGCAGCAGCGTCCTCTCCATTCCGGCAGCCGCACGATCATTCTATGTACTTGCGCGCCGGCTGAAGTCACTAATTGCGCCGGGCAGTGACGTCGGCCGGCGCGCCAGTACATGGAATGATCGTGCGGCTGCTGGAATGGAGAGGACGTTGATCTTCAATGGTGAGTGACTCGAGTATAAACCGAGTCCGAGTTTTCAGGCTGATTTTACAGCCTGAAAAACTCGGTTTATACTCGAGTATATACGGTATACAACTTTTTACATTTTACCAACTTTTTTTTAATTTTTATTAGGTAGGCTTCATTTGGCAAGATCTTTTTCAACATTTATATCTAAGTATATTTGGCTTCTGTTGCTAAATGAGAACTTTCGGGGTTTTTTAAAGGGTCTGGCCACACTTCACGCCTTACACAGTCGTGCACGCAATCCCAGTGCAATTTTTGTGTGCTTGCGTTGCCACAATTTCTATAATTTAAAAATCTCAAACACATGCACAATCGCGGCCACACAATCGTATGGCCAGTGTTCTCCCTAGGGTCTTTTAGCCGGGCGGCCCACCCAGCTACTTTTTCATGCCACCCGGCTGGAAAAAAATTCTTGAGAGAACACTTGGGATTTAAAAGAATTTAGAAGTAGGTTTAATAGGTGTGCCAATAGGTCAGTAAAAATTCCCGCCAAAACTGCTCAGTCCAGACCCCTTTTTTACACCTGCAAGATTATTTTAGCACGTTAACTAGCTTTTCCAAGTTCTCCAAGGCCACAAAAGGGTGTCACATGTGCTTGTGCTGCTATGTTATATGAGTTACCTGCAGATGTTGACGAACTACAACTCCCTGCATTCTACAACCATGGAATGCTGGGAGTTAGTTTTCAAACATCTAGTGGGACGAAAGTTAGACATCCCTGACCTATATAATGAGCATGATGCAGTGCACATTTTCCCTTACCACCAAATTTCCCCGTCCTACCCCACCAGGCTACTTTTTCATGCCACCCGGCAGGAAAAAAATTCTGGGGAGAACACTGCGTATGGCCTAGCCCTAAAACCTAAAAGAGCAAACTGTTTCTGCAACTCTGCATACTGCAGTGGTATTCTATTTCTGAATGATTTATTTTTATCAACTGCACGTACAGTTCATTTGCCAGGTTAGTCTTGGACTAGTCCTCTATTAAAGATAGTGCTAAAGCTAAGAGGAGGACTGGCAGAATTAGTTTTCTTTGGGTTGGTGCTTCTCATAATCGTATCAATCGTATACATATCTGTCCCAAGTACTTTTCATTTTAACTTTTTTTTTTTACTTTATACACACTATAATTCTTCTTTTAAGAATGGATGATATTTGGAGGTGAATTAAGTCCGGATCACATCGCAACTGCAAACCTTCTAAACACTATCCGCCGTTCAGCAGCTTTTAGCCATTTGTAAACACACTGCTCTGTCTGTATTGATAGCCATGCTGCCCCCTCAATTGTTTGTTCTTTTATAGACCTCTTCAAGACTGCAAATCTTAAATTTGCTTTTTGTTCCAGTCTGTGTAATCCTTAGCTTGAAGCAGACTGACACTTAACTGGCTTTTTTCTGTCTATTAACAAAATCCAAAAATCTTGGTGGCAGACACTGTTGATATAACTCATCAGTTGCAGGGACTTTCACATGATTGTCTTCAATTGAGCATGCTCAGACCCTAGATATAGGGGAGGATCAGAATAGGCAGGTGAAGTCACTCAAACTACAGTGTTATCCTTTTCAGCTAATTGTTCATAGGCTGCAGTTAAGAAATGCTGGCTTTTATTTAGAACTAATTTGTTGGGACCACAGTTTCCCCCTAGCTGTCACATGTCTGCTTTCTTTGGTAAAAAGCAATACAAGGTCTAATGGCACTTTTGTGCATTTCTTTTGAAGCATAGATAATTGTCATTTAAAGGGTCACTATACTCACTAAAACAGCTTTACAGTATCTAAAACTACAATTTGAGTGAAGTAAAATGGTGGTACTCCCATATTTATCTGTGCTTGCTTTGTCCTTAAATTATAGTTTAGTGAGTGATTCTAATTTCCCCCACCCTCCCTTACTCACTGCCTTCTTGTAGTGTCTCTGACATTTAAGTTGTGAACAGCCTCACCATTGACCCTGCTCTGCTTGCACATCTCCCTTCCCCCTGCCTTCTTTTCTCTGCTGATTCTCATAATTGTTTCAGAAAGTGTGGTGGCAGACAGCTAAAGATCCTCTTAACAGGTCATTAATGGGTCACATAATTACAATCTATGCTCCTAGAGTGACATTACTTTCCCTATAAGGGCTAGGTCCCACTATCACGCACAGCGGCGCATGCAGGATTTTTGCAATGCACTGTTGTTCATGATACTCCGTGTGCGATGCGTTCTGGCTTATATCATGTTATTACCACTCATGCCATCCGCATGAAAAGTCGTGCACGCATGTGAACCAATAACGGGCCAGACCGCAGGGCACACAGTGGGAACTACCCGGTAGCATTGCACTGGCAATGTGACCCGAAAGCGTGAACAGAGCTCAAATCGCGCTCCGACACGCAGTAGTGGGACCAAGCCCTAAATGCTGGGATAAAAATGTTTTCTCAGGATCTACAGCTCAGATTTAAAATATGAAAAAAGTTGTGGGATCTTGCTGTATCTTAAGGTATAATTTTTGAAAATTAAATTTTTTAGAGTGATTAAAGGGTATCTATAAATACATGTAGCACTTACTCTGAGGTGTGTGTGTTGCTGCATACCTTCATTATAGGACTTGTTATGCTCGGGCTTTGTTCTGAGTTTGTGAGGTAATTAAAAATAAATCTAAAACTGATTTGAACTGCTACTTTTGTCCAATGTTGTTCACTTTTCAGTATTATTTATTAAGTATCACCTATATAGATACAGAACAGTTATGAGAACAAGCACGAGACACAATATTTGAGGTAAGAACCTCACAATGGAGTGCAAAGTTTGGTATATTTTTAACATGCCTCTATCAGTGGAAAAGGGCTTTTTTAAAAAACATTATTTTTAAATTATGAATAAAATAAGTTAATGGGTAACTGTGGTCTCCAATTCTTCCAAACTAGTAAGGATATTAAAAGGCTTTCATCGTACTTTCAAAATAAAACCGAAATCACATCTCTAGATAAAGTTTGTGAGAAGTTATTGCTGGAAAGGTTCAGCAATATTACTTCCTGCTTGAACTCCTGTTTTCAGCCATGTGACCAGCTTGTAGTCATGTGACAAGCCTGTCTGCATTAATAGGCTCCCCTTCTCAACTGTCAATTTTTCCCCTGGGTACTTCCTGTTTTCCCCAGTATTAAGTCTTTTACTGATCATGCTTCTCCCCCGGGGCAGAGGGGCTAGCAGAGGTAAGGTGATGTCACTCAACCTACTGGAAGCAGGAAGTTTGAACATTCACCTTGATATCATTTCTCACAGGATGAAGCCAGAGATGTGATTGTCAGCTCATTATAAAGAAAATACTGCAGGCTTTCATTTAACCCTAACTTGTTTGGAGACCACAGTTGCCCTTTAATATAACATTTTATGATGTGTACACACCTTTAAAACCATCTTTCAGAAACAATATTGTTAAAGTCCATATATTTTTGTAGCCCGCTGTTCAACCATTAAGGGCACAACCACACCGAATCGCAATCGCATGCAATTCCTACGGGTTCTCGCATGTGATTCTCCTTTTGAGATAAGAAATCTCATGCCATTGCGCATAAAAATGGTGATCGCATAGGATTGCGTGGATGCGCAATTGCATCTCACCCGAAAACATGCTTTTTCGGTACATTGCCACAATTCCTATGCTAGAAAAGATTCACGAGCCTAAGATTCACGAGCCTAGCCTAAGGCCACGGCCACACTGCCGCACATGGAATTGCATGCGCTTTTGATGCGTTTGCGCTTGCATTTTAGAAAAACCGCATGCGATTGCGCAAAAATGCAGAACACGTGCAATCGCACCCGAAAACGTGTGTTTTCTGTGCGTTGCAGCGATTGCACCATTAGAAAGACGCATGTGCAAATGCAGCAAAATCGCACTAGTGTGGCCTAGCCCTAAGGGCTGGACCACACTAGCTAATTTTTGTTCGCGAATGTGCCCGCCATATTCGCTAAACCGGAAATCGCGGGAATGTGAAAAATCCCGTGATTTCCATTGCGCGTCTGTTAGCGTTTTGCGTTCAACCATTTTTTGTGCAGTCGCATGCGTTTTCTCTTAAAATAAATAGCAAAACCGCATGCGCAAACTCGAAACAACGCGAGCAAATGCACAGAAATCGCACACACAATTACGCGATAACGCTCACTATTTCGGGCATTGTAGTGTGGCCTTAGGCTTGCTTTTTCCACACTGGAGTTGTGTTGGGTAAAGTAGCACTAGCAAGCATAGTGTGTTATGCCACACTACAACGCATGTGACTTGCGCAAATGCAATGATGTGCATTTCACAATAAAGGCCATTGAGCTAGTTATTCATGTGTTAGTATTACTGAATTGGTTTCCTGTTGTAGTTCCACAACACCATTTATTACTTGTGCACTCTGTAATATATGTGGCATTTTTAACAGTATTGCTAAAAATATGTATGGGCAGAGACATTTGGACTTGTGTAATAGGAAAGTCTTCATTAATATCATTGTTTGTGTGACTACGTGCTACGTATATTATGGACTTATTTTGGTGGAAAACATTATAAAAATATTATTGTACTACTACAGCCTCTTTAATGTATGGGATATTATAAGACACCATTACCAAAGATATGAACTTATTGGCAAAGACATTTGGACTTGTTTAAGGGGGTATGGGGCTATTTATGTGGGTTCATGTACTTCTATTATTACTGAAGCTCTCCTTCCTGTGAATTTATAGTTTCTCCTGACAATACTTTAAAATGTGGGTTTAGCGCTAGGCCATAACACAGCGGTTTCACACACAATCAGTGTTGGCTAATTGGTCTGACAACAGTAGGCATGCTGCTGTTAGTTGTGATGTGCATGCGATCACAATTTGCTTATAGTGAAACTAGCGCGGATCACTTTGCCAGCGGGCAGTAACTTGCGCTTCTGTCTGCTCTAGTGGGGCCTCGCCCAACAGTGTCCTTTTAAATAAAGTAATTGAACCTAAAATTATGTAATGTAGGTCCGAACTGTAATTTTTAGATTTGTTAGTAAGAAGTGCCTTCCCTGGTGATATAAATTTTTTTATTTTTTTTTCTCCCCACCATGTAGCACCTTTTTGTATTTGAAGTTCTTGGTTGTCTGGGCACTAGTATTACTGGCAGATTTTGTCCTGGAGTTCAGATTTGAATACCTGTGGCCATTCTGGCTTTTCATCAGAAGTGTATATGACTCCTTCAGATACCAAGGATTAGTAAGTATACTTTATTTGATAAAGGGGAAATGTTTGCATGTTTAAATTTGTAAATGCTACAATTTTATAAACTCGGAATGCTTTTAAAAATGTCTTTAAATGTGTTCATTCATCACACCCTGCTGTGTCTAACCACATTTACAGGGAGATTCAATAAAAGTTCTTATCGTTAAAAATGGTGCTAAATTTGCTCCAACCAATCAGATGTTGGCTTTCAAATGTTAAAAAATATCTGATTGG
The DNA here is from genome assembly GCA_019447015.1 of Hymenochirus boettgeri. NCBI lineage: Eukaryota > Metazoa > Chordata > Amphibia > Anura > Pipidae > Hymenochirus > Hymenochirus boettgeri. The sequence goes on along the minus strand of CM033470.1, from coordinate 170,043,670 downwards.
TTGGGGCAAAATTAGCACCATTTTTTTTTTTTTTTTGTTCAATATGTTTTTATTTTGTAGTAAAAAGAGATACAAATATAAATAAAAATAAAACAAAGAAACAGTGAACTGCTTTCAGTTGTTAATCAATATATAAATAATTTACGTAGTTTTATACCACAGATATCTAAATTGCGTTTAATTATACTTTAGTTATCAAAACTGAGACTGTCTTAGTGTTTGAGACCTTCAGCTATTTAGTCTAGGCTGAGTGGATCGTCTCGGCACATACCTGGGGACCACCTCGGAGGGGTACACGCGAGGAGCCGGCCGCCGACCAACACATATCTAGGGGTTATTCATTTTTAGGTTCCACGATTCCCAGATGCTGGTCCATTTTTTTAAGCTGCCTTGCAGCATATGAGCCATGTGTTCTCCCTCCTGGATCCGCCATACCCTTCGCACCAATTCCTCCTTGGTAATTACTCCTCCCTTCCAGTATTTTGCTATAAGGCTTCTATTAGCGCTACAGATGTATTTTATTAGGATCTGGGTACAATTATTATAACCTTCCATTGTGAGGTTAAATAATGCCTCATAGGGGGTAAGTGTGATTTCAGTGTGAATTATCTCCCTCATAAGCTGTTCACAGAACTTCCAGGCCTTTTGGACCTCGGGACAGTTCCACCAGCAGTGTATTTGATCTGCTCTGCCTCCGCATCCCCGGAAACATAGGTCTGAGTGCGTTGGGTTTACTTTGTTTCCAGAAGGCTGGGGTGACGTACCAATTATATAGGATTTATAGGATTTCTCTTATTTATAATGTTAGCCGTGCATTGGGACGAGGCCCTATATATAGCTAGCCACTGGCGCTCCTCTAAGGGTCGTTGCAACCGGGATTCCCATTCCAAAACTGCCTTAGATTTTATAGGTTGGGTATCGTGAAAAAGCTGTTTGTACATAAATGTTATCACTCCCTCGGTCAACTGTCTGTGTATACAGAGCATCTCGAAGGTCGAGGGTTTTATAGGTGAACATTTTATGAGGTCCTTTTAGCGTAGGATGCTATTCTCGTATATGAGAACCAGAGATGTTTTGGTATTTTCCATTTTGTTTGGGCCTGATCCCACCGCAGTGGTGAGCTCCCTGAGTCAATCACATCTGATATTCTAGTGATACCTAGTTGTTGCCATTCTGTCTCTTTTATAATTGAATTAGCACCATTTTTAACGATAAGAACTTTTATTGAATAACCCTGTTAGTGACCAACTAACCACTAATATGTTTTCTACTGTAGTTTTGCACATAATGTTGTATATATTAACTTAAAGTGCATGTCCACCCCCAAAACTATAATTTCCCCCACTATTGGCCCCACTGTGTAGTGCATAAAAATCCTTACCTTACATCCCAGCTCTAAATGGTTCTCCTGTAATGTTCCCCCCCCAAAGTCTGAAAAACTGGCCACCAGGAGGGATAGCAGAGTCCATATAGGACTCTGCCTCCTGTCTCTCCTCCGGGAGAATTTTGGCCATGCGCACTGCAGCCGCCCCCCCTTCCCGATTTGGGCTCCCTCCCGAGTTGGTCTCCCTCCCCCTAGCGTTTAACCATTTTTATGTTATATTGCTTGTTCCCCCAGCCCCAAACACATTACTCTTATTTGCAGAAACTCCCCCGATAGTTACTTACCATATCTCTATCCTCTGCCGTGTCCGTGATTGGCTGCCTCTCAGCCAATCACAGATGCGGCTGCTGGTCCGGCCTCCTGCTTGCAGTTTCATGCAAGCAGAGGGCCGGGACTTGTGGCGAAGGATAGAGGGAAGGTAAGTAACTATCGGGGGAGTTTCTGCAAGTAAGAGTAATGCGTTTGGGGCTGGGGGAACAAGCACATATAAAAAGTTTTATCAGGAGGTGGACATGCCCTTTAAACATGCTGGAGCTATTTCACTGTGAAAATCTAAAGAACTGGGCACAAATCTGGGTAATCTTGTCAGATTCAAATGTGTCTTGACTTGAATCTTCCATTGTTCTTAAACAAGAACAATGGAAAAATCACCCTTGGGTATAAAGGTTAGAAATATGGCACTTCCACTGTGTTTACTAACCAATAGATGTATCAGTAGTTTCATACTGACATGTCCACCTTGTTACCCACGTGCATTACGGCAGAGGGAAATTTGCTTGAAGCTTAAAGCAGTGGTTGGGAGAAGTTTAAGCTGGGAAGGAGGAAGCAGGGGAGATTTACTAAAGGTACCAAAAATGGGCAGAAACTGAACTATGCAATTTGGGTTAAAAGGTATTTAGGAAATTTGTACAACTAACAACCAGGACAATAAATATAAAGTGTTAGAGGTACATATTCATCCTACCCTCTAATGCTAACATTTTAATAGATACACTATTGCACTGTTGGTAAATGACTTGGGGATTCACTCAAAATGCTTCGGAAGAGCGAATATGGGATAATAAAGAAAGCTTTTTTTTTTTTTTTTTTTTTAAATTTTACTTCACCACGAACATGTCCTCTGTGCGTAGTGCACTGCAAACTCTATTGGTTTTCATTTTGAAATGTCGGTCGGAGAGAAGGGCCTGGGGTAGTTTGCTCATGGGCCACCCACAGCTACCCATTGGGCAGCACGGTGGCTCAGTGGTTAGCACTGATGCCTTGCAGCGCTGAAGTCCTGAGTTCGATTCTACCCTTGGACACATATGCAAGGAGTTTGTAAGTTCTCCCTGTGCTTGCGTGGGTTTCCTCCGGGCACTCCGGTTTCCCCCACAATCATAAAGACATACTGATAGGTTGCTATTTGTACATAAAGTGATTAGATTGTAAGCTCTTTGGGGTAGGGTCTGATGTGAATTGAGTAAATAATTGTAAAGCGGTGCAGAATATGTAGCACTATATAAGAAATAAAAATACATACAATACATATATTTAAGGGTGAGTGCCAGTGATTTTACTTTGTCAAGGCTCATTAGAGACCGCGGCATAGCTAAACAGCGACAGGTCCAGGGTATGCACACCCAGACCTCCCCTATGGAATAAGTACACTTAAAATATTGTTTAAATATTTTTAAAACTGTTCAGTACCATTAAAGAGCATGTCCACCCTAATATTTATTTTTTTATATGCCATTCCCCATGGGCTCCCAGCCCCAACCGCATTATTTATTTTTTTTAAAAAGCCCCCCAAACTCTACTTACCTCCCCTCTTTCCTCCGACGCGCTCCCGGCCCTCTGCTTGCGAGGAAATGCAAGCAGAGGGGCGGGACCGGCAGCCGCGTCTGTGATTGGCTGAGCGGCAGCCAATCACGGACGCGGCTGCGGCAGCTCACTTCCGCGTAGGAAAGTGGAGAGGTAAGTAAAAGATTGGGGAGCTTTCTAAAAATAAAATTTATGCGGTTGGGGCTGGGGGACATGGGGGAAGGCTGCCATAAATGACATTCTATATTATAGGATAGGTGTATATTTGTCATTTGTTAGTATTGACATTTATATGAGCATAAATGAGTACATAAATTAAGTTTTATATTAGCTACAACAAAAAAATATATAAAGTAGTTATTGAGCTGCTACCCCGATTTTAAATAGAATAGCCAAAATTAAGTCTTATCCCCACCCTCCTTTATGCGGAAGTAACTGTGTTTTAACAAATTAAATATTAGAAAATGTTTGGAATATTGGGTTGCATTATTACACCCAAATCTATCTTTTGTTTAAAACAAATGCTGTTTTTAGCCAATCATAAAAAAAGTAGTTTGTTAGGCAGAAAAGTTATGCAACCTATTAAATACTTTTTGTGTATGTGATTTAAAGGGGAAGTTCAGTGAAAATACATATGCTTTTAAGAAACAACCTGCCTATTCAGCATTTTGTTTGTGCATAAATAAATGCTTCCAAAATACCGACATCCTGTTTGCAGGACCCCTTATAGAGTCTGTAATAGTCTTGCCCTTGACCAAAAGCCTGGGTTGATTCAGTTGCTCAGTTATCATGTTTGACCCATCCAACAGCCAATTGGTGGAAAATACTGTTGGGAACATTCCAAGGAAGTGTGCATCCTGGGAAGAAGGTCCATTACAGAAACTGAAATGTCAGCTCACAAACAGCAGAGCATAGCTAAGGGTTTGAAATAAACTGCTATTTGGTAGACAACAACAAATTGATGAATGGAAGGCCATATGTAGAATAACCAGATAGGCATAATATAAACTAAGAAATTAAAATTTCCACTGAACTTCCTTTAAGTGAGCACTGGATAATCCTGTGGGATCTGCCATGTTTGAAAGCCAAAAAGCTTTTACAGTTTAGATTTTAGAACTGATCTGATTTTCATTTAACTCCACTGTGATAAATGTCTCTGCCCAGTATGTTGCATTCACTTCCCCAGCTCCCTGCAATGTGTAACGGTTTTAGTGCTCCTTAAAAGTGCTCTCTTGGGATTATGAAAGGTGGATGGGTGACTGGTACACTGTACAGGTGGATACTGCCGCACATATATCACAATATACAAAGTAGTATTAAGAGACTCTCCATATATCCACATAGACCCCATGCACACTTTGTTATATATAAAGGTACACTATACTGAAAAAAATTATTTTAATCATCTTAAAGGATAACTATTGTCTCAATGCATTTTTTAAAAAATGCTTTCAAAAGAGTAAAGGTATCAGCCCTCCCATACATCCCCCCCCCCCCCCCCCCCCCCGATCTCCTGTGCTTCAATTAGCCATACTGTGAAGGGGGTGTAACAATTCTGTCGGCCTGTAATTCTCACTCAAAGCTAGCATGCTAGAAAACACTCCTCCACCCACCCTTGATCAGCTTGATTATGTAGGCTGTATGCTAGCAACCGAGCATTTCAAGTTTGATTGACTGGCGGAGGAGGAGAGAGGTTGTAACAGACATTCCCACCAGCCAATGACAAGTGTTATGTTAACCATGGCCCTGGGCCGTCTAGGAGGCGGGTTTTTAGCACTCATCTTTGCTGTGTGATATCTAAAGGAGGGCAGCACGGTTGTAAATGAAGTGTGGATATGTAATGGGGGCGATGTTGTATTTTTTTTTTTTATATTGTTGTCCTTTAATCTATAAATACATACTTGTAAGAATAACTTATGGTGGACAAAGACGTTACTGTCCAAACAGTCAAAAATTTTAAAACTGTCCCGATGAGGGAAATTATTGGATGATCGTACAATATGGAGCTATCCCGATATTGTATGGCCGGGATATTGGTGTCTATGGCCACCATTACTCTCTGGTGTGTGTGTTACTGTATGCCTTGAATCCAGCATAGGTTTTTCTCAGAAACGGAATCCCCCTCCCTCTTTTAACCACTCTTAGGGCTAGGCCACACTGCTGCGTTTTTTTTGCGTTTGCGTTTCAGTGTGGCCTAGCCCTTACTTCCATGTAACCTGATTTTTATTCCTCAAACCAACTTTTCAAAACTGCACACAGCATTCCAACTGTCAAAACTGTCACCATTTCAGCTACAGCAAAACTGCTCACAGAAGAATAGTTTGACAGCAAGTCACTTGATTGACAGCTGAAATTTTAAGATGTTTTAAATTGGATATCTAATGAAATAGGGGGCAGACCACTGTGGTGGTTTAGAAGAATTATTGTTTCCAGTAATGGTCAATTTTTAGATAGTGGTATAGATACCACTTTTAGGAACAATAAACTCCTTTAAAAGTTTTTTGGTAGGAGTAACACAAGCCAACATATCGGCAGCAGATCCTGCAGTTTAGCACCGTGTTTTCTCCGGCTCCCCCCTCCTTCAGAACATTGTGCCCACCCAAGCCTCTGCGTCGTAAAATGGTGTGCTTTTGAGGCGTGACCAGGAAGAGGACCCTGCCTACGATAGTTGGAACCCTGGTGACCGTTATTTAAACTGTTTCTGTTATTGAACTGTAATGGTTGCATAACGCCAAAGTTTAAATAACTGACTCCAAGGTTCCGACCATCATGATGATAAATGTAACCAAAGGTGCCCACAACCACTATTCACATAACTCCACACACTTTCATGAATCCAAAGTTCACTACCCATGTAAGTAGAATACAAACATTTGGTGTTGTGTTTGTTGCTGAAATAGACTGCGCACATTTTTTTATAGTTGCACAAGTCGACTACCATAATTATTTAACTCCAGTAGTAATATTTATAAATATTTAATGATATTTATACCTTGTGCACACCTCCCTCAAGTCCAAATGTCTCTGCCAACATGTTAATATGTAAAAGCTGTGCATTTGGATTTTAAATGCATAAGCTTGGTAAACCATGTTTAAACTGTATATTTATAAAATATGTTGATTTTCGCTTTTATTTCTTTAATGAGATTAAAGGGCATCTATACCAAAAAGTAGGTTTATTTTAAATTGAGCATAACTGGAAACTATAATTCTTCCCAACCACCTCTGTATCATTTTTTTTGTTGATCTGCCCCCTATTTCTTTAGATATCCAATGGAAAACTTCTTATTTCAGCTGTCAATCAAGTTCCTTGCTCTCAAAAGCTATTCTTCTGTGAGTAGTTTTACTGTAGCTGGAATGGTGACAAAGGTTTGACAGTTGGAATGCTGTGTGCAGGCTTGACAGTTGGTTTGTGGGGAAAAAGTCAGGTCGGATGGAAGTGGGAGTGGTTAAGAGGAAGGGGGGATACTGCTCGTAAACAAACTGTGTGCTGGATTGAAGGCATGCAGAAACGCGCAAATCGGAGTAAGTTCTAGTTACATGTATTCAGTTATAGATTAAGATGAGGCAAAGTAATTTTTTCAGTATAGTGTCCCTTTAAGGGAATAAGGCTAGGTACGTTTTGAGCCAACCACTTCTGCTAGATCTACTGATATCGCTCAGCAGCCTGTCGGTAGAAAAGAGGTTTACGGACAATATTGCAACCAGTAACCTTAATCTTAATAAATGTTTGGGTCGGCACTTATTCAGCTACATGACTGCATTGTTGCAGTGGGTTTGTCCCATTGCGGGTATATAAAGTTATAACAAAAAAAAATTCTTTAGGGGGACATTGCCTCCCCTCCCAAAACTGCAATAGTGATTTGGGACATATTTTTCCTTTTTCTTCGCTGGGCCCCGGTCCTGAAAATGTTTGCCTCCTCTGACAGCTTTACAAGCTTGCACAGCCAGAGAGGAGGAGGCCCAGGAAGCAGTCGTATATCATTGGTTGTGATATCACCGTCATAGACATGACTAACGGCTGCTATCCGGAAGGACACAGAAGCCGGCAAGTAAGAAGAGGAATATATTTGTCAGGCAAAATGTTATTATTGTTCTTATAATTTTGTAGGTGATGGGTCTCTTAAGGTTTAGATGCACTACTAATTTAATGTTTCATAAATACAACTTAAAATTACTAATACGTCATCTTTGTTCTTTTTGTGTTCCAGGCCTTCTCAGTATTTTTTGTGTGTGTAGCATTCACATCGGACATAATTTGTCTTCTATTTATACCAGTGCAATGGTTGTTTTTTGCAGCCAGTACTTATGTATGGGTACAGTATGTGTGGCATACAGGTAAGTAATGTTGCTATGAACAGTTATTGCTTTTGATGTATGTTTTTTTATATGGGGGGGGGGGGTATAGGATTCCCCAACACAAGTCATCCATTAATCTTAAGCAAACTGTTTTATCTGTCCCATGACATTTTGAGTAAAAGGAACATAAAGCAGATAAATGGTATTGGAAGTGGTTATAGGGGATAAATATGCCAATAGATAGTTGGAACTTAAAAGGTGACGTGGTGGATAAAATTCCTTAACACACTATATCCATCTGGTATGGACTGTGATTATGATATACATTTTTCTTTACAGGAACAAATATAGATGTGTGTATTCTTTTAATTTGTCATTAAGCTTCAGTTCCCCTTTAATACCACCTGAAATTATAAGCCTGTACTGTGGATTGCTTCATACCACCATTTGCTGACTCTATGCACATATTTTCTAAACACATCTCTGCACTAATCTGAAAGTCCCCAATAAGACTTGGAAAGCTGCTATTACTGCTTTTCAGCCAGTGCCTGTTTTTTGTTTCCATTCTGTTCTGCTTTTGCTATATTAAATCTCCCCAAGTGTTTCTAAATTTACCTTTTTGCTCTGGGTTAACGGTTTAAAATTTGCCATAGATGTAGCTATACAATTGGTCAATACCAGTATTTTATTTTCGCCCCGTGTATTGTATCCATCGACTAGATCGGCCTGATTTTGTTATAGGGATGGATAAAAATTTCTGCAGATCATAGTATCGAACGTTTGAGCTATTTTCGAGAATTTTCGAAAATAGCTCAAACGTTCGATAAAAATCAGAAATTGCTCCCGAATTTTAAGTTCTGTTTTGGGATTTTCCCAAAATCAGAAAACAGAACAAAACCCTGCAGTTTCAGCCATCTCTAGTTTAAATCCCCAGAGTTACATTTCCTCAATACTGGATAGGCATTAAAGGACAATCGTTTAGGACTGGTTTCTATGCTGTAATGTGTTTTAGGGGGCAAGGCTGCAGCTTCCTTGTTCTGATCTACTATGCACGAGTTATGTGCTGCATAACTGATTTTTCTAGGGTTTTTTTGTTGTTGTAAACGGCAACCGGCAGATTAGTTTGTTGCCATATCTGCTTTTTATAGAATGAGTCAGATCAGCATGGCTGAAGAGAGCTGTTTGTCATAATCTGAAAACTTTTTCCAGAATGCATGATGGGTTAAAGTACTAATTTTGTTGCTTGTTTGGCCACCTTTACTGCTCCACTTCAATATTATAATAAAAATCACATATTCTACTATATTTCTTTAGATATTCAACAGGAAGATATAAGTGGCTATAATAGTTGCACAAGTCAACTACCGTAATTATTTATCTCCAGTAATAATAAGTGGCTATAATGCTGGCCATATACAGTAAAATTTTACCTTCTGACATTCATGCCACCTCTGAAGAATCGCTTGTCCCAATCTTTTTTTGGCTCTTGACTTCAGATTGCAAAAAAAATGGGTCAGGACAGTAAATGCTGGAAGGTAAAACTAAATAAGTTAAACTAGGCAACTGTGTTCTAAGTTTGGGTTAAATAAAAGCCCGCAGCCTTTTGTTTAAAGGGCATGTCCACCCCATTTTCTAAAATTTGCCCAATAGTAACTTTCCTTCCAACAGCCATAAGATTTTACTGGAACTCCCCTGGTCTTTACTTACCTTATCTCTTTCCCACGGCTTACTGTACTAGCACTCTGCTTGCATGGAACTGCAAGCAGGGGGTGGGACCGGCAGCCGTGTCCATGATTGGCTTAGAGGCAGCCAATCATGGATGCGGCTGCTGGCTAAACAGAACGCCTGGGGAGAAAGGTAAGGTAAGTAAAGTTCGGGGGAGCTCCAGTAATATCTTTTATGGTGGTTGGGGCTGGGGAAGGAAAGCTAATATTTGGCAAGGAAGGGGGGGGGGAGAGATGAAATTCTCCTGGAGGAGAGACATTTCCTGCTTCCAGTAGGTTGAGACATCACCTGACCCTTTGCTCCTCCCCTCCACCCCAGGGGGGAAGCAATCTCAGTTGAGACTTAGGGCTAGGCCACACAAGCACGGTTTGCGTTCGCAATATTTGCTAAAATGCGGGAATTTGAGTTCCCGCAATTTCCGATGCGCATGGGGTTGCACGTCCATTCACGTTTTGGTAACTCGTGCGTACACCATTTTTGGTGCGTTAACTCATGCGGTTTCATAACCGAAAACGGCAAAATGCACAGGAATCGCGCACACAACCGCGTGCGATAACGCTCGTGATTGTGCGTGCGATTCCTGTGCTTTGCAGTGTGGTCTCGGCCTTAATGCAGGAAAAAGGAAGAAGCACTTGAAGATAAAAATTGACTGTGTTGAAGGGTAGCATATTAAAGCAGACAGAAGATGTTCTCATCGCTGAATTGTTTAAGCAGGAAGTAAAATTGCTTAACCTTTCCAGAGGTGTTTTAGGTTTTATTTTTGAAGGTACGAAGAAAGGCTTTTTATATAATCCGAAATTTGTTTGGGAAAATTTGTAGACCAAAGTTACCCTTAAATTCCAGACATGAGAGAAAATAAAATATGAATCTATCAAATATCTAATAAGTGTATTCTAAGCATAGTTAAGGTTTAATATGTTGAGATTCTTTTAACGTTATTTTTTTTCCTTTTTATTACAGAAAGAGGTGTATGCTTGCCTACTGTATCACTATGGATACTATTTGTATATATTGAAGCTGCAATTAGATTTAAAGATCTGAAGAACTTTCATGTAGATCTGTGTCGTCCTTTTGCTGCACACTGGTAAATAAGTTTACATTTGTTGTGGTTGCGTGTCAGATTTATTTAATTTTTCTTTTCAATTTAAATTGTATTTATGGTGAACAGTCATGCTCAGATATTGTATGTTGGGTAAAAAAAGCCTTTATACTTGTCTCAAACAAGATATGAAATAGTGTGAACAGCGCAAACCTAAATATAGTTTAAAGGACAATTATCGTCACCCCCCCCCTCTCTCCCAGTGATAGTGCCCTGAGTGAGGACCTAAACTGCTAGGTCCTGACCCCTGGGTCATACCTCATCAAGCAGAATGATTACTCCGAAGCCAGCTTCTGAAAGACTGCTCTGGAACCACCTCTTCACCTTTTGGGTTTTTAACCAATGGGACAATGCTCTTCTTGTAGAGCAAGTCTTCTCAATGATCAGCAGTGCCATAGACCCAGTGGTGAGGAGACCATTGTTTAGGCCCTCATCCTGGGTACTATTATCTGGGGAGAGGGCACTTGGGAGATAATTACCCTTTAAATACCTTCTGAGTAAAAAATACGCTATAATAAAACATGTTTGTAAACACCTAACTAAAATAACCAGTTTACCATCCCTATTTTTGGATCATATTTCTTGGTTTCTAAATAAAACAATATTGCTTGTTTCTAACCTGCGAAAATTGTCTATATAAATTGCTAATTGAATTGTGACATGGACAAAAGTAAAAAATTTAACACCTACTTTGCTGCAATAAATGCAACTAGTCTAAGCCTATATACTGGAAAATATATTTTGGGAAGTATAGTTCCAATTTGTAAACTTAAATCATGAAAGTCTATGTAAACATTTTTGCAGTTCCAATTTCCAATTGACAGATACAACAATCTGAGCAAGTAACTGTAGCAGTATTAGCAGAGCTTTTTAAAAGTATTCCTTTAAATGAACAAAGGCTGGATAAATAATTATGATTTAAATCGCACTTTAAGCAGCACACTTGATCTACTTAAAATGTTTTTTATACTGGGTATTTTTTTTAAAACAAGAATATTAAAAAATTAATTTGCTGTTGGCCAGAAAGCTGTTTAGTTTTATAGAGACAAGGTAAGACTCTATATTACAAATGTTTTATTGGTTTAATCTACAGATCACAACCTTAAAAGACAATTCTACACTCCTCCCCCTCGCTCTTCTTCTTTCGCCCATTAATAGTACCAAGGGTGAGGACCTAAATAACCAAGTCCTCACCCATCAGTACTTTACAGATAAGCTTGAATACTTCTAACCGCTCTTGTGCTCTTTTGGCCTGTCTCTGTAGTCCATGATGTAGCCAATAAGAATTCACACACACTTCAAAGAAGGAAGTTTCCCTCGCCGATCCTGTGCGCTCTGCACCTCGTCTCCTGTCCCTTGTCCATGATGTAGCCAATGGGAAGACATGCTTCTTTGCATAGTATTACTTTGCATTAGCTACATCACAGAAAAGCCAAATAATGCTTATAATTGATTTTTATAAACTTGATAGAAATTTAAGCTAGTTAAAAATTTATCTAAGAACCTTTAGGGCTAGGCCCCACTGCCATGAGTCGCCTCACATTTTGCGATCCGTTCAAGATGTGCGTTGCATATGCCAATGGGGGCCGATATAGTGGCCACAATTAGTTGTGTTGTGCTAGAGTTCATTTTTGCAATGCACGCAATCGCCAGTTTTGGGGTGGATTGCACGTGTTGCAATTACAGGCTATTGTTGGTTCTGTGAGCAATCGAGCAGTGAAATGCTAGAAATGCCTAGAAGGCAATACTTTTCTTGTAAGTTGCAGCGTGGTCTCTGCCTTTAGTGTTAGAAAATAATAATCAATGAAGAAGCCAGAGAATGTTAACTACAAATGCAAACTTTTTTTGATCGTATAATAACCTGTTTTTTTTTTTTTTTGTGTTTTTTTTTTTCAATCAATAAAAGTTAATATTTGCTGTTTACCTTCTCTGGCACTTCCGTTTTGTTTCTAGTTGTGTACTACACTGGGAAGACGAGCCTATTGCTATTATCTAAAATGTAGGTAGCAAAGTGCATATATTTGACATGACTTCTTTTCTCCATAGTATTGGTTATCCTGTTGTTACACTGGGCTTTGGTTTTAAAAGTTATGTCAGTTATAAAATGCGATTAAGAAAACAGAAGGAAGTGCAAAAGGAGAATGAATTTTATATGCAGCTTTTGCAGCAAGCACTGCCACCAGAGCAACAGATGTTACAGAGACAAGAAAGGGAAGCAGAAGAAGGTTAGTACAACCTAATATTTGCATCTGAACCATGCTTCAGCTGATTTGTGAATATGTTCAATAATTTGTGTTTTTTTTTTTTTTGCCTAAATCCTTTTCTTAAAAATTATTTAGAGGGTTTGTCCACCCCTAATAAAAACTTTTGATGTTTTACTCAGGAGCCCCCATAACCCTAGTTCCATTTGTTTAAAATGTGTAGTAATGCACCCAGGGAGAGAAATTGTACTTAAAACCTCCACAATCCACCGCTGCTTGCTCCCTCTCCACTGCAATGTGCATTTTCCTTTCATAAACAGCAGCAGTGGAGGCTTGTCTGGTAATGAGTCAGCTATTGACTGTGACGTCACTGTCATGGCCGTGACTGACTGCCTTATCAAGAATTTGTAGGTTGTGGAGGTTGTAAATATAATTTTTCTCTCTGTGAGCATTATTACACATTTTATTTAAAATGTAACTTGAGTTTGGGGGGGTTTTGAGTAGGGGGTTTTTACTATTTGAATAGTAAAAATATTTTATTAGGGGTAGACATGCCCTTTAATATCTATCATTGTATTGTGTTTTAAAGTTTTTTTTCTTACTGCTTTTTTCTCTCTCCATATTTACAGCTGCAAAAAGTTTATCTGAAATAGATTCTTCAGTACTGTTACAGCACAACGGAGGACTTTTGTCAAATAAAAAAATTTCCAGCACATTACCGGAGCTGGAGTATAAAGACAAGGGGAAGGACAAAGATGTAAAAAGACAAAATTTGGGGATTAATAATAATATCTTACAGCCCACAGACTCTAAAGTACAAGACATTGAGTACATGGAGAACCATATCAACAGCAAACGAATAAACAATGACTTGGGGAGTACAGAAAACCTCTTAAAAGAGGATCCGTGCACAACTTCCTCTAAGAACTACAAGAATACTACGGGGACAGCAAATTCATCCCCTCGTAGTCACAGTGCATCTAATGGAAGCATTCCTTCTTCTACGTCTTCAAATAAGAATGACAAAAAGAAATGCACTAGTAAGAGCCCGAACACCCACAAAGATCCCACAGAAAACTGTATTCCAAATAATCAGCTCAGTAAACCAGATACCTTAGTAAGGTAAGTGAGTGTTCGGTTTCTCCCATTGAATAAGCAAAATATAAAGATGAGGTTTTAAGGTCCTGTCCACCGTGAAAACTTATCTTCTCACTTGTTTTTTCTTGTTATACAAACACCAACCATTCCATTAAACAATCTGTAACAGCCCAGATTAAGCACAGGCAGTGTGCTTGTAGGAATCCAGAAAGCCTCGTCAATGGATGGCCATGATGTTGGCCTTATTTGACAGCTGGATGGGCAGCGGCACCAAAATTGGGAATACTAGTCCTAATTCAACATTTTTTTTGTTCCTAAATCTTCATTGAAGATTCGGAATTAAGCAGTTGGTGTTTTGTATCACAAACACAGGTGGGTAAATTGGTTTTTAATGTGGACATGCCCTTTAAGGGAGCAGTTATGACTTTGTTCCCTTCTGCAATCTGTATAGTAGAGTAGGGAAAAGTACCATTTGTTCTTTAGGTTCTAAGTGGTCACCTGTTAAATTTTGCCAATGCACAGATTATATAACTGTCAGGGAGTCTGGTAGAGAGCAGACAGCCTTGAGTGCTTGCAGCAGTATTTAAGAGGTGTGATATCTTGGGAACTTAAGTATAGCACGGCCTTTAATATTGGGTACAACACAAAATATACAAAATACATAAACTTACTTACAGAGCTGAGATCCCTATTTGAACATGGTTTGGTCAAAATGGGAGGTTAAACCACAGCCCTGTGTCCGCTCCATGTGAAAGGAAGTGTAATCCAAAAAAAGTCTGCTACACAGGATGTGATGTGTATTGTAATGGACATATACACCAAGGCTCTTTATATACCGCCTGCAGGTGGTGTCAGTGAGTAAGACAAGACATCCCTGCTCCCTATGGCTAGGAGGAGAGAAAGTGAAAGAGTGTGGTGTGTGCTTTGGAGTGATATTGACTGCAACGCAATACTGTGTATAACATCCTGATACCACTTGTTGGGAGGACCAATTTAGTGGACAGACAATATACCTTATTGGATACAAACTCTGAGGCAACAGATAAGTGTACACCAACTTAAAAGGACACAATATACAGGACTGATCAATATTCAGTGGTGCACCATGGACAGTGACACCCTTGATTACTGCACATGTTATGTGGGGAACCTATTTATTACTGCTTTGTGCCAGACCACCACCAACCCACTGTGTGCCATGGTACCCATAATCCTTCCATAAAGCAGTGAACTGGTACAAATTGGTGGCAGCGGTGCTGGTAATAACATTTATTCTCCCTGTTTTCTCTGTATATTCTCTGTATTAATCTATGTAGGCTGCTACTGATAGTATTGATTTAAATCCTCCTGTCCTTGTACCTGCAGATGGAATTCCCCAGTTAGACTCAGTAGCTCTACCAGGCCCAATTGCCAAATCTATTTTTAAACCTGATCTGTTGGATCTGGTAATATCTAACATTGTGGAGCGCATTATAGATATATAGGTAACTGAAGGCTTAGGGAATAGTGACCATGAAATAGTGGCATTTGGACTTTGTTATCGAAAAGAAAAGTGCGCTGGGTTAACAGACATTTAATTTCAGGCCAATGGTCCGTTGGTAGATGGCCAAAAAGATGGATAGATTCAGGATTGACTAAGAATATAGTCCTATTGGAGATTTTTCCAACCATTGTTGCCATAGAATTATGGGGCGCTCGGTTAGAGAATAAGAGAATCTTATTGAGATGTGATAATATGAGTTCAAGTCATAAATGGTTTGACATCAAGGTCTCCCCCATTTCTCAGATTGCTCAGGCACTTAGTCTTGAGATCGTTGCAGTTTAATTTATGGCTTAAGGCAAAACACATTCGAGGCATAGATAATAAGACGGCCGATTCTCTGTCTCGTTTTCTGTTTGGAGCATTTTGGGAACTGGAGGAGCAAGCAGAGAAATCAGGTTTACCATGTCCAGAATATCTATGGGATTTGATTTAGAACCGCTTAAAAAAGTGCTGCTGGATTCACTGTCCATTAAAACTTGGACAGAGTACATATCAGCTTGGAATGCTTGGGTCCAATTCAAATTCCAGAGCAAAATGTCTGCCCATTTTTGTGATAGTAATCTTTTCGTTTGTTGGATACTGAACTATATGTCAGCAAACTATTCCTTATCCTATATGAAAATGATAGTAGAGGGAATTTCTTTCATATTAAAATTACTAGGGGAAACTGATTTTACTCATTCCTTCTTTATTAAACAGTTCTTTAAAGGTTTATCCAAATCAAAAAAGTCCATAGACACTAGATGCCCCATAACTCTTCCCTTGTTAGAAAAATTAATCGTCATTCTCCCGAAAGTGTGTTTTGACGAATACGAAGTTAGCCTATTTCACTGCCTTGTTTGTATTAGCATTCTTCGCTGCACTGCGGGTAAGTGAAGCAGTTTCGCCAAGCAAAAAATTCCCTGGGGGACTAGAAGAGGATAGTATATACTTGGTTCAAGACAAACTGGGCATAGTGTTAAAACACTCTAAGACAGATCGTTTGGGCAAGGGTTTAGTTTCTTGGCTCAGCCCCTTCGCCATTCCTGATCTCTGCCCGATTAAAAATTTCCTAGCATTTAAAGCTAACCGCCCACAAGTCCCCGGTCCCTTCTTCATCCACAAGGACAAATCATTTGTTTCAAAGTTTGCCAGAGTTCTGAGCCGCTCCTTAGTATCTTTGGAGATCCCTGAGAAGAACTTCAGGACCCACTCATTCCGTATAGTGGCTGCCACGCATCTTTGCTTGGCCTTGAGACCTCTTCCATAAAACGGATAGGACGATGGCAGTCAGATAGATATAAAAGTAAATCAATAAATTGATTTATTTCTTACAGGTGGGGTCCTCAATATTTGGATAGTGGGTCAAATCGCAGAGCTGAAAAGCGGGTCTACGGAGACAATCTAAATCTCGACAGATCAAAATATAGAGTTTATTGGATGGGCTTGCGAGGTCCGAATTGGGATAACCTAATCCCTGCCCTAACCAGGTTACTAGTTAAATGGGGTCATCCAGATGTAGTAGTGGTCCATTTGGGAGGTAATGATATTGGAAAGCAGTCAACCATTTCCCTAATTAACAAAATTAAAAAGGATATCGCTCAAATTCGATTATTTATGCCTGATGTAATGTTTGTATAGTCTGAAATAATCCCCCGTTTAATATGGCTAACAAAATCTCTCAAGGCCCTTGAAAAGTCTAGACATAAAATAAACTTGTCCATCAGCAAATTTGCAAAGGTCCATTTTTGTACATACCGACACAGAGAATTAGAAGGGGGAGAGTTAGGCCTGTATAGAGGCGATGCTATTCACCTATCGGACATCGACCTTGATATTTTCAATCTCGGCCTCCAGTCTGCAATTGAAAAGGCCTGGCGTGGAGGGGGTCATGCTCGATTTAAGGAATTAAACGAGCTTGACATGGCCAGTTTTTAAGTGAAGCAGGAAATTTTAGGCTCATGGCTTAATTGAATTAAAAGGCTGAGCCAAATCTTAAAAGTTTAAAGTTATTTACAGGGCTGCCCGCTGGGAGAGGGGCAGGCTGGGTAAAAAATAAAATGGTTGAAGAAGTAAAGTGTAAAACATGTTAATTTAACTGTTAATTGAAATAAAAGTTTTGCGACCTTTTCTCCCACCTCTTCGTATCGGTGTGAATTATTTAATTGTTGGTTAATTGGGTTCTCTATGGTTTATCACTGGGAGGGACTCCCTCATCCCTTGACCATGTTCTGGACAGGCCTTTAGCCTGGACAGTCATGGGATGGGGGATGGGGACTATACAGGCCTGGGATTGCTGAGGAAAATGGGTCCTCAGCACCCTTAGCCTCTATTGGTCATCTCCCTCCTGGCAAAAATTGGGGTCCCCTTGGTGATAGGACTGATTGGCTATTCGCCCCTGGGCAGAATTCAGGGTTCCCCTAGTGATTAGGGATAATTGGCTCTCCCCCATCCCCTTAGCTACCAGGGGGTGTCTTTAAGGGGATAAAAGCAGGGATCCGGTCCGATTCCCTCAGCCAGACTCACCACAACATCGAGGACTGCACCTTCCCACCCTCCCTAATTTATACTCAGGTAACTTGCAGGGTTATTTATTACTATGTGAATGTTATATGCAAATGTTTGTAAAATATTACAATTATCAAAAGTTTATTTTATGTAAAAATGTATTGCATTGTTGTCGCAAAACAGTACAATGGCCGGTTTTTAAGTGAAGCAGGAAATTTTAGGCTCATGGCTTAATTGAATTAAAAGGCTGAGCCAAATCTTAAAAGTTTAAAGTTATTTACTGGGCTGCCCACTGGGAGAAGATCAGGGGCAGGCTGGGTAAAAAGTAAAATGGTTGTGTAAAGTGGAAAACATGTTAATTTAACTGTTAATTGAAATAAAAGTGTTGCAGCCTTTTCTCCCACATCTTCGTGTCAGTGTGAATTATTTAATTGTCAGGTTAATTGGGTTCTCTATGGTTTATCACTGGGAGGGACTCCATCATCCCTTGACCATGTCAGAATCAGTTTTCTTTGGGCTGATGCTCCTCACAGAAACAATATTGGGAGGTAGGAATTACCAGGCCTATATCCCTGTCCCAAGTACTTTTAATTTTAACTGTATTTAAATGATAGTTATCCTTTAAGGTAGCCACAGAAGAAGTGATATTCCCAGATGATACACAATATTTTGTAATTGTAACTTGATTAAAACAGAGTAAGACAACTACTAAAAGATTCTCCTAAGCAGGGAAAACTTGCCCTGTTATGTGTTAAGCACTTATCATACTTGAAATTGGAAGGTTTTTCAGTGTCACAACATCCATATTCATCTCTCCTATTTTCATGTTCATGTGGCAAAAGTACGTAATATAGTAATATAGGTTCTTTCAGCTCCTTGAAGTAACTCTTGTGAGGCAGATTATTAAAACATCTTACTTAATGTTAAAAACAGTGTACGCGTTTTGAGAGATGCATGCTCTCTTACTCATAGGCTGCTATACAACATATCCTCTATCTCTTATTAAATACTCCCCCGACTCCTCCCTCTACGGAGGCTGACGAGCAGGTACACCGCTGATAGAATCACATCTGTTCTCAGTGATTAGATGCTCCGTTGCATTACTCATTCTGTATCTCCTAGTCTGATACAATTCCCATAATAAAAAACAATCTATTTCTAAATGAATCCATCTAAAGTGCAATCTTATACATGTATAAATTATTACCACTAGGGCGCTAGCACATAACCTAATTGATTCACCCAAAATAACATCTAATCTAATGTCAAACACTGAATTTAATCCTTGGGGGATCCTGGTCTCCAACAGAACAATCCACTTCACCTCCATCCTTTTTAATTTCTTCATGCGGTCCTTATGTCTGTCATCCATCGGGATCCACTGTATCCCTTGCACTTGTAACTGTCCAGGTTGCCCCCCATTACAGTCTTGGAAATGGCTAGATAACCGGGCTCCTAGGGTTTTTATTAATTATATTTCCTCACCCTGTATTTGAGGGGTCGCTGTGTACTACCCACGTATTGTATGTTACAACTCATACACGTTAGTAAGTACACTATCTGTTTCATTCTGCAGTTCATATATTGTCTGATCTCATTTTCCTTTGCTGTTCCGTACTTTTTATTACAGCTCCTTTTCTTATATGGTTACACGTAAGAACACACGTAGCCCCACATCTATGGGTACCCGTTGTTTTTAACCAATTAGTGCCTTTACCGTCTTGGGGGGCAACTCCTCATATTGCACGTGGGGACAAGATATCTTTAAGGGATTGTGCCCTTTTTGGAACACTGGTAAACCCTTCCTCTAGTATTAATCTCAGGTCCTCATCCTCATATAATATTGGTATATACTTTTTTAGAATTTTAGTTACCCTTGTATTTGTCCAGTACATCTGACTCCCGCTACTGGTCCTACTCTCTGATTCAGTACCCCTATGTTGGGAGAATCTTTCTATGGCACTATCTTTAGCTTTGTTCAGGTCCTTTAGTTTGTACCCCCTCCCACATAGTCTCTCAGTCAGGTCCCTGGCTGCTACTGTGAAATGCTCCTGTATGGAGCAATTTCTCTTAAGCCATACGTACTGGCCATACGGAATAACCTTCACACAATGCTGGGGGGTGGCACGAGTCCAACCTTAAGATTGTGTTACGAGCTTGAATTTTATGGTACGGTCTGATGTACAGTTTTCCCTCTCTGGCGAAGATATTAATATCCAGATAGTCAGCACTGGATCCCCCAAATTGCCAAGTGAACATCAAATTAATGACATTTTTATTTAAACTCTGTATTACCTCAATAAATTCGGACTCCCAGATCCATAGGAGGTGGGTAGGAGCAAATTTTGCCCCCATCGCCACCCCATGGATCTGTAGAACGAGTCCTGATATTTAAAGTAATTATGCAAAAGTAAGTACCTGATACAATCTACAATGTATATTTGCCACTCCTTTGGGTATACACTATATCATTCCAAATGATACTGGATAGCTTCAATGCCTTTGTCATGGGGGATACTAGAGTATAAAGCTGCAACATCTATGGTTATTAAGTTAAAGTTTGGGGACCATTTTTTTCCCTCCATGAGGCTATGCCATGTGGCAAAAGTGTTTATAACTTTTTCAATCTGATTGTTTCCATCTGATTTGCTACATAACTAAATTAACATGTGATTACTGTGTATAAATACATTAACGGGCCATACAATAAACTATCTGGGGCATTGTTCACATGTCAAAGGACACGAGAACATCCCTTAAGACTTGAAGAAAAAAGGTTTAGGCTTCAAGCTCGGAAAGGGGTTTTCACTGTGAGAATGGTAAAGCTATGGAACTGTCTTCCAGTGGACGTTGTTATGGCAGGTTCATTGGTCAGTTTAAAAAAAATCTGGATGAGTTTCTGCAAACAAGGAATGTTACAAGTTACTGGTATTGATACATAAAGTAGAGTTGATCCAGGGAAATTTCCGATTGCCACTTCCCCTTCCTCTGGATCAACAGTTAGGCAGGAAATAAGGATATTGCTAGATGGGTTGGACTGGATGGACGTATGTCTTTATTCAACCTCAAATACTATACTAATAGGACCAACCCTGCATTTCTTAGGATACTAAAATCCTGCTTACTCTATATGCACCATGTATTTTCCTACATGCCATGTATCCACTCCCATTTAAAAAATCATTATGTCATTAAAGCAATCCTCCCACTGTCCATACTGCTTTAAAACAGCAATTAAACAGTTATTTCTCTGATCCTGTAAGTGAAGAGGGATAAAGCTGGGTACACACACTACAGATTTCTGAAAGATGACAGACAGGATCTGCAAGATCCTGTCTGTCATTTTTCAAAGATCCTCCTACACACTCTGTGTTTGCCTTGTCCGTGGACAACTCCCCTATAGGGAGTCTGCCGCAGCCGAGGGAAATTTTCCCTCTTTTCCGAACAAGCATTTCGCTAGCCCAATCGTTCGGCAGCCGTGCGCTAGTTGGGAAAAGCAAGGTACACACAGTACCGATGGTATCCAACGGTATCGGGGCTTTATCAGTACTGTGTGTACCCAGCTTAAGTCATGGTATAAAGTGATTGTTTTCATAAGTTAATTGGCTATAGTGAATTACATGTTTTAGTTTTTTACAGCTGTGTGCGGGTGCGGATCCAAAGTATTTAAAATTCCCCAGATAAAATAAAACATATTTGAAGAAATTCTGTAACAAACATGGTTTTATTTATAAAATAATATCAATATTAAAGGGAATACAATAGAAGGAATGTTCGAGCACTCATTTGACTAAATTCCAGTTTCACTTGTAGAGGAAGTGCTACTGATCTGGTTCATTTATACAAAGAAAAGATAATCAATGCACATTCCAAGGCCCTATATAATATCATATTCTTATAAACAAAGGGAAACATTACTGTGATCACATGAATGAAATGCAAAAGTAATTAAGGTAAAAAAAAGTTAAAAGTTATCTCCGCTCATACATAAGACTTAGGGTTTTTTCAGTTGAATTGAAAAACGGGAGGTGAAGGAGCTTTGTCTTACCTACCGTTCTTTAATTAAACAGTCAAGAGCAGGAAGAGACCACAGACAATATACCATTTTCTGGCAGGTACCGACGCTTCCTTGCACTGTATGTACATGCTTTCTTCTGTTGGGTCCTATTTACATCTATTTTATGAGCGCAAAGTCCCTGCTGCTCTGTAGCTAGTTACTTTTAGGCTATCTCTGCTGCTGTAGGGGGAAGCACGTAATTACAGGAGGCTTGGTTGAACCCCTATTTTACATATACATACAAAAAAGCTGAAAAAATAAGTGTATAAATAACTGTGTCCAAAATCAAATTCTAAAAACAACTAAATCAAAAATTCTGCCTGTATGAAAGAATGTTTTTGTTCTTGTTGCTATTATTATTATAAAATATTTTATTTTCTAAGTACATTTTTTTCATAAAAAATAACTATACACATGTTAATAATAATAATATTACAATACCCTTTAACCCTTTCCCTGCCACAGATCGTATATTCACGATCTGTGCAGAGAATGCTTTAACTGCCACAGATCGTGAATATACGATCTGTGGCTTCCCCTTTAAATTCGGAAAAACACCGCGTGCTAGGGCCGACCCGGGGGCAGCATTCAGCTGCCCCCCTATCCCCCTCGACCCCCCCTCGGCCCCACCAAATTTATGAAGGGGGGGGTTTTTTTGCCTTCCTCTGGATCAACAGTTAGGCAGGAAATGAGGATATTGCTAGATGGGTTGAACTGGATGGACGTATGTCTTTATTCAACCTCAAAATACTATACTACTACTATACTATACTAAAATATACCTGTGTAAAGATTCTATATCCACACATAGCAAAACATACACATAATTTCCATTGTGCACCAACGGGCACACTTTTTTTATATGCATCTCAAGGTATATAGCGACGTCTGCACTCGGTCCTGCTTCAACAGCTTCTTTTTACAGGGTGCCCATCAAGGAACACACACGCCTTAATCTGTATGAAAACTGTAAAATAACAAATTTGTTCTGAGTACACCTTCTTTTAACAGTGACAAGTTTATTGACGTTTTGGTACTACACAGAGCACCTTCTTCAGAATGATGTGACAGTGATGAGAGATCATGATGATCTCTCAAGATGATAGGAATTGCTCCCCTGAGAATTTTTGCAATTTATTTCCATTGTTTATTTTGCATAGTTTTGAAGATATTTACATTTTTGTGTGTGATATGGCAGCAGCATCACCAGGTCCCCTGCACTTCCTGTTCTGAAACTCAGTTAATCTGTCCTGTGTCTCCTCCTCCCCTTTGCAGCCCCCGTGGTCCCTCCAGTTGCAGGCCCCCCATGGCCCATTATCTTACAGCCCCATTTGGCCCTGCCCACTCGCGTTTGTCGTGGGTTACTCAGACAAACCCCCTACAGAAAACTGTGAAATCAGCCTTTTCAGGCAGAGTTCTCAGAAAAGGCTGTTTTCACACCATGAAAGAGAAGGGCTGTAGATTCCCTTACCTTCTCTGTCAGGACTTCAGTGTCATAATAAAAACATATACATTTAAACGTTAAAAGCATACAAAGCACCCAACTAGGTTACTCACGTGATATTGGGCACTCGTTATCTGTAAAATTCATCAATCGTGGATTTACGTGCAGCCACTACTCACTCACTGCATATACTCCGGCCCGCTCATCATTCCCAAGCCCCTCCCTCAACATGGTTACATAGTGGGTCCATCCCATTTCTCTCCCATTACCAATGGTAGTCTAGGCTCTGCGTTCCTGTTGCTAGGTACCCAGCGCAATAGAACATTACCTCAATAAACTTCTCTGCTGATAAATCTATATATATATGAAGCTGTATAAGGAATAATAATTAAAAAAAAAAAAAAAGGGGGATGTAATACTGGTGAATGCTGCCATGGAAAGTGACAAACTGAAATTACTGTTAAGTTGATAAAATTTCCATTGTTCAGGGTTACAGCACTATTTGCTGTGCGTGTTTAGTGTCTATGCTAAGAACAACATGTGACACAGTCACCATTTTACCTGACTATACAAATAAACATTAATTCTTTGTGCCAATTATGTGGATTCGCTGTAGTTTGTCCTTTTCAAAAACTCAAAATTCCTTATGTAGGCAGAAGACTCCCTCCCAAAATCCAGAAACTTTTAACTTGCACAGCTCAAAAAAATATATCCTGCCTGGGGCCAAGGCCAAGGGCACTTCTAGGGTTTTTGCTGCCTGAGCCAAACTTTTGAATGCCGCCCTTTACATGGCACTGCGTTAAATTGGCTGTGGCTTTGACAGTGATCGTGGTTTTTCCAGTGGCCCTGCGTAAAATTTCCAGTTTTAAACTTCCCATCACATAGGTATTTAAACAGTTCCTCTGACAGTCAATTAGCAATAATGTAAATTACTAGAAACAGATAATACATCCAAAGCCAGAGAGGTTGCTTGTTGAACTATGTAAAATGCCCATTAGGGGCTTGGGCAATATGGGTTGCAGAAGTATTATATATCTATTAATATGCAGACCTTAAAGGGGAACTTTGGTGAGAAAACCTAAATGAAATTAGACTTGTTATTGAGTCTTTTCCTTCCATAGTTGTTGCTGCTGTCTTTATTGTGCCACTGAGCGCAGGTTTGGTAATCCAATTATGAAGAAATAAAAAGATTGTGGGTGTTGCCATGTTTGTTATGGGAGATTCTCTGCCCATACTTTGGATTCAGGAAGCCTTTTGCCTTGACCCCAAACATCACAACCATCAAGTTTGTATGCTTCTGTGGGAGTGGCTAAGTATGGGTAGATGTGGCCAAACCAGGAAGTAAACTAGTGAACATTACTGCCTGAGTAACAGCCTTGCAAGGAGGGGGAGAAAGAGGAGGAGGTTTCTGTGTGTTTAACCCAATAACTGCCTGTGTCAGTTTAGGTCAAAGCAGGATCATCCACAAGGCAGCTGCCTAGGGCCCAGGAAACTTCTGGGGGGCCAGCTTCAGAAGCAGTAACAATATTATAGTCTATACAATATATGTAGCAAAAAAGGGGCCCCTAAATGATGGCCCTGTCTAGGGCCCCATATGATCTTAATCCATCTCTGGTTTAGGTTAGGATATAATTACATAAGAAAATCTAACTAATGAGACTGTGTATTAAGATCTTTCAAGAATCTGTACAGTGTGTACCCACCATCTTAACCCCTAACCAGCACCAACGGGCGCATCGCTCCTGATTTGGAGTTTAAGTCACGCTAACCGATGTTATATAGGTTAGCGTGACTTTAACTCCTTCCTTGCGGAGGTGATTTTTCGTTAAATGGCAAAGATCAATAATTATTTGATCATGACTGATCACTCTTATATTGATCTTTGCCCCCATTTTTTTCTAAGTCTTTGCTCATTAGCAAAGACTTAGAAAAAAATCCTATTTGTGAATGGAACACTGAGCTCCATTCACAAATCGTATAGAAAACTGTCACACAGTGACAGCATCCTTTACCAGGTACTGCACAGCGATCTAAATGGATATTGCAGTGCAGTACCACCATTAGACCAGCAGGGGGGAAGCCTAAGGAAAGACCCTGGTGCAGAAATCCTCTGACGTCACCAGGGTCTCCCTTACTGTACGATCCAGTAAAAATGGGTTTAAATCTCATAATCCCCCACATCAGTTTCGGATGAAACCAATGTGGGATCAAGGGGCCAATTGAATGGTGCACCCCAATTGCCCCTAGCTATCTTACCGAGGAAGTATGTATTTACTCCCATTGCACAGCCGTGATTGGCTGGTTTACATTATAGGCGGAGAGCTCCTGGGGGGGGGACTAGATAAAAACAGCCCCCGGAAAAAGTTTTCAAAATTACAACACCTTTAATAAAATTTTTAAAACTTACTAAAATTAATTTCTTCAAACTGGGAACTCTGTTCTGGTGTCCTGAACAGGGGGTCTACACCCTGGGAACTCTATTCTGGTCACCAGAACTGGGGGCCAGAACGCTTTTGGCTTATTTTAGGCTGCCTGAATTGGGGTCTGCACTTTTTTGGCTCTGTTCAAGCAACCGGCTCTCTTCTGGCCACTGGAACAGGGGTCTGCACCCTTTTGGCCAAAGCATGTGTCCAGAACCGCTGGCTTATAACATGCAGTGGGCTGAGGTCAGTATGCTAAGATTGATCAGAACCGGAACGGAACACCCTGCAAGTTACATTCCGGATCACCATTGTAACGAATTCGGCCGGACAGCCTGGGTACTCACTGGTACGCTTTCAGGAGGAGACTGGAGGCTGTAGGTTAGGATTCTGGAGCAGAAGAGGCTGATGGGAACTGTATGCTGGATACCAAGGTGCTGATGGGAACTGTATGGTGGATACCAAGATGCTGCTGAGAACTTTATGCTAGATGCCAAGATGCTGCTGGGAACTGTATGCTGGATACCAAGGTGCTGCTGGGAACTGTATGCTGGATACCAAGGTGCTGCTGGGAACTGTATGCTGGATACCATGGTGCTGCTAGGAAATGTATGCTGGATACCAAGATGCTGCTGGAACTGTATGCTGGATGAAAGGTACTGGAACATGCAAGGTAAGTAACTTCACTACAACAGGCAAGGGAACGCTGTATACAGGAAAGGTGGGTAACGGAGCAAGGGGTAGCGAAAAGCTACTATCAGGCGCCGGGTCCAGGGAGACCCTCGCGCCACTCGGTGCACCTTCACGGAAGTACATGGCGGCGTGGGACCAGAGAGGCAGGTAAGTTTGTGACAACTATGTAAAAACCAATACATTTTAGTTGCATGCGAAAGACAGCTTAATGTTCTGGTTTTCCAGCCAACGTTAAGATGGAACACAGACGGAATTTACGGTTCGGTTCGGTTCCGTTTTATTTTAACACACACACACACACACACACACGGGAACTCCCACACAGAGAAAGGCACTTCAACACATACCAACAGCCACTCATCCCAAACTCACCAACAGGCACCACTTCCATGCACAACAGGCACTGCTCTCACAAACACTGACTGGCACTACGCCCATGCACACCAACAGGCACTCCCGCACACACCAACAGGCACTTCTTCCCCACACACCGACAGTCATAACTCCCATGCACACCAACAGGCATTATTTTCACGCACACCGACAAGCATTACACCCATGCACACCGACAGGCACTTCTCCCACACACGGAGAGGCACTCTCACAGACAGACCTGCACTCTCACAGACAGACCAATGCTCTCACATACAGGCACTCTCTCACAGACACTCTCACAGACAGACATGCTCTCTGTCAGACATTCTCACAGACAGACATGCTCTCTGTCAGACATTCTCACAGACACACACACAAACACTCACACACAGACAGGCACTCTCACAGATAGACAGATTCTCTATTACACACAAACTCCCATAGACAGACCTGACCAAGAATGACAGTGGTAGCAGCAGAGCACTTTCCCAGCATCCCATGAAGTCCATGGGCAGTTGTCCTTAGTGGCTGTAAGTACTGTAAAAACAGGAACATTCCTGGAATGATGACAAGTCCCTTATTGGTTCTGGTATTTACATGAAATAGAATCCCAGTAAATCCGGAGGTGAAGTCCCTGCAGTATAGGGTCTGACTGTTTGGGAACTTATAACTGAACTGTCTGTTCACTCTGCGTGTAACTCGCTTGATCTCCCTGCATGAAAACCGGGACATGGACGATCCGTACAGAATTACCTGTGTAATCAGACTTGTCCTGGTTTCCATGCAGGGAGAGCAAGCGAGCTACTCGCAGAGTGAACAGACAGTTCAGTTATAAAGTTCCTAATCAGTCACTGACCCAGTACTGCAGGGACTTCACCTCCGGATTTACTGGGATTCTATTTGAGCGATGTAAATACCAGAACCAATAACGGACTTATCATTCCGGGAATGTAATCACCCCTCCAATGCACAAGAGGGCAGTGGGGTGCCTGCGGGCCTGCGGTTCTATTTTTTTTCTATACTGCTCCTGGGGTCAACACTGCTAGCTAGATGCCATGTGTGCACCGCATACTTAATCATCGGTGCAGTGGAGAAGCAAGAACAGGGCTGCCTTGTGGGAGGTGGTTTGAGAGGCAGTCCCACCACAATATCTCACGGATGGCTGCAGACTGAGGCATGCAAGTGGGAGCGTTGGAAAGGTAAGAAAAAGGCTGTTCATATAGGGTTCAGTTTTTTTTCAGCAAAGTTTCCCTTTAATCAGATCTAATTTGTTACTGCAGATTTATAACGCTGGCAAATGCTTGCATCTCTTATTGCATACCATATATACTCGAGTATAAACCGATATTTTCAGGCTAAAAAAATAGCCTGAAAATCGAGTGACGGTTTATACTCGAGTCAGTCTTACCTGCTCCGGCGGGCGCACGCTCTGCATCATCTGCTGGCTGCCCAGCAGAGGAAAGTGGAGCATGAGGCCGCCGGAGCTTAGAAGAGGATCCAGAGCAGCCTGCAGGGGAACATGTGGAGAAGGTAAGAGAAGGCAACTGTGGGGATTTAGAAGGAGGGGGGGGAAGGCACAGTAATTCCTGCAGTGGATATTCCTTGCCACTGCAGATGTTTGGAAACTACAAGTCCAGCAACTAAAGTATGCTGGGAGTAGTAGTTTCCAAACATTTGGAGTGCCAAGGAATGTGGCTTTAATTGCCTTTTAAATGGACATAAGAATTCCCATACAGTAATATCCAATTACAGTATGGTTATTACTGTATGGGACTTCTGATGTTCATTTACAGGGCAATTAAAGCCTAAAAACAATACAGAATTAGAAGGAGAATGTTATCTATTGCTGCCTTCTGATTCTGTATTGTTTTGAGGCTTTACTTGCCCTTTAAATGGACAGCAGAATTCCCATATAGCAGTCGCATACAGTAATAGCCATACTGGATTGGGCTATTACTGTATGGGACTACAGTATGGGAATTCTGCTGCCCATTTAAAGGGCAACTAAAGCCTCAAAACAATACAGCATCAGAAGGCAGTTGGTCATAATTTCTATCCTCGGTTTATACTTGAGTCTGTTTATTTGAGTATATGCGGGAAGTCTAATTTATTAAACTGGACTAATGGCTCCCAACCTCATAACAGAGTGTTACGAAATAAAACTAGAAACAGAATGTTTAAGTATAAACTTTGCTGCATTTGAGAAAAGAAAGCATGTGTCTATGCTGCAGGTTTTAAAACTCAATAACATTGCTATGTAAAGGGAAGAGGTCATTTAAAAATTTTTTTTTTTATAATTCTGACTAAAAACATTATTTTTCGTGTGTGGTTGCCATGGGAATGGAAAGGTGGGTGTTTGGTTGCATCTGTATGTCTGTGTACCTGTGTCTGTGGTTTTAGAAGGCATACAGGGAGATTCAATAAAAGTTCTTATCATTGAAAATGGTACTAATTTTGCCCCAAGCAATCAGATCTTATTTAACCTTTGGAATCCAACATCTGGTTTTAACAAAACTTATTGAATATCCCTGATGGTTTTGTATGGGACTAATACAATACTAATAAAACTAACTTTTTAACAAAAGGTTGTGGTGTATGTGTTTGTGTTAGATGGTATGATTTTGTGTTTTTGACTGTAAAATTAACATTTGTGGATGATTAAGTTATGGTTGTCTGGTTGCCATGGAAATGGAAGGGTTTTAGGGTTTGTGGTGTGTATACCAGAGTCTGGTTAGAGTAGTCTCGGACCCAGGTACGGTTCATTAAGAAAGTGACAGTTTGGTTTTGATGTCAATCCTCAGAATGTAAAAAATCTGTAAGATTACTGAATTGGTTGTGTTCCCAGGTCATTTTATTTTTTTTCCCCTGGGCACATCAGATTAGAGAAGGGGGTCTGGGAAGGCATAACAGCTGTTCCATTTTACTTTGGGGATAATTAATAATAGAAGATTAAGAACCCAATTGTGTGCAAGATCAATGTAACACAGGGAATATGTTTCTGAAGCTTTCCCTAAAGCACAACTCTGTATAACCACAACTACATAAACAGGGTACCGTACTCCCCCTTTGTTTGCAACCTTTTTCTTAGACTACATTTTCTGTAATTTTTTTTTAAATAAGCCATGCAGGAAATTAGCTGTGGTGTTACTTTAGTAATAAAACATATACACTTTGTCTGCTTGAGCTTTAGATCTTTTTAAAATATCACCAGGTGGTGTTACACTATTTTACATTGCAACAATAAGTGTTCTGTGTGTTTTGGCCTTATGACACTACTTTGGTAAAGAGAAAAATTTAACTTAAAGTAGAATAACATTTTTTTAAAATCCTAATATGAAAGCTTTTCTCTCCAGAAAATTGTAAAAGTCCTCTCAAGTAAGTTGCATTTAGTACATGTAAGTAGTAGTTACAGAATCTATGTTGGTGCAAGTACAACTCACAGCCCAGTATTCACTGTCTGTATGGCTTTAAAGGGCATGTCCATTCCAAAACTATAATCCCCCCCTCACTACTGGCCCCATATGTAGTGTAGTTTAATCCTTACCTACACTCCCAGCTCCATAGGGTTCTCCTGTAGTCCCCCCCCCCTCCCTCTCCCTCCCGTTTTGCTATCCTCCCCTAGCATAAAACCTTGTCCACATAATACAATATGTTCCCCCAGCCCAACCGCAAAAAAAGAATTAAGAAAGTCCCCAGAACTGTACTTACCTTCCCTTCTCCACCAGCATTCTGAGAAGCCGGCAGCCGCGTCCGTGATTGGCTGCCTCTCAGCCAATCACGGAGCGGCTGCCGTCCCGCCCTGCTTGCAGTGTCTTGCAAGCAGAAGGCCGGGCCGGGCGTCGAGGAGAGAGGGAAGGTAAGTAAACATCTAAGCACTTCTTAATTTATTTTATAGCGGTTGGGGCTGGGGGAATGACTCTATTATATAACAAAAGTTAATAATAAGGGTGGACATGCCCTTTAAAAACTGCTTCACCCTGCCGTTAATTTACGAGCGTGTGTGAATTGCCTACAGCCTTTCTGGACAATACAAAATATTCAGCTGATTTTACCAACATTTTTAAATCTGTTCCTAACAAAGTGTTACAGAACACCTTGCGTGTGCGGCGGTGGTTTTCCTGCTATAGTACTTGTTTTTAAAAGCATGCAGCCCACAAGGTCACAGGCTTGAAAAATATAAATTGAGGGTAGCACTCCAGGGAATAGTTCAAAATCTTTATTTAGTAACAACATGTCAAACAACTTTTGGGGGTAAGGTTCCCCCTTTCACAGGTTCAAATTCCCAGACTTACCTTTTTATTTTTTTTTTGCAATTATGTTCCTAGCAACATCAAAAAATTCTACGTGTAGCAGTATTCCAAATAGTATGTCAGTTTGGATAGCGGTAAAGGCTGTGCTTTTAGTAGGACCGAGTACATGAAGGTGCAGGTACAATTCTCCAAACTTTTTTAATTTTTACTGAAATGATTCGGTTTCTTACATCCATAGTAGCTAACAAATACACTGCAAAGATTACTTTTCTTTTTTGTATGAAAAGGAGTTTATCCTTGTTAGGACAGGATTAAAAAAAAAAAAAAAAAAAATGAAATCCCTGTTGCGTGTTGGGGGGAAAGGGGGATCTCTGTGCTGTTATGATTGGCTGCCTGCTTCTAGGAAGCAATGCTTCCTTGCTTTGCTCTGTTAAGCACTACAGAGCATGTGAAGTGTAGTAAAAAGAGTACTGTGATACTTTTAATGGACTAAAGCCTCGTACACACGTTGGATAATTTTCATACGATGCAGCCGACAAATGTTTAACAACATTATCGTTAATCCTCATATTTGAAACATCTGTACACACAGCAACAATAGTAACCACGATAGTTGTTAGATATAGACGTTAGTACATAAAGTAACGTTCGTATCTTCACACAATTACGAAAGCAGAGCATGCACCTTTTTATATATTTTTTTCGTAGACCGTTAACGATAATCTGCTGACCATGTACATATATAAGATAATCGGCAGTATAAATCCGCCAGGCTGATCGCCGGAAAAAGCCAACCATAGTCGACGGTTGTTGGTCTTTAAATATCGTTGATGCTATATTTTCATACAAATATGAAAATTCGTTCGTCGGCTGCATCATACAACAATTATCCAACGTGTGTACGAGGCTTAACAGTTTGTTTTAGTAGACAAGCTTTCGAGGGATCAACCCTCTTCCTCAGGTCAGAGCAGTACTGATTGAAACAAAGGTTAAAGTAAAAAGATAACAGATAATAGCTTTTTACTTTCTGTTAACCTTTGTTTCAATCAGTACTGCTCTGACCTGAGGAAGAGGGTTGATCCCTCGAAAGCTTGTCTACTAAAATAAACCATTAGACCATTAGAAGTATCACTTTCCTGCACATGATTCATTTAATGGACCCTCCAAAAAACTGCTCTTCTTCACAGATCGGCAGAAGGGGTGGGATCGGCAGCCGAGTCTTTGTCTGTGCCGGGGCGTGGTGTGCAAAAAGGGGACGTGACGGGGAGGAGATTCAGAACTCTTCTCTGCCGCGGGAGATTGGGGTGGTCTCACAGGAGACCACCCCAATTCGAGGGAGATTCCCGGAAGATCCAGGAGGGGTTGGATATGTGTGTGTCGTGGTTTTTTTTTTTTTTTTAACAAATAAATAAAAGAAAACAAATGTAAAACATATGCAAGCACAAGAAGTTCTATTTTTAAATTACATTTTAAAGCGGCTGCATGTTTAGAGGCTTGTGTAAACTTACAGGCAAAATGATAAAAATGTTTCAGATAGAGTGCATTGCACCCAAACTGTCTTCATGCATAAAGCCTTTACTTCGTATGCATTTACAGCTTTTACCACCAGCAAAACTGCAGGGGCCCCCTGGCAAATTTGGCCAGGCCCCTAACACACACCCCTCCCTATCGCTACCATGATCAGCTGTAAATCCTGCCATTCTTTATCACTTTACAGATCTGTCCACACGATCTTAGCACCCCAAAACACCAATTATTATATCTGTGTACATGCAATACAATTTATACATTCACTGCAGCATATTACAAATATATTGGAATTTGGTATTCCATTGCAATAAATGTAACCAACAAGACTGAGCCAGGGTTCCTGTCAAATTGACAGGCTTAATATAGCAGCAGTTTCTTGTTTTAATTATGAACATGTTCATATTATTTGTGTTGGTTCTTAATTTCAGATCCATGGTTTATGATAAAAACATAACTTCTTAGTGGTTCCTACCCAGCATGGTAATTTTAGCGAACTCCTCTGCTAAAATAAGCTTTCCAGACACTTCTAACCTCCTGGAGGTGTAAATGTGATTAGGTGACTGTGGCAAAAGACTTTTTGCTCCAGTGAAATATGTTTTAGGGCTAGGCC
This sequence comes from Hymenochirus boettgeri, assembly GCA_019447015.1. Lineage (NCBI taxonomy): Eukaryota > Metazoa > Chordata > Amphibia > Anura > Pipidae > Hymenochirus > Hymenochirus boettgeri. Next base: position 170,010,655 of record CM033470.1, on the reverse strand, counting down.
ACACTAGTCTGCGTTAGTTTAAGCCGGGTGGTTGAAGAACGGAAGGCAAGGCACCGCTCCTTAATCAATTGATCAGGAGCCACGGACAAAGATAGAAGATATTTACCTTATACGTGATCCGCAGCAGCATTAAAAATTCCTGACGCTTCCTGGTTTAGATTAACTATAGCGTGCATGCATGCTTTAGTTAATCTGAACCAGTAAGCGGTCAGTGCCACTATGGAGTATCGCGTGTAAGGTAAATATCTTCTATCTTTGTCCATGGCTCCTGGTCAATTGATGGAAAAACGGAAGGTAAGGCATCGCTCCTTAACCACCCGGTCTTTTCAAGTGTACTATTCCTTTAAAATCGTCTGACTGTTTAGCATTCTTCATGGTAGGCTTTTCTTTCTGCCAAAATAAATTTGAAGTGTAACATCAGATTTCAAAGTAAATAAAGACATTGAATACTGGGTTTAGGGACATGGAAGCCTTTTTAGTTGCGTAAATGCAACTTACTGGAGTAGTATCTTACAATGCAAGGGTGTTCTAGGGAAAGCTTTCACATAGAGGGTAAAACAAATGTAAGGCTATTTCTTCTTTAAGTTAGGAAAAATTATTTTAGACTGTACATTTCCTTTATGGCAAATAATTGTGGGTAAGGAAAATAATTTGGCCTGTAGGTGTCCTTTATTACCAAAAATTGTTGCCTAATTCCGACAACAGAAAAGGAGTTCACTAAAGTTTGCAGAAGCCTTTAAAGATGCTAGATTGTGGTCAGACATGATCTTTATGTGATGGTGTCTGCAAAATATATCTTGTGTCTTTATGGGCCCTTTAACTGCTTTGCGCATTAATGGTGTTTGCATTAGTGGAAATGTCTGCCCTTTTAAATTTTCTTTAATGGGTTTTTTTGGGTCAGTGATATATGTCCATCGAGTTTAACCCTTCCAGATTTTTTTTTTTTTTTTTTTACTGAACAAAAATATTTACTACAGCTACATCTATGTGGACCAAAGTTCTAAGTGGAGAGCCTCAGGGTTCCATACTGGGGCCACTTCTGTTTATAAATGACTTGAGAACAAGGTCTCTGTTTGCTGATGACACTAAACTATGCAGAGCTTTGGAAACTTCAAATGATGTGCAATTGCTGCAAGCTGACCTAGATAGATTATCAAAATGGGCAGCAGAATGGCAGATGAGATTCAATGTTGATAAATGTAAGGTGATGCATTTGGGGTTTATCAATCCTTGTGCCCCCTACACCATAAATAACTGTGTTTTAAGTGAATCTCTAATGGAAAAAGATTTGGGGTTCTGGTAGATAAGACTTAGCTGTAGCAAACAATGCCAGACAGCAAGGGCTAGCAATATCTTATTGTATAAAGAGGGGAATAAATTAAAGTGAAATAAATATTCTCCCTCTTTACAAGGAACTGGTAAGGCCTCATTTGGAATATGCTGTGCAGCTCTGGAATCCCATATACAAACGGGATACGTTTGAAATGGAAGCAATTCAGAGAAGAGCAACTAAAGTAATAAAGGGTATGGAGGGACTTAACTATGCAGGCAGATTAGACAAGCTAGGGCTGTTTAAAAGTTTGAAGGAAACGTAATTTAATCTTCAGGTTAGCAAAAGTTTCTTTTTAGTGAGAATGGTGGAATGGTCTTCCAGCAGATGAAGTTCACTGAATAACTTTCAGGGATAAGTTTCTAAAACTAAAAAATATTGAGAATTGCTGGTATTGAAAAAGGAACTAGAATGTTCTGACCGCTTACTAGTATTATCTTAGTCAATAAAGATCACCTGTATACCACTTTTTGTTTTTTTATTTCAAAAAGGTTACCCTGTAAACATTTTGACTGGCTAACATGGTATTAATACATATATTGCAGTTCTGGTTGATCCAGGGATACTTTCTGATGCCTGCTGGCTTTTTTTATGCCTTAACAAATCAGGCAATACATTGTTTCTTTGCCTGGGCTATAAGACAAAAATAGGTTTAATATAAATTACATAAAGTGCTTGAATTGAATTTCTGTAGATTGTGAGTATAAAAATACAGCGCTGCTGAATGCAACTAAAAAAAAAAAAAACTGAAAACTAGTTTTAGCATTTATGTAAGGACCTTAAATTTGCTATAAAGGATGGTCTGTGATACAAACAACTGCATACACACATGATCAGATGCCATGTGGTTTTCTATATTTATATCTTTAACCATTATATCTGCAAGATACAAAAGGGGGATAATGGATTGAATTTATCATTGTGTGAGGTATATTTGATCAATAAATAGGACTATATGAATGCGTTGTAAACTAAAAGCCCTACAGTTTTACTTTATTTCTTCAAGGCAAAATAGGGAAGTTGTATGTAAAAAAAACAGTTTCTCTGCCTGACCTTTTTCAAACTTCAGTCTCATACGGAGACAGAAATGTCTCTGATCAATGTTATTAAAAAGATGTGTGGAAAAGAAACCCTGTGTGCACTGGACATTTGCTTACTATTAAATACTCAAATTCATATGTAGCAACGAATTGTCGTGAATGTTTACATACACATTGATTTATATATTGTGGTTAAAAGGCATCTATAGTGAAAAAACACATTGCCCCATTGCATAGTTAAATTCATGTAATCTGTGCTGCCTTTTTTTTTTCCATGATGTGCAGCACTCCCCTCTGTTACCTGCTGCCCAACAAGCTTCTCATGTGCAGTAGGAGTTAAAGGTTCAACATCTTGAAAAACACACCCACGCACAGTGGCCAATAGAAAGCAAGCTGTCTTGGAGGCACGGAAGAGAAGGGAGAACAGTACAGTTACTACTGCAGTACAATCTGATGACCCATCATCAATCAGGGAAAGCTATGAAGAAGGGTCAAGTGCAGCCTCATCTCTGCAGTGAAAGCTACATCTCTCTCCCCCCCCCCCCCGCCCTGCTAATTTTCTTATATCTGTTTGTGCAAACCGAGCACGGATGAGGGAGGGACTTGAGCAGGGAAGAGGATCACGTCACAGATTTGATTGACCGTACAAGTAGGAGTACAGGAATGCAATCACATATTCTTCTAACTTGTGTATCTCAGTACAGAGAGGGAATCTGAAAAAAGTGAAGACACTTTGGGGGTTGGGAAGAATTATAGAACACATGGAAGGAAGGGGGGAAAGGTAATTTTCTCACTATAAATGCCCTTTAAGTTCTTTTGTGAACTTATTATTCTTTTTCTTTCAGGTTGGAACAAGATGTAAAGAAGTTAAAAGCAGATCTGCAAGGAAGCAGGCAGATTGAACAAGATCTCAGAAGTCAGATTGGTATGCTGACTAGCACAGAGCGGGCAATTCGAAATGAAATAGGGCAGCTGAGACAAGAAAACGAGCTGTTACAAAACAAGTATGTTGTTATAAAGAGAATATTTGCATGCAAATAAATAGTCATGGAAACTTAATGGGCATATGTGAAGAGGATCTGCATGACTGTTTCCACCAATACAATGAAACTTTGCAGGGCAGATGCTTTAAAACTTAAGGATAGATGACATTTATGAGAAGCATAAACTTTGCTGTATAAAGCCGTTGTGGTTTAAACATTGTCGTTTTTTTTACCTCCTATAAAGTATAGGACTACTTTCAAGTACTTTGGGAGATAAGCAATTGTAAATATACCATATATACTCAAGTATAAAACAAGGTTTTAAGGCTTCCAAAACAGCCTGAAAACCGAACCTCGATTTATACTCTGGTCAACCACTTACCTTGTCAGTAATCCGGTGGCCGCATCCTCTGCTCTTCTGGCTGACGTCACTAGGTATGAGAAGGATTTCGATTGAAAAGTTATCATGGGTGGCTCGGTAGAGGGGGGTGTGCAGTACTCCCTGCAGTGGCAAGGCAACTAAAGCATGCTGGGAGTTCTAGCTTCCAAACATCTGGAGTGGCAAGGAATGGGGGTTAATATATGGGATTACAGGCCATTTAAAGGGCAACTAATGCCTAAAAAAACAATACAGAATTAGGAAGATGGTATCTATTGTTTAAAAGTTTGCCTTCTGATTCTGTATTATTTTGAGGCTTTAGTGGCCCTTTAAATGGAGCAGAATTTGTTACCCCTCTCTATGCATCTATCCAATTTGCATATAGAACAATAAATTTACTTAGATATAGGTGAGAGGGTAACCGATAAGGCACAGGTAGTTATTCTGCCTGTGCCTTATCGGTTACCCCCTCGCCTATATCTAAGTAAATCTATTCCCATACAGTAGTCCATACTGTAATAGCCATACTGGATTTGGCTATTACTGTATGGGAATTCTGCTGTCCATTTAAAGGGTAACTAAAGCCTCAAAACAATACAGAACCAGAAGGCAGCAGTGGTCATATTTTCTACCCTTGGTTTATATTCAAGTCAATCACTTTTACTACTTTTTTCAGGTAAAATTAGGTACCACGGTTTATACTCAAGACGGTTTATACTCTAGTATATATGGTAAGCAGAGATTTGAGGTTGGTCTATTTATATATTTTTCAATACGTAATATAATTATTTTTGCATTTTTAAAGGAATTGTACACTGAAAAAAATTACTGCCTCATTTCAATCTATAAATGAATATATGCAGGTAGCCCTTACTCTGAAGTGCTTGTGTTGGTGCATGACTTTAATCCAATATTTGTTTTGCTCAAACTTTGCCCCTCAGTCCCACAGCCCCCTTCCGGACTCTGTGAGGGCAAGCATGCTCGGTAATCCCTATGAGGCAGCATTGGGAGAGGTCATTTCATCATGCAGTTCACCTACCAAATGCCACCATTTCGGCTTCAGCACAAATGCACATAACATGATACTAAGGCACTTGATTGACCATTAAAATGTAAGATGGTGCAGATTGTATATCTAAAGAAATAGGGGGACAGATTGATTTTCTAAAAAAAATGGTAGTGATAGCTGGGAAGAATTTATGGTTGTCAACAATGGGTAATTTAGAAAAACTAATTTCCCAGTGTACATATACTTTAAAGGAGAACTGTCTCCATACAAGGACCAATAGTAACAAAACAAAACAAACCCACAATTATACTTTTCAAACAAGCCTTGAATACTAGCTACTGTGAATCCAGTTAGAAGTTAGATTGTTGACAACCATAAATTCTTCCCAGCTATCACTACCATTTTTTTTAGAAAATCAATCTGTCCCCCTATTTCTTTAGATATAAAATCTAAGGTTGGAAGAAAAGAAGTTTCATCTTCAGGTTAGGAAGGGTTTCTTTACAGTGAGAACGGTGAAATTGTGGAACTGTCTTCCGGCAGATGTGGTAATGGCAAGTTCATTGAATAGCTTTAAAAAAGGCCTGGATAAGTTTCTAAAACTAAAAAATATTGAGAATTACTGGTATTAATGCATATAGATCTGGTTGATCCAGGGATACATTCCGATTGCCGTTTGGAGTCAGGAAGGAATTTTTTCCCCCTTTTTAGCTGGGGTTTATTGCCTTCCTCTGGATCAACTGTTAGGTAGGGTTATAAAAAAAAAAACAGCTCCTCTGCTGTGACGCACATCATGATCTGTCACCCTTCAAAATGTATCTTTTATAAAGCTAGTTAGTTTTGCAAACATTCTTTGTTTTCCTCTGCCTATGGACACCTTAGAGAAAAAATATTTCCTTTTCAGGCTTGTGACTAGCTTTAAAAATAATAAAGAATTAAGGTGGTGGGGCCCATAGCACGGCTGATGTGGCAGCTTTCCTCTATCTCAGCAGTAAGATACAAGGGGACATACTCAAGCCAGTGGGGCAAAGCTATGGTGCTGGTGATATCACCGCTTACAGTGAAAGCAGGAACCACCACCCCTCATACTTAATCATATATGGGCTGATACAGTAAAAGGTGTAAGCAATTTCCCATGCTGTAATCTAAGCTAACATCTGATTGCTTGCTGCCGATTTACAGCACAGGCAAACTTTGGCACCTCTTGAGTATGGGAACCATATTTTCAAAACAAATGGATATGCTGCAGAATTCTTATTTCAGAAGGGTAGTTTATTCTAGAGTTAAGGTTCGTACACATGTGCGATCGTGGGTCCCGACCCGCGATGCACAATTTGTACGAATGTTTGTTTGGGGTGATAATCTGCCCGTGTATGGGCCCTTTATCGGCCAAAACAGACGTTCGTTTGGAGATCTGCGAAGTCTGTTCGCCAATCCCCGACCGAAAATCTGTTTCGCCCGATAAAGGCCGCATACATGGGCCGAAACGAACGTTCGTACACATCGTGCGTAGTGAGTCGGGACCCGCGATCGCACGTGTGTGCGAACCTTAACTGCAGAAAATAAGGGTGAAAAGTGTTTTAGGTGGATACAAATAAAAAAGTTATCTGCTGCAGACACCCTACTAAAGCCAATTTAGATCAACAATTATTTTCTTTCTTACAAGGTTACATAATGCTGTTCAAATGAAGCAGAAAGACAAGCAGACAATCAGTCAGCTGGAAAAGAAGTTAAAAGCTGAACAAGAAGCTCGAGCATTTGTTGAAAAACAGCTTATGGAAGAAAAGAAAAGAAAAAAATTAGAAGAAGCTACAGCAGCAAGAGCAGTGGCGTTTGCTGCAGCAAACAGGTATGCATTATTCCAAGTGAATTGTTTTCACTTGTGTATTTGTGTTGTAATCTTGCCTATTTTTTCCGCAGAGGTGAATGTACAGAAACATTAAGGAATCGTATAAGAGACCTGGAGAGTGAGTGTAAAAAATTATCAATCGACATGAAACTAAAAGAAGATCAAATAAGAGAGCTTGAGATAAAAGTACAGGTATTGTAAGATATATATATATATATATATATATATATATATATATATATATATATATTTTTTTTCAATAGGACATGACCTTGATTGGTATTCAGACCCTTTAGATTACATGTAATAAAACCTATTAAAGGAAATTTTCACCCAAAAAACAACTGCATGTGCTGACAAATGTGTTTTGTGTTTATGCGGTTTATAATGAAAGACCACCCCTTTACACTTTTGACTAATCATACTTCAGCACTAAATACATATTCATTAATGAAAAAAGTGAGAGATCTTATAAAAGACTTCTATCCGTATATCACACTGTAAACCACAATTCATACCAGCTCCCCTACCAGGATGTCAAATTAACTGAACTTTGGAAAGGGTTTTACTGCTAGGAAAAGTATTGGAAAATCTGTCTTTTCTTAGGGGATCAGAGAGTACAGCTCTAAGCACCTACTAAACATTAATGTTGCCAGTGGGGGAACGAAGGAACGGTGATTGAAAGAAAGAAATTAGTTTTCCACATAGATCTCTGGAACCAAAGCACATGGGAAGCTGAGAGGTTAACTATAATTGGCTTCTTGTCATCTAGCAATAGGTTTGTGGTTGTTTTTTTTGGGTGAATGTTTCCTTTGTCATGTGTTTGCTTTGTTATTAAATGTTTAAAGGATCACTTAGTCAAACTATATAGATTAGGTTTTATAATTTTATAGCTGTAGACGAGCTATTCTTACTCAAATGCATTTGTGGATTAGGTTTAGGCAGTAGCTTTTCCATTCTCCATTGGGAGAGGGAATTCTCCACTATACAATTTACGTACCGTCACGGTTTCAGGCACTTGAATGACAGCTGAAATGTAAGATGTTTCCGACTGGATATCTAAAGAAATAGTGGACAGAAACAATAAAATGGTACAGTGATAGTTGGGAAGAATTATAGTTCATATAGTTTATTAAAGGCAAGTTAAACCAAAATTCCCAGTGGAATTAGTCTGCATTCCAGTTGCACTACTTCATTATTAAGGTTAAACAACCTATTGAAATACCTCCAAATGCTTAAATTATTTTAAAATATACACCTTTAAGTTATTTAAATGGTTTGCCTTTTTGGTGAGAATACTTGCTTAATGTTGCCTTCACCCAGTTTGCCCCTTGCTTGTTTCTGGGGCCTGTCCTATGAAAAGACGTGTTCTACAAGAACACTGCACTCTGATGCACACACTCGCATAGAATACTGCTACACACAGCAGAACTACATATACACATACTATACTGCTACAAACCTATATATACTATTATATACTATCCTACTAGCATACTATCCTACTGTACTCAAACAGATTGCTGCACTACTATCATTTGGTTGCTCAATGCTTGGATTTAAGATTTGATGCTGCAAACTTTAACTCTAAAACTATAGACTAAATTAAAGGGCGTGATCTCCTCCTCCCCCCCAACTAAAAATTGCATAAATGTAAATCACCTCTAGACCCCAAAACTGCAATATTTTAACATCTAATTCTTAGCTGTAGTGCAGCTTGATGTTCAGCTTCTGGCCTCTCTGCTTCTGCCTCCCAGGTGGCAGCAGTCTCTCAGTCGTGACCAATGACTGATTGCTGTTCCCCAAGCTGCCTACTCTGTGCATGCTCATACACATTTAGGAGAGCAACCTTGAAGGTGAAGGCAGAGCGAACATTGAGCTGTTGAACAGATAAGTAAAACTATTGTTCATTACAGCAATAAGGATTTCTTTTGTGGTATTTCTTGTTTTTTGTTGTGAATTTTCTAACTCCATTGTATGCTATGTGTTTCAGGAGCTAAGGAAGTACAAGGAAAATGAAAAGGACACAGAAGTTTTAATGTCTGCACTCTCAGCCATGCAGGATAAAACACAGCACTTAGAAAACAGCCTCAGTGCAGAAACCAGGATAAAGTTAGATTTGTTTTCTGCACTTGGAGATGCAAAAAGGCAGCTGGAAATTGCCCAAGGTAAATGTCCTATAAAATGTGTATTGGCAAAAAACTAGAAACTGTATTTAATAGAAAAAGTACTACATTTACAGGGTTATTCAATAAAGGTTCTTATCACTTAAAATGGTGCTAATTTGGCCCCAACCAATCAGATGTTAGCTTTCAAATGCTAAATAAGATCTGATTGGTTGGGGCAAATTTAGCACCATTTTAAACAATAAGAACTTTTATTGAATCTCCCTATTAGTGTTTATAAATGCTCCAATTCTTTATGTATTCTCTTGTATTTATTAAGCAAATATGTTCTCTGCAGTTCCAAAAATATATAATTAATGGTACTAGACCTGACACTAGTCTAAGTAGAAAAAAATGAAGCAGAGAAACAAGCCATTTAAACTGCAAACAAATCTATTCCTAAATCTACACGTTTCGGTCCCAATAGGATTCTTGACAAAGGTCTTATTGGGGCCGAAACCTTTAGCGTTTGGAATAATCAAAAATCAGTCCTGTGCTAGTATTTGTAATACTAGCACGTTGGTGCACAGTGGGAAATGTGTGGGTGTATGTTTAGCTATATGTGGATACAGATGATATAAAATCTTTATACACACGACTATAAAATTTAGGGATTTGTGCAAAAAAAAATAAAGGCAAGATGTGAAAAATAAAAGAAATCCTATGAAATCCTGGTTCTATTAGTGTCACATCCCCTAAATTAATATTTTACACAATATACAGAGGCAGAAGGGAACATATATACACACATCTTTTGGATTGTACTGGAAGTGTCAGTGCTTTAGAAATATACATGTTAAATATACATAAAGTGCAGCCTAACATCTAGATAAGACAGACATTATCCATGTTGTATAACACTAACACCTGTGGACCTGGAAAATGGTCTGGGGGAAAATGTACATACCTCCAATAGCGGACAGAATCGCGAGCAAAAGCGTGTGCGCAAAACGCACTACTGTGGCCTAGCCCTAACTCACAGCTGTCACCAGGGATTCTGTTAGAGAGGGATCACTATTGGTAAATGTGAGGTCCTATAAAAAACCCAGACTATCCTGTCATGTTTCAATCTTATTACACTTTATAGGTTCAGGACACCGGTTCATGGCTTCTATTGGGTCTACTGCTTAAATAATGTAATAAACCATTAACAAACTCACTTCATTGTCTCAGAGAAATGGGCATGGAGATGTTTTCCTTTCAGTCCCCCTATTATACATAGCAGGGATAAGCACCCAGTAGATCTCCAGATGTTTGAAAACTACAACTCCCAGCATTCCTCTACAAGCACTCTGTAGTTAGGGAATTCTGGGAGTTGTAGTTCCCAAAACATCTGGAGATCTACTGGTTGCCTATCCCTGATATATAGATATCTTACTGTCCAGCAAACAGCAGCTCTCCTTTGTTTCTATTGAGAGGGGAAGGGGTGGGGTCTGGTGAGAGACTGTCATATAAGTCTTGCAACTTCCTACTAACCAAGTACACCATTGGATACAACACTAAAAGGGAAGTGCTAAATATGTTTGTTTGTAAGCTTCCATTGCCTCCCTGTAAAACTTCCGGGGGTGTGGCTTAACAATCCATTTTGAAGATACCAATACAAAACAGGAGTGGGGACTGTGCAAGTAGTTTTATTTATTTATAGATTTTGCCTTATTTACATTTCTATATACTTTAATGTCATTACTACATATTTGTTAATTTTGATATATAACTATTTATTTAGTGCTTAAACAACACATAAGCACTGTCCCTATGTATATTACTTTACCCACCCCCACCAACATAGTACCTCTGAAAAACCCAATGTATTCCACATGAAATTATAAATTTATTTATACAATATAAGGGATATATATAAGCAAGATTGTGCACTCAAGGGGTCTTTTCCAAAACTTTTATTCATATACAGGGTTATTCAATAAAAGTTCTTATCGTTTAAAATGGTGCTAATTATGCCCCAACCAATCAGATATTAGCTTTCAAATGTTAAATAAGATCTTATTTCAAATGGTGCTAATTTTGCCACAACCAATCAGAACTTTTATTGAATCTCCCTGATGGTGTCCAGCAACGTCCTCTAGGATACGAGCCAAAACGTTGCTGAACACTATATGAATAAAAGTTTTGGAAAAGACCCTTTTGAGTGCACCATCTTGCTTCTTTTTATTCTATTTTGGAATTGGACTGCCCCTGGGCAAGTATACTATCAAGTGTGAGTGTCTACATTGATCTCTCGCGCTCTCTCCCTCCCTCCAGCTAGACCTTAACTGTCACCTGTGCTTTTAATTTTTTTTACTCAGAATAATGATTACATCAGAAAATCTTGATTAACATAATAAAAAAACAGATTTTAGGGCTCTGCGCTGTTTTCAAGTAGTTTTGGAAACCATGAAGCCAATCCAATTTTCAAAGTGTTAGTTTTGCGATACATTGTAGCTTAGTTGGATTTGCTCTTTTAAACCTGCACAACTTTGTCTCTTACATTTTTTGCAATCCCATGATGCTGCTCTTGTAATCTAGTTTCCATCCGTTATTGTATCATGGGATCGCACTAGGTAATGTAAGTAGTGAATGTTTTAAAATATTGTATCTCCCTGTTTATGTAGAATTTTTACACATGATTCTGGAAAAAGAAATCTAATGTCTGGTACCGATCAGATTTTTTTAAAATATTTAGAATTTTCAACATTTGTAGAAAGCATAAATTTAGGTGGGTACACACCAACGATAACTTTTGGATCCACTCCCAAGACAAACAAATTATAGGGAGTACAAATGAACCTGAACCCCAGATTTCTGAATTTCAGATTTTTCTAAACTGTAAAACTATTTTCGAAAATTCCTATAAATTTAGAAAATTTTTGATTTAAAAAATTTGAGGAAATACTGCACGGAATGCCAAAACAGGAAGCGCGTGAAGTTTCCATTACTGAGCGGTGTTTTTTAAAGATTATTGGCATTAATAAGAGTTTCCCAGGTCCCTGAGCTATTAACAGTAAGTTACCATTGCTATTTATGCCTTAATTTTTGGCAGAAATGTTTGTTTTTTTTTTTTTTCAAAAATCTGAATCCTCGAGCGGAACGGATTTTCAGAAGTTTGCCCATCTCTAGTCAGAGGTTAATCCCTACTCATTTTGGGTAATCATTACCTGAAATGCATAGGGATTTATGGGACATAACTTTGTAAGATGATGACCAGAGGGTAGGCTTTAAAATGTTTTCCCTCACAGTTATTAGTATATTTATCTGGCATACATAGTACAAGAGACCCCCCCCCCCCCCCTTTCACTTTATAGTCTGGGCAGCTAGATTTAATTATTATTATTTCATTATTATTATTACTTTTGTAATAAAAGGTATTTTTGTAGGATATTCTGTATAGAGTGCTGTAGTCCCTGTATATTAATGTATGTCAATGTGTGCCCTTGTATGCAAGTAAAACAATAATTATACACAATTTTAAAATCTATAATCGACAGAAAAGGTTTGGCACCATAACATACAATTCTTCTCTGTTAAGGATTCAAACATTACGTGTGGTTAATGTCCATCCCTCTTCTTCTTTTAGTTTAAAGGTCAAAGAAGTTTGTTTACAAATCTTGAAACTTTTAAGAAAGTATGATTTCATACTTATTAAAGTTACTTTTAAGTATGTAAATCACTGCTATCACTGTTGTGTGTAGGGTTTTTATGCAACCTAATAGACTTAAAGGACATGTAAACGGAGGCAACTCATTTTTTAACTAATCACACAGTAATTAGGATTATTTAGCGACAATCTTAAATTTGCCTTTTATTTTCCTTCTCTGACCTTCCTATCCCCTTTTTTTTTTTTTTTTTTTTTTAGGTCTGGGAGTTTTACTTTTTAAAGGGGGTGGGAACATCTAGTCAGTAAAGAACTATCAATCACCCAGCCCCTCCCCCTGGCACACAACATGTAGAAACTATCCATTCCATCAATGTAAAGCTTATTTCTCTGTCACTGAATAGCTAACTGGTTCAGCATTAAGATCAGGAAAGGGAATAAGCATTGTCTGTTGCTCTTTCTGTGCAGATAAACCCAATCCTGTAGTTAGCTGCTGTCTGTGTTAGTTAGGTCCTACATGATTCAAGCTGTTATTACAGTTTCCCAGTAGCAGCTTACCTTCCCATAGCAAAGCAGTTTTACTTTCGCTATAACACAAAATCACTGGGTGAATGCTATTGGCTAAAGTGAGGCACAGATCACCTCCAGTGCACATGCTCCACACTCCATTTGTGCCTCAGTTTTGGGAGGGGGTGGATACATAGAGAGACATGCATACTAACTAGTAGTGAGCTGAACAGGACGTGAGGAGTTCTAGTGACAGGGAGCACTAACAGCAAAAATGGATAAAGTTCCTGGCAGCAAAGTCACTTTTTTTTTTTTTTTTTTTTTTTTTTTTTTTTCAGTTTAGTGTCCCTTCAAATAAAAAATGTCCCTAACTGCAGAACACCATAGGGAACCGAGAACAGAACAGTTCCATTGATTTTTTTTTTTTTTTTTTTTTTATCGTGATTTTATTGCAGTTCAGGACAGAGAACTTTACATGTTTTGATGCTGTAGTCACCAAGTTCTTAAAAACAAGTTGCTATAGATTTTTTTCAACTTTGTTCACGGACATGGTGCCTCAGCTGAGACTTTCTAATGAATTTCAGCACTGTTTGCAACTATGGTTTTGTTCATAAGTACATGTCTGTAACGCCTAGTAGGCTAGTTTTATAACCAGTCTTCCTGGTGTCTAACCTACCGATCCATATGCCAATCGGTAGCCTGGCAGTTAAGAATTAAAGCCGTAGCACTGATATTTCCACATGTTCAGTATAAAAATGGGCTAGGAGCATTCATTGGTGCTTTTTAAGGCTGAGGTCGTGCTATGGCACACCAAAAAGCTCTGTGCGCTTTTGCTGTCCGCTTGTATCCGATTTTGTTTCCCTGGGGATTTTGGGTAAAAAGAAAATTGTACGTCCATATTAATTCGATCCACTTTTTTTATGTGATTCCATAGATTTGTATTAAGTGCGATTTTTGATCGAAATGGACCAAAAATGATCACCATGTGTTAAAAAATCGCAACAGATCGCAGTGCACACAGTGGGACCTACCTTCTACCATTAACATAATAGATAAACTGTAATTGCGAAGGGCAAAGGGATTGCAAAAGTTGCAAAAACACAGTAGTGTGGCCTAGCCCTTAACTGATCACTGCTTGATCTGGGCAGTCCATTAATCAAGTCAAGATTTAAAGGAAAACTAAACTTAAATTTTTTAAAACCTAATGTGAAACTTTTTCTCCCCAGAACACATATACATTGTAAGATTTTCTAGTTAGTTGCATTTAGTACATGTAAGAAATAGATTCTGTGACTAAGAAGGTTTCCATGTTGTTGCTAGTACAACCCACAGCCCATCAAGTCCTCAAAGAACCATGCCCCCTAAAGCTAGGTACACACAGTCCAGATTTCTGAAAGATGACAGACAGGATCTGCAAGATCCTGTCTGCCATCTTTCAAAAGATCTGCATACACACAGTCCCGAGCGTTCTCCCTGTGAACTTCATAAGGAGAACGCTCGGGACTGTGTGTTTCCATCGGCTGCGCTAGACTCACGGCTGATGGAAATTTTCGGCCTTTCCCGAACGAGCGTTCAGCCGACCCGATCGTTTGGCGGCTGCACGCTCGTTCGGGAAACGAGCGTACACACATAACGATAAAGCCCCGATACAGTCGGATCTGACGGTATCGGGGCTTTATCGTTACGGTGTGTACCCAGCTTAACACCAGTATGCACTGTCTCTATGCACAAAGTGTTTTCTATACAGATGTCTCCACACCAATATGGAATAATAAGACTTTGAAAGCTGCTTGTTACCCTGCAGTTTATTTACCAGTTAGTGTGAGTTGCTGGAAAATAACCTGCAGCCGACCCGATCGTTTGGCGGCTGCGCGCTCGTTCGGGAAACGAGCGTACACACAACGATAAAGTCCCGATACAGTTTGATCCGACGGTATCGGGGCTTTATCGTTACGGTGTGTACCCAGCTTAACACCAGTATGCACTGTCTCTATGCACAAAGTGTTTTCTATAAAGATGTCTCCACACCAATATGGAATAATAAGACTTTGAAAGCTGCTTGTTACCCTGCAGTTTATTTACCAGTTAGTGTGAGTTGCTGGAAAATAACCTGAAGGGTAACAAGCAGCTTTTAAAGTCTTGTCTGGGACTTCCATTTTTTTTATTATTCTTTTCCTAGCAAAAGATAAAGCTTCCAAATGTACATAGAGTTTCTGCTTAATCAGTGTTGGCGCACCAGGTTTAAAAAATACACCGTTCAGAAGGTCACAAGTTCAATACCCCAAACATACCTTTTTTGTTTCCATTATATTCCATGCAAAAGATAAAGCTTCTAAATGTACATAATGTTTCAGCTTATTCAGTGGTAGCTCACCATGTAAAACATGAAGTCAGAAGAAAATAGAAGTCTCTGCTACCACAGGTGTTGGACACAATACCGGTATCAAGCTCCAAGTTCGTAAAACATAAATATTTATTTATTATATTGGCATAAAAACAGCAAGGTAGATTAGGCACTCAGCTGACCTGGTGCGTTTCATGTCACTGCGGACTTGAAACGAAAAGTGACACAGCTTGTGAATATGCTCTGACTATTGGGATAATGTTGTCTGGAGACTTTAGTTCCCCTTTAAAGTTGTGTATCTTAACCCACAAAGTTTCTGTTAATATATGGTCGTTTTTCTTTTAATTGTTGTGTGATTGTGATCTATTCCCTTTTATTAATTCTAAAATATCTGTTTCGTTTCAGGCCAAATTCTTCAGAAAGATCAAGAAATTAAAGACCTCAAACAAAAGATTGCAGAAGTTATGGCAGTAATGCCTAGCATAACATACACTGCAGGGACAAGTACCCTAAGCCCCGTCTCCCCACATTATTCTTCCAAGTTTGTGGAGACTAGTTCATCTGGGCTGGACCCTAATGCATCAGTTTACCAGCCACTCAAGAAATGAACACTAGCTGCCATCATCACACCCTATTTGCCCAATTTAAATCAACATGCGAAAGAAACAGTTGCCATTAAAGATTAAATTGTATTGTACTAGAACTGTGTTTGTTGTAACTTACACAAAGAAAAAGAGCTGATAACACCATGTTTTGATAGAACAAGCTCAGTGGTTTATTTCCAGTTTCTTTTACCTATTCTTCTTTTTTTTTAAAGCCTCACAGATCTATTTTCTGGCCAAACCATGGATACAGTTCACTATAATTAAAAATATTCACCAGATTTTTTCAGTATATGTAATTACAGTTTGGATGCAAACTTGGCTTGTTATCTTTAAATCTGGATGTTCTTGAGTAACATTTAGAAGCATTGAGGCTTTTTAAAGTATTGCAGTATGTTGAAGATCATGTATGTAAGCCATCTTTGAAGTGTTTCATGATTGCAGGGTTTTTTTCTTTATACTTCCTGCATGTCGCAGCTTGTGCTGATTTAGTTTTAAGTACAAAGATGCAAGATAAATATGGTACATTGGTAACCTAGAGCCAATCAACTCCTAGCCTTTTTATGCATACTTTGCCACACATTTATATCATACTGTTATTCACATTTATGGAGCTTTTTACTAGTTGATGGCAAGCAAGGTGGTTTAAATGTTGAAAATATTGACCCACTTGGACCAATTACATAGCAGTATGCTCCCAGAAAACACTTGCTGGAACAAAAAGTTTAATTACCTGCTTAGTGTACAAATGTTAAGACTGCGTAAGCAGCAGAACCATAAATTTGTTGACTGGATACATTTTGGAGTGTTCAGTTAAAATTAATTTGTATGATTCATAACTGAGCAGGTTCCATTTTAAATACATTGGAACATTGCTTAATTTTCACCTGTTCTGTTATTTAAGGCCAGAAACACACAAATGTAAAATTCTGTAGTGTTCAGTGAAACATTGAGGACAGTCCCATAATAATTGGGCAGTCTGTGACTTCTACAAGAGTGCTTACAGACCAAAGAGTGTCTCATTTACAAATATAAAGCAAATTATTTCTATTGATCTTTAATGGACATGCCCACCCTCCTATCAAAATTTTACAGAGAACTCAATATATTTACCTTTTCCAAAATGCTTCTTAACCTACTTACACGGCACAATCCCACACCATCTGGAATACTCTGCAGCAAGGGATCTGGTTGTGTAAGTTCAGGAGAATGTTTGGTAAGCAGAAGTATAGCAAATAGGGTTTTGGGGTATTTGTAAAGTTTTGTTTGCCGACTGTTGCTATTGTATGTTTCATATGGACCAACAATGATTGTATGATTGCTATTTTTGCGTGTATGGGCCTCCTTTAGAAAGTTGTAGAACCCATATATTCGGTCTATTACGGTCTACCCATTTTCAGTAAGCATTAGGCGTTTAAAAGTGCATGTTTACCCTCATTAAATGCTCAACATTTATTGGATATCTGAAAAGTTTTTTGTGTCCTTATGTCTTGTTGCATAGTTTAATATCCCATTCTGTCATTATTTGCCAACAACTGTTTTTAACCACATCTCAGTTGATTTCATTAAATATAAATTACTAGTTCCTAGGCTAATCTTGTTTGTAAAAGAGTAACCAGATGTTTGCCATTTTAGCATTTAGTGAGTGTAGACCAGTGATGCTTATTGAAAATCGGTAGACTGCAATGGACCCACTTTATGGGTGCTACAACTTTCTAAATGTGCCCATACGTGCAACAATAGCAATTATAAAATCCATGTATTGTACAGTCCTGGTCTGTATTGGTCCATTAAAATGTTTCTAGTGTGTCCAATAGAAAGAAATTGGTTAATTGTCTGACAAACAGCCAAACACTGATGATTGTGTGTTAAGATATGCTGATATCATATGACTGGGATTGTTGCGTGTATGGACTTTTTTAAATTGTGCATATTTGACACAAGCACTAGAAATGCTTTTATTTCTAGAGTCCTGAACACAATTTTAATTATGGGTAGCAGTCGGTGGTGTGCGCGGAAAACTATTGCTCGATCCTTGGCTAACCCGGTTTGAAAAAGTGTAACCAGATGTTTACCATTTTAGCATTTAGTGAATTGATAAACATATGTCTCTGGCTGCAATATTACTTGATTTGTTGTAGTAGAATGAATCTTGTTTTAGTGCCTTTAGGATTGATATTGCCAGAATGTACTAGCATCAACAGGTTTTTCAGACTTCCAGCTTTATCTTTACACTCCAAAACAGACTGAGAATCCAGATTGGCATTTAAGTTATGTTAATGAAAAACACATCGGGATGTTCATAAAGACCAAAATGCAGCATTTATTCGATAACTGAGGAGTCCTTTATTTTTGTGTCCTTGCTCCTTGTTTCATAGTTTAATATCCTATGCTTTCGTCTTTTGCCAACCACTGTTATAAAATCACAACTCAGTTGCTAAGATTTTACTTGGTTACTGGCTTTGTTATTGTTATTTGCTGCTTCTAGAGATAAGGGTATATTAAATAGTATTACATCTGCAAAAAGAATTAGTTTAATGTGCTGCACTTTTAATCTGGAATCATCCTTTAAAAGGTTTTGGGATCACTGGAGAGCAGAATATATATAGCTTTATCCAACAAAAATTGGTATGTAAAAAAAAATATATATATTGTTTGTGTGTGTGTATATGTATTTAAAAATAATCTAAACAAGGGTAAAGCTTCTACATTATCCATTTACCTTCTGATTAATGCTATTGGACAAACCCGAACAAGAAAACTGGATTTGTATGCTAAACGTTACATTGAGGTGCAATGAACGGCCGTTTTGGCTGATAAAGGGCCCATACACGAGCTGATTATCAGCCGAAATGGTTGTTCGTTCATATCGTTCGTCGTGGGTCGGGACCCGCGATAGCACGTGTGTACAAACCTTATAAAACCAATGCTACCCAATGTACTATTGGTGCAGGAAGTGCAAAATCCCACACTATCCCAATTCCTAATGTTTTTGAAAATCATGCAATGCTATAAATTCTAGTGTTAATTTTTTGTGCTGCTTTTTAGTGTAAACAAACTTTTGAAATGGGACTTTGAAACCCTGTAAAAGATTGCAACATACCGCCTGTGTTCCCACAATATATTAATGGTTGCAAAGTGGTTAATATATTGTGGTAACTAGTTCAGTTGCGATTTAGGGAATTTTACTGTGTACCCCCATTTAAATTTAATGAAGCATTGAAACAGGCAACAGATGAACAATGATATTGTTTCTATTAGTATATTTACATTGAAGCCCGCTGAAGTGTGTAAGATTGGAGTTCTATCATGTTAAACAGGTAAAAGAATTATGCAGATCTTCTGTTTTTAAATTTCTACATTGGCCTCCAAATAATCTGAGGGATTAAAACAATAGTATTATAATTCATACATTTTTGCTTTTTTTTCTTTTGTGATCAAACTGCTAGTTTTAGCAAGATGTTTGAGGTCCGTTTACATTTTTTTTTTATTTTTAATAAACCATCTTGTCTAGCAGTCACCATGAAAAGTGTTACTCAATAATGTCTCATAGTTCTTTGTGCAAATCATGGAAATACATTCACTGACTTTGTGTTAAAGCCCCCTCCATTTTGCTGCCTTTAAAGGCATTGATTTTTACTTAAATTTTTTTTTTTTTTTTTTTTTTAAACATGGTCTTTGCTGCAATTTTTTTTTCTGTGGGGGTTTACAATGAATAAACATTTTCTTGCAGAAATCATTATGTTGTTGTTATTTTCATTACAAAAGCCATATTTCAGATACTGAAGGGCATGTTTATAAACCTGCAGCACTGGACTTTTGCAACAACGCGAGGCCTGTTTTGTTACCTTACTTTATTGCCGTTTGTTAATTTATGCCCATGGTCGTTAACCAGCGAGCGTGGTAGTTTAAATATTGTACACATTGATTTTAAAATAGATGCAGGCGTTAAAATACTGCAGCACATTGTTTTTTATCAGCCAAGTTAAATGTGCTGTACCGCAAAATAGTGATACCAAGTCTATATAAATTAGGCCTGAGTTCATGCCACAAAAACAAAACTTTCTTCCTGATTTATAGTCGGGGGGGGGGGGGGGGGGGAATAAATAAATAAAATCAGTGTTTTTTTGGTCTTTTGTTCCTTTCTATGTAATCCTATATACTAACAGAGAGGTGTAAATCATATGGCCCACTCCATATGGAAAAACTCCTCCCACTGGCTACGTGTGTTGGAGAAGCTGACCCCTACATGCGCACTCCACAGTGGGAGGAAGGTTGATGATGCAGTGCTTGCGTGCACAAGACCTCACAATGCAGTTTCCAGGAGGGGGGCAGAGAGAGAGAGAAGGGAAAGAGGGGGAGAGTTCTTTGCACCTACACTAAAGGACAGCAAAATGTTAACATTATTAGATTCTATAAACTTGTACCTCATATGGTCATGGAACTCTTGTAACCGCCAATATCCTTATATTATCTTACAATAAAGAGGAGCATTGTTTATGCAGCAAAAAGTCTAGGGGCAAGAAAAATATTATGAAGGTATATTTAAATATGGGAGTGGCCTTAAAAGAAGGTGTGGCTAAAATGTTAGTGGTGCGCTGCACTCACTACTGTCCGTAATAATCCTTTCAGGAATCCCTTTCACAACTTGTAACTTTAGAGCGGCTGCAGAACTAAAGGTGTGAACATCCGCCCCCTTCCCACACTACTCTACAAGGGTGAGATTTTCAGTTGCTTAGTTGTGGAAAAATATAATTTTCAATAATGAGAGTAATATCAGCTGTGGATGTTTGTCTATTGGTATGAAGGTGTTAAGTTTTCACCGTGGTCTAAAGCAATATCGATACTAGTGCCATTTTTTTACCCCAATAAACGAACACTGTTGGAAATTACTGATCGTAATCCTTTATAAAAAATATTCCCTAAATTCTATGCTGGTTCCATTAACTGTGCAGAAATTGCCTTGAATTTGCAGCACAGCCTCTATTTAGCCACATGGTGGCAGGCATGTATTTATTAATACATGTCATCTTAACTTTAAACTTCTTAAAACAAAGGGCGCGTTTATCAATGCAAAGTAACCCCAATACCTTGCCTTAAACACTGTACCCTCAATACCATACCTTAAATTACTGCTACAGCACATTTTTATGACCAAGTCCATATTTAACCACCTTGGTGTAAAATAACACGTTAAAATACATAAAAATGCCTATACATGCAGCAATGCCAATTTAATAAAAAATGACCAGTACTCTACAGAAGCATTACCGGCCTGTAGTATAAACCCGTGGTATTGGACTATTCTGATACTGCTGGATTTATAAACATGTCCCAAATTTTCTGTAGTTTCATATACGATATAGATATAATAAAATACCAAATGCACTGTATTAATATTTCTGCACAAACAATGGAAACATGGATCACTTGTTATTTTCTATGTACAGTTTATTACCATTTTATTATTCAAGATGAATTGTCCTTAACATAAACATCTAATGCAAGGAATGGAAATATAGGTGACAAAACAAAAGCACTTGCTTCAATGCCTAATACTTATATAACACATAAGGCTCTGGCATTTCAATAGGGTGGCGAGAATCTATATAATCAGTCAGTCAGTGATGTTGCTGAGTGACTTCCTGTATTCCACTGCCCCTCCCCATTTCTCTCTCCCTGCCTGTATTAGTAATGTAGATAACAAGCCCGTTTTTGTACACTGACTGAGGGCTCGTTCACACTACATCAGTTTGTATACGTTTTTCAAACGCAGGTGCGTTTAAAAAAATGGACAGTAAAACCCCACAGGATTTCATAATATCGTTTACACCTGCTGCATTATAATCCGTTCCAGTCCGTTTAAAAAACGCACTGCATGCAGCATTTCTGTCCGTTTTTTCATGCATTTTCTATAGAAATCTATGGAATACACATTGTTTAAAATTTAAAAAAAAAATCTATGGAATACACATTGTTACTGTCAGTTTCTAGAGTGAACGAGCCCTGACTGACTAAATTACTGTGTTGTTGAGGATCAAGCAGCCAAGTCAATTATGACTCACTGGAATGGGCTCACTCCTCCTTATCAGCACAGTAATTCAGTCAGTCAGTGTAACGAACCAGAACAGCACCGGGTGAGAGACAATGTTTATTGTCTTCTTTTAGTTTGAGATAGAAACAGCAGTTAACTCTTTGTATGTACCAAAATGGGATTGTTATCTACATTACTAATACAGGGAGGGGGGAGACAGTGCCTGTGCTGGATTTTTCTTTTTTTGACCTTATGTATTATATGGAATAATATGCTACCCACAGAATAATATACAGATATTACTTCACTTTGGAGTTCCCTGACCTCTATAAAAACACTCGGCCTAAGGACCTCATGTTTTTATATGGTCCGGGAACTCCTCTGTGGCATAATATTACACTGTAGGTAGCGTATTATCCCTTATATTGTGATATACAGTGTGTAAGCTGACACCTCACTGTCTGTTGAAATGCAAAGGCCTGCTGTTAGGGTGCACGGAGGCTCTGTGAACAGAACAGTGGATAGTCAGCTGTCCGCCGATGCACAAGCAGAACATTGACAGTTCACATTTCTTGCTAGTGGTCACCTAGGGAGGTAGGAATAGGAATTTCTACCTTCCAATTTTAAGTTTTTTTCACTCATAGTTGTCCTTTAAATTAAAACTAAAGCAAAATATGAGGTTTTCCTTAAGAATGCATCAAATTAGCATTAAAAACATTCCAAACTTTACACTGCACACTTGCCCTCTTGTTTATTCCAACAGTGTAATGCAATGCATTTTTGATGGTGTGCCACTGATTACTCCAAAGCTAATGTAGTTATCAGTGCTCCACTGGTTTTATGGTTGCTATGGAACATGCTTCAATGTATTTAATTTTTCATACTGCTTTAGTTTAAGAGGGTGCTCTTAACTGTGAATTACACTGAACTGAAAACAGATTACTTTTTATTTTGGATTGCATACAAAGAATGCAATCAATCAAATTCTGCACTAGCTTTGTTATAAGTATAGCAAATCAAGCCTTAAGTGCATTTATTACACATTTTCAAATCATTTCTTACTACTTGGTGACAAGTTTTTGCTTAATTATAGTGTTGTATAGTTGAGCTATACGAGTATGTCATTGTATCGCCAAGAATTCAGCTAGTAAGCTTTTTTTCTAAGGTTTCAATTCCACTCAAACAACTTTACATTTTCTGAAACTACAATTTGAGAGAAGTAAAATGGTGGTATTCCCATATTTATCTTTGCTTCGTCATTAAATTATTAATGTTTAGTGAGTGCCCCTAATTCCCCCAACACCCCCTTTCTCACTGCCTTCGTGTAGTGTCTGCGACACTTAAAAGTTCTGCAAAGCCTCACCATGGACTCTGCTCTGCTAACACATATCCCTCCCCCGCCCCCTGCCTTTTTTTTTCTCTGCTGATTCTCTTAACTGTTGCATAAAGTGTGCTGGCAGGCAGCCAAAATGCTAGTAAGAGGGTCAGATATAGGGAACATGTTACAATGTCTGCTTCTGGAGTGACAGGCCTTTCCCTGTAAATGCTGAGATTAAAATGATGATTTCTCAGGATCTACAGCTCAGATTTAAAATCTGAAAAAAGTTGTAAAGTAGTGGGATTGCTGTATCTAATTAAGATTTTTTTTTTAGTATAGATACCATTAAACAGCTAAAGTCCTTGTAACAATCCATACATACACTATGTACTTGGGTTAAAAAGCACAATTTCAATGTAAACACACATTTTAAAGAATTTGTCAATGGTTCACAGTGTGATGATTTAGTTCATTTATACCAAAACTCGCTTTTATACATAGGCATTTATATGTATAATTTCAACATATTCTTGGAAAAAGAAAAACATTAACAGTTAACCCTTTCACTGCCAGGAGATTTTAATTTTTTTTTGCGTTAACTGCCAGAAGAATTTTCAGGATTTTGCCCTCAATCGCTTTAGACTAATTTTACAGTAGGAAACCTTGCAGTAAATCAGGAATATTATACATTGTTTTTTTCAGCACAAAGTCTACTTTAACATGGTAACAGAATTTTGTAACTTTTCTGGAAATTTTACTGGAATTATGAGTAAAATATGTAAAAAAAATGAAAAATTTGCAAATATTCATGGATTTTTCCCATTTTTACTTATAGTTATCTTAAGGTTACACACAAAAATCTTACTGTTTCTAAAAGCTCAGATACTCCCGAGTACAACGATACCAGATATATGTAGGTACCCCACTTTTCCTGTACAGGAGACCCCCCCAAACTAAAACTGCACCTCCTAGAATATTACACCAAATTAAAATGTATAACCACTACTGACAGTTAACATAGAATATCTTCCAAATTAACTAAAATATCCCCATAAGTGAGATATTTTTAGAAACTACACACCCACGAGATTTTATGAGTGAGGTTAGTTTTGATCAAAATGCAGATACTCTGACGCAGCTCTTCGTCCAATTGTAAGTTATTTTCTCACATTTTCCTTTTTTTCCTCAACTGTAAAATCAGAGACAAAATCAAATGCGAATTTCAGCTAAAAACTGTGGAGGAAAGTTCAAACGCATCTCAAATATGAAAGCCTAACCCCTCCCGAATAAAACGGTATGCCACATTCATGGGTGTACCCAGAGACATGGCTACCAACTAACCCAGAGTGTGACCAGTGCCAAATGTCAGTAGCAGCAAAAAAAAATTAGCCAGTTTTGTATTTGAACAGTCTGCAGTTTTTCCACAAAACACCCCCCCAACTCAGAAATACCCCCCACAAACTATATATTCCTAAAATCTACACACCTTCAGCTATGTAACGCTGTAGTTCGTTCATTCATATCATCAATGGTGTGGGCGCAGTTCTTCGTAGAAGTTTGCACTTTTACCAGATTTTCCAAAAAAATGAACATCATACAACATTCAAAAAGGTAGAAATCATGCCAAAACCTCATGGAATGTAAAAAAAAGTTACCAAATATCAATCTCCCAAATGTCCTGAATCAAACGGTATGCCATATGTGTGGTTACACACGCGGACGTGGAAGCGAAAAGCCACAAAGTGAGACAATGCACGATGGCTCAGAAACGGCAAAAATATTTAGCCAACTCCGAATTTGGACAGTCGGCAGTTTTTTCAACAAAACACCCCCGTAACTTAGAAATAACCCCCACAAACTATATATTCCTGAAATCTACACACCTTCAGCTATGTAACACTGTAGTTTGTTCATTCATACCATCAGATGGCCGTGGCGCAAATCTTCGTAAGTAGAAATTCGCATTTGTCTGAAAAATGACAACAAAAAAACAATCAAAAGGTAGAAATCTATGCCAAAACCTCATGGAATGTAAAAAAAAGTTACTAAATATCAATCTCCAAATGTCCTGAATCAAACGGTATGCCATATGTGTGGTTACACACGCGGACGTGGAAGCGAAAAGCCAAAGTGAGACAATGCACGATGGCTCAGAAACAGCGAAAATATTTAGCCAATTCCGAATTTGGACAGTCTGCCAGTTTTTTCCACAAAAACACCCCCCCAACTCAGAAATAACCCCCACAAACTATATATTCCGAAAACTACACACCTTCAGCTATGTAACGATGTAGTTGTTCATTCATATCATCAATGGTGTGGGGCAGTTCTTCGTAGAAGTGCACTTTACCAGATTTTCCAAAAAAAAATGAACAAAAAACAACTTCAAAGGTGAGAAATCATGCCAAAACCTCATGGAATGTAAAAAAAAGTTACTAAATATCAATCTCCCAAATGTCCTGAATCAAACGGTATGCCATATGTGGGTTACACACGCGGACGTGGAAGCGAAAAGCCACAAAGTGAGACAATGCACGATGGCTCAGAAACAGCGAAAATATTTAGCCAATTCCGAATTTGGACAGTCTGCAGTTTTTTCCACAAAACACCCCCCCAACTCAGAAATACCCCCCACAAACTATATTCCTAAAATCTACACACCTTCAGCTATGTAACGCTGTAGTTCGTTCATTCATATCATCAATGGTGGTGGCGCAGTTCTTCGTAGAAGTTTGCACTTTTACCAGATTTTCCAAAAAAATGAACATCATACAACATTCAAAAAGGTAGAAATCATGCCAAAACCTCATGGAATGTAAAAAAAAGTTACCAATATCATCTCCCAATGTCCTGAATCAAACGGTATGCCATATGTTGGTTACACACGCGGACGTGGAAGCGAAAAGCCCAAAGTGAGACAATGCACGATGGCTCAGAAACGGCAAAAATATTTAGCCAACTCCGAATTTGGACGTCGGCAGTTTTTTCAACAAAACACCCCCTAACTTAGAAAAACCCCCACAAACTATATATTCCTGAAATCTACACACCTTCAGCTATGTAACACTGTAGTTTGTCATTCATACCATCAATGGCGTGGGCGCAATTCTTCGTAGAAGTTCGCATTTGTCTGAAAAATGAACAAAAAACAACTTCAAAAGGTAGAAATCATGCCAAAACCTCATGGAATGTAAAAAAAAGTTACTAAATATCAATCTCCCAAATGTCCTGAATCAAACGGTATGCCATATGTGTGGTTACACACGCGGACGGGAAGCGAAATGTCACAAAGTGAGACAATGCACGATGGCTCGAAACAGCGAAAATATTTAGCCAATTCCGAATTTGGACAGTCTGCAGTTTTTTCCACAAACACACCCCGTAACTTAGAAATAACCCCCACAACTATATATTCCTGAAATCTACACACCTTCAGCTATGTAACACTGTAGTTTGTTCATTCATACCATCAATGGCGTGGGCGCAATTCTCGTTAGAATTTTGCATTTGTCTGAAAATGACACAAAAACAACTTCAAAAGGTAGAAATCATGCCAAAACCTCATGGAATGTAAAAAAAAGTTACTAAATATCAATCTCCCAAATGTCCTGAATCAAACGGTATGCCATATGTGTGGTTACACACGCGGACGTGGAAGCGAAAAGCCACAAAGTGAGACAATGCACGATGGCTCAGAAACAGCGAAAATATTTAGCCAACTCCTAATTTGGACAGTCTACAGTTTTTTCCACAAACACCCCCGTGACTTGAAATAACCCCCACAAACTATATATTTCCTGAAATTTACACACCTTCAGCTATGTAACACTGTAGCTTTTTCATTCATACCATCAATGGTGTGGGCGCAATTCTTCGTAGAAGTTCGCATATTGTCTGAAAAATGAACAAAAAAACAACTTCAAAGGTAGAAATCATGCCAAAACCTCATGGAATGTAAAAAAAAGTTACTAAATATCATCTCCCAAATGTCCTGAATCAAACGGTATGCCATATGTGTGGTTACACACGCGGACGTGGAAGCGAAAAGCCACGAAGTGAGACAATGCACGAGGGCTCAGAAACAGCAAAATATTAGCCAACTCCGAATTCGGACAGTCTGCAGTTTTTTCCACAGAACAACCCCCGTAACTTAGAAATAACCCCCACAAACTATATATTCCTGAAATTACACACCTTCAGCTATGTAACACTGTAGCTTGTTCATTCATACCATCAATGGTGTGGGGCGCAATTCTTCGTAGAAGTTCGCATTTGTCTGAAAAATGAACAAAAAACAACTTCAAAAGGTAGAAATCATGCCAAAACCTCATGGAATGTAAAAAAAAGTTACTAAATATCAATCCCAAATGTCCTGAATCAAACGGTATGCCATATGTGTGGTTAAACACGCGGATGTGGAAGCGAAAAGCCACAAAGTGAGACAATGCACGATGCTCAGAAACAGCGAAAATATTTAGCCAACTCCGAATTTGGACAGTCTACAGTTTTTTCCACAAACACCCCCGTAACTTAGAAATCCCCCACAAACTATTATTCCTGAAATTTACACACCTTCAGCTATGTAACACTGTAGCTTTTTCATTCATACCATCAATGGTGTGGGCGCAATTCTTCGTAGAAGTTCGCATTTGTCTGAAAAAATGAACAAAAAAACAACTTCAAAAGGTAGAAATCATGCCAAAACCTCATGGAATGTAAAAAAAGTTACTAAATATCAATCTCCCAATGTCCTAAATCAAACGGTATGCCATATGTGGTTTACACACGCGGACGTGGAAGCGAAAAGCCACGAAGTGAGACATGCACGATGGCTCAGAAACAGCGAAAATATTTAGCCAACTCCGAATTCGGACAGTCTGCAGTTTTTTCCACAGAACACCCCCGTAACTTAGAAATACCCCCACAAACTATATATTCCTGAAATTTACACACCTTCAGCTATGTAACACTGTAGCTTGTTCATTCATACCATCAATGGTGTGGGCGCAATTCTCGTAGAAGTTCGCATTTGTCTGAAAAATGAACAAAAACAACTTCAAAAGGTAGAAATCATGCCAAAACATCATGGAATGTAAAAAAAGTTACTAAATATCAATCTCCCAAATGTCCTGAATCAAACGGTATGCCATATGTGTGGTTACACACGCGGACGTGGAAGTGAAAACCACAAGTGAGAAATGCATATGGCTCAGAAACAGCGAAAATATTTAGCCAACTCCGAATTTGGACAGTCTGCAGTTTTTTCCACAGAACACCCCCGTAACTTAGAAATAACCCCACAAACTATATATTCCTGAAATTACACACCCTTCAGCTATGTAACACTGTAGCTTGTTCATCATACCATCAATGGTTGCCAATTCTTCCTAGAAGTTCGCATTTGTCTGAAAAATGAACAAAAAACAACTTCAAAAGGTAGAAATCATGCCAAAACCTCATGGAATGTAAAAAAAAGTTACTAAATATCAATCTCCCAAAGTCCTGAATCAAACGGTATGCCATATGTGTGGTTACACACGTGGACGTGGAAGCCAAAAGCCCAAAGTGAAACAATGCACAATGGCTCAGAAACAGCAAAAATATTCAGCCAAATCTGAATTAACGGTATGCCATATGTGTGGTTACACACGCGGACGTGGAAGCGAAATGTCACAAAGTGAGACAATGCACGATGGCTCAGAAACAGCGAAAATATTAGCCAACTCCCCCTAATTGGACAGTCTCCCGTTTTTTCCACAACCCCCCCCTCGTGAGCTTCGCCCTCCCCCCCCCCGCCCCACCACATCTTCTTTGCCCTTTACACCCTTCGCCCTTACCCACTGTCGCTTTTCCTTCCCTTGCTCTTCCCCTGGTGGGGCGCGCCCTTCTTCGTTAGACCGTCGCATTGTCACTGTGAGCCCCCCTGCCCCCACCCACCCCTTCCCCCCCCCCCCCCCCGCGGCGGGGTTCGCCTCGCGTTCTGTGCTACAGTCTCATGCCTTCGCCCCCCCTGCTCCCCTATTTCGCGACCGCCGTCGGCGCCCCGCCTGCGGTCTGCCCGCGCCGCCTGAGCCGGACCTCGCGCGTCGCCTCGCCTTTTTCGCCCGCCCTCGCCCTTTCCGCCCTCGCTCGCTTGCCGCGCTTCGCCTCGCTCCGCGCTTGCCACTCGGCCTTTTTCCGCCTCGTTTCGCCCGCCCTCACAATCCCCGCTTCTTTCACTGCCTCTGAGCCGCCTCGCCTTTCGCCTTCGCGCGCGCCCCTTCCCTTTTTCGTCCCGCCTATACCCCCCCCTTGGTCGGCCCCCCCCCGCTTCGACACCCGCCCGTGCGCCCCCCCCCCTGTCGTACATCCGTCGTCCGCCCCTCCCCCCGACGGTCGCTCGCCGCGCTTTCGCCCCGCCCCGGCCGCCCTCTAGCCGCGACGCCGTCCCAGAATAGAAGAAGGAAAAGAAGTAGAGAAGAAGCATAGAAAATTAGAGAAAAGAGAAAGAAAGAAGAATAGAGATAGATAGAATGATAGAAAGAAGAACTTCAGAGAACATTTTTAGACAGACACAGCAAATCAGAATTAAACGAGACATGTTTTTAGAAGATAGATTAAAGAAATAGACAGAAAGAAAGAAAGAAGAAAGAATAGAAAGAAAGAAGAGAAATAGATAGAATAGAAGAATAGAAAGAATAGAAGATTAGATGATCTGAAAATAGAACGAAACAGAAACTCAAAGAGTAGAATAGAATCATGCCAAAACCTCATGGAATGTAAAAAAAAAGTTACTAAATATCAATCTCCCAAATGTCCTGAATCAAACGGTATGCCATATGTGTGGTTACACACGCGGACGTGGAAGCGAAAAGCCACAAAGTGAGACAATGCACGATGGCTCAGAAACAGCGAAAAATATTTAGCCAACTCCGAATTGGACAGTCTGCAGTTTTTTCCACAGAACACCCCCGTAACTTAGAAATAACCCCCACAAACTATATATTCCTGAAATTTACACACCTCAGCTATGTAACACTTGTACGCTTGTTCATTCATACCATCAATGGTGTGGGCGCAAAATTCTTCGTAGAAGTTCGCATTTGTCTGAAAAATGAACAAAAAACAACTTCAAAAGGTAGAAGAAATCATGCCAAAACCTCATGGAATGTTAAAAAAAGTTACTAAATATCAATCTCCCAAATGTCCTGAATCAAACGGTATGCCATATGTGTGGTTAAACACGCGGATGTGGAAGCGAAAAGCCACAAAGTGAGACAATGCACGATGGCTCAGAAACAGCGAAAATATTTAGCCAACTCCGAATTGGACAGTCTACAGTTTTTTCCACAAAACACCCCGTTAACTTAGAAATAACCCCACAAACTATATATTCCTGAAATTTACACACCTTCAGCTATGTAACACTGTAGCTTTTTATTCATACCATCAATGGTGTGGGCGCAATTCTTCGTAGAAGTTCGCATTTGTCTGAAAAAAGAACAAAAAAACAAAACTTCAAAGGTAGAAATCATGCCAAAACCTCATGGAATGTAAAAAAAAGTTACTAAATATCAATTCCCAAATGTCCTAAATCAAACGGTATGCCATATGTGTGGTTCACACGCGGAGCGTGGAAGCGAAAAGCCACGAAGTGAGACAATGCACGATGGCTCAGAAACAGCGAAAAATTTAGCCAACTCCGAATTCGGACAGTCTGCAGTTTTTTCCACAGAACACCCCCGTAACTAGAAATAACCCCACAAAACTATATATTCCTGAAATTTACACACCTTCAGCTATGTAACAACTGTAGCTTGTTCATTCATACCATCAATGGTGTGGGCGCAATTTCGTAGAAGTTCGCATTTGTCTGAAAAATGAACAAAAAAACAACTTCAAAAGGTAGAAATCATGCCCAAAACCTCATGGAATGTAAAAAAAAGTTACTAAATATCAATCTCCCAAATGTCCTGAATCAAACGGATTGCCATATGTGTGGTTACACACGCGGACGTGGAAGTGAAAAGCCACAAAGTGAGACAATGCATGATGGCTCAGAAACAGCGAAAATATTTAGCCAACTCCGAATTGGACAGTCTGCAGTTTTTTCACAGAACACCCCCGTAACTTAGAAATAACCCCCACAAACTATATATTCCTGAAATTTACACACCTTCAGCTATGTAACACTGTAGCTTGTTCATTCATACCATCAATGGTGTGGGCGCAATTCTTCCTAGAAGTTCGCATTTGTCTGAAAAATGAACAAAAACAACTTCAAAAGGTAGAAATCATGCCAAAACCTCATGGAATGTAAAAAAAAGTACTAAATATCATCTTCACCAAATGTCCTGAATCAAACGGTATGCCATATGTGTGGTTACACACGTGGACGTGGAAGCCAAAAGCCACAAAGTGAAACAATGCACAATGGCTCAGAAACAGCAAAAATATTCAGCCAAATCTGAATTTGAACAGTCTGCAATTTTTCCCCACAAAACAACCCCCACAAACCATATATTTCTCAAATCCACACACCTTTATCTACGAAATTCTGTAGTTTGTTCATTCGTACCATCAATGGTGTGGGCGCAGTTCTTCGTAGAAGTTCACAGTTTTAGCAGATTTTCTAAAAAATTTTAAAAAAAGGTAGAAATCATGCCAAAATCCCAAGTAATGTAAAAAAAAGTTACCAAATATAAATCTCCCAAATGTCCTGAATCAATTGGTATGCCTTATGTATGGTTACACACGCAAACGTGGAATCAACTAGCCACAAAGTGAGCCAATGAACAATGGCCCAATTACAGCAACTTTTCAGATTTGTCAGACTAAACACCCCTCTATATTAGAAATACCCCCCCAAACTATATATTTTTGGAATCTACACATCTTCAGATACACAATGGTGTGATTCTTTTATGCATACCACCAATGGTATGAGCGCAGTTTCATGTAAAATTTCGCTTTTTTACCAGATTTTCAGGAAAAATTTATAAAAATACAATTCAAAGTTAAAAATCATGGCAAATTTCCATGTCATGTAAAAAAAACTTGTCAATTATCAATCTTCCAAATGCCCTGAATCAAACGGTATGCCATATGCGTGGATGTACACAGGGACATGGCCACCAACTAGCTCAAAATGGACACATGCACAAGTGTAATTACAAGAAAAAAATCAAAGTGCTCTGTAATTTCAAACAGCCCCAAAACTTGGAAATGCCCCCCACAAATAAAACCCCCAACTAAATATCAATCTCCCACATGTTCTGAATCAAACGGTATGCCCTATGTGTGGATGCACACAGAGACGTGGCCACCAACTAGCTCAAATGGGACGCATGCACAAATGCAATTACAAGAAAGAATCAAAGTGCTCTGTAATTTGAACAGCCTACACTTTTTCTAAGGAAACAGTCCCGAAACATGGAAATTCTCCCCACAAACTATATATTTTTGGAATCTACACACCTTCAGCTACGTTACGATGCCATGATTTCATACATACATGAAGAATTCCAGACCCACTGATCCAAAGAAGTCCGTGCTTTTACGAGGTTTTGTGAAAAATAAAATAAGATGATTCAAGGGTTGAAATCCTACCTAAACCCTTTTGACAAGCAAAAAAACCCACTAAATGTCAATCTCCCACATATCCTGCATCAAACGGTATGCCATATGTGTGGGTGCACACAGAGACGTGGCCACCAACTAGCTCAAATTGGACGCATGCACAAGTCCAATTACAAGAAAAAAATCAAAGTGTTCTGTAATTTGAACAGCCTAATCAACTTGGAAATACCTCACAAACTATATATTTTTGGAAGCTACACACCTTCAGCTACGTGATGGTATCATGCTTTCGTATATACATGAAGAATTCCAGGCGCTGTTATCCATAGAACTCCGTGCTTTTAGGAGATTTTGTGAAAAAATAAAATAAGAGGACTCAATGGTTGAAATCCTACCTAAACCCACTCAGCAAGTAAAAAACCCACTAAACGGCAATCTCCCACATGTCCTGAATCAAACGGTATGCCATAAGGGTGGGTGCAAACAGAGACGGGGCCACCAACTAGCTCAAATGGAATCCATGCGCAATTGCAATTACAAGAAAAAATAAAAAAATGCCACAACCCACCCCCCACACCAATCCCCACTCCCCCTTTTAGTGGTATTTTAGTGAAAAGCAGTTAGTACGGAGAGTCCCACAAGTTTTTGCACACTTTACTGATCCTAAAAATTCAATCCGGTCTTTTTTTGGTACCTCTGCAAAATTCCCTACTAAAATAGGCTTAGTTTCCCTTGAAATCGAACAAATAATGATCCGCGTTTACTTTTGCGATATCACCAGGGACATTGGGAAGCTTGGAGAAGACAATTTTTTTTGCTAATTTATAGTTTTTAGGTAAAAAAAAAAGAAGGTGTGTGTATCACTTTAAGATTTTATTTTGTGTGCATTTCCCCTTTTTTTTGGGGATCATTCCCAAAGATGATCATCAAATCATCTTAAGGAATGATACCGAACTTGGAATACGGGCATAAATGCCCATTTTCCAATTCGAAATCCGATCGGAAAAATCACTTCCCGGAAATCATTTTCCAGGAAGTGATTTTTCATTCATTGGCAAAGATCAATAATTTGGTGATTAGAAGTGATCACCAAATTTTGATCTCTGTCCCCATTTTTTTTCTAAGTCTTCGCTAAGTAGCAAAGACTTAGAAAAAATCCTATTTGTGAATGGAACTTTGAGTTCCATTCACAAATGTATAGTAAAAGCTGTCAGCATGACAGCTTTTACTATACAGGTACTGCAGCATGATCTAAACGTAGATCTAGCTGCAGTACCTCCACTAGACCACCAGGGGCAGCCTCTTACCTCTCTATGGGAAGACCCCGGTGAAGGAGGAAGCCATGTGACGTCACCGGGGTCTCCCTTTCCGCTTCCTTTGATTTCTCAGCATCGGACCGGCTTCCTCCATGCGGACCTACATAAAGGTAGGGAAATCTCCCGATCCCCCCCTCGGATTTGGACGAAACCGAGGGGGGATCGAGGGGGCTAGGGGGGCAGTTGAATGCTGCCCCCCGATCGCCCCTAGCGGGGGCCAAATTTTTTTTTGCTGCAGGGAAGTGCATTCACTGCACAGATCGTGAATATACGATCTGTGGCAGGGAAAGGGTTATAGGACAATTATACTTACCATTTCCCCGATCCACTCCTGCAAAGTACCCAGGGTGAGGACCTAAAACTCTAAGTCCTCATCTCTAGGTACTTTACAAATGTCCTGCACTACTTACCTGTACTCTCCCTCGTCGCTCAGGTCTGATCCTCCCCACTGGCACTGTCAGTGACAGTCCGGGAGGCAGCCAATGGGTTGAGGACTTAGCAATTTAGGTCCTCACCCTGGGTACTTTGCAGGAGTGGGGGGAAAGGAATATTGCGCATTTATAAATATGGCCCATAGCTACTATATAGCATGCAGTACGCACTTATTTAGGCTGCAGCACACTAACACACGTGGTAACGCACATGAAATGCGCAAAGGCAATGTTGTGCGTTTTACATGTGTTATTGTGCATTTGCAGTGCAATCCTGACAATATTCAGTAGTCTGAGCGCATGCATTTTGCAAAAAAAGGTGATTGCCAATGCTCTGAAAATGGATTGGAGCGCACACTGTGTGACCACCCACATTGTTTTAGCCTAGCACGCATTTCTCAAAATGCGATCGTAAGCACGTAAGAAAAGCATAAGGGCACGGCCACACTGCTCCGCAATCGCACACGGAATCGCATGCGATTTCATGTGCGATTTCGTTGCGTTTGCGCATGCGGTTTCTTCATTTGGTATAGGAAACCACATGTGATTGCGATTAAAAATGCGGAATGTAAATCGCAACGCACCCGAACACGTGCGTTTTCGGTGTATTGCCGCGCTTTCAATGATCTGAAAAAGCTTGCTTGCATGCGCAAATGCAAGAACAAAGCGATAGTGTGGCCTAGCCCTAGCAATTGCACGTGTTATCGTGTGTGTGTGATTATCACACATTTGCACTTGCGATTTGACCATTTTCGTTATGGTAACGCAACGCATAAGTAACGCATCCAAAATCCCCAAATTTCTGTGCACTTCCGTGATTCCCATTCATTTTAAAATCACATGCACAAGCGCACAAAAATCACGCTAGTGTGGCCTAGCTCTCAGTGTCTTGTTTAATTAGATGTGCAAAATTTTTCCTGTGTTGTTAATCTTCAGCAACCAATTAGATGTTATCTAATGTTTTGTAACTGTAGTAGACCAGTAAAAATGTCTCATCTGAGGCAAATTAACCGCACAGGCAAATTTTTGCACCCCTTTTTCCATAAGCCGGTTAATATTCTAATTATTCATCTGTTTTGGCAATAATAGTCCAACAAAAGGGTGAGCTTCTCCACAAGTGGTAGCGAAGGAGATGATTTTTCGGATAGCTCCTCCTTGTCTTCTATTTCAATATCTTCCAGGTCATCACACAGAAAAAATGGTAACTCCAAGGTGTATCATCAGGAGCATGATTCTTCTAACCCGGTGAGATACTCTTCATCGAGACAAAAGATGTATAAATCAACTACATCAAGTATGGACAATCCGGAAGGAGATAGTCAGAGACTTAAGAACAAATCGGGTAGGAATAATTTCCCTTTAGACCCAAAAGAACCAGACGAGGACACAGGTATGATGTGGAACAGGGGGCATCGCTTAAGAGAGAAAAAGAACAACAGGATAATGTTCTAAACCTGTCAAAGAGATCTTTAGACTGTCATGAACTTGCTGTGCTTAATAAGGGTTTGTCGTTCTGCCCAACGGAATCGTTTAATTTATTGGGTACCATTATGGACGTAAACAAATTTGTGAGAAAAATAGTTCTTAAAAAATGTTTTTTGAACATGGAATGTGATAATGGTATTGATGATACAGGTGTATTGACAGAATCTGACAGACAGACGTTAGAAAATCTGGAATATTTACATATCATGTCTGACAATAAGGGTGGTGACTCTCAACAACTGACTATAGATCCAAAACTATACAAACAGAAATTTAGAACTAAATCTAATTATTATCCCATTAAAATAAGAAGTCAGGCAATAGACAATTTCCAAGAGTTGGTAGAGAGAGATTTAAAAACATTAAAACAGGATTGTCTGGGAAATAGCAAAAATAAAAATTATCAGAATATATCAGCTAAAGAGTTTAAAGCTCTAGAACAATTAAAACAAGATGATAGCATAATTATTAAAAATTCAGACAAGGGTGGTATGGTAGTAGTATTAGACAAAGAAGATTATAAAAAAGAATCAATATGACAACTCAGTGACGTTGACACATACAAAAAGTTACCATCAGACCCTACAAATCAATTTAAAATAATTTTGGATAAGTTGGTGGAAGATGGAATTAGTATTGGCATTATCAGCTCTGATATGAAAAAAATGTTTGTTCCAGCTCAACCAGTAACACCCATTTTCCACCACCTACCGAAAATACACAAAGGAATTGTTCCTCCACAAGGAAGACCGATAGTGGTGGGTATTTCGTCACTGAATGAGGGTTTGTCAGAATTAATGGATTTACTGTTACAGCCCTTAGTGAAAAGACTACATTCATACATACGAGACACCACACATATTTTGAGCATATTGGATGAAACTGTGTGGCAAGAAGAATACTCATTTGCAACTGCAGATGTTGTATCCTTATACTCATGTATCCCACATACCTATGGCATGCAGGCAGTAAGTTATCATCTAGACAGGTACAGTACTTACCCATTAGAATGGAAATGTTTCATTCTGGATGCCCTCAAATATCTTTTGACTCATAATTATTTTGAGTTTGATAGTATTTTTTATATACAAAGGTGCGGAGCATCAATGGGAGCTAAATTTTCTCCTACGTATGCTAACCTGTTTATGGGGTGGTAGGAGGAAACTTATTTTTTCCACCACCCCATATATACAGGACCTGAGTCAAAGATAGTGTCGTATCATAGATACATAGACGACTTACTAATTGTGTGGAAAGGGAATGAGGTTGAGTTCGAGTCTTGTTTTTCTGATCTCAATGTCAATTCCCTAAATCTGAGATTCACCCACCATTATGGTGGGAGATCTGTAGTATATCTAGACCTAATTATAGGAGTTAAAGATATGAACATATATACCAACAACTATCGCAAACCAGAGGCAAGAAACACTATACTCTTAGCCACTTCCAATCACCCTACACATTGTATCAAAGCCATCCCTTACGGTCAGTTTTTAAGATTAAGACGCAATTGTTCCACTGAAGAACTATTTGACAGAGAAAGTGAAGGTATGAAACAGAGATTGAAAGAACGTGGGTATAGTCACTCATTACTACAAACCACCGACCATAAGGCGAAAAATATTTGTAGGGAAAATTTGCTAAGGGAAACCAAGGAAAATGTTAACAAAAGCAAACAATGTAACAATAGACAGAACAGCAACACAGATACTATTAAAATAAATAAGAAATGCGAAAGCATATTTTTTACTACAAAATTCAGCCCACAGTTCAAATGTATTGTAAATATTATAAAAAGATACTTACTTATTCTAGAGCAGGATCCAACATTACATACAGTTTTAAAAACAGGCTGTAAATATGTCCCTAGGAGAGCGCGGTCTCTAGGAGACATATTATCACCGAGCCTGTATATGAACAAACGAGAACACAGAACCACCTGGCTATCTTGTAATGGTAGCTACAAATGTGGTGCTAATCGATGTATAACCTGTTCTTACATGCAGAAATCTTTGACATTTAGAAGCTCTGTGACAGGAAAAATATATGAAATAAGGGAGCATATAAATTGTAATAGCGATTACGTAGTGTACCTCCTTACATGCACACAATGTAATATTCAATACGTAGGATGCACATCACGTTCATTGAAATCTAGGATTCGTGAACACATCAGGGACATAACTCACTGTAACATTAATAGCCCAATAGGACGGCATTTTGCAGATTGTAATCAATCCAGTTTAAAATATTTGAAGGTACAGGGAATACAAAAAGTCCATCAAGATAAACGAAATAGAGATAGATTAGCACAATTGAGAAAAACTGAAGTACGGTGGATATTTGTTTTAGATACTAGAATTCCACTAGGTCTAAATTCAAGATATGATATCCTTTGCTATATAGATTGATTACAAGGTCATTAATGTATAGATGGTCCCCTTTATAGGACTCTGCCAACCGTAATAGATGGTAAAATACAATTGGTTTATGGATATATTGGGAATTGACGCGAGTTTTATGTATCAAAAGATTTCAATATCTAATTATTCAAAGTATAGATACTATAACATGTAAAAAACGTTTGTGTAAAGTTTGTTGTAACCATACAACTATCATATTGCTACATGTATATAAGTTTGGCAACTAATGTAGCAATTCTGAAATGGTTAATTCTTGTTTGAATTTGTGTGTTTTTAATGAACTTAACAGGTCCAGGTGTTCTAAGGGGATGCTTCTCATTACACGATGTAACTAACTACCCCTATAAGAATCACGTACACTGGACACACCCCCAGCCTATGAGTAAGAGCCTCTTGTCGGCTCGAAACACGTAAGGCGGGTTCGTTTTTACTTGTTTGTATTTATATGGCGTAAGGCGCCCGAATAAAGTTTATATGTTTTACCTAAGACGTGAGCACTGACTCAGGGAATTCCGGTGTGCGCCGCGATTACATTCTCCATAACTGACACGTGTTGACTAGAACCAGCGAAGGGTTCGGGGCAGGCAGCACCCGGACCACCAGTGGGAAGGGGTGAGTAAGAAACCTTACCTGAGCCATAGAAGTGATTAAGTATCATTGTTTGGAACAAATCTTCAGCGAGAGGCACAGGGTCTGTACACCTGTGCCTGCAGTAACACGAAGTAAGTTTTGTAATGGTTACTACTTGTTTTTTAGTGGATTCAGGCTCATACAAAGCATGCCTTTTAATAATAGTCCAAATGCTTATTTAAACAACAACATGATGCCATGTCAGGTTAAAGGGCATGTCCACCCCTATACGAAAATCTATACTTATCAACTCTACATCAAAACCCCCAAGACTGCAATACTTACTCACCTGCCTGAAATTCCCAAATGAAGATCTTCAGAACAATGTTTCCTGACTTTTCCATTCAGTGACAGAAAACTGTCAGACCACATTTGTCATGTGAAGTATAATGTAATTAGATCTTGCACAGCAGTGATGCAGAAAAACGAGGAGGAGGATTCTGACATGTAAATATATGTACATATTATATGTGCATAATAGATTACAACATGTACAGTATTAAATCTGTCACAATGTAAACACAATGTATTATACATGCTAAAGAATACAATCCTTTCATGTTTTTCTTGCTATATCGCGCCTTTCACAAACATTGCTGCAATTGTAGATTTTCGACTGTGATCATAGATTTATGATCATCCAAACAATTCCATTGAGGTATTTTGGTACCACATGGTATTGTACGCACAAATGTTCGTATATTTACGGCCGCAATCAAAATTTTACAATAACCCACGGTATCAAATGTTTTTAAAAATACCCGTTTCACATGTTTCCTTCGTAATAAGAGAGGATATAGGCTAGTCTAAAAAAACAACACTGTATTATCTCGTATTAAAAACAGTATTGAAAGGTAATTCAATAAACAAATGTGCAAATAAGTCTCAGCCTAATATAGTGGTTTCCCCCACCCAATGTATACATCAAACAAGATACCTACACATACAATAGTGCAGCATCCCCCAAATTGTATGTGTACGTTTCTTGTTTGTTCTATACATTGAATTTAGACTAGCCTATATCCTCTCTGTTTTCTCATTACGATTGCATTTTAGAGGTTTGGCTTCTTCACCATATGAGGAACTTTTTTGCAGTGGCGTAACTAGGAATCATTGGGCCCCCCAGCAAAACTATGATGGGGCCCCTAATCCGTGCTTCATCCACAGTGGTTTTCTGGGAGGAGGCTATATCTGTCATAGGAAAAATAAGATGATGGGGCCCCCCTGGCTCCAGGCTCCCTCTGCTCCCATGTAGTTACGCTCCTGCTTTTTTGGTGTTTCACATGTTTCCTTCTCAGTACTTTCGTTACACCATACCATGCATACTAACAGCATGTACTTAAACAAAGCTGAAGCTTGTTTCCTATTCACTTAGGGGGTCATTCACTGAGATTTGGTATTATAAAAATTGTCTCAAAAGCAGTGCAAATGCCAGCTTACACGACATTTACAACAGCCAAAAGTAAGCAGCTTTTCAAAGAGACAGGTTTTGCATCAAAATCGTTCAGTTTTTGCACCAAATATTTAACACCTTCTAAAGGGACCTGTTCTTATTGCTTAAAGGGCATTTACACTGTAATAATAAGTTACGCTTTGGTCACATTGTTTAGTGTTTTGGTGTGATTTCCTGTGGGAACATTGCACCAAAACGTTCTGCACATAGGAGTGAACGGCACCATCGCACCTATGTTCTGCTTTTTTGTGCAGCAGTTTTGTGAGTTAATGCACATCGGTGCCATTGAAAATTATGGCCGCCGATATGCATTAACGCAGCAGAACATCGCACAAATTCTCTAGTGTAATGTTCCACTGTGTTGAAACAACACAAAATGTGATCTTAGCCTTAGGCTTATTGTATAGGTTTGCAGGGGGGCCCAGTGATTCCTAGTTACGCCACTGTAGGTTTGCCTTTTACTGTGATCTTGCTGGCCTCCCTCCTCCACTGTATTCCCGATTTTAGCTCCACCCCTCGAGATTTGGAAATCATGTCACGGGACGTGCACACGCATTGACATCACACGCGCACGTTAAACCGCTGCGGGATTCTCTGACCAACAGTATGTTGGTGATTTCCAAATCTCGAGGGGCGGAGCTAAAAAGAGGAACACAGTGGAGGAGGGAGAGTCTTTATGGTTATTATAAAAAAAAAAAACAACTCTTTATATTTAAAGGCAAACCTATACAATAAGCCTAACTTGTTATTAAAGTGTACATGCCCTTCCTTTAAGGACCAAGCCAACTAATGTGCTTTTAAGTGCGATCCGATTTCGCTTTAAAAGGGGACACTAGCGTGGCCCATCTTTCATTTTTGCACAATCGCATGCGCTCCGATTGCGCAACATTGCCAACACGTATGAGCATGCACATTTCTGGAGCGTTCGGATGCACTCTAGTGTGGCCTCAGCACAAAACAAAACCCTATTCAATATCTACTTCAAAGTCTTTTGGTGAAAACAGTTTTCAGGGCTAAGTGATCTGAAATTTAGCAAAAAAACCCTCAGTGAATGACCCCAATGGGAATTACAAACCAGCTATTTTGCATGAGTACATTGTCAACATCATTGTACCCACAGCACTTGGAGACCACAAATCTATGTAG
The DNA here is from genome assembly GCA_019447015.1 of Hymenochirus boettgeri. Taxonomy (NCBI): domain Eukaryota; kingdom Metazoa; phylum Chordata; class Amphibia; order Anura; family Pipidae; genus Hymenochirus; species Hymenochirus boettgeri. Next base: position 169,969,067 of record CM033470.1, on the reverse strand, counting down.
AATGTGAAGTACAGGAGGAATAGATGTGGTTAAAGTACTAAGGCCACAGCAAAGATTGGATGAATGTCAATTTACTGGCGAATGTAAAGAGCTTTAACCCTTTCACTGCCAGCAGCATTTCCAAGGTTGTGCACTCTCAGGCATTTTTAGGATTTTGGTTTAATAAAAAAATGACAGTAGAAACAGGGCCGCCATCAGACTTTTCTGGGTAAATTTCTGGGGGGGCCCTAAACACACACTAACTCAGACACGTTACACACAGACTAGAACATATATTTACCGTAACAGACACATTTTGCACACACATTTACAATAACACTTATATTGCTCTAACCTGTATATACAAAACGTAATTTCCAACAGCACACACTGACCTGTGTAGATGAAATGCCATGTCCAGAAACACACAATGACTTGTATATATAAAATGTCATGTGCAGCAGAACACACTGACTTGTATCTATAAAATGCCCCCAATATCCAGTACACACATTGACCAGTAAATATAATGTCCCCAGTGTCCATCACACACATTGACCAGAATATATAAAATGTCCCCAATGTTCATTACACACATTGACCAGTATATAAAAAACGTCCCAAATGTTCATTACACACATTGACCAGTATGTATAAAATGTCCCCAATGTCCATTACACACATTGAACTGTATATATAAAATGCCATTAATGTTCATTACACACATTGGCCAGGATAGATAGATAGATAGAAATATAATGCCCCCATATACAGTAAAGCCACTTACTGACTAAATCACTGCTGTGCACCAGCCAAAAGGAACTCCCAGGAAACAAGAACATGCCCCCTGTCTCTTTCAAGAAACGGAACTCCTGCGTTGCGCCACCTAATGATTAAAATGCAGTATTACAGGTAAGAGAAGAATTTTCTTTTTTTTTTACTGCCTTTTCCTTACTCTCTGGGCCCTTTACATGTCCGGGCCCCATACTGGAGTACCCCCTGTCCCCCACTGGTGGCGGCCCTGCTAAGCTCCATCACAGTGGAGTATATATATAGTAAGTAATGAATATAAACCCAGTCAGCGGCAGGGTTAATATTGATACAGTTCTCTATGCTGCTGTCAATCACAGGACAGACTGGATACATTTTTAAAACAAAAAAAAAAAAGCTGCTTCTCCCAGCTCAATTGACAATGTAACAATCTATGTAACAGTCTATATAACAGTCTATGTAACAATCTATGTAACAGTCTATGTACCAGTCTATGTACCAGTTTATGTATGTAACAGGCTATGTACCAGTCTATGTACCAGTTTATGTAACAGTCTATGGACACCATGGGAAGTGGAACAGCAGACTGCACTGAGCAGGCAGAAAGGGGGGGTTCCAGGCACTAGTAACCCCTCCTAATAAACACACCCCTGCAACCAGTAGTCATTACCAAATGTATACTTTATTCTCCACGACCCCAAACTTGACTCCTATCTAGTTTCACACAAACAGAATGTTTTCCTGCGGGTTATATTTTCTTAGTGATTACCAGGTGTATTTTTAGGCAGTGACTATTGGCATAACATTACACATAGCATTTTACTACCACTAAACATCTGGATCTGCTCAGAAAACGTTACAATACCGTTCATCTGAAAATAGCCTAACATACACAGCAAGGCTGTATGCAAATAAGTCCAGCTGCACTATTACATTTTATTAAAAATGCCCTCCAATCCCTGGTCTGGTTACACTAAGCTGGAAGGTGTATCATTTGGTTTGTTAGGCCGATGGCAGTTCTTTTTGCATGAACATAAAGCATTAAAAAATCTTCTGTTATTGTGTCTTTTCAGATGCCTGAGCAGCTACCACCAAAACCCACCTTAAAGTCACAACAACCTTTTTTTATTATTAGTTGCATTTAGAATGGGAGTCAGCAGTACATTTCCCTGTAAGTATCTTGGGATTTTGTATAGAGCACTTTATATAGGATTGGGTCCTCATGTCTGAATGCTAGGCTTGTCATAAGGTACATTAAATGGCACACAGAGCTAAAGAATCTGTTGGCAATAAATTCCCTTGAAAGTCCCAATTAGTGAAGCATTTTCAAGAATTAAACTTTAAGTCTAACAGAATACAACAGATATCGCCGACTTAATTTTGAATGTTGTCATAAGGTGCATTGACTGGCACACAGAGCCATTTTTTGTCCTGCACATTCCAGCATAAATCTGCTAGTGTTTTCTAGTAACAATCCCCCCCACATACATAACCAGGATCACGCTCTCCTATTCACTGGAATACAAATAGATTGTATTAAATAGTATTTATGAATGTATAGTTTATTTATAAAGTGCCACTTGGGGACGCAAGTCAAATAGTGAGCATTGCCTAGATAGAACAATGAATAGGTGTAATATTTGTAGATTTTTATGGTTCAGCCCAAATTAAATAGTCTACTACATGGTAGATTGTATTAGACTAGAGTGTAGCATAGATTAGAATAGATGTGGGGGGTTCGACACCAACTCTCTGCCATGTATGATGCTGTTTTGACACCTTACCCTGGGCGTTCCTATAACACCTCTTAGCCACAATGCAATCACGCCCTTAACACCTGGCTGTGATATGCTAATTGGGACTTTCCAGGGTACCGTATATACTCGAATATAAGTCAAGATTTTAAGGCTTTAAAATTAGCCTGAAAACCTAACCTCAGCTTATCCTCGGGTCAAGTCCTAATTTAGATCCAAATGCTGCAATTGTGGATAGTAACCAGTAGGTGATGCTGTGTTAAAAAATCCTTTATATGCATAAAGTTACAGGAGCTAAGCTGCCTTTACACTTTTTCCTGCTTCCTGTAGTCTGGCTGCTGGACTCACTCAGCACTGTCACTGCTTATCTGGATGCTGTAAATCTGATGGGTTTTCTCAATTTGGGGCAAAATGGCTGCCAGTTCAGTGCAAGTGACAGCTTGAAACTACAACTCTCAGGTGACACTTAACTATTGGGGTTAGAGGGCCCTTTACTATATGGGGGTCAGGAGAATTGTAAATGATGGTAGGCTTAATTAAAAGTTTATTGAACCTTGCCACTCCACATGTTTAGAAACTACAATTCCCAGCAACCAAAGCATGCAGGGAGTTGTAGTTTCCAAACATTTGGTATGCCAAGGAATTGGGGGTTACTGGTACTGGATTTGACTATTACTGTATGGGATTAATGTATGGGAATTCTGCTGTCCATTTAAAGAGAAACTAAAGCCACAAAACAATACAGAATCAGAAGGCAATAGTGGTCATCATTTCTACCCTCAGCTTATACTCGAGTCAATCAGTTTTTACTAATTTTTCAGGTAAAAAAAGGTACCTCGACTTATACTTGGATCGACTTGTACTCGAGTATATACGGTACATAATTGCCACAGACTCTTGTACATGTCATTCTGAATTGAGAAAGCCAGTCGGATGACTAGCGAAATGTCTTCAAGAACTAAACTTCAAGTCCAGTTGATCTAACTGAACACAACAGATATAGTTTAACTGCAGTTATCCTTTAAGCAAAGGGATTTGTGTCAGTCTGATCAAGAAGAGGGTGTGGTTGGAAATTTCAGCTATGAAGTGTCAGTGACTGAGTGTGTGAAGAAGGATGAATGTGTACTTAAGAAAGGTGTGTAATTGTGTTGTTGAGGATGTGGAAAATAAAAATCAAACATTGTATTTTTATACATAGGCCCCTTAAGGGCTTTAAAGGGGCACAATACTCACATAATACACAGTAAAAGGCTGTTCTGTGGCTCCTCCCACAGTCAGTGACCCTGACACTACTCTTACCTCTGATAAATGTGAAGATATATTAGAGCTATCGTATATTGTCTCTTTAAGAAAAGTCTGCACACAAGCATTGCACAGCATCTTTCCTCTCCGCTTTATATTAACTCTATGGATGAACCAATGATTAAGATTGAGTGTTATTTATAGTGACTCAATCTGATGTTTAAGTCAGAAATCACAAATGTATTTCCACCATTTAACATAAGCTACACGGTAGGTAGAAGGGCAGCCTAAAAAAAATCAACTCTTTACTTCTGCACACCAAGCCACGCCAGGATAGCCTCCAATACCTGACAAGTTTTGGGCCAAGCTCACTTTCTCCCGTATTTTACTCCATTCTATATTATAATCTAACTGATTTTATCTACCAAAAGCAATAAGACCTCTGTGCAGTGACATATGGTGGGATGGTTTTGTAGGTTATGTCAATATTGTCTTTTGCTATTAGCTCATAGTTGAAATGAGTTAGGCTGAGGTCACACTGCAGCGCTTACAAGCACGCCGCAAACAGGCACGCATGCGATTGCGTGAAAATTTTTTGGATCGCATGCCCTCTGATTAATGGATCACATGCGCAGCACAAGGCAACGTACTAGTGTGCCCACCACAATTGCTAGTAAGCGCATTCCTAGAAGTACCACTGCTTGCAGTGGTGGCTGACAATCACCCTTATTGATCGTCCACTATTAGTCCTTTTATTTGTTGTAGATCATTATTTAAAAAGCATCTGACACCTCCTGTGATACAGTTTATATTTTAAACAGTTAATTTTTATGTAGTTCACAAATTTTAACATTATTTAATTAAAATGGGTGTGGTCTTTGCTGAGGGTGGGGTTAAAGGACAACTCCACCCTCATAAGAACATCTTTTAGAAAGAATGGCCTCTTTATAATATGTTGGTATATCATAGTTTGTCCTATGAATTCATTACTGTATGCCTGCTATGCTTCTGGATTCCTCATGGAAACTGAGTAATTTAGAAACCTGTACTGAGCCTTTACTGAGCCTGGGCATGCTCAGAAGAGGCAGACAGGGGATTAACATTCAGTCATTGGGTGTGATGTCAACTGTCAAATCCATAACTGACAGTTACTAACTGGAAGAACCAGGAAGCAGAAACAGGGGAAACAGGACATTGTGCAGGATTTCAGGTTAGACTTTCAAACTATTACCGTTTAGGAGTTTTAGGGGGTAATTTACCTGTATGTAGGTTTTCATTTCAGGGCTGGACTTGCTCTTTAAATGTGCCAGGCTTTCTAAATTATGATATTGACCATTGCGAGAGCCATAAACAAAACAATGTTACTGTATGGATATCTTGTAAGATCTATTCATACGTGATCATGCAAGGTTTTTCATAATTTTTTGCTGTCTAAACAAGACTGCACAGCTTCTGTTTACCCAAAAGGGGTGTAGAAAATACCATTAACTGGAAATGCTAGCGACTTCTTCCCCCCAATATGTATAACCGAGTGGACATTAAAGGAGTTAGTCCTGTGCCGTATATATCTAAATATCACACAGGCCCTCGCTAATTAGTTCAATAATTAAACAAACTAATTAGTGGAAATAGTTACTAAAAGGAATATCTGTTGTATTCAATTAGATCAACTGGACTTGAAATGTAGTTCTTGAAGACGTTTCGCTAGTCATCCGACTGGCTTTCTCAATTCAGAATGACTTGTACAAGAATCTGTGGCAATTATGTACCCTGGAAAATCCCAATTAGCATATCACAGCCAGGTGTTAAGGGTGTGATTAGATAGTGGCTAAGAGGTGTTATAGGAATGCCCAGAGTAAGGTGTTAAAACAGCATTGTACATGGCAGACAGTTGGTGTCGAACCCCCCCACCTCTATTTAGGCTTGGTTTCTTTATTTTCACATAAATGGCCTCCTTAACACCTCTCTTGAACCAGTCACGTTCCTTCGCCAGTATGTTAACATTACAATCTTCAAAGGTATGTCCTTTATCCTTAAGATGCAGATACACGGCTGAGTCCTGACCCGAGGAATTGGCTCTTCTGTGCTGGGCCATACGTTGATGCAGTTGCTGTTTGGTCTCCCCCACATACAAATCAGAGCATTCTTCACTGCACTGCACTGCATATATGATGTCGCTTTTCTTGTGTTTTGGTATTGGGTCTTTCGGATGTACCAATTGCTGCCTCAGTGTGTTGTTCAGTTTAAAGCAGACAGGGATACGATGTTTTTTGAAAATTCTTCTTAATTTCTCGGAGACCCCTGCTACATATGGGATGACCATGTTCTTCCTCCTGTCTTGCTTTTCCCCTTCACTGTTGGTATTCGTGTTCTTTTCTTTCCTTCTACTTCTTTTGACAAAGGCCCAGTCTGGATATCCACAAGTTTTAAGGGCTCCTCTGAGATGTTTCATTTCTTTAGCCTTCGCCTCTGTGCTAGTGGGGATGTTGTCGGCTCTGTGTTGCAGGGTTCTGATGACCCCCAGCTTGTGATCTAAAGGGTGGTGGGAGTCAAACATCAAATACTGATCTGTGTGTGTTGGTTTTCTGTAAACCTCTACTTCCAGTTTACCATTTTCCTTAACTTCTACCAAGCAGTCCAAGAAAGCCAGTTTGTTGTTTTGTACCTCTTCCCTTGTGAATTTAATGTTTTGGTCCACCGCATTAATGTGTTCTGTGAAAGCTTGTACTTCCTTCTGGTGGATTTTAACCCAGGTGTCATCAACATATCTGAACCAGTGGCTGGGTGCTATGCCCTTAAAGGTATTAAGCGCCTGTGTTTCTACCTCCTCCATGTAAAGGTTGGCCACAATAGGTGAAACTGGAGATCCCATAGCACATCCATGTTTTTGCTTATAGAACTTATCCCTGTATTTGAAATAGGTGGTATTCAGGCACAAGTCCAACAAGGAACACACCTGTTTTGGGTTGAGATCAGTTCTGCTGGTAAGAGTGCTGTCTTGGCCCAGCCGTTTTCTCACCATGTCAACAGCCTCCTTGGTGGGTATACAAGTGAAGAGAGATATCACATCATAGGACACCATAGTTTCTTCTACACCGAGTACTATATCTTCAATCTTGTTGGTGAAATCCTGAGAGTTCTGGATGTGATGCTTAGAACTTCCCACCAAAGGTCCTAAGATGTTAGCTAGATATTTTGCCACCTTGTATGTTACCGAGTTGATGCTGCTGACTATAGGTCTTAGTGGGGCCCCTTCCTTATGTATCTTTGGGAGTCCATATATGCATGGATGTGCCTCACCAGGGTAGAGGCGATGATACATTGCTCGGTCAATGGCTTTATCCTTTTGAAGCTGTTGTAGTAAGTCTATGACTCTTTTCTTGTAACGGCTGGTGGGATCCCTTGTTAAAGCCTCATATGTGTTGTTATCGGCCAGGAGCATGGTCACCTTATCATGGTAGTCTGAGGTGTTGAGTACCACTGTGCATCTTCCTTTATCTGCCGGTAGAATGGTGATACTGGAATCTTTCTTGAGGGATGTTAAGGCTCTTCTTTCCTGTGTAGTCAGGTTAGATGAAGGAGTTTTAGCACTGGCTAAGGCTGCAGATACCTTAAGGCGAAGTTGTTCTGCCTCACTCTGTGATACCTTATTACTGTGGATAGAGGCTTCTGTGGCTGCTATAATATCCACCACAGGGATGGCTTTAGGGGTGATGGCAAAATTCAAGCCCTTACCAAGGACTTCCATTTCTGGCTGGGTCAGGGTCCTGTTAGACAAGTTTCTCACCCATTCCTCCTTGTTTGATGAAGTGACACTTCCCTCCTTTTGTATCCAAGGTAGTTGTTCTCCTTTGGGGCTGTTCTGGGATGACAGAATAGAGAACTTGTTCTGTTGCCTTTGTTTGCCCTTACAGTGCTGAGAAAGTTGACTAATGTTGTGCATTAAAGCATCGACTGTAAAATGTGTCTGTCGTACCCGTTCACTTAGGAGCTGTGTTTGAGCCTTTTGCAGTATCTGTTTGGCTCTGATGCCTTTAACCGTGGAATCCAGACGTATACTGCATGGTACTAGCCTTTGTTGTCTGCATCGGAGGTTAAATCGCAGGTGGTTTCTGTAGTCTGTACAATGCTGTTTTAACACCTTACTCTGGGCGTTCCTATAACACCTCTTAGCCACTATCTAATCACACCCTTAACACCTGGCTGTGATATGCTAATTGGGATTTTCCAGGGTACATAATTGCCACAGATTCTTGTACAAGTCATTCTGAATTGAGAAAGCCAGTCGGATGACTAGCGAAACGTCTTCAAGAACTACATTTCAAGTCCAGTTGATCTAATTGAATACAACAGATATACCATGACCTGGATGAATGAGAACCTTCACAAGCATACTTACTAAAAGGAAGTTATGTTTTGCTCTTAGATGAATTTGCTTCTCCTCTATGTAAATACTGCTTACAGTAAGTTTCTGCCTAAATATTCAACACATCATAAGCAATTATATCACAGATATGGTCTCAGTGGATTTAGTAGAGCTGTGTGTATCCTTCCTGTCTGCAAAGCAGCGTATAAAACCAATAATACTTGATACTGCAGTGTAAAGAATATAGTTAAACAAAAGAGCGCAGTTTACTTTCTCTCGCAGGCACATTAAATACATAAGGCTACGTTTAACTAAATGCTGAAAGGCAGAATGCAATATTAGGTGATGGAATTTGTAGTTCAGTAACTGGAAATTGCGGAGATAAGTTAAAGGAAACCTATCCTATAATGCAAATAATAATTATTAGCTTTTACCAATGTAATTTTCTGAACAGACACCAAACAAGACGGGTCTCTGGGTAAATTCTCTTTCTGCCCTTTATTAAACTGGTTCCTGGGTTTTTGGTTGTAATTCTCTATTAGGTTGTGTAGCCAAAATTCAACACAACCTTAAAATAAACCTGCTCTGTGAGAATGTTTGTTTGTGTTCTTGACTGTTGGCCACCCTTCCTTCCTGTCAAACCGTGCGAAAACACATTTCCTTCCTTACAAATTACAGTTTGATAAATGTATCTGCTGTTTACCATTTTGAAGGCATGGGGGTATCATAACAATTTGTAAACATGGCATTGCATTTAAAACTATGTAGAAACATGGGTCATACTGTCCCAATACACGTAATAATAAAACAGCAATAAGAGACTGGAGACTGGTAATGGAAGGTTGTGCCAATATGGTTGGTGTATTGTGTGACAGATTGATAGAAGCCTACTGTAATTCATCATCATTAAAAGACAATCATCCATACATAATACATAGGGTTACTAAGAAGCAAACCTTACATGGCAATAATGATTTGGCTACAGACACAATCTGTTTACTGGTAGATCTGGTTATGGTGGTTATGGTACATATATTTATCTTATACATACAGTATTTTATATATATATATATATATATATATATATATATATATATATATATATTTAGAAAATGGCGTGATATAACGTAATAATGATAGCACCTTATCACATGCCAGCCAATACCTTTTAGAAGTATTAGAACATAAAAACAAAAAAGGGCACAGAAAAACATTGTCATTTAATTATCTGATTTGCCTTATTTTAAATCAATGCACAGGATGTTAACTAGAGATGTACTTTGGGTTCTAATAGAACCCAGTTTCGATTCGAATCCGGCGGTTTCGAAGTCCCGACGAAACTTTCGGAACTCCCGGATTTTTCGAAACTCGAATTTTCAGAGTTTTCGAAATTTATCATAAATTCGATAATTATCGAAATCGAAAGTAGATGATTATCGAAATCGAAGTGTAAACAAAATGTATCGTAAGTGGGGATCAATTTCGGTAACCCTCGAAAGCATGGATCGATTTCGGTAACCCTCGAAAACATGGATCGATTTCGGTAAACATCGAAAAAGTGTATCGTAAGTGGGGATCGATTTCGGTAACCCTCGAAAGCATGGATCAATTTCGGTAACCCTCGAAAGCATGGATCGATTTCGGTAAACATCGAAAAAGTGTATCGTAAGTGGGGATCGATTTCGGTAACCCTCGATAATTGTACGAATCCAGGTAACCCTCGAAATCGTAAGTCCATCAACCCTCAAAAAGTAGCGATCGATTTCGGTAACCCTCGAATGTTTGTGACGATTTCGCCAACCCTCGAATGTACAAGCTGATTTCGGTAACCCTCGTATTTGTGATATCGGTAACCCTCGAAAGTAGTGTTCGATTTTGGTAACCCTCGAAAATAGCCCGCGAAAGCTCGAAAAAAGCCTGATCGTGAGGAAAGATAGACTTTAAATGAGTTTTACTTATATTCACGAGTTCGCCAGACCATTCCCCAGGTCCCTTTGCTATTAACAGTAACCTGCTATTACTATTTAATCCTTAAAATTGATAGAAACTTTCGAATTTTTTTTCCCCATAGATTTCTATGGGTCCGTTTTCGGATTTTTGGATTTTCGAATTTTCCCGAAAATTCGAAAATCCGAAAACGGGACGAAACTCATCAGTTTTGGCCATCTCTAATGTTAACCTGTTAAAATAGTTTGGTCTAGGACACCGTGAATTCAAACACATTCTTACACACATGCGATCGCAGTGGCTCGACCCGCAAAGCATGATGTGTATGAACTATCGGTAAATGTATGGGCGCTCAGTCAGCTGAAACACCCATTCAGTCTGGCATCGTTGATGATGCAATGGGTTGGATCATCAACGATGCCTGACCGAGCACCCATACACTTACCTCTTAAATAAGAGAGGCAAAAGTGTGCCCTTGCTGTCAAATTGCAGCAACCAATATGATACCTTTTTACTGGTCTACTACAGTTAGAAAATATTTGATATCATCTGATTGGTTGCTGCTGATTAACAGCACAGGCAAAATTGTGCACCTTTTATTAAATAAGCCCATGCTTGTAAATACCGTCTTTATATATTCCTCAATGAAGTTTTAATGTTGCAAATAAGGAACAAGCAGGGAGATGTAATAAAAGTTCTTATCGTTAAAAATGGTGCTAATTTTGCCCCAACCAATCAGATGCTAGCTTTCAAATGTTAAATAAGATCTGATTGGTTGGGGCAAAATTAGCACCATTTTAAACGATAAGAACTTTTATTAAATAACCCTGTAAGACTTCTGGGTATTTACCGTGTTTCAATGGAAAGTTTTGTTTATATTTACGGGTTCCCCAGACCATTCGCCGGGTCTCTGTGTCAATTACAGTAACTTACTATTACTATTTGTCCCACAAAATGGACTGAAACTTTCACATTTTTTTCTCCCATAGACTTCTATGGGTCTGTTTTCAAATCTATGAATTTTCCAGAAAATTTGAAAACGGAACGAAATTCAACAGTTTCGAACATCTCTAGTGTGTACTATATATTTCCACAAAAAAAAAGAAAATACAATAGTGTGTGAAAACATCCTCATTTTATCTCTCTGCTACCATACATGTGTACCTGGGTTCTAGAACCTAGTTCTAGATTTTGATCCCTGTATTACAGCAGATGATATTACACAATATTCCAGGTTCGAGGATATAAAGTGCAAGGAAATCGTCATACATTTCAATAGGAAAAAATAACAAAAGGAAAAATGAGGAAACATTAAGCTGATTTTATTTGAAATCTAACTGCAGCTGCAATAAGCAACAACCATTATAATACCGTAGCTGTAATTAGCAGATATAAAACATGAAGGAGAAAGGAGAGGGGGGAAATTCTGCAAGAGCAAATCCAACCTTTAGAGTTCCAGCTGCTATAGTGATAAAACTTCTAACCTTTCCTTGTCAGGGAAAACTGGGATCTGTAATGAGGCCAAAGGTTGGACATGGTTGGCTGTGGTGGGGGATGATGGAACTTCACTCAGCTAAATATTTCCCTTATTTTTCCCTCTGGCAGTTTTTTCACTTTGAAATGTATGACAATTTTTTTGTGCTAAAGCTAAAAATAAATATAGAGAATACATAGGAAACCGTCTTTCATTAGCTTCAGATTTACCTAATGTAGAAACACCTTTTATTGTGCCCACACAGTTGTATCTTTGGTTCTTATGGTTTGTATGCCATTTCCTGATGAATAACTGATAATACATTCCATCCTGGAAGCAGGAGAGACTGCAGATCTAAACAGCTCTCTGTCCAAATCATTCCTGACCACTCAGCTGTCACCTGTCTCCTGAAAGTCTCCAGTGTAGCTGAAACATGTCCACAGATAGTGCAGATGTCCACAGATAGTGCAGATAGTGCCTCGCAGCCAATCACAGACTCGTCTGCCGGTCCCGCCCCCTGCTTGCATTTCTGTGCGGCGGTGCGGCGAAGGAGCGAGGTAAGGTAAGTAACTATCTGGGGACTTTCTAAGAAAATTATAATAGCGGTTGGGGCTTGGGGCACATTTACTATTATATACTAAAAATGTAAATTAAGGGTGGACATACCCTTTAAACTATTCCAAACATTGATTCTCCCTTTCTGTTCCCCATGTTTCTCTGCTGCCTGTGATGTTGGCCACATTGAAGTCTATTGGGGTGGTGCCAAATAAAGTTTTGGAAACAAAACAAAACTACTGTGCACACTCTATGTGTAACTAAAAGACCTTTATTATACACATCAGGGCTATTATTAAATAAAAACATTTAAAAAAGAACCTACAGCGACCTAGACTACAGGACTCAGTATATAACTTTGGTTGGAGCATATATCATGAAGATGTCAGTAAATAAAGTGCATTTAGAAAGATAAAGTGCATAACTACCAACTCAAGGTAAGTCAGTCAAACGTCCAGTATAGGTCACTGTTAGGGCCGCGAGCAGAGCAGACGCGTTTCGCCCCCCACTCCTTATGGGGGCTTCCTCATGTGCCCAATATAGCAGGCCGAATCCATAGCAAAGTCGCTTATTTATACCCGATAGGCCGCAAACATTTCCGTTGCATCTCTCATGACGTCACACGCCTCTTTGCGTGTCCTATACTGGACGTTTGACTGACTTACCTTGAGTTGGTAGCTATGCACTTTATCTGTCTAAATGCACTTTATTTACTGACATCTTCATGATATATGCTCCAACCATAGTTATATACTGAGTCCTGTAGTCTAGGTCGCTGTAGGTTCTTTTTTAAATGTTTTTATTTAATAATAACCCTGATGTGTATAATAAAGGTCTTTTAGTTACACATAGAGTGTGCACAGTAGTTTTGTTTTGTTTCTACTTACCATTTTTACTACTCTGTGGCACCTCTTCCCATTTGGGTATTATTTAGCTGGTGCTGGGTTAACTCTTTAAATAAAGTTTTGGCTCATAAGGAGGTGTTACCAAAAGCAGAGGATAAAATTACAACAGATAAGGCCCTCATTACATGGAGACTCATCAGAACTTTATTTATTATTGGACTTTCCTTCTCCTTTTAGAATGTGACTCACATGGTTACGATGATGGTGGGCATACATGAAACAATCCTAAGCCTACAATATTAGGATATCCTGATATATGACAATTGGATATAGTGTGGCATATCTGTTTTTTTATTTATTAGACCATTTTTAGCAAGGCTATAGAAAGTAGATAATCCAGATCCGTTTTAATTATTTTTCCAGATCCATTTTAATATTTTTCCTATACAGATCCCCAAACTGGTGGGTTTCTGATAAGAGACACATAACACAAATTTAATCCAATCAGTGCACGTTGCACCATTTCTTATTTCTATATGTTCAATGTAATTATTCTTGTGTATGTAACTGTCCACATTCTGAAACCCATGACTTATTAGAATGTCTGGGTAGCAGATGTAAATTCCTTTCAGCTTTAATGCCTTTTCATAAGGACACCAGTTCTTTACATTCTTCCTTATGTGTTAAAACATTTCTAGAAAACCCGTAAAATGAAATTGAGGAAATCTTCTTGAACTCAAGGTAAATAAACATAGTCATGTAATGTGAGCAGGTAAGGTCTCCTAGGAAACAATACAAGAGCGTGGGAGGTTTGGAATATCAAACTAAAATAGTTTATCTGATATTTATATCTACTGTAATCCCCATTTATTCAAATTAAAAGTAGAGAATAGGGCAAAGCATTTGTGTTTGACTGATTCATATGAATCAACCCTGTTTATGACATATGCTTCAGAGCCTGTACACACATTAGATTATTAATACATCCCAACAGTAGGGAATGGCTGACCAGGGTGTGGAGGGAATGTATTGAAGCTCCATCCAGCTCTTCACCTCCTGAGTGGCCAGCTCCGCTCAATATGCCCAGACTTGTGCCTACCTCCATGGGACAAAGTAAAAGATGTGGGGACAGATCCTTCAGATCTGGTCTGTCACAGTCAACCCAGGATGCATGGGGGCTATTACCTAAGGAGTGTATGGGTCTTTATTTGTTTTATAACATGCAATGATCTTCATTAGTTTAAATGAAGAACAAGAACAGTGGGTACAGTATTTCTCTCTCCATCCAGGGTCAGACTGACCTGTTAGGATACCAGGGAAACCCTAGTGGAACCAAAGTCCATTTAGCCATGAAAAAAAAGATACATTGGCACAATGAGAATGATAGAAGAAAGGTAGTTTAACATAAGTCAGACAGATGTGTAAAAGAGGAAGATATGAAAGTTAGATGGTGGGCCCTATATTATATGGGGGGGGGACCACAACCCATGTCTAACACTGTCTCGGAGCTTTTGCTCCGAGCATGCCATGTTTAGCATTTCCTGTTTAGGAGCAGGTGACTTGTATGTGCAGTACATTTGGACTGAATTCTAAAAAGAGGTGGTGCTTTATTTATACTCTGCTTCACAGTTTCCAGCTGTCTGTAATTTTCCAAAACAATTTAGAAAAGTGAAAAGTGAGCAAATATAAAAAATTCAGTGTCCTCATAATTAGAAACAGCACTTTTCCACCAATGCCCAATAAGCCATATATGATGGACTCTGTGGCATAACTAGGAGTCACTACCCCCCCAGCCAGCCATGAAACTGCAGGGGCCAGAGCCCCTCCACAAATTTGGTGGCCCAGCTCCTGACACCCCCCCTCTTTTTAAACAGCTGATCACGCATATGCAGTAAAGATACGCACAATAATCTGTTTAAAAGTGCCAACCGGCAGAAATTTTAAACAGATGATCGCGCATATCTAAACTGCGAATGCATAATCAGCTGTTTAAAAAACAATCGTGGGCGGGGTGGCTGTATTTGTAATAGGGAAAGTAAGATGATGCCCTTAACCTCCCTTAATTTATAGACCTAAATGAATACATTTATTTACAGTCACTGGCATTCCTGTATATATTTAAACTGTATTTATTCTCCATTTATTTGAAATATGAGGTCACGATTTATTGCCGGTGCAGCATATTCTTTCCCAGCATACTGTATTTGCATTTATTAAGTGAGTGGAAACTGTTAGATTGATCGCCTCTATCATAAAATATAGTGAATATAATATGTAACCTGCAATAGGAGATCTGAGCTCTAGTATAAATATATTAATCAATGCAAATATTATGTTTATTAATATTTCAGTATAGCTGTAATTTTTAAAACAGAAGTCTTAGGGTAAGTACACATTGACCACTTCCCTTGAAATGTAGTCATTCTTCCTATAAACTAGTGCTGTTCATTAACAGAATTCAATGGACAAATTCTACTTTCTACCATTTTAATTTTAGAGCTGATTAAGAAACTTAACTTAAGAGGACTTAAAGGACGACTCCACCCTCATAAGAACATCTTTTAGAAAGAATGGCCTCTTTAAAATATGTTGATATATCATACTTTGCCCTTTGAATTCATTACTGTATGCCTGCTATGCTTCTGGATGCCTCATGGAAACTGAGCAATTTAGAAACCTGTACTGAGCCTGGGCATGCTCAGAAGAGGCAGACAGGGAATTAACATTCAGTCATTGGCTGTGATGTCAACTGTCAAATCCATAACTGACAGTTGCTAACTGGAAGAACCAGGAAGCAGAAACAGGGGCAACAGGACATTGTGCAGGATTTCAGGTTAGACTTATAAATCCTAGATTTTAAACTATTACCGTTTAGTGTTTTGGGGGGTTATTTACCTGTATGTACGTTTTCCTTTTGGGGCTGGACTTTAAGCTAGGTACACACAATACCGATAAAGCCCCGATACTGGCTGCACTGTTCAGAACAAAAAACTTTCGGGTCGGCCGATCACTCGTTTGGGAATGAGGGAAAATTTCCATCGGACGCAGTAGACACACAGTCCTGAGCGTTCTCTCTATGCTGTGCATTGTGATTTTTGAAAAAAAAATCACAGATCCTGTCTGTCATCTTTCAAATATCTGGCAAGTTTGTACCGAGCTTTACGGCGCATGGAAACGCACGGAAAAGCCCACAAGTTTTCCCATGCATTACCATCCGGCTGCTTTGAAATGTTGTGCAACCAGATTCGCAAAAAAACAGTAATAGCCTGCGCTCTAAAAGGCAGATTGCAGCGCACCTAGTGTGGCCATGCCTATGCGCTAATGGGAGAGTTTAAACGCAGATTTCATTATATGACCAGCTACAAAAAAGATGTACATAGATGTGCAACTATGATGCAATTTTGGAAATATTTTTTAGATTCAATCAGGAAAATTTTTCATAATAATAACCTTCTAAGTATTGAACAAGCCTGGATGATATTAAAGGGGTGTGTACTTCATTAGTATGCACATGCCTGGAAGCCCAATGACATCCTGGCTTGGGAATTTGTCATTGAACATGATGGTCCTTCAGCATGGGGACTATGCACAGGGAGAATGGAGTAGACTGCAACATGATTTTAAACTTTTAGAGGGAAAGAATAGAGAAACAATTAAATGTGTGTAAGTTTTCCTATAAAAAAAATAACTGAAACTAAAATACAAAGGAGCCCTAATGGATTTTGTAATTGCTAACTAAAGCTGGATCCATACCCAACCTATCACCCAGGCTCCCCTTGGCCCCAAACTGCAGACTACTTGCAAAACTTCAGACAGCCATTGTCAGAGCACAGTCACTTAGAACATCCATCAGCAGTCATTCATTTAGGGGGCAACAGGTCTAGAGCTCCTTTCTGGCTCTACCACTTAGACACGGTAATAACCATCACCATTTTATCCTGCCTACAAAAAGAACTCTGCATGTTGGCAGATTTTTATGTAAAAGAATGAGTCACTGACAAATCTTATGAATACTTTACCAGTTGGTAATTGAGTAATATGATACCTGAGTCTATTCATTTATTCATCTCTGTCCATGCTGCACCACAACATTCTACACTACACTTCTACACTTTTAAACCATATGTCTAGTTATGTTTAAGCAGCTTAACATAAAATCTGGCTCTGAGCAATTCCAGCATTTAGCAGTCATGCTGTCTCAGCACATAATCCCCTGAAAATTTGCAAGTCTTCCTTATGCTTAGCTTCATTTTTAACCTTATCCTGAGGGATGTGGTACCCTCTTCTACAGAACACTAAAAATTAAACTGCAGGATGGGCTGTATTTTTTTTGTATAGAGCAAGAACTGCTCATGAAAAAATAACTGCCAGCTTTTATCATACAGTATGTTTCAAGGAGGGGGACGTTACAGGGCTCCAGGCATATTCAGACAATATTTCAATTGAGTACATAGAATTTATCTTACCCGACAATCACTCCTAACCAATTGTTCAATCATTGATGGTAAATCATGCCTATCCTGCAGTATTCGGATGCCAGAGTCGGAACAACAGACTCTGGCATCCCACACCTCTCCCTGACAGGGGAGGACTGGCCCAGTAGGCTGAGAGGCAAATTCCCCCCAGACTGATCTCAGTAAAAAATTTGGGCTGCCACAGATGCTATTAGTACCGTATATACTTGAATATAAACCGACCGAGCATAAACCGAGGCACTCAATTTTACCTGCAAAAACAATAAAAGTGATTGTGCTTGTGAAGGTTCTCATTCATCCAGGTCATGGTTTATCTGTTGTATTCAATTAGATCAACTGGACTTGAAATGTAGTTCTTGAAGACGTCTTCAAGAACTACATTTCAAGTCCAGTTGATCTAATTGAATACAACAGATAAACCATGACCTGGATGAATGAGAACCTTCACAAGCATATTTCTAATCATTTTGGGGAGAAAACCCTCAAACTTGTATGGCAATATGAAAGAAAAAAAAGGAAATTGGCAGACTACAGAAACCACCTGCGATTTAACCTCCGATGCAGACAACAAAGGCTAGTACCATGCAGTATACGTCTGGATTCCACGGTCAAAGGCATCAGAGCCAAACAGATACTGCAAAAGGCTCAAACACAGCTCCTAAGTGAACGGGTACGACAGACACATTTACAGTCGATGCTTTAATGCACAACATTAGTCAACTGAACAGAACTGGCCTCACAGCTACCTGTGTCCATCTGGGAAAGAGTGATGGAGTTCACCAAACAGCACAGCTTTCTCAGCACGTAAGGGCAAACAAAGGCAACAGAACAAGTTCCTTATTCTGTCATCCCAGAACCGCCCAAAGGAGAACAACTACCTTGGATACAAAAGGAGGGAAGTGTCACTTCATCAAACAAGGAGGAATGGGTGAGAAACTTGTCTAACAGGACCCTGACCCAGCCAGAAATGGAAGTCCTTGGTAAGGGCTTGAATTTGCCATCACCCCTAAAGCCATCCCTGTGGTGTATTATAGCAGCACAGAAGCCTCATCCACAGTAATAAGGTATCACGAGTGAGGCAGAACAACTTCGCCTTAAGGTATCTGCAGCTTAGCCAGTGCTAAAATTCCTTCATCTAACCTGACTACACAGGAAAGAAGAGCCTTAACATCCCTCAAGAAAGATTATCGTATCACCATCTCTCCGGCAGATAAAGGAAGATGCACAGTGGTACTCAACACCTCAGACTACCATGATAAGGTGACCATGCTCCTGGCCGATAACAACACCATATGAGGCTTAACAAGGGATCCCACCAGCCGTTACAAGAAAAGAGTCATAGACTTACTACAACAGCTTCAAAGGATAAAGCCATTGACCGAGCAATGTATCATCGCCTCTACCCGGTGAGGCACATCCATGCATATATGGACTCCCAAAGATACATAAGGAAGGGGCCCCACTAGACCTATAGTCAGCAGCATCAACTCGGTAACTACAAGGTGGCAAAATATCTAGCTAACATCTTAGGACCTTTGTGGGAAGTTCTAGCATCAAATCCAGAACTCTCAGGATTTCACCAACAGATTGAAGATATAGTACTCGGTGTAGAGAAACTATGGTGTCCTATGATGTGATATCTCTCTTCACTTGTATACCCACCAAGGAGGCTGTTGACATGGTGAGAAAACGGCTGGGCCAAGACAGCACTCTTACCAGCAGAAACTGATCTCAACCCAAAACAGGTGTGTTCCTTGTGGACTTGTGCCTGAATACCACCTATTTCAAATAAAGGGATAAGTTCTATAAGCAAAAACATGGATGTGCTATGGGATCTCCAGTTTCACCTATTGTGGCAACCTTTACATGGAGGAGGTAGAAACACAGGCGCTTAATACCTTTAAGGGCATAGCACCCAGCCACTGGTTCAGATATGTTGATGACACCTGGGTTAAAATCCCCAGAAGGAAGTACAAGCTTTCACAGAAACACATTAATGCGGTGGACCAAAACATTAAATTCACAAGGGAAGAGGTACAAAACAACAAACTGGCTTTCTTGGACGCTTTGGTAGAAGTTAAGGAAAATGGTAAACTGGAGTAGAGGTTTACAGAAAACCAACACACACAGATCAGTATTTGATGTTTGACCCCACCACCCTTAGATCACAAGCTGGGGGTCATCAGAACCCTGCAACAGGGCCGACACATCCCCACTAGCACAGAGGCGAAGGCTAAAGAAATGAAACATCTAGAGGAGCCCTTAAAACCTGTGGATATCCGACTGGGCCTTTGTCAAAGAAGTAGAAGGAAAGAAAAGAACACGAATACCAACAGTGAAGGGGAAAAGCAAGACAGGAGGAAGAACATGGTCATCCCATATGTAGCAGGGGTCTCCGAGAAATTAAGAAGAATTTTCAAAAAAATCGTATCCCTGTCTGCTTAAACTGAACAACACACTGAGGCAGCAATTGGTACATCCGAAAGACCCAATACCAAAACACAAGAAAGCGACATCATATATGCAGTGCAGTGCAGTGAAGAATGCTCTGATTTGTATGTGGGGGAGACCAAACAGAACTGCATCGACGTATGGCCCAGCACAGAAGAGCCAATTCCTCGGGTCAGGACTCAGCCGTGTATCTGCATCTTAAGGATAAAGGACATACCTTTGAAGATTGTAATGTTAACATAGGCGAAGGAACGTGACTGGTTCAAGAGAGGTGTTAAGGAGGCCATTTATGTGAAAATAAGAAACCAAGCCTAAATAGAGGTGGGGGGGTTCGACACCAACTGTCTGCCATGTACAATGCTGTTTTAACACCTTACTCTGGGATTCCTATAACACCTCTTAGCCACTATCTAATCACACCCTTAACAACGGCTGTGATATGCTAATTGGGATTTTCCAGGGTACATAATTGCCACAGATTCTTGTACAAGTCATTCTGAATTGAGAAAGCCAGTCGGATGACTAGCGAAACGTCTTCAAGAACTACATTTCAAGTCCAGTTGATCTAATGAATACAACGTAATAAAAGTGATTGACTCGAGTATAAACCAAGGGTTGAAATTATGACCACTACTGCCTTCTTAATTCTGTGTTGTCTTGAGGCTTAGTGCCCTTTAAATGGACAGCAAAATTCCCATTCAGTAATAGCCAAATCCAGTATGGCTATTACTGTATGGGAATTCTGCTGTCCATTTAAAGGGCAACTAAAGCCTCAGAACAATACAGAATCAGAAGGCAACAATAGATGCCAGTCTCCTTTTGATTTTGTATGTTTTGAGGCTTTAGTTGCCCTTTAAATGGACAGCAGAATTCCCATAAGTAAAATCCATACTGGATAAGGCTATTACTATATGAGAATCCAACTAAATTCTCATTTCTTGACACTCCAGATGTTTGGAAACTACAACTCCCAGTTTGCTTTAGTAACTAGGAGTTGTAGTTTCCAAACATCTACACCCTCACCCTCCCACCCAGTTCAGTGGGTACCTCATGTGGGCTTTCCATCTGTGTGCATCCATCTGTGGGCTCTCTTCTGTGGGCATCCGGTAACTGCAGTCTGTACACTTACTTTAGCGATCCGGCAGCTGCTCGCTCATTCCCTGTGCTGGCGCGCCGTCTGATGTCACTAATCGGCACCGGGCACTGACGTCAGCCGGCGCGCCAGTACAGGGAGTGAGCGAGTGGATGCCGAGATTGCTAAAGTAAGCGCTGACTCGAGTATAAACCGAGTTCGGTTTATATTTGATTTTACAGCCTGAAAAACTCAGTTTATACTCGTGTATATATGGTAAGTTACACGCTTAAACAGCACAACACGCTCTAGATCTGACATGTACAAGGAACAGAAGACTCCTCCTCTGCTACAGAACTCCTTTTCTTTACTGACACTGAAACGACATGCACCACAGCCTAAACTAAAATGATTTATGAGAATGGGAGGTTATGAGGTTTTGCAGACACTGCCTCAGTTTAAAGCTTATGTGCTGCCTGCCTTACTGACATGCTAAAGGTGAGGGGGGGGGTTAGCATGTGCATATCTATGAGACTACATGCATTGTTCTACTCTTGGCTCCCTTCAAATTCTTGCCCAGACTGTAAGATTGATAGAAGCAGCACAGCAGATCTAAAGTTTAGCCATTACTTACTAACAGTTTGGGCAGCACATTGAAGGAAGCTGAGAGCAGAGCAATTAGCCATTGTTAGTCTGCCCTCCAGTTCATTATCCAGTGTTAGTCAGCCCCCCAGTTCATTATCCAGTGTTAGTCAACCCTCCAGTTCATTATCCAGTGTTAGTCAGACCTCCAGTTCATTATCCAGTGTTAGTCAGACCTCCAGATCCTTAGGCAGTGTTGTCAGCCCTCCAGTTCATTACCATTGTTAGTTAGTCCTCCAGTTCTTTAGCCAGTATTGTCAGCCATCCTGATCATTAGCCAGAGTTAAGTTAGTCCTCCAGTTTATTAGTCTGTAAGTTATCTTAACCACATCTTACACTTAAAAATGATGCAGGCAACCATGTAAATAGAGATGGCAAACTCATAAAGTTTCTGAAGTTCGAATTCGGTCCCATTAAAGTCAATGGGAGAGTGATAGTTCGAGAAGTCCGGATGATTTACAGCTAAACTAACAATGGTAACTTACTGTAAATGCGTGTGGCACTGGGAAATGGTCTGGGAAACATGTCACATATCACCAAAACTTGTTAAAACACTTCTTAAACACGAGCGGGTTTTGCGCAAGCTACATTAGGGTTACATGCAATTTGAGGGATTTTCAAGGGGTACCGAAAATAGAACCATAAATTCAAGGGTTACCGAAATCGAACAATACTTTAGAGGGTTACCAAAAACAAACGATACTTTCTAGGGTTAGCGAACAATACTTTCGAGGGTTAGCAAAACCAATCGATACTTTGGAGGGTTACAGAAATTGAATGATACTTTCGGGGTACCGAAAACAAATTATAGTTTCGAGGGTTAGCGAATGATACATTCAAGGGTTACCGAAAACGAATGATACTTTCAAGGTAGTGAAAATCAACTATAGTTTCGAGGGTTCGCGAACGATACATTCGAAGGTTAGCGAAATGATCCGTACATTGAAGGTTATCGAAAACGCACATTACATTCAAGGGTTAGCGAATGATACATTCGAGGGTTAGCAACCGGCCTTCAAATTCGATAATTACGATAATTATCGAAAATACAGCCGTGAGTCCGGAAAAACAAACAGTTTGAACCCGAAAAACAAACTAGTTTGAACCCGAACCCCAAACTAGTTCGAATAGTTTGAGTTCATCTGAATCATAAAGTTCGGTTTTGTGTCCATCACATGTGAAATGTGAAAAGCAGCCTTAAAAATGGGCGTAACTTAAATAAAGTTAGCAAAGTGGGCATGGTCAACATTTTTGCAATCTACATGAAAGGGCCACTTTGTTGTATTTGCCCCACATGCCAAAAGGTCCCAGTCCCCCTGCATGCCAGAGTCCTCTAGAAGGACAGGGAAGGAGCAAAAACATTTTTACACACAGAAAGGTGCCTATTTTTCAGTTTCCTGGACTTTGACTAGACACTGCAGGACAACCATAAGGCACAGAGGATGGAGGAGGAGAAGGAAAAAAACCAAAAAACAAATACACAGTGAGGTCAGCAGTGGGTAAAATTTTAGTTTTGGGGTGGACATGCCATATAAAATTTAAGAATCTATCAGGGAGATTCAATAAAAGTTCTTATCGTTTAAAATGGTGCTATTTTGCACCAACTAATCAGATCTCATTTAACATTAAAAGCTAACATCTGATGGTTGGGGCAAAATTAGCACCATTTATCAAGAACTTTTATTGAATAACCCTGTATATATCATATATATCAAAAAAAACTCCATAGTTCTTTTTTTTATTAAATGGGAACTGTGGTCACCAACAGGCCAGGTTTCTACATTTAAAATGAGCCATCAACCACCTCTCTACAAGATATAAAGAAATCACTGATCAGAAATTTAGGGAATGAGAGGCTCTGAATCTGTGGTTAGAAATGCTCAGTGCATGACTGAAGGGTAGGTGGGTGGGTGGGGAGAACAGCACAGCCCACAGCACTCCTTTTTTAATGCCTCCTACTTGCTGGCCCATCTCACTCTCTATCCCTGTGGCCCCTCCCCTTGCAGACCCAACCTGGCCCCTTCCTTTGCAGCCACTCACAGATCCAGGCCCAAGCCCCTCCTCACTTGCACCTCAGACCAAAATCCCCCCTACAGAAGACTGTAAAAATAGCCTTTTCAGCAGAGAAAGAATCAGACAAAGTTTAAAACTTCTTATTCTTTCTCTGCTGAAAAGGCTGTTTTTACAGTCTTCTGTAGGGGGGGGTGTTTTGGTCTGGGTGGGAGGGCAAGGGTGGGAGCCCATGAGGGGGGGGCCACAGGAGGCTGCAAGGCAAGGCCCAAGGGAGCTGCAAGGGAAGGGGCCAGGAGTGTTGCCAGGGGAGGGGCCATTGGGTTCTGCAAGTGGGTGGGGGCACAGAGCCTGAAGTGGGAGGGCCACAGGAGGCTGCTAGGGAAGGCCCAAGGGGGCTGCAAGGGAAGGGGCCAGGAAGGGTCTGCAAGGGGAGAGGCCATGTGGTCTGGAAGTGGGAGGGGCCACAGGACCTGTGAGTGGGAGGGGCCACAGAAGGCTGCAAGGGAGAGGCTCAAGGGAGCTAAGGGAAGGTGCCAGGATGGGTCTGTAAGAGGAGGGTCCATGGGGTCCACATATAAATATCTTCAAAACTATGTAAAATAATAATGAAAGTAAATAGCAAAATCCTCAGATAAGCAATTCCTGTAATTTACCTAAAGTCATTTTTGGACCACAGTTACCCATTAAGGCCTTTTTGAGCTAGGGTTTCCATTTTATAGATGCTTTTGTCTCTAATCTTGTCCAGCTTGAAGTCAATGTTTCTCTTGTGGTGGTTTTAGATGTCGTCACCAAAAATGTTAAACTTTTTATCTTTAAATCCATTAGAATTTTTTAAATGATCAGGTAGTGTTAGGTTTTTTTCCTTGTTGTTCTCTTTTAAGCTGTCTCCCATTCCACCCTATATATTGTTTCTGTGGACGGTTAGGATGACTCTCGCTACATACTCTCTAATGATTTTACTTTTTTTAAAACCATAGAGCCAACCACAGTGAAGTTTTGGCTTTATTGAGCCATCATCAGTGTAGTGTAGTCCTTTGGTTTTGCAGTGTGAAGCATCGACAGACAGCCATCACAATAAAAATAAATAAGATAGGAGAGAATAAGGCTTCCCAGCTCTCCTTCAGTATATGCAAATAAAGAACGGAGACTACTGGGTAATTTCCATCTTTCCATGGCAGCCTTACAGCTGGTCTGTGGTTGGTACTGTGGTTTTGCATTTGCTTGTGGAAGGCTGTAAAAACCTTTTATTTGTTGAAGCATTTCGTATATAATTTCCTTCTTATTTTGTGTATAAGTGAACTGTAAAATGTTTTATTTTGGGTTATGCTAGTAAAAATTAATATAGCCGATTTTCAGGTCCTTTTCATATAACAATAGATATAGATATTCTGCTAGATAGAAAGAAGACTTTAAAACCGTCCAGGGAAGGAATTTTCAAGATCAGTGCTTAGAAAGGAGAGGACAATTTAGCTTTATGATAGACACATCAACCCCAGACCTCCCAGAGATCCTAAAGCTTATGTTCAGATCTCACAGATGCATACCTCCATGTTCCCATTGCAGAAGAAAACAAACAATGCCTGATGTTTATGCTTCACAACCAACATTACTAATTCACCTGTATACCTTTGTTCTTCAACATCTCCCAGAACCTTTACAAAAATTCCCATTGTAGTCAAAGCCCACCTAAAAAGGTTGGGTCTAGAGATTTTCCACTTCATAAAACAATCTCCTAATAATGCCAGATGGAAAGAGGTTCTATTACAGAGAAAAGATCTGACATGGGAAGCCCTGCAACAGCTAGGTTTCTCATAATATGGAGAAAGTCAACTATCTCACAGCAAGTACAAGTCTTCCTGGGGGCCAACGTAGACATTCATCTCAGATTCATTTCTCTTCCAGTTACAAAAATCAGGACAATATCTGGTTTAGCCAAAAGCTTTATTACATGCTCATAGGACGATGGCAAGGAATTAATGAAATTCTTAGGGCATCTGATGGTAGCTATAGGCATAGGCCTGGTCAAGTGGGACAGATTGAGAGTCGACACTTACAACTATTCTTTCCAGATGGGACAACGAAAGACAGAAGTGGCTTAAAACTATTTATTTGAGCATTAAACATTAAAAGCATTTCTATTCATGCCACTCCAGTATGCATCAGATCAATGCTGCATTAGCCTTCATAAGAAAGCAGGGGGGGGGGGGCATGAGGAGCAGATCTAATCAAGGAGGTAATTCCAATCATGAATTGTGCAAGCAGAACCTTTTGTGTCTAAAAGAACTTGACATTCCTGAAGTCCAGAATCAGATTGCGACTAATTGTGAAGAACACCAAATGTCAAGTAGACAATGGGCAATGGAATTTAAGCAATGCTATTTTCATGAGATAGAGACAGATGGTGGATACTGGAGGGGACTTTTTAGAACACGAAGGTGAGCAAGTATTTCCAGGTACACTCAGAAAGGGTCAGTAGCAACCAATGCCCTATGTCACGATTGGAATTATCTGATGGCCAATTACCCCTCATTTTCACAGTCTTGAAAAGATTCTGGTCGCTGGGATAAGGTCATAGCATATTGCAAACAGGCCCCTCATGCCTTGGTACCTGTTGAAGAGGTAGGCAGTCCGCAGCCCATTCGTATTCTTCCGATAAGAGACTTGCTACATCAGGGGTAGCTTTTTCACCACAATCAATTTTTTTTCTCTAGCAGCTTGGAGATTGACAGGGGAAGGTTGAGAGAACAAGGATGTTCTGCACAGTTAAGATACCTTTCTCAAGCATGTAGGCTACAACTTCAAGTTACGCAACTATTGAGAAATTTAAAATCTTGGGTAGTAGAATGATGATTTAATGGGGGGAACGGAATGATCGTACTCTGCTTGTTCATATCAACGTGGCAATGCAATGTACGCTGCTTAATATTGGATAGTGCTGCTCTATTTTAAAAATCTGAGCCACGCTGTCTTAGAGATAGGGACTAGTTCTTCTCTTTTGGACTAGGAGAAGCACCAAGTGCTCAGGGCTGCTATTTGAATACTAGGGCAAGCTCTCTGGGGATATTATCTCCCACCCACATTTAGGGACTGTATAGGCTTTTCCTATCATTTATCCCTATTCTATCCCTTTCTCTTCCTTTTTTTCTGGACGGCTGGATTGTGATGATGTTTTTAAATATGTGTATAAGTTTTTAACGTATATTTAATAAAATGTTTATTTGTCCCACCAGATACTTATATACATATGATTTGGAACTGATTACAACATAGGGAGATACTCTCTTTCACTTTATAACCTCTTATCATCCAGCAGGACTGTGAATAGGAAAAGCGGCAGCTACTTTGACATTGAGTAGCTGGATTGTCAAAACTTGTCCAAAGCTTATGAGGTGTAAAATTCGGCACCTTGCAAGGAGTGACGGCGCATTCCACAAGAGAAATAGCTAATTTATAAGTGGCAGATAGGGCAGGAAGCCACAACTGAGGCTGTATGCCAAGCAGCCACTTGGGCAACCCCTAAAACTTTGGCTAGGCAATATAAGTTGAACCTTTAATTAACTTTGAAACTTATTCTCAGTCAAAAAGTCTTACAATCAGTAAATATCCTTTTGAGTGCCTTGTCTTTATATCCACGCGAGATTGCTGGGCATGTCCCATATGTATAGGATGACCAGGAAACCTAAAACTCTCATGTGTGCCAGAGTTTTATTTCCAGGCCAACTCCTTCAGGCAGCATTCCAGCATATTTTACTTTTTTAATACTTTAATTACTGCTCTAGAACTAGACAGAGGTATGGAGGTATGGAAGATGAAAACTATTATAGATTGTAATGTTAACATACTGGCGAAGGAACGTGACTGGTTCAAGAGAGGTGTTAAGGAGGCCATTTATGTGAAAATAAAGAAACCAAGCCTAAATAGAGGTGGGGGGGTTCGACACCAACTGTCTGCCATGTACAATGCTGTTTTAACACCTTACTCTGGGCATTCCTATAACACCTCTTAGCCACTATCTAATCACACCCTTAACACCTGGCTGTGATATGCTAATTGGGATTTTCCAGGGTACATAATTGCCACAGATTTCTTGTACAAGTCATTCGTGAATGAGGAAAGCCAGTCGGATTGACTAGCGAAACGTCTTCAAGAACGACATTCAAGTCCAGTTGATCTAATTGAATACAACAGATAATAAAAGTGATTGACTCGAGTATAAACCAAGGGTTGAAATTATGACCACTACTGCCTTCTTAATTCTGTGTTGTCTTGAGGCTTTAGTTGCCCTTTAAATGGACAGCAAAATTCCCATTCAGTAATAGCCAAATCCAGTATGGCTA
This sequence comes from Hymenochirus boettgeri, assembly GCA_019447015.1. Taxonomy (NCBI): domain Eukaryota; kingdom Metazoa; phylum Chordata; class Amphibia; order Anura; family Pipidae; genus Hymenochirus; species Hymenochirus boettgeri. The sequence goes on along the minus strand of CM033470.1, from coordinate 169,941,144 downwards.
TTACTGTATGGGAATTCTGCTGTCCATTTAAAGGGCAACTAAAGCCTCAGAACAATACAGAATCAGAAGGCAACAATAGATGCCAGTCTCCTTTTGATTTTGTATTGTTTTGAGGCTTTAGTTGCCCTTTAAATGGACAGCAGAATTCCCATAAAGTAAAATCCATACTGGATAAGGCTATTACTATATGAGAATCCAACTAAATTCTCATTTCTTGACACTCCAGATGTTTGGAAACTACAACTCCCAGTTTGCTTTAGTAACTAGGAGTTGTAGTTTCCAAACATCTACACCCTCACCCTCCCACCCAGTTCAGTGGGTACCTCATGTGGGCTTTCCATCTGTGTGCATCCATCTGTGGGCTCTCTTCTGTGGGCATCCGGTAACTGCAGTCTGTAACTTACTTTAGCGATCCGGCAGCTGCTCGCTCATTCCCTGTGCTGGCGCGCCGTCTGATGTCACTAATCGGCACCGGGCACTGACGTCAGCCGGCGCGCCAGTACAGGGAGTGAGCGAGTGGATGCCGAGATTGCTAAAGTAAGCGCTGACTCGAGTATAAACCGAGTTCGGTTTATATTTGATTTTACAGCCTGAAAAACTCAGTTTATACTCGTGTATATATGGTAAGTTACACGCTTAAACAGCACAACACGCTCTAGATCTGACATGTACAAGGAACAGAAGACTCCTCCTCTGCTACAGAACTCCTTTTCTTTACTGACACTGGAAACTGACATGCACCACAGCCTAAACTAAAATGATTTATGAGAATGGGAGGTTATGAGGTTTTGCAGACACTGCCTCAGTTTAAAGCTTAATGTGCTGCCTGCCTTACTGACATGCTAAAAGGTGAGGGGGGGGGGTTAGCATGTGCATATCTATGAGACTACATGCATTGTTCTACTCTTGGCTCCCTTCAAATTCTTGCCCAGACTGTAAGATTGATAGAAGCAGCACAGCAGATCTAAAGTTTAGCCAATTACTTACTAACAGTTTGGGCAGCACATTGAAGGAAGCTGAGAGCAGAGCAATTAGCCATTGTTAGTCTGCCCTCCAGTTCATTATCCAGTGTTAGTCAGCCCCCCAGTTCATTATCCAGTGTTAGTCAACCCTCCAGTTCATTATCCAGTGTTAGTCAGACCTCCAGTTCATTATCCAGTGTTAGTCAGACCTCCAGATCCTTAGGCAGTGTTGTCAGCCCTCCAGTTCATTAGCCATTGTTAGTTAGTCCTCCAGTTCTTTAGCCAGTATTGTCAGCCATCCTGATCATTAGCCAGAGTTAAGTTAGTCCTCCAGTTTATTAGTCTGTAAGTTATCTTAACCACATCTTACACTTAAAAATGATGCAGGCAACCATGTAAATAGAGATGGCCAAACTTCATAAAGTTTCTGAAGTTCGAATTCGGTCCCATTAAAGTCAATGGGAGAGTGATAGTTCGAGAAGTCCGGATGATTTACAGCTAAACTAACAATGGTAACTTACTGTAAATGGCTGTGGCACCTGGGAAATGGTCTGGGAAACATGTCACATATCACCAAAACTTGTTAAAACACTTCTTAAACACGAGCGGGTTTTGCGCAAGCTACATTAGAGGGTTACATGCAATTTGAGGGATTTTCAAGGGGTACCGAAAATAGAACCATAAATTCAAGGGTTACCGAAATCGAACAATACTTTAGAGGGTTACCAAAAACAAACGATACTTTCTAGGGTTAGCGAACAATACTTTCGAGGGTTAGCAAAACCAATCGATACTTTGGAGGGTTACAGAAATTGAATGATACTTTCGAGGGTTACCGAAAACAAATTATAGTTTCGAGGGTTAGCGAATGATACATTCAAGGGTTACCGAAAACGAATGATACTTTCAAGGGTTAGTGAAAATCAACTATAGTTTCGAGGGTTCGCGAACGATACATTCGAAGGGTTAGCGAAAATGATCCGTACATTTGAAGGTTATCGAAAACGCACATTACATTCAAGGGTTAGCGAATGATACATTCGAGGGTTAGCAACCGGCCTTCAAATTCGATAATTACGATAATTATCGAAAATACAGCCGTGAGTCCGGAAAAACAAACTAGTTTGAACCCGAAAAACAAACTAGTTTGAACCCGAACCCCAAACTAGTTCGAATAGTTTGAGTTCATCTGAACTCATAAAGTTCGGTTTTGTGTCCATCACATGTGAAATGTGAAAAGCAGCCTTAAAAATGGGCGTAACTTAAATAAAGTTAGCAAAGTGGGCATGGTCAAACATTTTTGCAATCTACCATGAAAGGGCCACTTTGTTGTATTTGCCCCACATGCCAAAAGGTCCCAGTCCCCCTGCATGCCAGAGTCCTCTAGAAGGACAGGGAAGGAGCAAAAACATTTTTACACACAGAAAGGTGCCTATTTTTCAGTTTCCTGGACTTTGACTAGACACTGCAGGACAACCATAAGGCACAGAGGATGGAGGAGGAGAAAGGTAAAAAAAACCAAAAAACAAATACACAGTGAGGTCAGCAGTGGGTAAAATTTTAGTTTTGGGGTGGACATGCCATATAAAATTTAAGAATCTATCAGGGAGATTCAATAAAAGTTCTTATCGTTTAAAATGGTGCTAATTTTGCACCAACTAATCAGATCTCATTTAACATTTAAAAGCTAACATCTGATTGGTTGGGGCAAAATTAGCACCATTTTTATCAAGAACTTTTATTGAATAACCCTGTATATATCATATATATCAAAAAAAACTCCATAGTTCTTTTTTTTATTAAATGGGAACTGTGGTCACCAAACAGGCCAGGTTTCTACATTTAAAATGAGCCATCAACCACCTCTCTACAAGATATAAAGAAATCACTGATCAGAAATTTAGGGAATGAGAGGCTCTGAATCTGTGGTTAGAAATGCTCAGTGCATGACTGAAGGGTAGGTGGGTGGGTGGGGAGAACAGCACAGCCCACAGCACTCCTTTTTTAATGCCTCCTACTTGCTGGCCCATCTCACTCTCTATCCCTGTGGCCCCTCCCCTTGCAGACCCAACCTGGCCCCTTCCTTTGCAGCCACTCACAGATCCATGGCCCAAGCCCCTCCCTCACTTGCACCTCAGACCAAAATCCCCCCCTACAGAAGACTGTAAAAATAGCCTTTTCAGCAGAGAAAGAATCAGACAAAGTTTAAAACTTCTTATTCTTTCTCTGCTGAAAAGGCTGTTTTTACAGTCTTCTGTAGGGGGGGGGTGTTTTGGTCTGAGGTGGAGAAGGGGCAATGGGGAGCCCATGAGGGGGAGGGGCCACAGGAGGCTGCAAGGCAAAGGCCCAAGGGAGCTGCAAGGGAAGGGGCCAGGATGTGTCTGCAAGGGGAGGGGCCATTGGGTCTGCAAGTGGGTGGGGGCACAGAGCCTGCAAGTGGGAGGGGCCACAGGAGGCTGCTAGGGAAAGGCCCAAGGGGGCTGCAAGGGAAGGGGCCAGGAAGGGTCTGCAAGGGGAGAGGCCATGTGGTCTGGAAGTGGGAGGGGCCACAGGACCTGTGAGTGGGAGGGGCCACAGAAGGCTGCAAGGGAGAGGCTCAAGGGAGCTTTAAGGGAAGGTGCCAGGATGGGTCTGTAAGAGGAGGGTCCATGGGGTCCACATATAAATATCTTCAAAACTATGTAAAATAAATAATGAAAGTAAATAGCAAAAATCCTCAGATAAGCAATTCCTGTTAATTTACCTAAAGTCATTTTTGGACCACAGTTACCCATTAAGGCCTTTTTGAGCTAGGGTTTCCATTTTATAGATGCATTTTGTCTCTAATCTTGTCCAGCTTGAATGTCAATGTTTCTCTTGTGGTGGTTTATAGATGTCGTCACCAAAAATGTTAAACTTTTTATCTTTAAATCCATTAGAATTTTTTTAAATGATCAGGTAGTGTTAGGTTTTTTTCCTTGTTGTTCTCTTTTAAGCTGTCTCCCATTCCACCCTATATATTGTTTCTGTGGACGGTTAGGATGACTCTCTGCTACATACTCTCTAATGATTTTACTTTTTTTAAAACCATAGAGCCAACCACAGTGAAGTTTTGGCTTTATTGAGCCATCATCAGTGTAGTGTAGTCCTTTGGTTTTGCAGTGTGAAGCATCGACAGACAGCCATCACTAATAAAATAAATAAGATAGGGAGAGAATAAGGCTTCCCAGCTCTCCTTCAGTATATGCAAATAAAGAACGGAGACTACTGGGTAATTTCCATCTTTCCATGGCAGCCTTACAGCTGGTCTGTGGTTGGTACTGTGGTTTTGCATTTAGCTTGTGGAAGGCTGTAAAAACCTTTTATTTGTTGAAGCATTTCGTATATAATTTCCTTCTTATTTTGTGTATAAGTGAACTGTAAAATGTTTTCATTTTGGGTTATGCATAGTAAAAATTAATATAGCCGATTTTCAGGTCCTTTTCATATAACAAATAGATATAGATATTCTGCTAGATAGAAAGAAGACTTTAAAACCGTCCAGGGAAGGAATTTTCAAGATCAGCTGCTTAGAAAGGAGAGGACAATTTAGCTTTTATGATAGACACATCAACCCCAGACCTCCCAGAGATCCTAAAGCTTTATGTTCAGATCTCACAGATGCATACCTCCATGTTCCCATTGCAGAAGAACATCAACAATGCCTGATGTTTATGCTTCACAACCAACATTACTAATTCACCTGTATACCTTTTGTTCTCTCAACATCTCCCAGAACCTTTACAAAAATTCCCATTGTAGTCATAGCCCACCTAAAAAGGTTGGGTCTAGAGATTTTCCACTTCATAAAACAATCTCCTAATAATCGCCAGATGGAAAGAGGTTCTATTACAGAGAAAAGATCTGACATGGGAAGCCCTGCAACAGCTAGGTTTTCTCATAAATATGGAGAAAGTCAACTATCTCCAACGCAAGTACAAGTCTTCCTGGGGGCCAACGTAGACATTCATCTCAGATTCATTTCTCTTCCAGTTACAAAAATCAGGACAATATCTGGTTTAGCCCAAAAGCTATTATTACATGCTCATAGGACGATGGCAAGGAATCTAATGAAATTCTTAGGGCATCTGATGGTAGCTATAGGCATAGGCCTGGTCAAGTGGGACAGATTGAGAGTCAGACACTTACAACTATTCTTTCCAGATGGGACAACGAAAGACAGAAGTGGCTTAAAACTATTTATTTGAGCATTAAACATTAAAAGCATTTCTAATTCATGCCACTCCAGTATGCATCAGATCAATGCTGCATTAGCCTTCATAAGAAAGCAGGGGGGGGGGGGCATGAGGAGCAGATCTAATCAAGGAGGTAATTCCAATCATGAATTGTGCATAGCAGAACCTTTTGTGTCTAAAAGAACTTGACATTCCTGAAGTCCAGAATCAGATTGCAGACTAATTGTGAAGAACACCAAATGTCAAGTAGACAATGGGCAATGGAATTTAAGCAATGCTATTTTTCATGAGATAAGAGACAGATGGTGGATACTGGAGTGGGACTTTTTAGAACACGAAGGTGAGCAAGTATTTCCAGGTACACTCAGAAAGGGTCAGTAGCAACCAATGCCCTATGTCACGATTGGAATTATCTGATGGCCAATTACCCCTCATTTTCACAGTCTTGAAAAAGATTCTGGTCGCTGGGATAAGGTCATAGCTATATTGCAAGACAGGCCCCTCATGCCTTGGTACCTGTTGAAGAGGTAGGCAGTCCAGCAGCCCATTCGTATTCTTCCGATAAGAGACTTGCTACATCAGGGGTAGCTTTTTCACCACAATCTAATTTTTTTTCTCTAGCAGCTTGGAGATTGACAGGGGAAGGTTGAGAGAACAAGGATGTTCTGCACAAGTTAAAGATACCTTTCTCAAAGCATGTAGGCTACAACTTCAAGTTACGCAACTATTGAGAAATTTTAAAATCTTGGGTAGTAGAATGATGATTTAATGGGGGGAACGGAATGATCGTACTCTGCTTGTTCATATCAACGTGGCAATGCAATGTACGCTGCTTAATATTGGATAGTGCTGCTCTATTTTAAAACATCTGAGCCACGCTGTCTTAGAGATAGGGACTAGTTCTTCTCTTTTTGGACTAGGAGAAGCACCAAGTGCTCAGGGCTGCTATTTGAATACTAGGGCAAGCTCTCTGGGGATATTATCTCCCACCCACATTTAGGGACTGTATAGGCTTTTCCTATCATTTATCCCTATTCTATCCCTTTCTCTTCCTTTTTTTCTGGACGGCTGGATTTGTGATGATGTTTTTAAATATGTGTAAATAAGTTTTTAACGTATATTTAATAAAATGTTTTATTTGTCCCACCAGATACTTATATACATATGATTTTGGAACTGATTACAACATAGGGAGATACTCTCTTTCACTTTATAACCTCTTTATCATCCCAGCAGGACTGTGAATAGGAAAAGCGGCAGCTACTTTGACATTGAGTAGCTGGATTGTCAAAACTTGTCCAAAGCTTATGAGGTGTAAAATTCGGCACCTTGCAAGGAGTGACGGCGCATTCCACAAGAGAAATAGCTAATTTATAAGTGGCAGTATAGTGGCAGGAAGCCACAACTGAGGCTGTATGCCAAGCAGCCACTTGGGCAACCCCTAAAACTTTGGCTAGGCAATATAAGTTGAACCTTTAATTAACTTTGAAACTTATTCTCAGTCAAAAAGTCTTACAATCAGTAAATATCCTTTTGCATGTGCCTTGTCTTTATATCCCACGCGAGATTGCTTGGGCATGTCCCATATGTATAGGATGACCAGGAAACCTAAAACTCTATCATGTGTGCCAGAGTTTTATTTCCAGGCCAACTCCTTCAGGCAGCATTCCCAGCATATTTTACTTTTTTAATACTTTAATTACTGCTCTAGAACTAGACAGAGGTATGGAGGTATGGAAGATGAAAACTCTTGGTAAGTATGATAGGAGTTTCAGATTTTTCCCCCCTGAATCTATAACCCTTTATACAATACAATATCTTGCTATCTCTAGCCCTTGTTGCCTAGCACTATTAAACACCGCAGTCAAAAAAATACCGTTAGTAGCAGCGGGGGTGTAACTACTAGGGGAGTAGGGGTACCAGGAGCAAGAGGGGCCCATCTTCTTATTTTTCCTATTACAGATACAGCCTCCTCCCAGAAAACCACTTTAGATGAAGAAGGAATAGGGGCATAATAGTTTTGATGGGGGGGGGGCTGGTGATTCCTGGTTATGGCTAGCAGTATTATTAAACCACAATAAAGGATTGTTATCAGTAATTACTGATATCATTCCTTTATAAATATGGCCCTTGATATCTTTTGAGGTGTCCCTTATTTGCAGCCTTTGCTATCTATATATGGAGGTCATTTTATTCTTCACTAGCGCTTGGTTGCATTTTTTCTTTTTGTGCACAGTTCCACCCATATTGTTTCAGCCGTATCATTTATACCCACAGTTATTTCATCTTCTAATTATGGCTTATGGCTTGTTTAACATAATTACATACTCCCCCTCCTTTCTTATTTTTTTTTTAATAATGTCAAAACAAGGAGTAACTTCTAAATTTGCTGCTGAGTCATGTGAATTATTTACCCATTTTCTAATTCTGTACATTTTATTCACAACTTGGTAAGAAGCATCTAGGGCAAATCCAGGGCAAACCCAGGGGTGAGGACCTAGTGATTTAGGTCCTCACCCTGGGTTATATCAGGGGAGGTTGTAGTGGTGGTTTGGGGCAATACGCAGGACATCCGCGCATGTTTTTTACATTTTTCTTGCTACCAGTACCTTGCAGAGTTCAGTCAGAATCATAATGAAAAAGAGAATAATCTTCTTTATTAATATACCGAATATTAGAGCTTTAGATTTTACATACATAGCTACACAGTTACCTGTATTTTGGGTTGAAAAAATTATCAATGACCCCCGACTGAATGGCCGCTTCGGATGACAAATTACCCATACGAGACACGGTTATCTTCTGTCATGAGTCGATCGCACATGTGTATGAGACTTAACACCTGCTGCAGTAGGGAAATACTGTGAGGCGTTTGTGTTTTACACCGTGGTTGCTCAAACTCAATTTTGATAATCTATCCTCATAACACAAATACAATCTATAGGCCATATATATAAAATCGCAGTATGGCGGTCATTACAATTATCGATAAGGGCACGGTATCACTAAAGATTCTTTATAAATATGGCCCATACACTAACAAATCCTAGTCGTGCAGTAAAAATGTTCCTATTGGACTGATGATCATACAAAAATCCATGCACAAAACGAAGATCGTCGGGATATTCAGATATCATACGACTGTGATTGCCGCATTTATGGGCCCCATTAGCCATTCCTTAAATCAATTTAATGTCTCAGACCCTGCCCAATTCCTTGATTTTCTTTGTTTGGACTGGTGACCAAAACTGCGCTGCATACTGAAAAAGAGGCCTTACAAATACTATAAATAGAGGCAGAATTGTTCTTATATAGAAAAATACTTTATTTGCTTTAGAAGATATTGCCTAAGACTAAAGCTTGCCATACATATCTGATGGGATTTGTTGAACTGTGGCGCACCGCAATCTATATATCTGAACTGAAAACTGACGTTGGATGATCATCAGCTACCTTTACTACAGTACAATGAGCCGATAGCATTGAACTGTGGATGGGCACATTGAACAATCATTCCATATAAGGAAAATATGGAGCTCTATTTCCTGTGTATTTGCTCTTCTGAATCAATCAGATTCAGATGAAATCTGACGTAATATTGCCACGGAAGCTGCATTTGTATGACCAGCTTTAGTTACAAATAGAAGATCTGCAATCACAGAAATTACAGGAGGCTCACACTGGTTCATTCCAAATCCAAGAGAAGGGGCGCTGCAGGGAGGAATGGGGAGGCGGTTGCATGGCAGTGGTTTTGCGATTCTTTAAAGGGGCATGTCCAGCCCTTCTAAAAAATTTAATATATGTAACCCCTGATGTGTTGAACTCACTGGGTCCAAATACTGTATGTTCCCAGGCTCAGGAATCAGACTTACAAATTCCACGATCCACCGGCTCTGCCTCTTCTGCTGCTGCAACATGCCCTTTACATTCACAGGCAGCAGCGGAGGCTTGATCGGTAATGACCTTAAGCCATTTGCCATGACATCACTGTCATGGCCGTGACTGGCAGCTTTGCCTGAAAGCAGAAGGGAGCTGCTGTGGTGGATCATGGAATTTGTAGGCCGATTCCTCAGCCTGGTAACATATTTGGACACAGTGTGTACAATGCATCTGGGGTTTTGGGATGTCCATACATATCATATTACATTTTTTATAGAAGGGGTGGACATGCCCTTTAAAAAATCGGGATTTTTCCAGTTACAGGTAAGCAATAGAGGAATACAGAAGTACAGTCAGCGTTGACAACAGCACCACCACCATCAACTAGAGGGCAGAATGTGTCCTTTTAATTTAGTAAATATATGGACAAAGATTAGCTGCAGCTAATTAGAAGAATTTGCCAGGGGTGTGTGGAAGTCCTATGTTGTCTGCGGCAGGTTGATGCATGCTTTTTGGTGCTGCCCACACCCCAAAGATATGAGACTATAAATATTCTGCAAGCACCCAAAAGTCCATGGTGTTGTACTTGTGTACTTAAATTTGAAATTGCTCCATGTTGCCTAGTTGAGAGTGTTTTCTGGGAATTAGAAATTTGTTATTAAAGGGTATCTCCGCCTAGAATTAAAACTTTTTCTATAGTCCACATCACCCTAGCCTACCCCCAACCACCAAGTTTGTTTTTTAAAAAAAGAAGCAGAAATGTACTTACAGTCCTTCATTCCCCCGGCGCTCTGTACCCAGGGCCGGACCAGAAGCCAGCCAATGACAGACTGCCGGGGGAACAAAGCAATATAAGTACATAAGTACATTTCTGCAGTTTTTTTTTTACCAAATGAACTTGGCGGTTGGGGGTGGGCTAGGGTGCCCTACATTACAGAAAAATGGTTTTATAGGTAGGGCACCAAGCAGCAAAGATGGATCCAGGAGGATGGAGGGGAGACGGCTCCCCTACACATGCCAGAAACCGCTCAGAGGACAAGGAAGCAGCAGGGGCCGGATGACTCACAGACAGCACCTACTCTTCACTGTCTGGGACTTTAAACAGGTAGCTGAGGAGTAGCTGAAGAGTAAGGTAAGGATTTTTAACACAACACAGTGGGGCCAGTAGTGGGTTACATTTTAGTTTTGAGGATAAGAAAGGACTTGGCATGTCTGTTTTAAGCTGTAAAAAACTATTACAGTTTAGTACTGGAACTATATTAGAACTGGATAAATAGTGTAACAAGTAACAATTGACAAATGTTTGTCACACTGAAGAAGGCACATTCCCTTTTAGAGGTAGAATTATTGTGGAACTGTAACTACACACCACTATTGATGCTGAGTAAAATGTTTACCAATAGAAACTGGTTAACTGGTTGTGCGACAACAAAGAAATCCCAATCCCCTTTTAGAAATCGACAAGCTGTGTAATCAATTTGGCTTGAGGAGACAAATTACTGTTCTTTTTTCTTTTTCTTCTCTTTTATTCTTCTGCTTTTTTGGACTGTATCTCCTCCCACAGTTTTTGAGCTAGAGACACGAAATTAGGTACAGTCATGTGGGAGAAGTATGCTATGTTCTAGCTAAGGAATTCTTGGAAGCTCTACTGCCAGGGGCGAAACTGCTGGAGCTGCGCAACACCCCCCCGCGCAGCTTTTTTACACCCCCTCCCCATCTCACCCCTATCCTAACTGGTACCTCAATCCCCTGATTTTAAAGAGCTGATAGTGTGTATGTAAATAAGGTGCGTGCGATCAGCTGTTGAAAATGTCGATACCAGACCAGCAGCAGTTGAAAACAGTTGATTCCGGTGTACACACATACTTTTAAAACCAGGGTATCGAGGTACCAGTCAGGAGATGAGTGGGCCCTGTTAGCCCGGGGGGCTGTAGTTACGCTACTGGTTACTGGCAAATTTCAAACATTTTTTCCTATTGACTATAATGGGTACAATCCCCCAATCGGAATATTTTGAGGTTTTAGGGTTATGTGATCTAAACCGTTAGTTTTATAGTCATAAATGCAAAAACACTCATACCTCCAACTAGACACAGGTACACACACCTACTGACCTACCCTTTCATTCCCATGGCAGCCATAATTAAAGGGTAACTATATTCGAAAAACAAATTTTAATCAATCATCAAAAAAGTTAGATTTATGGTCATACATGCAAATATATACCATCCAACACATACCTACTGACTTACCCTATCATTCCCGTGGAAACGATACTTAAAAGACTATAGTCAAAAAAATGAAAAAATGATCAATCATCAAAAAAGTTATTTTTATGGTCACAACTGCAAAAGCTGTACATACCCTCAAACCCGACACAGGTATACACACTGACTGACCTACCCTTCGATCTCCGTGGCAGTCATACCATAAGCATGCCAACCAAAAAGTTAGTTTTATGGTCATAAATGCAAATATATACCCTTAAACCCCACACAGGTACACACACTTACTGATGCCCCTTACCCACACCACGTTCTTCAGTTTCCAATACAATCATATACCAAAATCACCAAATGGGTTTTATACTTTATACTTTTACTTTCCCTTTCAAATTACAACCGCACACCTCTAAAATGTAGTTATGCCACATAACAGATACATTAGCTTGTACAAATTTTAGTATCAGTTTGATGTAAAAATCAAAAGGCGTCACCTGGACAGGGACAGTGGGGCACCTACACATGTCTGGTATCACTGAACACAGAACAATCTGAGCTTTGGAGTGTAATAGAAACTAGAAAGGGAAAGTTTTAAGTATAAACTTTGAATTTGGCTTGAAAGACGGCATTTTGGAATGCCGTAATAATAATAGTTTCTCAATAATGCCAATGATGAGGACATTGTTGTTTTTTACTATTCTTTAAATATGGCTGTCACATGAATTAAAGGCAGGTCAGTTGGTGTGTGTGTACATGTGTCAGGTTGGGGGATAAAAAACTAACTTTTTTGATGATTGGTCAAAATGTTTTTGTTTTTTTGTACTATACTTACCCTTTAAATATGATTGCCACATGAATGAATGGGTTCCTCAGTTGGTGTATGTACCTGTGTCAGGTTGGAAGTTAAAAAAACAAACTTTTTTGATTATTGATCAAAATTTATTTTTGACTATAGTTACCCCTTTAAGTATGTCTGCCACAGAAATGGAAGAGTAGGTCAGTAGGTATTTGTACTTGTGTCAGGTTGGGGGTTAAAAAAACAAACTATTTTGATGATTGGTCAAAATTTGTTTAATTGACTTTTGTTACCCTTTAAGTATGGCTGCCACAGTAATGGGTAAGTAGATCAGTAGGTGCGTGTACCTGTGTCTGGTTCGGGGTTTATGTCTTTTTTTGTGTTTACAACCATAAAACGATCTTTTATTGAGGAAAAATCTAAATTTATTTTTTTGACTTTAGTTACCCTTTAAGTATGTCTGCCACAGTAATGGATAAGTAGATCAGTAGGTGTGTGTACCTGGGTCTGGTTGAGGGGGTATGTTTTTTTTTGTGTTTACAACCATAAAACTATCTTTTATTGAAGAAAAATCTAAATTAGTTTTTTTGACTTTATTTACCCTTTAAGTATGACTGCCAAAGGAATATAGGGTAGGTCAGTAGGTGTGTGTACCCATATGAGGTTGGGAGTATGTGTTTTTGCACGTATGACCATATAACTAACTTTCATTGATGAATGATCAAAATTAGTTTTTTAACTATAGTTACCCTTTAAGTATGGCTTCCATGGGAATGGAAAGGTAGGTCAGTAGGTGGGTGTACCTGTGTCTGTGTGGGGGTTGGGGGTATCACCATTTGTATTTAATACCATGAAACAAACTGTTTTGAAATATCCACATTTGAGGATTGTTACCATTATAGTCTATGGGAAAAAATGTCCGGAAAATCGCAGATAACGCCGTAACGTTTCTGCAGGTTCCTTAGCTAGAAGATAGCACACTTCTCCTATATGCCCCGCACGTCTGTATTTCATGTCTCTAGCTCAAAAACTGTGGGAGGAGATACAGTCCAAAAAGTGGAAGAATAAAACAGAAGACGAAGAAGAAATCGAAAGAACAGGCATTTGGCTTTTTCAAGCTAAATTAATGATTGTAGTTGGAAATGGTGCTGGTGTGACAGGGTTAAGGAGGGGTGGGTGTGGCTAGACAGAGACATATGATCCATTTACATAAATATCTCCACCCTCCTCACAGACTTGATCAGTCATCCACCCCACTAGCAGGAAGGGAGGAGGGAAAGTTTGTGGGACAAAGTTACTGAGTGGCTCAGTGGAGGCTGCCATAAGGAAGCAATGGATGCACTAAAGTCTGCAGGAAGGGCCATTATGAGAAGTCCCAGCGTCGCCAAGCAGTCCTGGGGTGGAGGCAAGCACAAGAGTAAGTTACTGGGAGCAGTAACCGGGAGAGAAAGAGAGCTCTCTAGGGTCAGGGGAGTGAGAGAGCAGAAGGCACACTGTGGGCGGGCCTGCACTCTAAACCTACTTCCAGTATGAAGCTTGTTGATGATTAAACTACGTCTCCCAGAAAACAGTTCGGGTAATTGAGTTGAAATTTAAAGAGCTGCTGGCCATGTCTAGGTGCTAATCCTGCGATCGGTTGAATATTCAGAGTTGTGGTAACTGACTGTGTTTGCTTCACTCTGCTAGCACCATTGGAATCCGTGTCACGAGATTAACTCCCTATCTGTGTTATCTCTAGCCTGGTCCAGCAGAGCAAACTGGGGATTCGTTAAGAGCCTCACCTGAGTGGGGTTGTCTTAAACAGAACTTCAAGGCCATCCTGTTGCAGACCATTCATATCATACTATGTATCCCCCAGTGATGGGTGTAGGTCTGTGTTTGGTTTGATATATGTGTGGTTGTGTACAATGCTGTTGTAATTGTATCTCTATGTAGGTAGTATGGCCTTTTGTTTGAACATGTGATGTGTTTGTTTCAATGGGCAGAGAACCAAGTAAGGGTTATGGTAGTGGATGGAGCAGGCAGCAGCAAGTGAGAGGAGCTGTAACTTTGCTGAGTGTCTTGCTCCAGGCCATGAGATTGATACATCACACTGCAAACTGCTGCCTGTCTAACCTGCAGGATTGCTTTACCTTAATTCCCATTTCTTGGATTGCACTGGTTCCATGGAAACTGGACAATCTGGAACAATGTCTGCAGGTTCTAAACGTTACTGATCATGTCAGAGAAAGGCAAACTGTACTTCATGCTGTGATTTTCTCTGTGCACAGGAGGTACCACTGCTCTAACTGTTATCACCTGCAGATACTGTTGTGAGTTTGCTGCTATAAACTAGAAAATTTTCCTGGCTATCAAGGCCATACATCGGTTGAATTTTTTTTTTTTTTTTTACCTATTGGATTGAAAAAGACAAACCTGTGTACTTTTTTTTTTTTTTTTTTTTTTTTGGTTCAATAGACTGTCTATCAGGCAATTTATCGAACAGGAGGTGATTGAACCCATATTAGTAATTTCAGATGATCCCATCTGGCACAACATGGTGTAATTAAAGGACGTCAAAGTTCATGTAAAGCGTGCCTGCCAGTTTGCGCTGTGATCTGCAAACAAAATAAAGGTGATCGCCACCCACATTGTTATGCAGTGTGCTGCCATTCTCATGCGCTAATATGCAAGGGTGCAATTTTAGAATTGAGAGCAACTGTGGATTATACTCTGTGGTTATAGTAAACATGTTTTGACACCGTGAATTACATATAAGCAAAGCAGTATAACTACTTACACAAAGTTTACAAAAACCCAAACACCAGAAGGTGCTAGCAAGTTTTGTCCATGAGGTACCTCGATTACTTTTAGATAAGATTTTGCAAAATCAAACATCCTATACTTTTTGATTTCCAGGAGGTTGTCCAATTGGAAGTGCACAGGGTAGTCTGTACAAGCTACCAACAAATATAGTGAGGACCCAGACTTAATCAAATGCTGCTTAACACGTTGCATGCCAATAAGGAGTATTGGAAATGGAGATAAAGATTCTATTGCCTCCTGTGTGCTCACAGAAGAAAATTACCCTCTTGCAGATAGATGTCTGAGAGCCCATCGAAAACCAAGAGATAATGGGTTGGTGGAATGCATGCAAACTGCAGGGTGGTTATGGGTTATGTTGCCGGCAATGTCCTTTCTCAAACTGACAATGGAAGTATTTTATAATGTGTGGCAAATAACACGAATTGTGCAATTTTAATCCCCTTTTTCCCCTAGCAGCTGGTGAATATTTTTAATGTTGTCTGTCTGAGGTTAGTTGAAGTTAATTATATTCTCAGGCTTGAACATGCCTACTGTGTAGTATACATATTACAGATGTATCTTAAGAGACCAGTTATATAGTTTTTTAATACAAGGGCCAACTTTTTTTTTTTTTTTTTTTAAACAGAAAGTCAGAACCCAGCCCGACTGAAGGGATTTGAAACTTTTTGCCCTTAAGGAGAGGTGGGTGTGTCTAGACAGACATATGGTACATTTACATATTTCCACCCTCACAGACTTGATCCACCCCACTTACAGGAAGGGAGGAGGGAAACTTTGTTGGACAAAGTTAGATTAGCTCAGTGGACCATAAGGAAGCAATGGATGCACTAAAGTCTGCAGGAAGGGCCATTATGAGAAGTCCTGGGGTGGTGACAAGCACAAGAGTAAGCTACTGGGAGGGGGGGAGCTCAAGGTTTAGAGGGAGATAGAGCAAGCTACAGGTATAATGTGGGCAGGCTTGTAAACCTTTTAAGACCTGCGTGAAGCTTTGATTTCCCATAAGACTGTTCAGGCACTTGAATTATGTTTACATACTAGATGAATGATTGCTGACTTGCTATGACTAGTGTTTCCAAACCAAGCCATGTGTTAGTGATTAGGTGCATGTCCTGTCCTGGGATAAAGCACATACTACAGGGTTTTGTTGTGGTATATTATATATAAACACAGCAATAGAACAGATGCGGAGCACTCTTAGGTTTTTTTTTTTGTTTTTGTTTAAAACTCAACTTTTATTTTATCCAAGTCGATGCATTTAGACTACTCCTAGCCGTCGTCAGGACTTACAGGATTCGTCACTTCATTTTCCTTTTAACAGGTAAGCAGACTAAAATAATCCCTTGCCTCAGTACCCATGTGGTTTATTTCATTGCTTGTCCCTGCGGTCTCTATTATGTGGGTAAAACTTCGACCACTGTTAGGGACCACATGGCTAACCATAGGCTTTCTATCTGTATGGCCTTGAATGGGAGCTCTAATGTAAAGGGGGGCAACACAGGTGATTTATCAGTATGCAGGTATAGTTTATTTATAATAATAATAAGTTAAGCACTGATGAAGGCGCTCAGTGTAGCACCGAAACGTAAAAAGCACCTTCATCAGTGTAGCACTGAAATGTTAATAAACAAAAACGATTAAGGTGTGTTCAGGACATATTCTCTTTAATATATGATGTTCTTTGATCGTTATGTACGGTACATTGTCTCTTACTCTGTACATTGTATTTTGTAGTGAGTTTGTATTATGATGTTTGACTATACATACATGAGAAACCAGGTGCATTTGTACATTATACATATATGGGAAATCAGCTCCTTATGTATGTCACTACAATACTTACCACGGACATGATAAATGTAGTTTTTATCGTGCACTGGTTATAGGGTTAAGTTAGAAGTGGGTGGTGGTGTGGGATTGTCAGTGGGTGTGTTTTTATCTATTTATGGTTATTTCCTATATGGCGTATCCTGACGACAGCCCCATGTGTGTCGGCTGAAACGCGTTGATCTCTGTGATTTTTGTAATACATTTTTTAATTTCCTAAGTCCATGGAGTGCTCCGTATATCTGTTACTGTTAGTTACCATTGGAAGCACCCGGGCCGTGTAAAAGGAGTAATGAGGGACGAGTGCATCCGATCACCCAGGTGTGTTGAATTGAAAGTTAACAATCACAATATAGGTGTTAATATCAATAGATATTAATCGTCCCATTAGTCAAATCAATTATATTTTATGCTGGCCATACAGATTTTTATCGCTTTAGACGAGTGATTTAATCCAACTGTACACTCCAGCAGTTTTTGACTGGATTTAGGCTGAGGCCACACTGCAATGCACCCAATTGCGAGCATTATTGCACATGCAATTTCTGTGCATTGTCTCGTGTTTGCGCATGCATTCTTTTGTAATTTAATATTAGAAAACCGCATGTGTTTGCGCAAAGAAATGGTGCGTGCGCGTTGGTGTGGTCTAGCCCTCATTCCGTTTCTTGGTTTTTTTTTCTTGCCCTCCTCTGCGCCCTGTTTATGTTCATTCTTATGCAACCTCGCATGTAATCATCACAGCACGTTATTACTTGTTACTCTGTCACAGGTGTCAAACTTGCGGCCCTCCAGATTTTTGAAAACTACAACATTGCAAACAAGGAATGCTGGGAGTTGCAGTTTTCAAACATCTGGAGGGTCGCGAGTTTGACATCTATGCACTGCACTACTTTGACCCATTTATCTTTATGTGGATTGTTACAAATTGTTGTGAGGCTTATTTATATTTGTAAACAATGCTGCTAGTCTAAAGGCTGATTTTATGTACATAAAATTGTACATTTTCCCATTCTTATCACACGACATTAGATCGTAAAATCGATCATAATTACGATCGGGAAAGTCTGTTTTTAAAATGATTGTAGTGTTTTCTAAAGTTCCGATTAAATGTTAATCTAATGTAACCTCACAATGGAAGACATTCGACATTAATCACAAAACAAATTGAATGTCGAACAATATTTATTGTACATCTTGGTACAATTAACATTGTACATCTGTCTATCAAAGTATCGGTCGGTTTAAGATCGTAATTACGATCGGAATAGTGTATGGCCACCTTTAGGAATCCATATTGTACTTCTATGTGGGTCCAAGCAAACTTCTGTGTTTAGGAATGTGGATTATTTTTAAAGATTGTGGGAATAAAAATTCCAAATTTTCCATATAATAGAAGTAATGAATAACCATTTTGTCTCTGTTCCCCGGATGCACAGTGTTGCTATGTAAAATAAACATCCTTCCTATTATATAAAATAATTTGTACGGTAAGTTTAAACTGGGATATACAGTAAAAATAGTAGGAATGGAGTAAAGATTGGATTAAGGTATATGAGGCGTATTATTTTGAGAAAAGCAGCATTAAATATAGTAAGTAAAGTAGGAGAGTAGAATTGAATAAGTTACTTGCTCTTAAGCTAGCCATATAATTGGCTATTTATCTCAGATCAGATTTTCAATTATTTTGGCTATCGAAAATTTGATTTGAAGGGCCGTTGGAAATTTTCCCCCTAGTGCCTCCCATCTTCTGTAGATTTTAGGTAGAAATCTGCAGAAGATGGACTAAACTGAAAAATTCCACTTTGCCCGATTTTCACTTTTCCTATAAACCAGTCTATATCGTCGATCGTACAATGTAGTGTCAATATCGATGCTGAGTATGGGAGGCTTAAGTGAGATGGTATATGTGAAATTGTTTTGTGTTTTAGCCAATATAAATTTTGTGAATTGCTTATGGGTAATAATATAGTCGCAATAGTGGTATTTAGCAACCAGTCTCTTTACTTTTAGTAGGAGCTATTATGGTAGTTTTATAGTGTAGACTTTGCTTAGTAATTGATCAAGGACTACATTATTGGCTGGAGAAATCCTGTAGCTCCATGTAGGGGGACACATGCACATAACCGCCCATCCAGACTGATGATGGTTTCATATGCAATAAAGAGGGACTGCAAGTAGCGTAGAAACATTTGGCATTGTGCAACTAATATATGATGTACAGTTCAGTACTAAATATACAGTGTGCTATAATAAAAACAGGTGGTTTAATGAAATATTGGATGTTCACACTACTACAATTCCTACCAAATCCTGGACCCATTTTCTTTTTTTCAGTGTTTCTTTGTTTGACTTCTTTGTATAGACGGTAATTTTGCAATAAAGGTGGCATAAATTCAGATTTGCCTTTTTGTTTTTTCTCCCCAATTAAAAAAAAAACAAAACCTGCCAAGTAGACTTTTTGTGTCCACACATAGTTAAGCATACACGCAAATCTACTTTTGTCATCTACTAAAGCCAATAATACATGCACTTAAATTAATTACAGGTTATTTCTACTTGTGAGGTTAAATACAATGTATTTTCTCTGGTTGACAATGGTAGTATTTTATGATTTATGAACTGGTGCTCCATTTGTTGGTTTGTGTGGATATTTTTACTGTTTTAAAGGGCATCTATAATGGGAAAAGGAACTTTTTTTTTTTTTTTCTTTCTAACCATGTGTTCTATAATTTCCCACAACCCCTAGAGTGTCTTCACTTTTTTAAGATTCCCTCTCTGTCCTGAGATACACCAGTTAGAAGCAGAGCAGGATTATTCACAAGGTAACCTTAGGCACCTGCCTAGGGCCCAGGAAACTTCTGGGGGCCCAGCTTCAGAAGCAGTAACAAAATTACAGTCTATACAATATATGTAGGAAAAAAGGGGGCCCTAAATGATGGCCCTGCCTTGGGCCCCATATAATCGTAATCCATCTCTGGTTAGAAGAATACGTGATTGCATTCCTCTACTCCTACTTGTACTGTCAATCAAATCCCTGTGACATGATTCCCCCCTCCCTGCTCTGTAATTAACATAGAGCTAACAGCATTGGCATGGGGGAGAGAGGTAGCTTTGATGGTAGATATAAGGCTGCACTTGACCCCCCTTCTTAATAGCTTTCACTGATTTGATGATGGGTCACAAAGTGAGAGATCTTAAACTGTACCGTTCTCCTTCTTCTGTGTCTCCAGGACAGCTTGCTTTCTATTGGCCACTGTGCGTGGGTGTGTTTTGCCACTGTGCGTGGGTGTGTTTTTCAGGATGTTGAACTTTTAACTCCTACTGCACATGATAAGCTTGTCGGTTAGCCAGAGTTGAGACATGGTGGAGGTATCAGAGGGGAGGGGGAAAGGGGGGAGTGCTGCACACAGATTTGACACCATGGTTAAACAGAGTCACTGATAGAGATAGGATTAAGGCAGCACAGAGTACATGAATTTAACTTTGCAAAGGGGCAATATGTTTTTTTTCACTATAGATGCCCTTTAAGGTCTGGTACATAAAGGTCGACTACAGCCCTATTGCTCCCTCCAATATTTTAAAAGGGCTATAATTTAAAACGCAGCATAGTTTTGCTGATTTTTCTACCAAATAGGGACCTGGAATTACTATAGTAAAAATAATCATTTGAAACCAGACCATTAACCTCCAGTTTTGGTTGTCATCCCAAGTGTACATAGAACTTGGTTGTTACTTGTGGGGAAACATTAGCAGGGCCAGATTGGCTCATCAGGATACTAAGGAAAGTACCAATGGGCCCACAGTCGAAAAAGAGATTGAACATTCAGGTGTGGGCAAGCCCCAAGAGAATTTTTTGCAATACATTTCTGTGCATTTGCAATATTTACTGGGTTCCAAGACCTGTTTATTATTGGAGCACATGCAAAATTGAATTTTAGCATACATAGTGGAGCTAGTATAGTTGCATTGGCAATAGTCTGACTTCAAAACGTAATCCGAATTGCATAAATCTCCCAACAGCCCAGTCCAACATTGAACACTAGTAGGAGCGATATAGGTAAAAATGAGCAAACACTACCCCCCCATGTGAACATCGAAAAGTTTGTTGAACCTAGAATATTTAAAATTTAGTGGATTCATATACACCAAGACCAGGCACTAACCCAGAAGAGGGATGAGTGCAGATAAAAATGCCAAACAGGTTTCGTCTTCGTTGTCTGACTTTCTCAATGGAAACTGATGCAAACTTAAGTTTGCTCAGGACATTCCCCTGTGGTCCACAAGACAGGCGCAGTTAGTGCTCATTCTCCGCAATTGTTTTTTTCCAGCTCTGCACTAACTGCCATCTTTCATGAGGTACCTCAGGCCTGTCTGTGTGGGCATTGCTGGGCACATATTTACAACTTGTGAGCTAGGCATAAGAGCAACTTCTATGAACAAATCTTTGTGGATTTGGCATGAAGGCATGTTATATGTACCAGTCTGTGTGGGCTGGGAATGAGGGCATCTTATATTTACAAGTCTGTATGGGCTGGGCATTTTATATTAACACGTTTGTGTGGGCACTTGAATTTACCAGTCCACCAGCCAGTGATAAGTCGGCCCACCACGGACAATGACAATAAAAGAAGTTTCATTGAATAGCTTTAAAAGTAGGCTGGAAAAGTTTCTAAACCTAAAAAAAAAATAGAGACTCGATATACAAATAGTCCTGGTTGATCTAGGGATACTTTCAGATTGCCATTTTGAATTGGGAACGATAACACCCACCCCCCCCCCCTTTTTTTATTTTTTTTATTTTTTTTTGAGGTTTTTTTTTTTTTTTTGCCTTCCTCTGGATCAACTGTTGGGTAGTTGGACTAGATGGATAGATGTCTTTATTAAACCTCCATTACTTTGTAGTAACAATGTAGTTTGGCACACTAATATTACTTTACAGTAGCAAATTGTCCTGTCTGCCTCATGGTAAAGCCAACCCCATGATTAGCAAATGTGTTATTCTTTTCGCAGCGACGATCACCAGGGAAAGGCCGGCTAACTGATTTAACCCACTGGACCAGCTTGTGGATTGTGTTGTATATATGTTTTTAATTGCTTGGTAACTTAAAAATGTTAAAGGACACTTATTGCCCCTCTACCCCCCCCCATTGCTAAAAGCCATGGTGAAGACCTAAACCGCTAGGTACTCACTCTTTGTGTCTTGCCTTATTTTGACGTACAAAGCTTCTATAACTTACTTCCAAAAGCAGGTTCCTGACAAGCTCCTTCACTGATCAGACGACGTGCTCTGATCAGCCCTGCCATAATCCAGGACTATAGCAGGGGAGCAAGTAGACTTTGCAGGACTCGTTTGAAGGAATTGAGTTAGACCCAGTGGTAAGGATCCCACAGTTTAGGTCCCCCCCTGGGTGGGTACTTTTTAGGGGGGAATTTCAAAGGTATAATTGCCCTTTTAAAAGGCTTTTCGAACTTTAGCTTTAAAAGATGATGATCTTGTTGTCTTGCATTTCTGTATGTTATGTTGCACACCCCTTTCCCTTGATAGATGATCATGTTTTCTTGACTCGGCAATAGGTAAATGGTATACCTTTAATTTTGTTCTACATACAACCTAATAAAACTGCTTTTTTTTTTTTTCCTAACCAGGACTAACAAAGGAATTTCAGTTATGCTGCTAGCTACCACAATTATTTAAATATTTTCACTGAATCCCCCTCGCATTCCTTGCAATAATAGCTGCCAGCAAAATAGAAGAAAAGTAATCTGAATGATAGTATGGGGATTAGCAGTTTTGTTTACACGCTTATTAAATTTAAAATTCCAAGAAGAAAGAAAGAAACTTTAGACAATTTTAACAATAATGTATCTGGGCATCTTGTTCAAACTAATATTTGACAATGTCTGTTTTGGGTATCATTCTGTAGTAGTAATGTACAGAGAGGCCAACAGTCTTTTCTTTTGTTTAGACATAGCTTTATCTGACACACGCCTTAAAGCAGCCCACACAAGAATGCACCAATTGAACTACACCACCATGTGCCATTCAAGATGAAATTGGTTCGAGATAATGTAGCAGCTGAAAAAGGCTAAATGGTCCCTTTTGTTCACTAGACTGCTCAATATTACCAGGCAATAGGCAATCTATTGAACAGGTGCCAGACACAGAACTGTGTTTTTTTTGGGGGGGGGGGGTTGTCTATTTTAATCAAACTTAATATAAAAATCCACCTCATGAGGGTTAATTTTGCACATATCTTAGAGTGGGAAACTGCAAAACCCTGTCTATCTTTAAGAAAATTGGCTCTAGTAGGTCTGGTAGCATTTTGGAAATATTTTGCATTCCTTCCCATAAGAAACAACCCATAGTAATTGGTAATTATAAATTTGTCCTTTATGTAAAATATTGTTCTGGCGTAAATTAATTTGTAAAAATGGGCTGGGTCAATGCTAGTAGCTTAAGGCTAGGTCTCATTTTGGATCATGTTTTGAAATTTGATTTCACTGGTGGGAGCTCGGGCATGTAATGGCCTATTGGAACAGCCCCACTACATGCACCGTAAATATAACTCTACAAGCAGAAACTTTAGTGTCCTTTCCCCTTGTTACAACTACAATAATTTAGAAAGGACTTGTTTCTGGCATTTTTTTTACAGTCTTGGGGAAATCTAGACAAGCAATACCCCTTACCCCTCGAGTGTTTTTTTCCTATACATGCTCACAAATCCTGCCGTAAAAGGGTACTCCACGAAATACAATAAATTTTTATTGCTTACCAACTGGTAATTGACAACTCTTCATATTCAATGTTTGCATTTTAGGGTAATGTTATCCTTCTTACCATATTGACACAATAGATTCCAGCACTATAAAAGGAGTTGACAGAATGGTCGAGCAATTTCATTTCTACAAAACTGCTAACATAGGAAGAGTTGTAAAACTAATGTGAAGCCAAAATCTTTACGTGTCTGTAAAGAAAGTGGATGATTACGATGCCCATCGATGGGATTAATCAAGCTTCAGCAGGGTTGTATCACCTTCCAAAATAACTTGTGAAAATTTTGTTTTCTCTTTAGAGCTCCCTGAAAACTGGACTGATACTAGGGAAACTCTCTTGGATGGAATGCTATTTAATCTTAAGTATTTGGGAATGACCCTGGTGGAACAACCAAAGGGGGAAGAGATGTCTGCAGCTGCAGTAAAGAGAATTGTGGCAACTGTAAGTTTGTTGCATTTGAGATTTTTGGGATCTAAAAATTTTTTGTTTTGTTTTTTGCCGGGAACATTGAAGTAAAACTATTAAAGGAAAATTAATTATTTTATGTAGTAGAATGTTTTGGGTAGATCTCCCTGTTCCCCTTTGTAGAGATTGTTACAAATTTTATACAATACTATGTCAAATTTTTTTTTTTTTTTCAACTGTAGCATTGTTAGAATAAATATCCTGCACTAGTATTTATTCTAATAAGCATAATGCACAATTTCAGTGAGTCTAGGCACATGAAAGCCAATATGATGTTCACCTAAAGGAAAAATATCAATACAACAATGTTAACTTGCATTTACATTTTAAGATCCTATATAAGGATAATTGTTTTTTTTTTCAGTTTAACAAATGTACATATGTGTGATAGGGAATGATTTCATCTTTTTCTTCCCTGTTAAAGGCCAAGGCAAGTGGGAAAAAACTCCAGAAAGTTATTTTGAAAGTATCACCAAGAGGAATAATACTATATGACAGCGTAAACAACCAACTAATAGAAAATGTTTCAATCTACAGGTGAGTTCTATAAATCTCCTTGGCTTGTGCTGCAAGGAAAGAGTGTATGTACTCTTTAGCTATGTACCAGCAGCAGGGTGGCTCAGTGGCTAGCACTGATGCCTTGCAGCAATGAAATCCTGAGTTTGAATCCATGGACACATCTGTATGGATTTTCCCCCGTGCTTGTGTGGGTTTCCTCTGGGCACTCTGGTTTCCCCTGCAATTCTAAAGACCTACTGATTAGGTTGTATGTGTCAAATGTGCTTAGATTGTAAGCTCTTCTGGGTATGTTCCTGATGTGAATGTATAAATGTAATTGTAAAGATGTGCTGTATAAATCCACAATAATACCAGGTTACCTCCATATAAATGTGTGTGTATGAAATAAAGGTAGCCTAAACCATATAAATGCAACTGGTACCATTGTTGCAGTAGAAATACCTTCCACTGTACAATGACACAGCTCCTCAAATACTCACTTTTCCTATATATGTCCTTTTAAATACTTAATTTAAAAACAATATCCTTAAGTACTGGCAGTTGGTGTTTGTAGATTTCATTTGGGCTCAATTATTTCAGATGTAGTCATGGGCAAAAGTGTTTTTGCAACATTAGTGGCTTCATTTTTTGTGGTGACGTTGTATAGATTGTGGAAACATAATAATGCATTGATTGTAAAGAGCTTTATTGGCATAAAAAGTTTAACTTTATCACAAATTTCCACTTCACTTTATTTTGTCCCTCTTACAAAATTATCAGCTAAAATATAATTTCAGTATAATCATACCTGCACAAACTAAAAAAAACAACTGAAATCAGTTTTTCTGATTGAACATTAAAGGGGAAGTTCAGTGCAAATACATATGCTTTTAAGAAAAAGAGCAGTATTTTTCTATCCCAATGACCTTACCCTGCCCATTTAGTATTTTGTCTGTATATAAATGAAAAGCTTCTGAAATACTGACTTCCTGTTTGCAGGACCCCCTAATAGAGACCGTTTTATGGTCTTGCCCTTGACTCGGTGCCTGGGTTGATTCAGTTGCTCAGTAGAGATCTGAGCATCTTTGACCCATCCAACAGCCAATCAGTAGAAATTACTTTTAGGAACATTCCAAGGATGTGGTGCATCCTGGGAAGAAGGACTGTTAGGAGCTGAAATGTCAGTCCACTAATGTCAACAGCAGGGAATAGCAAGAGGTATAAATTTAACGGATTTTTCAAAATGTAATGTAAATGAATGTAATAACTTTCCCTTTAAGGGCTGACTGATTTGAAATAAAAGTGGTACTAAATGTATTTGGAGGTATGCTTTAACACCACGAGTCCAAAGAAAAACAACCACCCTTACTTCAAAATGGCATCTGATGCAAGGGTATTGCTGTTAAGCATAATGCACCTGAAAAACATTTCTTGAATCATTAAGAACTAAAAATGTTAAAGGTTTAAATGTTGTGAAACTTCAGGATATCGAGTAGTGTACAGGACAGTCTACTCCTGAGTAGGGATGAAGTCCATATTTTCGATTAATTGTCTAATATTTGGGAACTTTAAAAAACTATTGAATAAGAGAGCCCTTGTTTTCCCAATCTCTTTTTTTTTTTTTTTTTTTTTTTTTTATCACTGTCCTTGCTGACATTAATTAATGTGGTCCAAATTTCAGTTCGTTCTCTGCAGTGTATAGGCCTTAACACATTTCCTTTACAGATCTATTTCTTGGAAGAAATGTGAAAATATGTTTGTCTCCTATGCAGGATATCCTATTGCACAGCTGATAAAATGCATGATAAAGTTTTTGCCTACATTGCGCAGGGCCAGCAGAATGAAACCATGGAATGTCACGCATTTCTCTGCACAAAGCGGAAAATGGTTTGTATGGTTTTGAATGGTTTTTTTTCAATATAGTAGTAGTTGAAAATCTTACCATGAGTTGGTGTGTGGGCTTAGTGGATTATTTTTTATTTACGATCATTGATCAGCATAGAATGACAGTATATGATTTGTTTTAAATAGTTTGTTGCACATTTTTCAATACCCTTATATAACTTTTATATTTTATGCAGGGAAGCATTCTGTTGTCCCTTTGAATTGTGCTTTAATTAATAAAACGTATATTTGGCCAATTAAAAGAAACCCTTCTTTTAGAGCCCTGCAATGCTGAAAGTTACCCCCTTAAGCTTTGTACACACGGTGAGATTTGCGCCAGTGTAGCTTAGCCCTTTTAGTGGAAATGGATTCAATTTTATTGCCTGTTATTTTATCTCCATAAAGCCATTTACTGCTACACACAGGTTAAGCTAGTTAGACGTGCAATTTTGCACGCAATGTGTGACTTCATAGTATTCTACAGTTTCTCTCAACGATTTGTTTGTGTATGTGCAGTCCGTATGGCGTTGATATGCTAAGAACAATTATTAGATGATTGTCTAATCTGTATCAAAACAGAATAGCCAACCAGCCTGTTTTGATCTATGGATTAAGGGAGGGGTAGAATGCCCTGACATACAAATCACTGGAAAAACTGATAATCAATCTGTTTTAACATAATAGGGTACGAATACCTTTTTCCATTTAATGAAGAAAATTTTTTTATTTTTTTTATTTTTAAGGCGCAAGCAGTTACGCTAACAGTAGCTCAGTCATTCAAGGTAGCGTTTGAGTTTTGGCAAGTATCCCGAGAAAGTAAGTTTACAATAGGCAATGTACTATATTTTTTGTTGTACTATGTTATGCTATGCTTCAATTGCCCCATTCACACTGTCCTTGTCTGTCTATTGTGAGTGAGACAGATCTGTTTCACCGCTTTTTCTCCTACTGTCTGGTGTCTTGGCTTTACTTGTTTCCACTTATCATGCTTAAAGTTGCATTATACTCTTCTAAACTACCCCCTTCTAATAATTGTATTCAGAACAAAAACTTAAACTGGTCCTCACTGCTGGGATTACCTGTAATTGGCTGTAATATTTGTAACCAGCTGGCACAGCTCTGCCTCAGTCCAGGGCCTGGTCAATGGCACAACATGCTTCTTTTAGAGCCATAGACTCCTGGACTAAGGACCAGTGAGCCCAAGTTTTTTCATATTGATGTTGCATTCATAAAATACTTCTAAGGCACTAGTAATAATATTGTGTGATTTCTCTGCATTTTCCACAGGAATTCTTTTTAGTGTTCACACTTGGGCATTGCGGTGCATTAAAAACGACTCGCTGTATGCAGCAATTTTATGCAGTAATTTAGTGTTACCATAGCATAAATCTACACCGGTGACAATGCAGGGGAACATCGCACTACATTGCAAGAGGGATATTTCCCCCTGAAAGCCTAAATCACTTGTTTACTACTAAAAAAAAACAAAAAACTTTTGATGTAATCATGTTGAGTAGATTTGGGTACACATGGGCAAATCTGTATACAATTAAGTGATCTAATAAAAGATCAATGTGTGATTAGCGCAGGGGAAATTACAAGCCTGCTAATTATTACTGACAAAATATTATTTTATTTATTTTAATTGGTCCTTTTGGAGATACTGCGCCAAAATGGTGTACTCCCAACCAAGGGAATATCTTGTAGGGGTGGGTACACACCACCAAGCCCCCCCAGTCAACCATTCACCACTGCCACAAAAGTAGCTGCAGAAGACTAGAGACCGCACAATTGCTCGTGACTTACCGGCATGTCATTCATTCAAAACATGACACACTGCTAATTATTCTGCCCCGACCTACCAATACAAGGAAATGTCAGGCAGCCAGAAAAATCTTCTCGTGTATAACCAGCCTTAAGGTTCCATACAGGGGTCAGTTTATCTCAGATGGTTTTTTTCATTTCAATTAGCTTGTTAGATAAAATGACTGTTGATTGAAATTGAATTGAACACAGAACCACACATGATTTTCAATTCTTTATAAATGCGGTTCCTTTCTAAATAGGATTCTCTTCCTATATGATTCTTTTCTAAATTATTCTTTACTATGATTTCTTTATTAATGCGATTCCTTATAAAATGCGATTTCTTTATTAATGCGATTCTTTACTAATGTAGTTTATAACTGATATTTCAAGTTTGCATGCTTTAATGCGATTGAATATAAATTTTCTGACCTGACCGATCAAATTTCGATCTATTCTACACTCCATATCTGTTACTTTTGGTTGATCTAATGCAAAAAATGAAATTGATTTTAAACAATCAAATTTACTAAACGATCGGGGAAAAAAATGGTTTTGTGTATGGCTAGCTTTAGTCTGTCTAAAGCCAGGATAGGGAGACATCTGCTTGTGTGTGCCTAGCCTTGGATATCTACTATTAAGGAAGGGTCCACTTTAGCTGTCCTCTCCAAACCATTTTCTGTAAAATTGCTCTGGTGTCCTACCAAATAAAATGTCTGCCACCCTTCTTTATGTTAATAAATTGTATGGGCCTAAACCATATAAAATAACATACTAGGCCCCTTGGATATGAGAGTGTAAAAATATATGTAAATTAAGTAGGTATGATTAAGCTTCTGCTGTTTTTACAGCAGAAAAAGCAGTGCACAGCCATATAACCTTTTCAGACAGGGTTTTTTTTTCCCCCCCCCATTATAGGTAAGGAAAAGAGAGAGAAATCTGGCTCTGATGGAGAAGGGACCAGTAGTTCCCAATCGGAAGGTTCCTCCAGTATTACCAGTCTTAAAGGAGGCAAGTCCAGAAAAAGTTCCTCTTTACAAAATGAAATATTTAAACAGTCTGGATTTTTTAAACATATTTTCATATTGCATTGGCATTATTTTTTTTTCCTGTTTTCACAGGAAAAAATCTCTCTCTCTGTCTCTGTCTCTCTCTCTCTGTCTCTCTGTGTTAGGTGCATCTGAAATGGAAAGAGATTTGGGGGTTCTGGTAGATAACAGACTTGGCTGTAGCAAACAATGCCAGGTAGCAACAGCTAGAGCTAGCAAGATATTGTCTTGTATAAAGAGGGGAATAGATTCAAGAGAGAAAAATATTATTCTCCCTCTTTACAAGGCACTGGTAAGGCCTCATTTGGAATATGCGGTGCAGTTTTGGAATCCCATATACAAAAGGGACATCTTGGAAATGGAAGCAGTCCAGAGAAGGGCAACTAAATTAATAAGGGGAATGGAGGGGCTTGAATATGCAGGCAGATTAGACAAGTTAGGGCTGTTTACATTGGAGAAGCGGCGGTTGCGTGGGGACATGATAACCTTATACAAATATATTAATGGCCCATACAGTGAACTCTCTGGTGCATTGTTCACTAATAGGTCATATCAGAGGACTCGTGGACATCCTTTAAGGTTGGAAGAAAAGAAGTTTCATCTTCAAGTTAGGAGAGGTTTCTTTACAGTGAGAACGGTGAAACTGTGGAACTGTCTTCCAGCAGAGGTGGTAATGGCAAGTTCATTGAATAACTTTAAAAAAGGCCTGGATAAGTTTCTAAAACTAAAGAATATTGAGAATTACTGGTATTAATGCATATAGATCTGGTTGATCCAGGGATACTTTCCGATTGCCGTTTGGAGTCAGGAAGGAATTTTTTCCCCCCTTTTTTAGCTGGGGTTTTTTGCCTTCCTCTGGAATAAACCTGTTAGGTAGGGTTAAAAAAAAAAAAAAAAAAAAAAAAAAAAAAGTGAATAGGTTGGACTTGATGGACGAATGTCTTATTCAACCTTAATTACTATGTTACTATGTTACTAGTTACTATGTTCGTTAGTGCACATTTCCGATACGGCCGTCACACATTGCCGCAGCGATACTTTTCCACAAAAACAAAAATTTTTTATAATTACTGCGAAAATAGCACTGTCATTGTGATGTTTGCAATGGCAAAATGGTGAAAATGGCGATACTTACAAATTTTTTATGACTAAAAGTTACCATTTAGTGTCGTGGCCAATGGCTGCTTCTCTCAACCATCCCTTCCCTCTCTGCCATATAGGTATATGTGCTTATGGTAGAGAAGGAGAGGTGTAGATGGCAGCAGAAAAGCTGTGGGTCACCTTTAAGCATTTTATTGGATATCGCAATGGCAGCTGTGGGTCACCTTTTAAGCATTTTATTGGATATGGCAATAAGTAGGGAAATGGCTATCTTTTTCCTTTCTCATTCCAGTGAAATACACATTCTAAAAATTGTAAATTTATTTCTCACTTTTTTATTCCTTGCCTGTCTCCCTCTTTATCTTTTATTTAAATTGATAAATGACCACATCAGGAAGTAGTCAAAGGTATATACAATCAATTTCCAATCAATCAAATCAGTACTGTAATGCTCTATGCCTTAAACCTGTTTTTTAAAAACAACTAATTTAATATCCAGTTGAAGAACTTGGATTGATTCAGTTTAATAATTGTTTATCGTAAGACATTTAACTAGGCTGACTGTAATCAACTTTTTGTTTAGATTATTGTGTTTTAAACATTCTCCTATACACTGACATAGAATGAAATTTAACAATTGGCCATGCTATTCATCATTTGTTTTATATTCTTTGTTTCCGGTGCTACAGCTACGGCAAACCTGTTGGATTTAGAGGAATGTGCCAAAGCTTTTGAAATAATAAATGCCCATGACAATCATTTTGAAGACCTGTTAAGAGAGAATGCATCCAATGAAAACAACAACATAGTTTGGGTCAGTGGCTATTTTTCACAGTTGTTTAGGACTAGGCCGTGTTAAAGTGCAGGCTAGTGTGGCCAATTGGTCTGGCCAAATTTGGTGCGCTGATGTGTGATAATCTGTTATACACTTTTTGGAGCATATGTGATCACCATCCTCTCAAATGTTGCTTATATCTGTGGACTTCTATTTAAGAACAGTGCAGTCTAGCAAATACACATGCACTGGAAGTCCCAGAATGTTGCTTCCAAATTGTGTTAATTTGCCATTATCTCATACCCTAAGAAGAATGGTTTCATGCTTTGTAGACAGAATATTCTTCTTACCAATATTTTTTTTTTTTTGACCAACTGCTTAAACATATTGAGCCAAATGAACCCCATATTCTTCAGATTTCAAGCTGAAATCTGCAGTGCAAGATGGGAAATGTCAATCCATTCTTCCAATCTAATTTTTGATGTATCAGGGGAAGACGGAATTCCCTGTCTATGTCCTGCTTTTGGATTCAACTACTTTTTTCAGGATTAAAGTATCTGCCAAAACAATGGAAATTTAGAGCATGATTTAGTTTACTAGTAAAAATCCCCTTCTAGTCTGCAGTACATTGGTCTAAAGGTGGCCATACAGTCTAATGATAATGGATAAATACCGTCGGGGAACAACTGGGTTTACCCATGTGTAGGGTCTCTTTCCGACTGATCATAGTGCCGTAGTCGTTTGAGAATGAAGGAAATTTTCCATCTGATATCTGCTCCCTTTACTTTAAAGGGGAACTGTGGTCTCCAGACAAGTTGATGAAAATGCCAGTTTCCTACCTTTAGAACAAGCCATCAACCACCTCTCTACGTGCTCTACAGCCCAAGATATAAAGAAATTACTGACCAGAAAGTTAATGGGTGGGAGGCTGACATGTGAGACCCCAAAGGCTTCTCCTACACATTACCAGCGGCAGAACACAGCCTCAGACTTCAGTGTGTGAGGGAGACAGGAAGTCCCTCACCCTCCCTGCTGTCTGAAGGTTCCCACAGAGAAGTTAAGGGAATCTACAGCCCTACCTTCCTACTGTGGAAAAACAGCCTTTTCAGGCAGAGTTCTTACTCTTTCTGAAAAAGCTTTTTCACATAGTTTTCTGTATGGAGGGGTTGGGTCTGAGTGGGAAGGGGGCCACCTGCGAGTGCGTAGGGCCACAGCACCCGCGAGTGCGTGGTCCATGGGGGGCTATAAGGGAAGGAGTCATGGGGAGCCTGCAAGGGGAGGAAATGAAACCGGGCAGAGTGACTGTTGCATGGTTTCAGAGCAGGAAGTGCAGTGGATCTGGTGATGCTGCTGCCATATCACAAAAAATTAAATATCTTCTAAACTATGCAAAAATAAAACAATGAAAGTAAATTGCAATCCCTATCAATTTACCTAAAGTCATTTTTGGACCACAGTTCCCCTTTTAAGTAAATGGATCCAATCGTACGGTGTATGGCCAAACATCTGACCGATCCGTATAGCGCGTATGAGGATCGGTCAGGTCGGTGTGTGCGGTCCCCACAGCATGTGTGTTATCTGTCGGCACACAGTCTGTGGAAATTGCATATATATGGCCACCTTAAACCAGGGATTACAAAAATGTGTGTTTGAAAACTTTCCCTTTGTAGTTGCTGGAAGTTGTATCTTTAAATCATCTGAAGGCACACCATTTGAGAACCCCTGCTCTAAACTCCCCTGTTGATGGTCACAAGTCTTCTAGAAGATTGCAGATACTGCAAGATACTCTAGTTGTTTGGATTTTTTCTTCTTCTAATATTTGTGTCCTTTCTTTTTAAATGTAGGAGTTAGATGATGGACTGGATGAGGCATTTTCAAGGTAATGTATTACCCCCCCCCCCCCATTGTAAAGATTTATAATGTGGAAACATCTAAACAGATGATTAAAAATGTGCTACTTTTTCACCATAGCTCACTGGTACAATACATTAAATATTAAGATGGAACATTTCAATTGGTGTAAAACAATGGTGTGGTTAGACTTTTGATTCTTCTGATCATAATAATGTAACTGGAACCCCTTTGTTTATAGTGTGCACAGCTAGTATAATACTGCATTGATTGTTTTTAAATGCATACAGTAGAAGACTGTGGGAGCTCTTCTTATGCAATACAAACACATAATGGTTTTATTTGTAAACATCTATGATATTTGAAGATATCGACCCATATATGTATCCCCTCCCCTGTCTCAAGCTCTGATTCCCTGGCTGTCACCCCTACCCTAAATACCCCCCCCCCACAAATGCAAATGTATTAAAGCCCAAGGAGTCATCATTGTAAAATGTTTATTAACAATGTATTACTATAAGATTTTCTTGGTATTGAAAATAAAACCAGATTTAGGCTGTTTAGAAAACAATATTACATTTTATTTATTTTTCTGCTCATAGGCTGCAGATCTAGAACAAATCCTCATGTCCTTGATATTGGACTGACTGCAAACGACCTTCAGTCAGAAGACGCTTATCTCCCTCGAACTGGGACAAAATAGATCTGAATCCTGCAGAAGGAGATGAGCTATTTATGTTCTGAACTTTTTCTTAAGCTAGCTGGCAATTTTCAGTGCAATAGTCCTACCTCCAGACCCTAATCAGTATTTCAAGAACAAAGAGAACTGCTGAAGTATGTCTTTAGGTGGGATTGTAAAACCAAAGCTTTATACACATTTTTTTTTTTTTTTTTTTTTTTTCCTTCATGAGCTCATCGACCAAGAAAAATCCACATTTCATTATAATGATGCTTTTTCTGCATCTTAAACTTTGAAAATACAACTGAAACACCAGCAGGTTATATTTTGGGAGTCCCAAGTTCCCAACATTGTTTGGGAACATGGGTTTAGTCTGTAGAAAACTGTTGTAAAGTTCTGGAGGGACCCTGCATTTCTGAACTCCGGTTTAAAAAAAATAGTATTCACGAAAGAAGCAAATTCGCTGCTATGATGTACTTTGTATAAATTATTTAATGCACACCTCTATTAACACTGGTATTTTAGCCCTTGAACTACTGCTAGAACTTTAGAAAGAACCGATACACAGTATAATCAAGTATTTGAGTATGCTGCTTGGCTAAACAGTTTGAGAATTGGCTCCTTGATTTGTTTGGCTCTGTAGTACTTTCATACCTAAACCCCTTAAATGCCAGTACTTTAAAATACTTCCATGGGTTGGAGTCCATAATTTAAAAGCACTTATTGTTTGTTAATTTTTTTTTTAATCCCCCCCCCCCCCCCCCCAAGTTTAAGTGGTTAAGGATAATTTATTTTTTTCGCTCCCACCCTGTTCACAATTAATGCATAGTTTACCCAAACACTTGCCTAACCGGAGCACCTTCAGAAAAACACAATCTCCCAGTTTAAAAAGGATGGGGGACCCTTACTTTAAATTGTCCAGGGTCTGAACAGTGTTCTAGAATAGTATCCGTTTTATACACCCGCTAAAAAAATCTTTTGTAAATAACCATGTATACCCCTTATTAGTCTGTCTGCAATTGTTTGTCAAATACTCTATTTTTAAAACTAGAATTGAGAAGTGTGTTAATTGGCTTTACCTTTACTATTGTATAAATCTAAAGTGGGTATTTAAAGTTTATGAATGTTACTGCATTTTTAAATTTTGTATGGAGTTTATATATGCTAAATTCTTAACAATTGCAATTTTTGTTTTGTGTATGTATTTAGAGGTTTGAGGAAATTGGTTTTTGTTTAGGAGAAATATGGCTCTTAAAACAATTTTGTGCCATAAGCCAAGCTACAAACTTGTGGTGTTCTTCAGAATTCTCTTTTGCTTTTTCTTGCGGTCTTATTTCAGAGAATAGACAACTTCTTCTGTCTGTCCTTTATCATGCCACTGACAGCTGGCCAAAGGAGACAAAGAAATATAAGATGGGCAAGCAAGATACCACAATAGTTTTGGATGATGCAATAATTCTGACAAAAGTGCAAGCAAAATGTTTATCTGTGTAAATGTTTTTCAGTATGGTTAGGAAATTATCTTGTAAATTCTGTTCCATGGCAATGGTATTTGGACAATCTATATTTCATGCAGGAGACAATCGTGTTACAGTGACTCATTGCCTTGAAATTTGTGTGCAGTTTTTGAAAAACAGACTTGAAATTTTTGTATCTTTCAACAGATGTAGGTGGTGTGTCTGCAAAATAATAGTATAAATATTAACAATATTTAAATCCTTCATGATACTACCACATTGATTTATATAGGAATTGTGCGTGTGTGTGCTGCAGTCTCTTTGAATGAAAGTGTTCAGTTTATATAGATGTCAAGTTTTTATACCGGAAATCTTTTTGATACATATACTAAACACTAAATACTGGACTTTTCGTGCTTGTGAGGAAGGTTTTATTTTTGTGGGGGTTTTTTTGTTTGTTTTTTTCTTTAATTGAGGTAAATTTGTTGTACTAATAAGAAAATGAAGCTTTAAGAGTAAACATCATATTAATAATCCCATCCCAGCATACTAAGTGTACTTTATAACTTTCAGGTTTAATGCTACAGATGTACATTTCAATTGTAGTTTTTTTTTCTTAAGAGTAACAAAATCCATTCCCCCCCTCCATATAATGGTGTGAAACAGAGTTGACAATGGTTTCAGCTTTGACAGCTACAGTTTTAGTAAATCTACATTTTGCATTTAATGTATTTGCTGGCCTCTTATATGTATTTTTAAAGCCTTCATTACTGACCACATGTTTTGTGAAAGAATTTGCCCCCAATATAATTGCCTCAGTGCTATATCTCTGATGGCTAGGCTGCAATGGAACACCAGTTAATTGAAGTACATTAAGAAAACCATGTTGACTACACGGATACCATCCATGTCTACAATAATATTTCTGCTGTGCTGTAAATATTGGCAATTTATTTAAAATGCTTTTGACAATGTAACTAAAACAGGAATAAATATTCTTGGTTTAATGTCCTGTGTGGTGAGCTTGGATATTCTATTCTTGGACCCAATTGGCTGCCAGATGTTTTTTATGTTGGTTCTCTCAATTAAGTAAAAATATATAATGTATATGTATAAATCATAATTAATAATACACAAGAACTCTGAAATCCTAGAAAAAACTTGTGTGTGTATATGTATATATATGTGTACATTACACAAAAGTCTCCAGCACTCAACTATACATATAAGCATAAATTAATTAGATATCACAATCAAACAAATATGCAAGCAACGAAGGGTGATTACCTGCACTAAAGTTAAAATGGATACGTTTAGTTACATAGTTTGTACAAACTTGCGTCAGCTGATGCGCCACTTCAAGGCAGTATCCCAGCATCAGTGCCGGTACTCCTTTGCACCGCACCTGAAAGTAATTTAGAATAAAGGTTTGAGGTGCGTGTGTGTGTGTGTAACAGTAAGTATTGGCTGGCCAATGTTAGGCTGGGTATAAATGGGCAAATTTTTCGGCCTGATCGACCGTTCGCCACAAGCAAGTGGTCGGCTGGGATGAATCGCTGTTGGTCGACAGACCGTGCAGTCTATAGGATTGGCCCTGATCTACCGGAATGTCTGATCGCCGATGCGGGTGAGCGGCATCGGTCGCTGTTGATTTTTCGGCCCTATAGATATACAAAGAGTTTGGTTGGTTTGTCTGAAAATCGCCCTGTGTACCCAGCTTTAGAGGCAGAGTAACCTTTTGCCAGGTACAGCTCATTGTTGGGGGTGTTTGGCTAGGGCACTGAATGGCTAGAAATGACCCTCTTTGTTAGTATTGCATAAGATCTTATGTACCCCCAAAGTTACAATTGCCATTCTGGTGGTGTTTCTTCTTTTTATTTACATAGCAAATTGAAAGATGTACTCTACAAAAAGCATACAGTAGGCCAGGCCCCAGGCTGGAAATGAAACGAAAGATGGAAGGGGGTTGTATTTGTTTGATAGCCCTTTACTTTAAATGCTGCTGTTAAATCTGCATCAACTTGAAAAGGAAAAGTTATCCCAAGCCTTCTGTTAAGGATATATCTTTACTTAATAAGTCATGAACACTTTACTAACACATTACTGAATTTAGACTTAACATGTGCCACCCACATTTTATGCTGAATATACTTTAAAATTTTAAGAATTTAAACAGTTTCAAACTCCTCATCTGAATGTTTTATAATTGTGTAGGTGAAATGTGGGAGTATTAAAATAAGAGTTAAAAATAACCTTGTTCTTTTATAGAGGAACAAATTACTTATTTAATTACAGGCTTGTATAATGAATGCCATGCAGTAAGAAGGAAATGATTAAATAAATTGCTGCTATCTAACCTGTCTATTGCTATTGGTCATTAACAGGGTTGCACAACATGTGGTACCCACAAGGGACACTCATATGGCCCTTTACCACAGAACTGGATAGTTTCACACTAGCTCCATGTTGATGTTCAGCCCTCAAAAAAGCTGGTAGCAAATAAGCACCATGCATCTTTTTGTAGCGTTGTGCATTTTACCAGCAGTTTTTTTTATGTACGCAGCATTTTTGCTGCGAACAGTAATAAACTGTAAATTACCACTCCAGATAATGGTGTAAATGTAACCCCATTGAAGAACTACATAGTAACATAGTAATTGAAGTTGAATAAAGACATACGTCCATCAAGCCCAACCTATTCACCCTCCTTTTTAACCCTACCTAACAGATGATCCACAGGAAGGCAAAAAAATCCCAGCTAAAAAAATTTCATTCCTGACTCCAAATGGCAATTGGAAAGTAACCCTGGATCAACCAGAACTGTAGTATATGTATTAATACCAATAATTCTCTATTTTTAAGTTTTAGAAGATATATATAATAAAAATGTGTGCAAATGTCTGGCCACACCTCCTGACTTCAGTCACATGGTTCCCTGTCTAATATGGATGGTAACAAGATTGGCTAGAGATTACTAGTAGGCTTGACCTACTGTAATCCAAACTTTTCAATAGAGTACACTCAAGCACACCCCCTTTGGCATGGCCTTCGATTAATAGGTGCAATCCTCCCAGCCCTCCACCTTAAGGGCCACAGCAGTGCAAATAAGTTGGAGGAACACACGATTTCATTTTCAGTGGTTTATTTAGCAAAAAACATATAACGTTTCGGGGGATATGGCTTCCCCTTCCTCACCGAAACGTTGCATGTTTTTTGCTAAATAAACCACTGAAAATGAAATAGTGTGCTCCTCCAACTTATTTGCATTGACCTACTGTAACCAGTTCCTGCAGTAGCTAAGATTTGAGCATGTGGAAAGAACACAATGGTTAGTGGCCACACTGTGTGATACTGAAATGCTGAGAAATAAAACACAAACCTTATATTAATGAAGTAAATTTCCCAGCTCCCACATCAAATTGAGAGGTAAGACACAGATTATTGCTTTTTTTTTTTATCAAGGTGCTCTATCTTCTGATTCAGTGTTGTTTTGAGGCTTTAGTTGCCCTTTAATATTGTTTCTTACATCCACTGTAGCTAAAAAATACACTGCAAATATTACTTTTATTTTTTGTATGAAAAGCAAAGGATTATGTAATATCCCTTGGCCTCCAAATGTATGTTCTGGTCGTACCATGTACACACGCTAATGTGGATTATGGGAGCTGACCCCTAGCACTCACAGGTTCATTTCATAAATCACCCAGCAGGCACAGCTTGTAGGTTTGTGAACGTGCTCTGTCTATTGAGACTCTGACTATGTTGTCTGGAGACTTACGTTCTCCTTTAACTGAAATGTTTTGGCGTGAGACTTTGAAGATAGGAGAAAGATTTGGGTAGGGGAAGAGTGTACACACCTTTAAACCTGGTCCATATTTTGGCTAATAAAATGTCGTTTTAAATTCCCACTCTTTAAACACTGCAAAGCTGCAAATGTTCACAAATAATTCTTAACATAACATACATATCCCAGCATGCGCAGCAGTCCAACACAAGTAAAGAAATTGTTTATAGCCATTTAATTTATAACGAACTGGCATTTTCTACTGAACTTGATATGCTAAGTGTGAATAAAATAGCAATCTGTTCTTCGTAGGAAACCGGATCATGTAA
Organism: Hymenochirus boettgeri; assembly: GCA_019447015.1. Lineage (NCBI taxonomy): Eukaryota > Metazoa > Chordata > Amphibia > Anura > Pipidae > Hymenochirus > Hymenochirus boettgeri. The sequence goes on along the minus strand of CM033470.1, from coordinate 169,901,989 downwards.
TTACAACAAAAACTCCGTAGTGAGACTTTTATAATCACAGAGCAGAGTGTGTTAAAGTGTCACTGCCGTAAAAGTTTAAAAATCTAAACTGTATACAGCATGCACTGTAAAGCTTAAAGGTTATCTACACTGGAATTATTATTATTTATTTTTTTTAATTGCCCCTTCTGGAAACTATAATTCTTCCCAACCACCACTGTTCAATTTTGGAAATTCTATTGATTTGGAAAATCCTTTCTTCTCCTACATCTTAATAATAGTGGCCTCCTGCCTGTAACCAAAAACAACAGTGTAGATCTGTGTAAAACTGCATTATTAAAAGGAAAAGTAAAGCGTTACCTGAAAATTTTCTAGGAAGAATAGACTTTCACTGCCTTCTTCAGTATTGATAGTCTGCAATGATAGATGCTGGTATTTTCCAGCATGTTCACTGGCAGCTGAATTGCATCATGTTCTATGGGCAGACTATGCTAATTTGGGTTGTGGGTGCTGAATGATGGCATTCAGCTACCAGTTTGGGGCAATATGAAGACCTGAAAATGAGCATTCTGGGAAATTAAAGGGAATGTCCACCCCTTTCTTCAAAAATGTATATATAGTAGAATACCCTCCAAAACCTAGAGATCGTTTTATCCTAAAGCTGTAAATTCGCTCCCAGACTGAGCTATTATACTTACATGCTCCTCCTCGCTCCACCACCGCGACTCTGCAATTCCGGGTAAGACAGTCAGTATCGGCCGTGACAGTGACGTCATGGCCAATCACTGACTGTCATTCCACTAGCAGTCTCCACTGTGGCTGCTTGGGAACACAAAAAGAACAGAGCAGCCACATTGGAGATTGACTGAGGAACCCGGAAGCGGCGGTGGAGCAAGGAGCATGTAAGTATAATAACTCAACATGGTAGCAGATTTAAAGCTTTAGGATAAAACGATCTCTAGGTTTTCGGGGGTAATCTACAATATATTAATTTTTGAAAAGAGGGGTGGACAGTCCCTTTATGTACATTTCATAGGTAGGTATCCCTGCCCTCCCTGATTTTGGGGTGGTGTCCCACACACCCGCAAGACCATCCCAAACTCCCGCTAGCCGTCCACCTACGGAACGACTACTCTTACTGGTCACTTGAAGTGTCCCACCCCTAACTCCACCTGCCCCTTTGGTGACATCAGTTACATTGTCTGCCCGTCACACCCACTTCCCACCCCCTTCTCCCAACCCTCTCCTTTCAGAGTAGCTGTTAGTGGCAGGAATGGATTTGACCAAGAAAAGGCCCCTACTCTTCAGTTTACTGTACTGTATTTCGGCGATGCTGGACAATGGTTTTGCAGCAGAAGAGAAAGGTAGGTTATTTAACACTACACAGAGTACTCAACATTGGGGCAAATTTTAGTTGGGGATGTGCCCTTTAAAATTTCTGATTATTTCTTATAATTTATGTACAACTGTTCACATGTATGTAATTCATATACAATTATTTGCTCTGGGTTGCCTTATCCGTAACCAAAAGTAGAAGAAAAACACAAGCAACCATGGAATGTTATTTATTTTGATTCATGCAGTGTAATTATGGTGCAGATAAAGGCACAGAAATTAGTACAGTGCTCTATATATATTTCATGAGATGTAAGTAAGGAGAATGAATAGATGCATTTGTTCCTGGGCAACAGAAATTAATGGCAGCTGAAAAAAACACTTAGCTGAGTGAAATGCAACTTTCTGATGATCAGTAAAACCAAAATATGTCATCATTATTCCATTTTTATATTCTGTCCAGGTTGTTTTCTCTTATTCAGTCTTTGCTATGGACTGTAAAACTCATTTAGAAATCTCCAAATCCAGAGTTATAGCCCCTTATATTTTTTATTTAACTGACCTATTGAAAGGACCTGTAATCTTCACATTCTTTGTTGTAGCTCCTTCGTACCTTCTTAAATCTTCTACCAAATTCTTCTTCTTTTAACAACATTTTTCTTATTACTCATAACCCACACTGACAATGATAGAACTCCTGCTGAAAGATGTTCTATAATACTATGAATCAACAATTGCAATTGGGATAATACGCTACCTACAGTGTAATATAAGGATATTACGCCACCGAGGAGTTCCATGACCATATAGAAGCACAAGGCTGCAGGCCGAGTGCTTTTATCCATGGCATGGAACGTGGAGGTGAAATGTATGCATATATTACACTGTAGGTAGCATATTATTTTTATAATAAAAAAAAAAAAACAGCACAGACACTCCCCCCTGCCCTTCCACTGTCTCTCCCACTCCCTGTATTAGTCTGTATTAGTATATACAGGAATCCCTATATATAGGGATATAGTGTATAAATAGTTAATCAACCATCCTATTGAAAAGGGAAAGAAGGAACAAACATCGTCTGTCAACAATAGACGGTGCTTCCTATTTAAATTACTAATACAGGGAGGAGGAGAGACGGGAGGGAAAGTGAAATAATCAATGACATCACGGGGGAACTGTAATATAGATTATCACCACTGCACTTCCCCATTAAACATCACTAGCCTTATGTATTCTATCCTTATATTATAAAGTAAAGGGGCTTTATTATACATATACATTATACATGTATTATACATAAGTATCTAATTCCTTCACCCCATTTGCATTTTAAATTCTATCCTTGTCCCTATTCCCACCTTCATTTAAACCCTTCAAGCTACCTTCTGTAAACCCAGTAGAAAGGAACATCCCAGCCCAGCATCTATGCGGTTAAACAAATCTTTGTGGAGGAGGAAAGAGACATTGGTTATGAAGTGACAGGAAGCAGCTCCAGCAGGTCCCGTTAGTGAAAAAAAAACGCAGGCATAAACACTGGAATGGGAGGGGCAGTGGGGTATAAGAAATTGGTCACTTAGTGATATATCTGAGTGATTTTTATAAGGATATATCTCACTACAGCTCCCGTTATAAAATATCCCACTTATGAATTATAGACCATGGGGGAGATACAATATGGCCAAAATCCTTCTAAAACCCACATTAACCTGAAGAAATTTTGGGTTAACGTGGGATTTAGAGGGATTTTAGAGAACAGCGCCTTTTCCAAATGTTTTCGGAAATAGCGCTGTGCTAACGGTCAAAAACCCCTACCGTTAAATTTTGCGCTACTTCGTAGCGCAAAACTTAATGGTACAGGTTGTGGAGCGTTAAAGTCGCGCAATGCAATACCTGACGTAATCTCATTTGTGTCCGTTATTGTATCGCGGGATCGGGCTAAGGTAAGTAACGCTGCGCATAATATTGAATCTCCCCGCATGTATCATCTACCCAAGGCATCCTGATATTTTAGACAAGTTTTCATTTAGAAGAATGTTTTTTTTGGATGCGTTATTAAAGACTTTCTTTTTAAATTTTTGCATTTATGTGCATTTCACATGTATTTTTGTGTTTATGGCATCCCAGTGTTGGGGTGTATTTATTATTTTATATTGCATTCGAACAGCATTAAAGGACATGTAAATTGTGCAAAATCATTTTCAAACTAATCACACAGTAACCAGGAATAATTACCAACCATCCCTTCTTCCTGCGTTGCAAAGAGTTTGCGCTTATGCTTCCCCAATTCCGATTATGGAAGCGATTGCGATTAAAAATGGTGATCGCACACGCTTCCACAAGAGAATCGCAATGCAAACTTTTTGTGTTGCAGTGACTTTTAAATCAAAATCACACGCGCAATCGCAAACACGATCACATGTGAAAATGTGTATAGTGTGGCCTAGCCCCTAAAGGGCGTGGCACAGCTAGTCAGAAAAGAACTGTCGGTAACGGCAAGTCATTTTCACTTTCACTCATTTTAAGTGTCCCTTTAAGAAGAAGCATTAGTTGGGGTGGAGGGTGGAACTCCTAAAGTATAGACGTCTTCTACAGATTCAACATGGGGCAGCTGTGTAAGAGAAATAATAATTTGAATACAGACCATCACAGCTAGGGGAGTTTCTCTAGAAAAAGTACTTTCTACTTTCAAGGGGATAGCATAATCCTTCTTAAATATGGTAGAGGTTAAGAGGCCATCGAATTGAGAAGCAGTATAAAAAAGGTTGGGGAATGCTCTGTCTGATAATATTGTAATGGCAAAAGCTTGGATGTCTTCTGGGAGAAATAGAATATCCAGGGTGTAAACCCACCTTAATGGTGGTGCTGATGAGGTGAATGCTCAACCCTGACATGTAATAGCGTATCCTTAATTAACTGTCATGGTGGCTTGGTAGTTAGCGCTGATCCTGTCCTGAGATCAAATTCACCCTTGGTTTATCTGCATTGAGGTTGTTTGAGTTTTCTACCCAAAATCCTAAGAACATATTCATAGGCGGGGTAAATGCTACCACAAAATATACATTTTTTTTAGGATTATAAGCTCTTGGGGGCAGTAAACTCTTTGGCTGTAAGATCTTTGGGGTATTTTTTTTTACCCCAAAGCTAATTGATAAGCTAATTGTGAAAATTAAATATTCTAAAACATAAACACAATCAAACGATTTTATACAAAGTATAGAATTCCAGTAGCTGCAAAAAAGCTTATTTCTGTAAAAGATAAGAAGGTAACGTACCTACCACCACAAAAAGACCACACATAAAAATGTTATAATATATAACAATAACTATATTTATACAACAATAAATGGCCGGCTGGTCACAATGTTAAAAAACTTTGTAAAAATGTCACATATAAGAAGTACCCCAAAGTTATTACATATATATGAATGGCTCATATATAAATAAATAAATAGGAGGAGGGTATGTGGCTAACAAGTGTTAGTTAAATCGTCCAAAGCAATCCTCCTAATGATTGATATCCAAAGAGCATGTAGTCCGTGGTGGTATATATTAGTAATGGAAGTAAATATCAAAAAAACGCGTAGTGCGCACACCTAAAAAATATATATATAAAAAGACGTATTAATGTCTCTACCACTAGAGGCGGAGGTTAAAAAAATAGATTGATACTGCGCCGTGCTCTCGTCGTGTGTAATTGGGCAAAAGACGTCTCACTAGAGATCCCCCGGACATGAAAAGTTATTACATCCGTGGCAAGCAAGCTCTTGGGATCCGTGTACCGCTATTTCAGCCCACTGGAAGGTAGGTATTTCCAAGTTCCTTCCCGACGCCGGCTTTTTGGCAGATAAGCAAACACGTCCAGATACTGATTAATATCATTTCTGTAAAAGATGTTAGGGTTTCTGAAAGGACACTGAATGAAAATTAACATAAAGGTTCACTGGCTGTAATTCTACCATTAGTCTGTACAAATCCAAAATGCGTTTCACATTTAAATGTATATTTAGCCATTAGATATGTTTTATAGGTCTGAGAATACATCCAAAAAAATAGCTGGGAATTGTGATCTGGATGGTGTGTAAATGTAGCTAGTCAGGTGTGAACTGGGATTGTCCCAAGAGATTCTCCAAACCCAGTCAACATAACTGCTGCCAAATGGTTAGAGAACGAAGCTCAGGGTTGTTTACATTGGTATTTTAAGATTCCTAAATAGTTTATTATTTAAGCACAGTTCATTTTTCTGTGACTTTTTTAAAATTAATTTTTAAATGCAAGACGCACCCTATTGTAAAAACTATTCCTATTCTTCTGGCAGTAGTTCATCTGAATGTAAAAGAAATGCCTGTTTTGTAATTAAAAATGATCGCAAAGTGAAGTCAATGTAGCTATTCTTATAATCAGTCTAGGGAAATTCACCAAGAGCCACATTTGCTAAAAATACATTATTATTATTATTAACACACCATCCTGCATAGTCAGGACCGTCTCTAGACTTTTTGGCACCTGACACAAAATTCCAAATGCTGCCTCCCCACTCACAGCCAGAAGGGATGAGTTTTTATAAGAGAGTAGGGCTTTGTCCCGAAGTGGGGTGTTGCTTGTCCAGAACTCAGAGGGGCTTTTTACACATTGATTCGGGGCACCTCTATTAGGTAAGTTGTTTGTTTTGTTACTTTTTTTCCTGGCATCAGCCGCCTCTACAGGGTTCCGCTCTGTAATGAGCTTCACCCTGCATCATTAGGGCCTGTGCATTGTGTGTGTATCGTAGCTATGTAGCAAATATTTTCATTCATTTATTGGTGCCCATCCACGTAGTGATATTATTGGTTGAAATGCGGAATGGTATTTGGAGTGGTGTTGCTAAAGTAACTGTACTGCTGAATTAGAAAGGAAAATATAATGCACTTTGGTTAAAAACATTTGCAATCAAAGTAAAGGGATGCTCAGAACACTAAATAACCATTTATTCACAGCAGCGGGAATAAAACTAAGAGTTCTTGTACTAATGAATTAATCATAGGGTTGAGGTATCCACTGGGCTGGGCATTAAAGGCCATTTGCTTGCCATTCATCACGCAAGTAAAAAAATTCCTTTATGCTCATCTGGGAATTAACAATCCACCTGTGCAACTGTTGCCCTTTATGGCAATGTATTATTCTTCTCAAGTGAATGTGTTAATGTATAATTCATTGATTCCCACTGCAGTAGGAGTTCAGGCTAAAACACATTTACTATACTGTACGTAGCCCAGAAATTACAGATTCAAGTTTTTCTTTCAATTCCTTACCTGAATCAGTCCAGTCACTTCCTAACCACCCCTCACCCTCTACTACAGTTTACAGACAAGCTTAGGGCTAGGCAACACTGGCATGATTCTCACGCACTTCCGATCATGAGTGCATTGAAATGTGGCAGGCCCAGGGGAGGACTGGGACCTTTTGGCCAGGGGGGGAAATACAACCAAGTGACCCTTTTACGGTAGATTGCAACATTTTTAATACTAGCTAATGAACTGGAGGGCTGATGACACTGGCTAACCATCTCAAGGGTTGACAACAATTGCTAATGAACTGAAGGGCTTATGACACTGACTAATGAACTGGAGAGATGACTAACAATGTTAATGAACTGGAGGGCTGACTGGTAAATGATCTGAAGGAGGAGGAAGAGTTTCCTATTCCTTGCACATGTTAGAGCTAGAGGTGTGTGCTGTGCCTTTCAAGCATATGTAACTGGTAGCCCAAATTTTTTATTGGAGACCAGCCCGGGGGGCATTTGCCCCTCAGCCTACTGGGCCAGTCCTCCCCTGGGCAGGCCACACTGTTTGTTCTGTGCTTCTATGCATTAAAGTGCACAATGTTTTGGGAAGATCACATGCGCTCTGATAACAGAATATTGAGAAAGTCATAGGGCTAGGCCACACTAGTGCGTTTCTTACTAACTTCCAAACATGATTTGCGATCTGTTTGCGTGTGAGAAATGCAGAGCCACATTGCATACACTTCAATCCTTTTTCGGAGCATGCGCGCTTGCGATTTATTTTTCATCCGAATCGCATGTGCTCCAATTGAGCAACATTGCCTCCAGTCCAGTCACTTCCTAACCACCCCTCTCCCTTTACTAGTGTTCATTTTTTGTGGAGATCACATAAACTCCAATAACAGAATATTGAAAAAGTCTTGGGGCAAGGCCACAAAAGTTCCTTTCTCATACTCTTCCGATCGCAATTTGTCATTGCTTGAGAAACGCAGAGCAGTGCATTTTAATGTGGGTGGCCACATTTGTGGAGCTCATGTGATCCTTTTTTTTTTTTTAGCGAATCACAATCGCTCCAATTGCACAACATTTTGTGGATCACAGCACAAGGGGAGCGTAATACACAGATAACACTTTTCCCATGGTTTTCCGTGTTCCATAGTGTGGCCGCGGCCTTAGGGCTATGACACACCAGCCCGTTTTAACATATGATCCAAACTCGATAGCGATCCGACCGCATGTTAAAATGCACACGCTAGTGTTGGCCAGTTGCTCTGTCCACATTAGGTGAGCTGCTCTGCATTGCAACCAGCTTACCAGAGCGTTAACCGTTTGTTTGAGCAATAGCATGAGCTCCGATAACGTAAGACCTGCGGATTGCGCACGCAAGATTACAGTCCGTTGTAGTGTGGCCTCAAACTTACTGTTAAAGTTACTGTTATAGTTTAAACTTTTGAATCAAATACATATATACATATATTCATTTTACTCAAATAGCTTTTTTTTCTGTAGCAATCTATGGTTACTGCGCAAACTTGTTTATCTGTTGCTGAAATTCTTCCTGGAAAATCTACAGTTGGCATAATTGTTGATAACATTGATCAATTGCTCTGCAATACATCTACAGCAGGTATAATTGTTCACAGAAATCAATTGCTCTACAGCACAGATATATGTTAGGATCCTGTGCAAGATTCATTCCTGGTTTCCGATACCGCAGGTTAATAAATATGCCCCAATGTTGTTTACGATCTGAAAATCTGAAAATGGAGTGTAATTTCAGGACTTCGGACCGCATTTTCAAAAATTATTGAATGTATGACGTTATTAACGATTATCCTCGAAAATAACCTTGAACGTCCGATAACCCTCGAAAATACGATTGGAAGCTACTTTCGAGTTTCCGATTGTATTTTTCGATGATTATCATCATTTCAATTATTATGACTTTGGGTTTGGAGAGATTTACTGACCATAATAATACCGAAGCAGCCTATTCTGCTCTATAGACAGATTACTCAAAGCCAATGGGAACCTTTAATATTTGTGTGGTACATTACATACTGTAATAGTTTGCTGCTGATAAATAAGCCACACAAAACTACAGCCATCACATTGCTTGCAGTAGTTGCGTGCACTTCTTTTTGCAAACCAATGCAATCACTGTCTTAAAGTCACACTTTGAAACAAGCAAGCTATTAGGACTTTAAAGGGTCAGAAAACACAAAAACCTCAAACCTCATACTCTACTTCTTATTTGCTCCTATCTTCAGGAGTAGAGATGTCCGAACTTCGCAAAATCCGGTCCGCTCGAGGATCCGCAAATTTTCAAAAAAATTCGAAAATCCGTGAGCGGACCCATTAAAATAAAAAAAAAACTCGAAATTACGAGTTTTCGCGTATTTTCGAAAATTTTCGTAAATACGAGAAAACTAGTATTTTCGAAAATATGTATTTATGGAAATAAGAGAAATCCTTGGATTTTTGAAAATTTTCGAAAATACGAAAAATTCGCGAATCGGAAGTTCGGATGGCGGAAAATCGAAAAATCCGCCGTTCGCAAACGGGATAAATCCGCGGCGGATCCGGGTTCGGATCCGCGAACCGGCCATCCCTATTCAGGAGGAATGCACATTTCAACATTGCTGCTTTATAAATATGCCCCTTAGTGTAAGTGTAACCCAGTGGCGTAACTAGAAATCACTGGGCCCCCTTGCAAAACTATGATGGGGCCCCTATCCATGCTTCATCCACAGTGGTTTTGTTGGGAGGAGGCTATATCTGTCATAGAAAAAATAAGATGGGGCCCCCTTGGCTCCTGGGTCCCCCTGCGGTTGCTTCCCTGGTAGTTACACCCCTGGTGTAACCAGAGACTGCTTAGGGGTTCCTTTGGATAGGAACTATGCAGATCCACCCATTTGATAGATTTGAGCGAGTGTTTTTAAATATACAAAGAAAGAAAAGATGATCAACGTACATGTCTAGACACCATACAATATCATATTATCTGCACGTTCGCATACATTATAAACAAAGAATTTTTAGAACAACTACATAAAGGTAGCCCCAGTCTGGAAGGGTCTAACTTTTAAAGGGCATGTCCATCCTTAAAACAAAAAATGGTCAGTTGACAGTTACCTGTGCTGATATAACTTGCAATACTATTAACAAGCATAGTAACATAGTAATTGAGGTTGAATATAAACATACGTCCATCAAGCTAAATCTTTTAACCCTTCTATTATTATAGAAGTTGCACGGTTCTAATATGTACAGTCATTTCAAAAAGTAAATTAATGTAATCAATTTCTTAAAAAAGAAAAATCTCTTAATCTCTTGATGTAAATCTCTTCATCACCCTTATCTTATCACCACTGGCTCCTTTAAAAGGAATTTGTTCCATTAACCGTTATTTACAAGTCACTTACTCAAGTACAACAAATGTACTCAATAATCACTTGGGTGTGTAGTCTCTGTTCATCCCTTTTGCCATATTGTGTCTAATAAAGCTGGCCATATAACAATGGGAGAGATAGGGCACTCTATTCTGTGTATATTACTCCTGTGGAGCAGAGGTGCATTATAAAGCCTATGGTTATGAACACATGCAGGAATATCAAAGATATACAAAAGAATATAGGCTGCAACACTCTGAATATATATCAAAACTAAAAGTCCTTTATTTCTGAAGGGATACTTATTTTTTTAAAACAATTAAAAGCATAGATATACAGGGTTCTCACACAATTTTCATATAATACAGATAAGGCTTAGATAAGCTATTGATAAAGTGCCATATAGCTACCAGTCCTCAGTCTCATCAGTCAAAGTGATCCATGTGGTGTGTATGCGAGGCCCTGTATAGAAGCAAAGCAGGTGGGACGCGTTTCGCTCCTGTTAATCGTACATCGGAGCTTTCTCAGCCATACTGCTCTGTTTCCCCAACCGTCTTTTTTCTTTAAATAGGCAGCGGACGCCAGGTTTCGCGCGGCCGGAGTGACGTCACTCCACATGCTTGCGATACGCGATCTCATTCGTCGTGTTCGCGCATGTGTATTCAAGACCGGAAGTGGGGGATTTTTGTCAGTGAAGTGTTTCGTAAGTCCCTTCATACCCGGAAGTTAGCAAACAAATGCAACTCAACATAACAATTTCTCTACTACACAATAGAGGATTACAGGTAGCACTCATCCTTTGCAAGGGTATATCCAGGAAAGGTCACAATGGTATACTATATGATTATAATGGCAAGTCCCGAATATTCTTGGTACACCCTTACAATGTAATGAATGGTACTTTACCTTCAAGTGATGCCATGCCGAGAACTGTAATATAATACAGATATATTACAATAGATCAATATAACTTACATATAGCTCAACTTATTAAAGGAGAGAATTAAATATATATATGGAGAAACATAGTGTAAAGCTGGGTACACACGATTAGATATTTCGGTCCGATCGACTGATAGTTCAGTGTATCGGTCGATCGGACCGAAATTATCGAATCCGAATGTGCCCATGTCCGATCGACCGTTCGTCCGAATCGGACGAAAGGACGATCGGACAGGGTGGAAAACCTCGTCCGATCGTACGGTCCTCTTTTTTTGCTTTTGCCGCGACCGACAGTCCTTCCTCCTGGCCGACCGTTCGAAAGTATCGAACGGTCGGTCAGGAGGAAAAATCGCTAGGTGTGTACCTAGCTTTACTGTGTCATGTGTCCATTTCCCATATATAGACATTTAGCATCGAGAGAACTTATCTCCAATTTCCATCTCCTGTGGAGACTGAATAGACAGTTTTTATCTGTATAAATTAGAGCAGCATCCTGTGATTAGTAGTTAATCCCGAATAATTTTAGATGTATGGGATAAAATCATCTGCATAGGTCAAGGCAACATCCTGTGATCAGTGGTCGATCCCAACTGGTTTTAGATGTATGGGGTAAGGTCGAATAATAAAGCTGGCCATACACACGAACAATAATGGGTAAATCCCGTCAGGGAACTACGGGATTTACGTATTATCGTCAGTCTGTAGGGGCTGTTCCTGACTGATCGGAGTGCCGGCGAACGACTGTAGTTGGGCACCCTGAACAGTCGGGAATGATGGAAAATTTCCAAATGTACTGTCTATGGCCGCGCAGCCAACCGATCCCCATACCACGTATGGGGATCATTCAAGTTTGTGTGTGTGCTGTTCCCACAGTATGTGTGCCGACAGATACCAGTGTGTCGCATTTTTGCACCAGATCAACTTTGTGTGCCTCTTTGCATCTGTTGGAAGTGTGAAGGCCAGAGAGAGGCCAGCAATAGGATTTTAAGTGTAAGCTTCAAGAGCCTAGCTGGGGTCATTTTGTATATATAATAAAGGATAGATTCACTCAGCTTGTGAAACTACTGTATCTGGTTTTGCATTAATTGAAGAACGGAAGGTAAAGGAGTTATGTCTTATCTCCCATTCTTCAATTAATGTAACAGGACTCAGGAATGAAGATAGAAACTTACCTGCGAGCACGATCCACCTCTGGCTCCTCTGAAAAGTCCCGACTGCTTCTGGCTTTAACTAAAGTATAGCACACATGCACGCTAGTTAGCACAATAGTTTAGTTACAGCTTGCTCTCCAGATGTGTCCAGTTTGTTCCTCTTAAGGAAGGATGTTGCCTGATGTCTCCAGGACTTAGAGGAAAGAATATTAGCAGTTTTATTTTTTATATACCAGACCTGGTAGATTGCACTGATCAGAAGCAACCTTCTGTATAATCTAGACAAGAAACAGAAGCCTAGGTCCCAGGAATAACACGTCACTGCATATACGTGACTGCTACGCGTTTCGCTACAACTTGCTTCTTTAGGCATCTAGCTGCATCAGATGCCTGATGAAGCTAGTTGTAGCGAAACGCGTAGTAGTGACATATATGCAGTGACTTGTTATTCCTGGGACCCGCAGGAACCTTGAAGTGTTTGGGCTTGATTGCCTCCCCACTCGGAATCTACAGTAGGTGAAAGCTTCGGGGGACTGAATATTTATTCCCCTTTGGTGGGATACTCACAACCCTTTATAGGATCCCAAGAGCGTGCCTTGCCACTGTATGTCAAACATACAGTAAATGGATCACATAAAATTTCTTTAGGAAATTTTCGTTAATTAGCCCAATATTCACACCTGAGTGCCTATCAAAATATAACTTTGAGGCTGTGACACACAATCTTGTAGTTTAGGAAACTCTCCCTCCTACAAGATATACAATAGGATTTGATACTTCACGTCTGGGGCCATGTAGTATAGCTTCCACACACACTCTTTTCACTGCCAGTCCAAGTGATCTGTACATAAAACGTCTCCATTCAGAAGATAGTTGAGGCTTGATGTCTTTGCAAAAAAAAAATTATAAGAAATTCAATGAATATATAAGAAGCTATTTTTAAAAAATGTTGTGTGGGGACTGCTTGGCCCTAACCAATAAGGCCTCAGGCTATATATATTAACTCTGCCCAATGGACGGATGTTTGTTATTATAGCAACAGCAAGTACTGTTTTTTTTCAGCTATCTGTTTTAGTTGAGGAGAACTCAAATGCAACCCTGCGTATAGTTGAGACAGTAAAGTTTATCTTGCCGATGGATGATACCAAGTTAGTAGAGATACTGAAGACCGTGGATCATCTCTGCTGAATAGGACCTTTCCAAAATAAAAAAAAAATTGGTGAACAAATGTGGGTGCATTAACATTTGTACTTTTCAAACACACATAGTAAAGGTGGCCATACATACAAATGATTATGGGTAAATCCCGTTACTCCACAATGGGATTTACCCATTATCGTTCAAGTGTATGGGCTTTTCCCGACCGGAGTGCCAACGAACGGCCGTAGTCGGGAAAGATGGAAAATTTCTGGTGGTTGTTAACAGCTCCCTTTACTCTAGTAAAGGGAGCCAATATGATCATACTGTGTATGGCCGAACGACTGACCGATCCCCATACCATCTATAGGGATTGGTCAGGTATGTGTATGCGGTTCCCACACCATGTGTGCCGAAAGATACCAATGTGATCTGTCGCTACACATGCTGTACAAATCGCATGTGTATGGCCACCTTAACACTAACATTAACTAACCGGTTCACTAACGGTTAGCGTGACTTTAACTCCATAGCAGCATCTGATGTGTGGGTTACGCAAAAATCACCCGTGCATCCAGCGCTCGCGATTCAATATCACGTTTGCACTAGTTTTAGCGCAGGATTTGAACACCAGCAAATAGCTGACATTAAAATTCCGCCGTGGGTAAATCCCTTACCCGGGATTTACCCACATTCTCAAAAGCGATATTGAATTGCGAACAGGACTTACCCAGAGCGATAGCGGCTCTGGGTAAATAAGCCTGTATGTGTCAGACCCAACTTTCATAGTGAAAATAGTGCTTGCCAATACAAGGCTTAAAAAAAAATGAAAGCCATAAATAAGGGTACTGTATTGCCAACATGGTCTATATAAATAAAAAAAAACTCCAGAATTGAAATAACATACATTAAAAAAACGCAAACGCATAAAAATGCATTGCAAAAACGCTTCAAATTGCCATAAATTAAACTTTTTGATAATTTAGGAAAGGTTGCATGGGAACGGATGAAGGTTGGAGTGGTTGTAGGGTGCCTCAGACCCAGGTGTTACAGTTCCACTTTGATTACAAATCTCATTTTTTACCCATTACAGCCTATGGGCAAAAATGTCAGGTAATTACACAGATGATTCATAAACGCTTCCACAGAATCCTTAGCTTGGTAATAGCACACTTCCTCTATGTGTCCTGCATGTTTGTACCGTGTTACATGTCTCTAGCTTGAAAACTGTGGGAGGAGATATAATTGAACAAATGGATGAAATAAAGAAGAAGAATTAGAAAGAACAGCAATTTGGATTTTTCAAGAAAAATTTATAAGTATCTGCCCTATTTCAGCATTGATCCCTGAGAAAAATGCAGCAAAATCATGGTTTGAGACAGAATAATTGTGCCCAAATAGAAATGGTAAAATTAGCATAAAGGGAAATAAATAGTTCAGCAGTGATATTGCAATCTATATGAATTTAATTAAAAAATAAAACACTATTTAAAAAAAACAACAGATGACAGTATTGTACCAAAATAAACATTAAATCAAATCATCTATAGAATAAAAAGAAATCATAGTATTGTAGAACCTTTTTTTTTTTTTTTTTTTATTGTTGCCTCTCAATAGATAAAATGATGTCAGGTTAAATTTATAAAATGTGAAATACATATGACTAAAAAAACTGACATCGATTGCATGAACACTGTGGTTGTATTTTCAGTTCCAGATAATAGATAATGGCAATGGAAATGTGCAATTTTCTCTAGCAGGTTTGATCTATTGTATGAGGATAGAAGGGAAGCTTAGCATTCCCGGGCTGCACACAGTTAATGACATAGAAAGGCCAGCAGAACAATAATATTAGTACAAGCCTATCACAGAGGCTTTTACATGGATAACCAAAGCCTTCTTAAAGCCAACCAATTACAGTCTTGTTTACATCCAAGCTGGGAAACAGGCTTATATGATGGGTTTAAATCTGGTACCTTAGTCTCATTTCTACTACAGTAGCAAATCAGTTCACTTTATCATGTCTTTCTATCGGTAATATACCACAATGGGATAATCAGCATCATTTGTCTTTTTTTTTCTCTGCATCTGAAATACATTTTATTATTATATAGATAAGGAAAGCAAATCTATTGGCAGAGATTCACACATCATCATTGTGCGAATACTAAAATTTAGAGGTAATTTTTTTTAGGTTTGGAACCTTTATGTTTTTAATATCTGAATGTAGCTATGACTATGCATCATCAGGTATAAAATCCTTTTGGTTGAAAGAATGGATGATGGTCCCAGTAAATCATGCAAAAATATAAGGAGAAGAGTGGAATATTGTTTTCGGAAAGGAGAAGATTTTGTTTTTTTGTACATGCATGAAATATGTGTCAAGGTAAGTGTCCTATGTAAGACTTGTTATACATTGACTGCTAAAAAGGACTGCTTAACGACTGCTTTTTATGTTCCTAACATAGATGATTATGAACTTGAATACATTTCTATTAACTGTATATTCTCTCCATGGTGCTGAAAACAAAACTGAACCAGTTCTTTTTTATAAAAAAAAAACCATGAGACGCCTAAAAGCCTTTTTAATGTTTGCAATGTTAAGTTATATAGACTGCTACAGAATTTTGTTATAATGCTGGCCTTGCTGTATCCCTATTACAACAGGTCTATATGTGTAATGGTCACATTATTTACATGGTTAACAAATGTTTGTTCAGTGAAACTATTTTGCAGTTAATCTTATTCCTGTAAATGTAAACAATATGTTGTTATTCTATACTTCACATCTGTAATGAAAAACAAACATAGCTGTTTTCCAGATTTCAGAAACAAATGTATTATAAAAATGAAATAATATAGATACACATACTGTATGTATAATATATATTGATCTACAAATCCACAGTATGTGGTAATGGTATGTCTTTAGGGAAAACATTAAATGCTGCTCCTTCAAAGTGGCAGCTGGTTTCATCCTTTTAATCAATAATTTTTATGTGTTTTGAGCATGATGAATAAGATTTCTCCCTGGACTAAAGATATCCCGTTTATTTTTTCAATCACATTGCTCTCTAATGTTATCTGACATTTCTTTTCTTATTTGGTATTTGTGATTTTAGAAAGTCAGTGTTTAACATTCCAATACATCTGTATTACTACAATGTTTGCTTGAAACAATCAATTTTGTTATGTGTTGTAAAGGAAGATTTCCTTGGTAAAACCCCGTAGGCTGGGTACACAATAAAAGATATTAAGGCCAAGTGACTGATATATAAATATATATATCATTTGTAAAACATCAGTGCACACCTGGAATTTTTTTAATAATATTTATTATTTCACCTCTAGTGAGACAAGGCAAAGTTTTGGTCTGTGCCTTGGACCTTTATCAATATATATATATATATAAATATCACTGCTGATCAAAGTAAACTGTCAGTCGTGGTTACTCTCACAGTTTTTACTGATCTTTGAATATTTATCACTGCCTACTATACTAAACCACCTAAACCACAGATATTATTTTAATGTTAAGAAATATTTAATATGAATCATTATTTACTTATTCAGCTATCTATCAGGTTTAACTATTTGTAAAAACTACTGAAGGGTTTAACATCCCTGTTAACATTCATCGCTCCCTTATAAATCACTAACATGTTAAGTACACACATCACCATAGTTTAGCAGATGAAAGAAAAATTCTGTTGGATTCCACCTGTGACCTGCTACTGATTGGGCTACATACAGTCACGACCAATCTTCATATACTGAGTACTGGTAAGATCATCTCAGGAGTCCCACACTAATGTATAGGGAGTTGACAGTGTTCATTTAAAATTTTTCGGTCAAGACAAAACCTTCGGCCAGCAGCGGTAGTTTGTTTTGACATAATCGGATTATTTTTCACAGCACACGCGGACACTATTCGTACTTTGTGTACCCAGCATTTAACTTTCTGGTCCACTGACTAGCAGGCTGACCCAGTAATATCATTTTGAGCTTTATAAGAATGCAGGTTACGCCCTTCATCATTGTAAAAAAACTCAAAAAGAATGTTTCCTAGTGAATTTTACTGTCCATGCATTATTTAGTGTGATTGACATAAGCAGTATACGCTGTTACTTATTTGGAAATTCCAATGAATAAGTTTTGATTTTGACTAATCATATTGGAGACTTCAGAATGCAGTTTCTATAAGACAAATGCCTATCATTCTCTATCAAATAAACATAATCCATATTTAATATGTGAATGGCAGATTGATGTTATGGTGTGTACATATGTTAGTTTCTTCTTCCACAAAGCAGCATATAAACACATAACTCTTCTATAACTATATTACTCTTCTTTGACCCTGATGTTGTTTCCACTGCCTGGAAGCAAAACTAGTAACAGTAGGAGGACTTTTATTAATAGCACACTTGGCTTTAATGCAAATTATAGCTTGTCAGCCATCTAGGCCATCTTTTTCCCTGTGATTGTGTTCCATTTGCAAATCATAACAGGAGCATAATTGTTGCTATACCTGGCTAGAAAGGCTGGTTAGCAGTTGTCAAAAGTAAAAAAGTTCAGGTATACTAATGTTTCTTTACTCAGGGAAGAGATAGGATTCCCCAAATGCCTTTTCATTTCCCATGCTTTGAGGGTGGGTCAAAAAGGGTAATTCTGTACAAAGCAATAATAATATAAAGTGTGGAGGAGGAGAGAGACATTGGCTATGAAGTGACAGGAAGCAGCTCCAGCAGGTTCCGTTAGTCAAGTTAAACACAGTGCACAAACCAATGGGTCATTGTCCAGGC
The DNA here is from genome assembly GCA_019447015.1 of Hymenochirus boettgeri. Classification (NCBI taxonomy): domain Eukaryota; kingdom Metazoa; phylum Chordata; class Amphibia; order Anura; family Pipidae; genus Hymenochirus; species Hymenochirus boettgeri. The sequence goes on along the minus strand of CM033470.1, from coordinate 169,883,988 downwards.
ATGAACACTGGAATGGGAGTGGCAGTGGGATATAAGAAGTGAGTCACTTAGTGACATAGCTGAGTGATTTTTATAAGGAAATATACCACTGCAGCTCCCATTATAAAATATCCCACTTACATATTATAATAGTATTTGAGGTTAAATATAGCCATATGTACATCTTGTTCAACCTACTCAGCAATACCCACATTTCCTGCCTAACTGTTAATCCAGAAGAAGGAGAAAAAAAAACAGCATGAAGGGGTCCTGACTCCAAGTGGCAATCAGATTTATCCCTGGATCAACTCTACTTTATGTATCAATATCAGTAACTTGCAACATTCTTTATTTTTAGAAACTCATCCAGCTTTTTAACTACCCAATGAACCTGCCATCACCAAGTATGAGAACCTTTTACCGTTCTCACAGTGAAAAACCCCTTCCAGACTAAATTTTCCTTTTCTTCCAGTCTTAAGGGAAGAATGTCCGCATGACATCTTCTATTGATGAACAATGTAACAGATTTATTTGTTAATTGTGTGGCCCATTAATGTATTTATACACAGTGATCATATCTTCACACAAGTGCCTTTTCTCTAGTGTGCATAATTGTAATCCAATCTGCCTTCATAGTCAAGCTCCTCCAGTCCCTATACTTTCCAAGAGGGAGAATAATATTTTTCTCCTTTGAATCCATACCCCTTTTTAAGACACAATACTGTATCTTGATGGCACTGCTTGCTATCTTTAAGTTTGTTATCCACCAAAACTTCAAGATCCTTTTACAGCAAATATTTAATTAGCACAGAGCCATTTATAGTATAAGCAGCACATAGATATTTAAGCCCAAAATGCATCACCTTACATTTATCAACATTGAATCTCATCTGCCACTTAGCAGCCCAATGTGACAATCTATCTAGATCCACTTGCAACAATTGCACATCTCTGTAACCTTTAATGGTCAACAAAGCTTGGCATGGTCCACAAACACTGAGATCTCGCTGACAATACCTACTTCCAAATCATTAATAAACAGAGCACCATGGCACCCCACTTAGAACTATAGTCCATATTGATAAAGCACCATTAAAACTATGCTCTGCATCCTATTCATCAACCAATTCTCTATCTGAGTACAAAAAAAAAGCCACCCAAGCCCAACAAAACTTAGCTTATACATAAGTGGCCTATGTGGTACTGTATCAAAAGCCTTTGCAAAATCCAAGAATACTACATCTACTGCTATGCCAGAGTCTAAATTTCTACTTACTTCCTCATAAAAGCCAAGAAAGTTAGTTTGACAGTATTATTTCCTCTATGCTACTTATAAGGTCAGTCCTTGAAACATACTCTAGAAAATGTTTTGTATAAAACTTCCCGGTATCTTCCCAACCACTTAAGTTAAACTTACAGGTCTGTAATTACCAGGCTGGGAACAACTTCGTTTTTTGAATATTGGAATTACATCAGCTTTTTTCCTATCCAGAGGCACGTGCCTGATATGAGGTAATCTGAGAAAATTAGAAACAATGGCCTGGATAAAACCTAGTTCCCTAAGAGCCCGAGGATGTATTTTATGTAGCCCGGGAGCTTTATGTATGTATAGTTTATTTATAAAACTCCACAGTAACAAAATACAATAAAGTCATACAAGGGGAACAAATACATATATAGTTCAGTACATAAATATATAAATTATAGAAATAGAAATGCTAGGGCTTTGCCACAAGAGGAAAGGAGGTCCCAGCTTACTACAATGGAATGGGTATAAGTTCTGGAGTGAGACGTATGCAGTGCAAATAAAACAATCATATACTGTGCTGGTTACCAGATAGGTAGGATGTAAGGCCAGATTTAAAACTGCTAATTTAGTTTTCTTGAGAGAGGTGAATAGAATTCCAGAGGATGGGAGCCAAAAGAGAGAAAGGTTTAAGGCATGAAGAAGCAGCACGCGTTGGAGGTCTGTACAGGAGTTGGTTCTGAGATGAGCCGAGGGTACGGGCAGGAACATATGAGAACACCAGAGAGGAAATATAAGGAGGAGCAAAGGGATTTAAAGGTTAGGAGAATGATTATGTATACAATGCGCTGTTTAACGGGGAGCCAGGTTGTTGTCCGGTACAGAGGAGATTTGGGATCTGGTTTATTAGAGAGCAAAACAATACATGTAGCAGAGTTAAATATAGACCGAAGGGGAGAGAGGTGGGAAGCAGGAAGACCAGTAAGTAGTAGGTGGCAATAGTCCATGCACAATAGGATGAGAGCATGTATAAGCATAGTGGTGGTCTGGTAAGAAAGGAACCTGGCTATATTGTGAAGGATAAAGCGGCAGGTTTTCACAACATAGTTAATGTGGTTAGAAAAGGAGAAAGAGGAGTAAATAATTACCCCTGGGCAGCGTGCTGATTGGAAAGGGAAAATGGGGGTATTGTCAACTGAAATAGAGAAAGAAGGGACAGGACTAGGTTTAGGAGGGAAAATGATCAGTTCAATTTTAGAAAGATTTAATTTGAGGTAGCGTTGAGACATCCAAGAGGAGATGGAAAGGAGGCAGTCTGAAACACCTGATTGGATGTCAGGAGTTAGTGTGTGGACAAGTAGATTTGTGTATCATTTGCATATAAATGATACTTGAAGCCAAAAGAACAAATAACATCTAGCAAGGAAATAGTGTAGAGAGAGAACAATAAGGGTTCAAGAACAGACCCCTGCTTCACCCCACACTAAGAGGAACGGGAGAATAGGTGCTGTTAGCAGATACATAAGTTAAGAGTAAGTTTGATTAGAAAGATAGGATAAAAACCAGGATGTCACTTTATTCCAAATGCCCAAGGAGTGAAGTATCTGCATTAGGGGGGAATGATCGACTGTGTCGAAAGCAGAGGAGAGGTGAAGGAGAATAAGAACAGAAAAGTGACATTGGCCTTTACAACCTGCAGATCATTCACAACCTTACACAGACCGTCTCAATAGAATGTGCAGGACGGAATCCAGATTGCAAAGGATCCAATAGGTTATGAGCAGTTTAGAGAGCAGTTAGGGTGGCAGTTAGCTAAACAGGCAGTTAGTCTAGTGAGGGCTTTTTTAGTATGGGCTTAAAGGGCATGTCCACCCCCCAAAACCAACTTTGGGGGTAAGGGTAAAAAAATCCCCACATTTCTCCTTACAGTGCCTTCTCTCCCACAGCGATCCGCTGAGAGGCAGCCAATCACAGAAGAGCTGACGTCACTGGAAATGCCGCGGGAGAGAAGGCTCTGTAAGTACGGATCGAGGGTCATTTTAAAAGAAATATTGCGGTGGTTGGTGGTGTGCAGGGCTTACTTACCTTACATCCAAAGGATTACACTCTAGGTGCAACAATGGCTGAGGATGGATCCGGATGGTGGGAGGGGGGGGGGGGATTCTGCGCATGCCCCAAACCTTGACGAGAATGAGGATTCAGCACAGATCAGAAGCCTCCAGACAGACTCTGGACTCTGGACCAGTTTCCTGGACTTTGAAAAGGCATATCTTGGGAACCATAAGGAGCAGAGATGTAAGGTAAGATTTATTTTAAACTACAGAATGGTGCCAATAGTGGGTTTAATTATAGTTTTGGGGGTGGACATGCCCTTTAACATGGCTTTAAGATGGAAGGGAAAATTCCACATTTATATGAGGCTTTGAATGTGTGGGTGAGTACAGGGTTTAAGCACATGATTACAATGATTCAGTATTACAGAGGGCATGGGATCAAGAGGACAGGTCATGCGTGAACATGATAGAAGCAGGTGAGAGAGTTCTGAATGGGTCACAGGAGTAAAAGATCTAAGAATAGCAGAGGGAGGAGAGGGCAACATAATCTGTGAGTCATCCCTAGGACCAGAAATCTGTATGCGAATGGACTCAACTTTCTGTTGAAAGTAATGCACAAAGGGCTGGGGAGAGTGTGGAGAAAGGAGAGGGTCAGCAGAAGAGGGAAGCAGAAGGGAGTTGAAGATGGAGAACAGGCGACATTGGGTTAGATTTGTTGTTATTTATAGTTTTCCGGTAATAGTTCTGTTTTGCCAGAAGGAGCCCAGAGCCAAGACATTGCAGCATGAACTTGTAATGGAGAAAGTCAGCTTTTGTACGGGACTTTCTCCATGCACGCATGCACCTGCATATAAAACAGGAAGTGGGGTTGAGCCACGGACGAGGATTAGAGGTTCCTCGTCTGAGGGAATGCAAGGGGGCAAAGAATATATCGTGTTAGTCAGGAATCAGGGTCTTCAACTGTCAAAAGGGAAGAGAGACTAGAGGACGGGGAGATCTGTGCGGGGAGATCTATGGATAAAGTAACTGAAAAATTGCAGCATACAGACACAAAACTCATGTCAGGAAAGTACCACCGCCACCCAACCAAAAAAATAAAATAAAGCCTGATAAATCTACATACCAGTTAGAAAATGAAACCAGTTCATTTTTTGCATGCTTTAGACTCTCTCTACTGCTCTCTCTAGTATTTTCTCTAGTACACGTTAAAATGATTGTAAATCTAAGATAACGATTGTAAATCTACAACTGTGATCGTAGATTTATGATCCCATTAGAATACCATAGCAGTAGTTTACTACCGCATGATATTCTACAACCGAATGTACATAATTTAACAAACGTCATAATTTACAATAATGCGCGGTATCGCTAATGTGCTATGTCACTCGCTCATCTCCAATGCCCTCTGTAATTGTTGTGCTCTCCGCACTCTTTAATTGTATATACTGTTAGGCGTGCGCTATTAATACCAGGGAGAGTTGGGATGCCTGTAATATGCTCAGCTCTATATTACATGCTTGCTAATAAATGTATGTACCATTAGCTGTTAAAAACACTGGTCCCGAACCGGCAGTATTTTAAAACAGCAGATTGCATGCACTTTTATTGACATGCACACTATCAGCTGCTTAAGAATGGAACCTTCCGTGACTGCGGTACCTTGTCTGTAGTTCGGCTGGGCCTCATAGTCTTAAAGGCATAGCATTGCAAGATGATGTTTAAAACAGTAAACTAATCATAACACTAGTCAAATATACATTCCTCATGTCATAATAATAATTAAATGCCTATTTAATTGCTTTTATCAAATAAGCATTTTTATCATACAGTAAGGTGAGCAAAACAAAACTGTAATTGCAAATGGGAATGAGGTGGTTTCAAATGTAATAACATCAAACAACATTACCATTAAAAAGGATAATCAATATTAAATGTGCAGGAGAGAGAGTGCTAAAATCTAGGTAATTTCTTTAAATGGTAATGTGGCAAGAAGCCCACCTGAAACGCTGAACTGTATAGATTTCAGCACATTCTGCAGAGCACATATTTTAAAAGAGTGTAGTTAAAGAGGAATGTTACAGTGTACAGGGTTGCCACTTGCAGGAAATAGAAGGTATCCAACGCAGTAACAAGTAGCCTTAAAATAACTTTAATGAATATCAAAACAACTAAGTAGAAGTATCTTAAAGGGTTTAGTGTCATAGTTTATATTCTAACATAAAAACATTCAGTTTAAAATGTAAATATTTTCTTTGATACATATTGAAAAGAGTTCTCCAGATACATATTTACAGCCATATATATTGTACAATATACCGGTATCAGCATTTATGTTTTTAAAGCTGTCAAGTATTTCGGCGAAGATCGGTCAACCCTGAATTGGGTCAAACAGATGAAACCTTATTTAATAGTAGTTTTGTTTTTCCACTTACTCTTTTAAAATGAAAATATAAAGCAGAGCAGCAATAAACACATTACAAGACTCTTTACAGTTGAGCCCAGTCTACAAGTATACTCTTGTTAATTTATCTTGTAGGCATTTGAACTTAATGGGATTAGGTAAAATGTTTTGCTAATGTAGGGTTGATAGATTGTATTTATAAAACTAGACACTTTTGATTAACCAAATCAATCTTTAACTCGTGTATAGCAAATAGTTGCCTCTGGCGTGCACTTGTGCCATTAATGGTCTACAATATGCTGTTACTGTGGTTCTGAATAGCAATTCTGAAATATTCAGTCTCTTGGTAAAAAACCCTTATTACCTAATTCAGGGTTTCTTTGAATATTAGCACAGTTTGCCTTGATTATATTTTAATGTGTCCCCTATTATAAATATTAGTATGTGTTTAGCCAGTATGCTATACAATATGCAACTTGTGTCACTAATTAGTGTTCATAAAGCTACATGCTTGAGATTACAGTGTCTTCTTTCAAAAAGTTTGATATGAAAAGATGTCCATCCTCATCCCTTTAAAACCCACTGTACGTTTAATACCACTAACACCTAAACATTAATCTGCCAATCAAGGAATAAGATAAGAAACAATCCCCATACAGTATTAAAAGGTCGGTCAGATATGGGTATGTGCCTGTTCTCATATACTACAGGCAGATTGCAATGTAATATACTCTATAAACGGCCTGCTTAAAACAATTATCAAGAAGAATGCGAACACAGGAAGAGCGGCAGCATGAAAGATTGAATTGATTTTAAGGAGTTTATGGCATTTGAAAAGTTGTAAATAAGGAAGAGAGACTTTAGGAATTGTTATAGAGAGGCTTTAGCAGCATTCCACAAGCTAAGTGCAAAAACAGAGGGCCAGACACAGACTGGTTTCAGCTTCATTGAGCCATCTTCATCTTAAATGAAATGAAATAAACTAAGATTCTAGTTTGAAAGTGTGAATGTAGCGTGCCTATGAACAGAGACATCACTAGGAAATTAAGTATAAGGGATTAGAGCTTCCCTGTCTCACATGCAAATAAGAAATGGAGGCTTCTGTGTAATTTCTATGTTTCCATGGTAGCCCTTCGTAATTGTTCAGGTGTCTACTAAACAAAATACGCCTTAATTTATTATTAGAATTTAATTTGTCCTTTATTTTTGCATGAAAAAAATTACATTTATTGAAACACAAAGTAAATACATTAACATTGTAAAGAAAGAAAGGAAGCAGATAAAATTGTAATAAAAATAAGTCCTGTGGGGGCCTTTAGCTAATGCATTACTCCTCTAGTAGACAGTTTAACAGGAATTAATGAAAAGCATTTTATATGTATATTTAGCTATGCGATCACTGCGTCTGCATGGTATGGCAATGAATTGCACTGTGTGTTGTCAGAAAGAGTGGGGTATTGCTCTTTCAAAGGAAAGTTGCTGTATAGCAAAAGTTCTTTATCTTCAGAGAGTGTAATTATAGAGATCTGTAGATCTTTCCGGTTCAGTACTTGAGGTTCCTAATGCAAGCTCTTTCTTTTCTTTTGTGAAGGGAGCTTTATCAAAAAACATAACAGGAAACTTTAACCCACTGAATTGTTTGACTTTTGAAATAGGGCTATGTATTAAGGGTTGAATCTTAGAGGCATGCATAATATTACTTAGATAATTGTACAGCTACCACCCTGAACTATCTAGTTTGGTGTACATTTTTATTTGTGCTCTAAAATCAATCACAAATAAGTGGTCCTGGCTTGTGAATGTTGAGCTACAATCTGTGTCAGACCAGAATTAACTTCCCTGTAGAATCAGTGTTTTATCAACACACCCAATCACTTGGTCTGACTCTGACCAGATTTAACAATTGATCTCGAACAATCTGTCGCATTGGAAATAGTAGGCGATATTTCAGCCCAGTCTAAATAAATACTGTCCGCGACAGTTGATCAGGACCAAAATATTGACCCGTGTGTGTATGCAGCCTATGAATTCAATTTGCATGCACAGATAATTTCCAGTTTGTGCAGAATTGTTTTTACATCCTGAAAACCTTAGAGGGAAAATCACAGTATGGCAATAGACCTTCTAAGTCTAATTTTCTTGTGTCTTACAGCTGGAATAATCGAATAACCTCATGGTTCAAGTGGCACCATCAGATTAAGAAGATACATAGAAGGAAAACTAAATTTCTATGCAATGGGAAAGCAAACAATATATCAATGACCAAAATTACATTTCAATGAAATCATTAAAATCAAACAGATATAATGTTTCTTCGGAAAATCTCGGGGATATTCCCAGCTGGTTTTGGACTGCGTCTTTCTCAAAAATTTGTATTCCTGCTATTTTTGTCTGGATTCATTACGCTGTGCTTTGGAACACTGTTTCTCTTGCCAGACACATCTAAATTCAAGAGGATATTTTTATCAAGTACACATAATCAGAATGTAGAAAAAATACACAGTTATGCTGGCAAGAAAATAAGTAGGAAAGCTGTTGAAGATGAAAAGTCTATATTACGGAATTCACAGCACGAAAAGTGGAAATCCAAAGAAAAATTTAAAATGGATGTGCAGTCTTTGGGGGTTATAGCCAGCGATAATGGAGTGTTAACACAAGATCAAGAGGTTTCTGTGAACAAAGAACACGTAACAGCACACAAGGACCAAATTAAGCCTGTCTTTGATTATGAGACTTTTAGAAAGAATCTTAAATATCCCCCGCTGGGAAGGGGTCAAGAATCTAAAGATTTTGAAATGCATGAAAAAAGAAAGAAGGTCAAAGAGGTATTCACCTTTTATCTGTTTTCACCTTTTTTTCATAATCATAACAATAGCTGTAGCTGTTCAGGAAAATTGGTGCGTGGGGATTTCCATGGAACAAAGGTTATCTCATACATTCCCTCAGGGTTCTACAAATGCCAATATCTTTTGCCTTTTTATTGAACAGGTGGGATAGCTCCTTGATCCCAACAGCAAACATAAATCCCTTAAAGGCATAGTACGCTACTTTATGACAACACTGATTCCTATATGTGCTGTAAAGTTGGCACATCAGCCTTTATAATAATTTTTTGCATAAGTGTTTAGGTCTTAGTTTAGTCAATTTATTGCTTTTTGTTTGTTAGTCAGGTTCTGGTATGGCTGTCAATTTAACTGTTTTGTTTCTCTGTTTTGTTGCTTTTTATCTCCCTTCTTTTATATATCAGCCAAAACAAATAGTTCACAAGAAATAGCCTAGGTTTTCTTAGACACTTTATAAAATAAATCGCACTCGTGTATTTGTATTTAACACTGAAGTTAAAGTAAAGCAATAACCAGATAGCACCCATTTAAGTTAGATAATATGAATCAAAAGCACGACTGGATTTACATCTTGGGAGCGTGTAAGCACAAAATGCCTTGCGTCCCAATCCCCGCCCCTCAACACAGGTCCCATCCCCAAACCACACACATTCTACTTATAGATGAGAAAACCAGGCAATATTCTGCTGAAATTTGTAAACTGCAAAAAACTGTTTAAAATATCAACTGTATTGCAGGGGTTGTCAGATGCTTTTAGAAACCTGATGTGCTGTAATTAAAGAGGGGTATCAAAAAGGGACGGGGTTTGACAGCAACCACAGGCATCTTAGGCCTGATGGTAAATCCATTTGTGTTTAAAAGGCACCTTGGACCATAGTAGACCCATACTATTAAGGTAAATTTAGCTAATTTTTATGTCCTTTTTCAAGTTCCCTTTGCAGACAAATATTGCGTTTAGCAAGACTACTCAACTCTGCAGTAGTCTACAAAGTCACTTGTCCCTGGGGACGTATTCCTTGGTGGCTCTCTCTCCCCATATGATTTGCATTTTGATAAAACCATATAACCACAAGGGCACTTTGTAGATCTATGGGATACTTTCCAGGATTATATAACCACTACATCAGCTTTTCATAAGAATCTAATCCTCAGAGTCACTTCTTCCACATGTAAACTGAACTGGCATTTTCTGAGGTGTGCAGAGTTTTTCTGCTAGACTTATCTGGTCCATTAGTATTGACATTTATATCTCCAGTAGTACTGCAATAAGCAGAAATGGAACCATATCAGATCAATATTGGATCTCTCTGCATCTTGCAGTTCACATTGTTAGGCATCTCTACACCACTAAAATGACAATAATAGGACTTATTTGTCTTCTTTAAACCCTTTTAAGGACAAATATGACTTCAACATACTTTATTGTTTATTGACCTTATGCTATAACTTGTGTTTGTTCATGTTCTATGCCGACAACATAATAAGTATAGGAAATCTTCAAGCTTATATCACAAGTACATATATGTATTTTGTTCAATGTGCAGACAACGTAAGTTCATAGTTTAGCTGTTGATTCTTTTTGTAACAAACCACTCTATTCTTGTACATATATCTTAAAATTTGAAAGTCACTTACCAGTTATTAATGTCTAAAAGTTTTGAGAAGTTTTCATTCATCCAGGTCATGGTATATCTGTTAAATTTCATTAGATCAACTGGATCTTCAAGTCCTGTTGATCTAACTGAATTTAACAGATATATTTGAAAGTATTGGTGTTGCTGCTTTTCACTTTCCCAAGATCCTCTGCTAGTTGTAGCACCTTTCATCTAGCTAAAACTTTATTTGACCCTAAACACATAGAACTGAATGGGTCTGACATTGACAGCTGTAGAATATCATGGAGAAAAGTATGATAGGTTGCATCATTGCACTGATTGTTTTTGAAGGTTGTACTGTAATAGCATTCATAAAGATATACTTAAGAGATATCTTGTGTAATAAGATATATTATATTAGATGTAGGGATAAATATATTAGCTGGAAGTGTTGGCAAACAACTGTCTAACTACAGATTTATGACCCATAACAAAAGTTTGTCCAGGGAGCTCTCCCATACAAAGTATTTTCATGTTGTATAAGGATACAGCCTATCCAACTGATTCTTAAAAATAGTATGGAACTGCTGAAAGTGAAAAGAAAAATAACAAAATGAGGCCCCTTTGGGGGAGGGTGTGTGTATGTGTGCTATGGATACTTAATGCTTTAGTGCATATTATTACCCAAAAATGTCTTTTTGTTTATTAGCTTTTCAGTATTACTGAAAGTGCTCTAAAAAATATTATTTAATATTTTTAAAGGTTTCTATCCCTGCTTTAAAAGAAAATTAAATTCATTTTACTGTTGAGGGAACTATCATTAAATTCTCTGAAGGGATATGGATGCGTCTTTAAAAGCTGCTGTTTCTGTGACACAAATATGGATTTTAGAACACTCACATTTATCTTGCATAGCGCTCAAAAACAGCTAAGATGCGGATAGAGGTTGGCAACCAAATTTTTAAAAATCTCTCTTAAAAATGTTTTTTTAAAATCTCTAGTTTGGAGTGGTTTTATTAGATAAATGTAGAATAAACGTGTTTATACATAAGTTTAATGGGTCAACTCAGTGTAACTGGAGAACTACGACAGATCGTAGTTGTTGTCTTAGGATTAAGGTTTATTAATAGACTTTACAGGGTTAGTTGATGATGAAAGAAGCTCTTTTGCCCACATTGGGGCAATGGTAATGGGTGGTTCGTGGGTCTGTTCTGGATGGATTGTGGGCATGCACTGTGTGGATCAGGAAAGAGTCTTTGGCCTGGTGTTTGCACAGGGTGCTGCTATTTCGGCCCCCAAAATTTTCCTGGTTGGGCACCCCTGTTTTAGAGTGTATACAGTGGAAAACTGGTTTTAAAAAAGAAATGTGCTTAAATAGATGGAATTAACAGGAATTTATTTCCTGTGTATTTTTGCAAATTACTTTCAATATTTTTTTTACATTTTTGTGTGATATGGTAGCAGCATCACCAGATCCCCTGTGACAGTCCCTCTTCCCTGTGTCTCCTCCTCCTTGTGGGCCTCCATGCCCCCACCTTGCAGTTCCCTTGAAATCCCCTGTGGCCCCTCCCACTCCTCCTTCAGTTACTGTAACTAAATCTCTTCCTGGTTTCTTCTGCTTTCTCCTGCACTGAGCATGTGCCAACTGCAGATTAGAAGAAGGAGCTAGTATTGTGACTGCAGATTAAGAACCTCCCACCTCCTAACTTTCTGATCAGTGATTTCTATATATCTGGGGCTGTGCAGCACTTAGAGATGTGGTTGATTTTAAAGGTAGGAACCAGGCATTTCATTTAAAATCAACTTGTTTGGAGACCACAGTTCCCTCTTTAAGAGACTGCATAAGATACGGTATTTAAGTATCAGTTCCATTCCTTTAACCAAGTATAGCAAAATGTCTTTTTTATTAATGTTTTAGAATATGATTTTATATCTTTGTTTAAAGGAAAAGTCTGTAAACTTGTTGCCATTTTTGTGCTATTAGATGTATTCAGTGACAATCACAACCAGGACAAGAGCTGATGTCTGTAAAAACACTCGATGACAGGATCTCTGTCCTTAGGCAGTAGCACACAGGTTGATATCTAAGTCATGGTGGCATCCACAGCAGGGAGACAGCTAATTTCCTGATAATTGGCAGTTCAGTCACACAAGTTCAGAAGTTTCTAGAGATGAGAATGTACTGGCAATAAAATGTCGAATCTGATTATATAAAAAATTAGACATGAAAAATATATCTATTGTCTCCATTAAAGCATGTAACAGTTTTATCTGACCCTGGTTTACAAAATGATACACCAAGGAAGATCCCTTTTTCAACTATGTAACCAATCTAGAAATCAGGAGGTCTGGTGGAAATAATGGATTGCCAATTGCCATGAATGAAGGTGAGTGGCTTGGATTACTTTAAACATTTCCTAAATGTTTAAAGTAATCCTAAACTTAAAGGGTATTGAACTGGTTGATCTGCGCTGTTTCAAAAAGAATTTGTTACTGCAAACCCTGTGAAAAACCTTCTTTATCTTTTCTGGGGCAATTAATAAAAGAAATCCCAAATACGTCAAGTTAAAACTACTTTTTAAACCTATACAAATCTCTACTCTTCCTAGCCAGTTTAATGTACATCTGAATGCTCCCAATAAAAATCCTCCATGCTAGGACTACTAGTAGTGACTAGATTTAATATCAGCTATTATTTCTACTTTGCATAAATTTGTAAAGGGGCCTATTTCCAAATGATGTGAATGGTTTGATCAGGCCAATCAGAAAAAATTACCCAATATGGCCGTCTGTTCAATAGACTGTCTGAACATTTTATTGACCAAAAGGGAAATCAGACCAGACAGAAAGTTTTCTGATAATCCCATCCCTGGCCCCATTATCTTGGGTTTAACCTCTATGGTATTTTTTTTTTTATTGTAAATTTTTATTAACAGCTTTATGAGGTTCAAACATAATGTACATTTTTTTAAAGAGTTCTGTATAAATAATATATAACATTGCATAATATATTCTACAGAGAGCTCTGTTGTTATTTATGCTGTCATTTTCGTTTTTCAACTTATATTATACATGAACAAAATTTGAGAGTCATTTAAGTTAACATTTTCGTTAAAGGGAGAAACAAAGTAGCAAAGGAAAAGAAGTTAAAATTTCAAACTTGAATTCTGACCTTCAGGTGGTTAACAAGTGTGATGGCTGGTCATCTCCCGACGATCCCGCTACCCAGCGCCGGATCCCCAGGGCTCCACAGGGGAGGACAGTCCCCCTTAGCTACTGAGCTGTCCCATTCTTCGATTGTTTATTTTTGCTATTGTTATCTTTCTCTAAGATATGGCTCCCATATATTTCAACCAGGGGTGCCAAATAGTTTAAAATTTTTCTAGTTTGTTCTGAAGTTGTGCTGTTATATGATCCATGACCTAAAACCTCTATGGTATTTAATGCTGGCAGTGTATACCTAGAAGTAAATACCAAGGGCAGTATAATTGATAACAAATGGTTAGTGTCCTGCACCTCTCTAGGCTGCTGGATCCTGTTGTGCACTGTCCCAAGCACTTAAACTAGGTACATCAAAAAAAGGGTATACAGGTGCTTCCAGACTGAAGAAGACTCCAAAGGATATCTTTGATGTGGCTATGAAAAGTACAGGAAGCAGCTCCAGCAGGTCCGTCCGTTCCAAGTTAAACACAGTGGCACAAACCAATGGTTCCATTGTCCAGGCATGAACACTGGAATGGGAGTGGCAGTGGGATATAAGAAGTGAGTCACTTAGTGACATAGCTGAGTGATTTTTATAGGATATACCACTGCAGCTCCCATTAAAAATATCCCCTTACCTTTATAATACGTATTTGAGGTTAAATAGCCATATGTCCTCTTGTTCAACTACTCAGCAATACCCACATTTCCTGCCTAACTGTTAATCCAGAAGAAGGAGAAAAAAACAACGCATGAAGGTTCTGACTCCAAGTGGCAATCAGATTTATCCCTGGATCAACTCTACTTTTGTATCAATATCGTACTTGCAACATTCTTTATTTTTAGAACTCATCCAGCTTTTAACTACCCAATGAACCTGCCATCACCAAGTATGAGACCCTTTTAACCGTTCTCACAGTGAAAAACCCCTTCCAGACTAAATTTTCTCTTTCTTCCAGTCTTAGGGAAGAATGTCCGCATGACATCTTCTATTGATGACAATGTAACAGATTTTATTTGTTAATTGTGTGGCCCATTAATGTATTATACACATGATCATATCTTCACACAAGTGCCTTTTCTCTAGTGTGCATAATTGTAATCCAATCTGCCTTCATAGTCAAGCTCCTCCAGTCCCTATACTTTCCAAGAGGAGAATAAATTTTTCTCCTTTGAATCCATACCCCTTTTTAAGACACATACTGTATCTGATGGCACTGCTTGCTATCTTTAAGTTTGTTATCCACCAAAACTTCAAGATCCTTTTACAGCAAATATTTAATTAGCACAGAGCCATTTATGTATAGCGCACATAGATATTAAGCCCAAAATGCATCACCTTACATTTATCAACATTGAATCTCCATCTGCCACTTAGCAGCCCAATGTGACAATCTATCTAGATCCACTTGCAACAATTGCCATCTCTGTAACCTTTATGGTCAAAAAGCTTGGCATGGTCCACAACTGAGATCTCGCTGACAATACCTACTTCCAAATCATTAATAAACAGAGCACCATGGCACCCCACTTAGAACTATAGTCCATATTGATAAAGCACCATTAAACTATGCTCTGCATCCTATTCATCAACCAATTCTCTATCTGAGTACAAAAAAAAGCCACCCAAGCCCAACAAAACTTAGCTTATACATAAGTGGCCTATGTGGTACTGTATCAAAAGCCTTTGCAAAATCCAAGAATACTACATCTACGGCTATGCCAAGTCTAAATTTCTACTTACTTCCTCATAAAAGCCAGAAAGTTAGTTTGACAGTATTATTTCCTCTTGCTACTTATAAGGTCAGTCCTTGAAACATACTCTAGAAAATGTTTTGTATAAAACTTCCTCGGTATCTTCCCAACCACTTAAGTTAAACTACAGGTCTGTAATTACCAGGCTGGGAACAACTTCGTTTTTTTTGAATATTGGAATTACATCAGCTTTTTTCCTATCCAGAGGCACGTGCCTGATATGAGGTAATCTGAGAAAATTAGAAACAATGGCCTGGATAAAACCTAGTTCCCTAAGACGCCCGAGGATGATTTTATGTAGCCCGGGACTTTATGTATGTAAGTTTTATTTTAAACTCCCACATAACAAATACAATAAAGTCATACAAGGGGAAAAAATACTATATAGTTCAGTACATAAATATATAAATATAGAAATAGAAATGCTAGGCTTTGCCACAAGAGGAAAGGAGGTCCCAGCTTACTACAATGGAATGGGTATATTTTCTGGAGTGAGACGTATGCAGTGCAATAAAACAATCATATACTGTGCTGGTTCCAGATAGGTAGGATGTAGGCCAGATTTAAAACTGCTAATTTAGTTTTCTTGAGAGAGGTGAATAGAATTCCAGAGGATGGGAGCCAAAAGAGAGAAAGGTTTAAGGCATGAAGAAGCAGCACGCGTTGGAGGTCTGTACAGGAGTTGGTTCTGAGATGAGCCGAGGGAACGGGCAGAACATATGAGAACACCAGAGAGGAATAATAAGGAGGACAAAGGGATTTAAAGGTTAGGAGAATGATTATGTATACATGCGCTGTTTAACGGGGAGCCAGGTTGTTTGTCGGTACGAGGGAGATTTGGGATCTGTTTATTAGAGAGCAAAACAATACATTAGCAGAGTTAAATATAGACCGAAGGGAGAGAGGTGGGAAGCAGGAAGACCAGAAGTAGTAGGTGGCAATAGTCCATGCACAATAGATGAGAGCATGTATAAGCATAGTGGTGGTCTGGTAGAAAGGAACCTGGCTATATTGTGAAGGATAACGCGCAGGTTTTCACAACATATTTAATGTGTTAGAAAAGGAGAAAGAGGAGTAAATAATTACCCCTGGGCAGCGTGCTGATTGGAAAGGGAAAATGGGGGTATTGTCAACTGAAATAGAGAAAGAAGACAGGACTAGGTTTAGGAGGGAAAATGATCAGTTCAATTTTAGAAAGATTTAATTTGAGGTAGCGTTGAGACATCCAAGAGGAGATGGAAGAGGCAGTCTGAAACACCTGATTGGATGTCAGGAGTTAGTGTGTGGACAAGTAGATTTGTGTATCATTTGCATATAAATGATACTTGAAGCCAAAAGAACAAATAACATCTAGCAGGAAATAGTGTAGAGAGAGAACAATAAGGGTTCAAGAACAGACCCCTGCTTCACCCCACACTAAGAGGAACGGGAGAATAGGTGCTGTTAGCAGATCAAGTTAAGAGTAAGTTTGATTAGAAAGATAGGATAAAAACCAGGATGTCACTTTTATTCCAAATGCCCAAGGAGTGAAGACCTGCATTAGGGGGGAATGATCGACTGTGTCGAAAGCAGAGGAGAGGTGAGGAGAATAAGAACGAAAAGTGACATTGGCCTTTACAACCTGCAGATCATTCACAACCTTACACAGACCGTCTCAATAGAATGTGCAGACGGAATCCAGATTGCAAAGGATCCAATAGGTTATGAGCAGTTTAGAGAGCAGTTAGGGTGGCAGTTAGCTAAACAGCAGTTATTCTAGTGAGGGCTTTTTTAGTATGGGCTTAAAGGGCATGTCCACCCCCCAAAACCACCTTTGGGGTAAGGGTAAAAAAATCCCCACATTTCTCCTTACGTGCCTTCTCTCTCCCACAGCGATCCGCTGAGAGGCAGCCAATCACAGAAGAGCTGACGTCACTGGAAGAGCCGCGGGAGAGAAGGCTCTGTAAGTACGGATCGAGGGTCATTTTAAAAAGAAATTGCGGTGGTTGGTGGTGTGCAGGGCTTACTTACCTTACATCCAAGGATACACTCTAGTGCAACAATGGCTGAGGATGGATCCGGATGGTGGGAGGGGGGGGGGGATTCTGCGCATGCCCCAAACCTTGACGAGAATGAGGATTCAGCACAGATCAGAAGCCTCCAGACAGACTCTGGACTCTGGACCAGTTTCCTGGACTTTGAAAAGGCATATCTTGGGACCCATAAGGAGCAGAGATGTAGGTAAGATTTATTTTAAACTACAGAATGGTGCCAAAGTGGGTTTAATTATAGTTTGGGGTGGACATGCCTTTAACATGGCTTTAAGATGGAGGGAAATTCCACATTTATATGAGCTTTGAATGTGTGGGTGAGTACAGGGTTTAAGCACATGATTACATGATTCAGTTTACAGAGGGCATGGGATCAGAGGACAGGTCATGCGTGAACATGATAGAACAGGTGAGAGAGTTCTGAATGGGTCACAGGAGTAAAAATCTAAGAATAAGCGAGGGAGGAGAGGGCAACATAATCTGTGAGTCATCCCTAGGACCAAAAATCTGTATGCGAATGGACTCAACTTTCTGTTGAAAGTAATGCACAAGGGCTGGAGAGTGTGGAGAAAGGAGAGGGTCAGCAGAAGAGGGAAGCAGAAGGGATTGAAGATGGAGAACGGCGACATTGGGTTGATTTGTTGTTATTTATAGTTTTCCGGTAATGTTCTGTTTTGCCAGAAGGAGCCCAGAGCAAGACATTGCAGCATGAACTTGTAATGGAGAAAGTCAGCTTTTGTACGGGACTTTCTCCATGCACGCATGCACCTGCATATAAACAGGAAGTGGGGTTGAGCCACGGACGAGGATTAGAGGTTCCTCGTCTGAGGGATGCAAGGGGCAAAGAATATATCGTGTTAGTCAGGAATCAGGGTCTTCAACTGTCAAAAGGGAAGAGAGACTAGAGGACGGGGAGATTGTGCGGGGAGATCATGGATAAAGTAACTGAAAAATTGCAGCATACAGACACAAACTCATGTCAGGAAAGTACCACCACCGCCACCCACCAAAAAATAAATAAAGCCTGATAAATCTACATACCAGTTAGAAAATGAAACCAGTTCATTTTTTGCATGCTTTAGACTCTCTCTACTGCTCTCTCTGTATTTCTCTAGTACAACGTTAAAATGATTGTAATCTAAGATAACGATTGAAATCTACAACTGTGATCGTAGATTTATGATCCATTAGAATACCATAGCAGTAGTTTACTACCGCATGATATTCTACAACCGAATGTACATATTTAACAAACGTCATAATTTACAATAATGCGCGGTATCGCTAATGTGCTATGTCACTCGCTCATCTCCAATGCCCTCTGTAATTGTTGTGCTCTCCGCACTCTTAATTGTATATACTGTTAGGCGTGCGCTATTAATACCAGGGAGAGTTGGGATGCCTGTAATAGCTCAGCTCTATATTACATGCTTGCTAATAATGTATGTACCATTACTGTTAAAACACTGGTCCCGAACCGGCAGTATTTTAAAACAGCAGATTGCATGCACTTTTATTGACTGCACACTATCAGCTGCTAGAATGAACCTTCCGTGACTGCGGTACCTTTTCTGTAGTTCGGCTGGGCCTCATAGTCTTAAAGGCATAGCATGTGCAAGATATGTAAAAACAGTAAACAATCATAACACTAGTCAAATATACATTCCTCATGTCATAATAATAATTAAATGCCTATTTAATTGCTTTTATCAAATAAGCATTTTTATCATACAGTAGGTGAGCAAAACAAACTGTAATTGCAAATGGGAGAGGTGGTTTCAAATGTAATAACATCAAACAACATTACCATTAAAAAGGATTCATATTAAATGTGCAGGAGAGAGAGTGCTAAAATCTGGTAATTTCTTTAAATGGTAATGTGGCAAGAAGCCCACCTGAAACGCTGAACTGTATAGATTTCAGCACATTCTGCAGAGCACATATTTTAAAAGAGTGTAGTTAAAGAGGAATGTTACAGTTGTACAGGGTTCCACTTGCAGGAAATAGAAGGTACAACGCAGTAACAAGTAGCCTTAAAATAACTTTAATGAATATCAAAACAACTAAGTAGAAGTATCTTAAGGGTTTAGTGTCATAGTTTATATTCTAACATAAAAACTTCATTTTAAAATAAATATTTTCTTTGATACATATTGAAAAGAGTTCTCCAATACTATTTACAGCCATATATATTGTACAATATACCGGTATCACATTTATGTTTTTAAAGCTGTCAAGTATTTCGGCGAAGATCGGTCAACCCTGAATTGGGTCAAACATGAAACCTTATTTAATAGTAGTTTTGTTTTTCCACTTACTCTTTTAAATGAAATATAAAAGCAAGCAGCAATAAACACATTACAGACTCTTTACAGTTGAGCCCAGTCTACAAGTATACTCTTGTTATTTATCTTGTAGGCATTTGAACTTAATGGGATTAGGTAAAATGTTTTGCTAATGTAGGGTTTGATAGATTGTATTTATAAAACTAGACACTTTTGATTAACCAAATCAATCTTTAACTCGTGTATAGCAAATAGTTGCCTCTGGCGTGCACTTGTGCCATTAATGGTCACAATATGCTGTTACTGTGGTTCTGAATAGCAATTCTGAAATATTCAGTCTCTTGGTAAAAAACCCTATTACCTAATTCAGGGTTTCTTTGAATATTAGACAGTTTGCCTTGATTATATTTTAATGTGTCCCCTATTATAAATATTAGTATGTGTTTAGCCAGTATGCTATACAATATGCACCTTGTGTCACTAATTAGTGTTCATAAAGCTACATGCTTGAGATTACAGTGTCTTCTTTCAAAAAGTTTGATATGAAAAGATGTCCATCCTCATCCCTTTAAAACCCACTGTACGTTTAATACCACTAACACCTAAACATTAATCTGCCAATCAAGGAAAAGATAAGAAACAATCCCCATACAGTATTAAAAGGTCGGTCAGATATGGGTATGTGCCTGTTCTCATATACACAGGCAGATTGCAATGTATTATACTCTATAACGGCCTGCTTAAAACAATTATCAAGAAGAATGCGAACACAGGAAAGCGCAGCATGAAAGATTGGAATTGATTTTAAGGGTTTATGGCATTTGAAAAGTTGTAAATAAGGAAGAAGACTTTAGGAATTGTTATAGAGAGGCTTTAGCAGCATTCCACAAGCTAAGTGCAAAAACAGAGGGCCAGACACAGACTGGTTTCAGCTTCATTGAGCCATCTTCATCTTAAATGAAATGAAATAAACTAAGATTCTATTTTGAAAGTGTGATGTAGCGTGCCTATGAACAGAACATCACTAGGAAATTAATGTATAGGGATTAGAGCTTCCCTGTCTCACATGCAAATAAGAAATGGAGGCTTCTGGTGTAATTTCTATGTTTCCATGGTAGCCCTTCGTAATTGTTTCAGGTGTCTACTAACAAAATACGCCTTAATTTATTATTAGAATTTAATTTGTCCTTTATTTTGCATGAAAAAAATTACATTTATTGAAACACAAAGTAAATACATTAACATGTATAAGAAAGAAAGGAAGCAGATAAATTGTAATAAAATAGTCCTGTGGGGCCTTTAGCTAATGCATTACTCCTCTAGTAGACAGTTTAACAGAATTAATGAAAAGCATTTTATATTGTATATTTAGCTATGCATCACTGCGTCTGCATGGTATGGCATTGATTGCACTGTGTGTTGTCAGAAGAGTGGGGTATTGCTCTTTCAAAGGAAAGTTGCTGTATAGCAAAAGTTCTTTATCTTCAGAGAGTGTAATTATAGAGATCTGTAGATCTTTCCGGTTCAGTACTTGAGGTTCCTAATGCAAGCTCTTTCTTTTCTTTTGTGAAGGGAGCTTTATCAAAAACATAACAGGAAACTTAAACCCACTGAATTGTTTGACTTTTGAAAAGGGCTATGTATTAAGGGTTGAATCTTAGAGGCATGCATAATATTACTTAGATAATTGTACAGCTACCACCCTGAACTATCTAGTTTGGTGTACATTTTTATTTGTGCTCTAAAATCAATCACAATAAGTGGTCCTGGCTTGTGAATGTTGAGCTACAATCTGTGTCAGACCAGAATTAACTTCCCTGTAGAATCAGTGTTTTATCAACACACCCAATCACTTGGTCTGACTCTGACCAGATTTAAACAATTGATCTCGAAACATCTGTCGCATTGGAAATAGTAGGCGATATTTCAGCCCAGTCTAAATAAATACTGTCCGCGACAGTTGATCAGGACCAAAATATTGACCCGTGTGTGTATGCAGCCTATGAATTCAATTTGCATGCACAGATAATTTCCAGTTTGTCGAATTGTTTTTACATCCTAAAAACCTTAGAGGGAAAATCACAGTATGGCAATAGACCTTCTAAGTCTAATTTCTTGTGTCTTCAAGCTGGAATAATCGAATAACCTCATGGTTCAAGTGGCACCATCAGATTAAGAAGATACATAGAAGGAAAACTAAATTTCTATGCAATGGGAAAGCAAACAATATATCAATGACCAAAATTACATTTCAATGAAATCATTAAAATCAAACAATATAATGTTTCTTCGGAAAATCTCGGGGATATTCCCAGCTGGTTTTGGACTGCGTCTTCTCAAAAATTTGTATTCCTGCTATTTTGTCTGGATTCATTACGCTGTGCTTTGGAACACTGTTTCTCTTGCCAGACACATCTAAATTCAAGAGATATTTTTATCAAGTACACATAATCAGAATGTAGAAAAATACACAGTTATGCTGGCAAGAAATAATTAGGAAAGCTGTTGAAGATGAAAAGTCTATATTACGGAATTCACAGCACGAAAAGTGGAAATCCAAAGAAAAATTTAAAATGGATGTGCGTCTTTGGGGGTTTATAGCCAGCGATAATGGAGTGTTAACACAAGATCAAGAGGTTTCTGTGAACAAAGAACACGTAACGCACACAAGGACCAAATTAGCCTGTCTTTGATTTGAGACTTTTAGAAAGAATCTTAAATATCCCCCGCTGGAAGGGGTCAGAATAAAAGATTTTGAAATGCATGAAAAAAGAAAGAAGGTCAAAGAGGTATTCACCTTTTATCTGTTTTCACCTTTTTTTCATAATCATAACAATAGCTGTAGCTGTTCAGGAAAATTGGTGCGTGGGGATTTCCATGGAACAAAGGTTATCTCTATACATTCCCTCAGGGTTCTACAAATGCCAATTCTTTTGCCTTTTTATTGAACAGGTGGGATAGCTCCTTGATCCCAACAGCAAACATAAATCCCTTAAAGGCATAGTACGCTACTTTATGACAACACTGATCCTATATGTGCTGTAAAGTTGCACATCAGCCTTTATAATAATTTTTTGCATAGTGTTTAGTCTTAGTTTAGTCAATTTATTGCTTTTTGTTTGTTGTCGGTTCTGGTAGGCTGTCAATTTAACTGTTTTGTTTCTCTGTTTTGTTGCTTTTTATCTCCCTTCTTTTATATATCAGCCAAAACAAATAGTTCACAAGAAATAGCCTAGGTTTTTCTTAGACACTTTATAAAATAAATCGCACTCGTGTATTTGTATTTAACACTGAAGTTAAGTAAACAATAACCAGATAGCACCCATTTAAGTTAGATAATATGAATCAAAAGCACGACTGGATTTACATCTTGGGAGCGTGTAAGCACAAAATGCCTTGCGTCCCAATCCCCGCCCCTCAACACAGGTCCCATCCCCAAACCACACACATTCTACTTATAGATGAGAAAACCAGGCAATATTCTGCTGAAATTTGTAAACTGCAAAAAACTGTTTAAAATTCAACTGTATTGCAGGGGTTGTCAGATGCTTTTAGAAACCTGATGTGCTGTAATTAAGAGGGGTATCAAAAAGGGACGGGGTTTGACAGCAACCACAGGCACTTAGGCCTGATGGTAAATCCTTTGTGTTAAAGGCACCTTGGACCATAGTAGACCATACTATTAAGGTATTTAGCTAATTTTTATGTCCTTTTTCAAGTTCCCTTTGCGACAAATATTGCGTTTAGCAAGACTACTCAACTCTGCAGTAGTCTACAAAGTCACTTGTCCCTGGGGACGTATTCCTTGGTGGCTCTCTCTCCCCATATGATTTGCATTTTGATAAAACCATATAACCACAAGGGCACTTTGTAGATCTATGGGATACTTTCCAGGATTATATAACCACTACATCAGCTTTTCATAAGAATCTAATCCCAGAGTCACTTCTTCCACATGTAAACTGAACTGGCATTTTCTGAGGTGTGCAGAGTTTTTCTGCTAGACTTATCTGGTCCATTAGTATTGACATTTATTCTCCAGTAGTACTGCAATAACAAATGGAACCATATCAGATCAATATTGGATCTCTCTGCATCTTGCAGTTCACATTGTTAGGCATCTCTACACCACTAAAATGACAATAATAGGACTTATTTGTCTTCTTTAAACCCTTTTAAGGACAAATAACTTCAACATACTTTATTGTTTATTGACCTTATGCTAAAAACTTGTGTTTGTTCATGTTCTATGCCGACACATAATAAGTATAGGAAATCTTCAAGCTTATATCACAAGTACATATATGTATTTTGTTCAATGTGCAGACAACGTAAGTCTAGTTTACTGTTGATTCTTTTTGTACACAACCACTCTATTCTTGTACATATATCTTAAAATTTGAAAGTCACTTACCAGTTATTAAGGTCTAAAAGTTTTGAGAGTTTTCATTCATCCAGGTCATGGTATATCTGTTAAATTTCATTAGATCACTGGATCTTCAAGTCCTGTTGATCTAACTGAATTTAACAGATATATTTGAAAGTATTGGTGTTGCTGCTTTTCACTTTCCCAAGATCCTCTGCTAGTTGTAGCACCTTTCATCATCAGCTAAAACTTTATTTCCCCTAAACACATAGAACTGAATGGGTCTGACATTGACAGCTGTAGAATATCATGGAGAAAAGTATGATAGGTTGCATCATTGCACTGATTGTTTTTGAAGGTTGTACTGTAATAGCATTCATAAAGAATATACTTAAGAGATATCTTGTGTAATATATTATATTTATTAGATGTAGGATAAATATATTAGCTGGAAGTGTTGGCAAACAACTGTCTAACTACAGATTTATGACCCATAACAAAAGTTTGTCCAGGGAGCTCTCCCATACAAAGTATTTTCATGTTGTATAAGGATAGCCCTATCCAACTGATTCTTAAAAATAGTATGGAACTGCTGAAAGTGAAAAGAAAAATACAAAATGAGGCCCCTTTGGGGAGGGTGTGTGTATGTGTGCTATGGATACTTAATGCTTTAGTGCATATTATTACCCAAAAATGTCTTTTTGTTTTTAGCTTTTCAGTATTACTGAAAGTGCTCTAAAAAATATTATTTAATATTTTAAAGGTTCTATATCCCTGCTTTAAAAGAAAATTAAATTCATTTTACTGTTGAGGAACTATCATTAAATTCTCTGAGGGATATGGATGCGTCTTTAAAAGCTGCTGTTTCTGTGACACAATATGGATTTTGAGAACACTCACATTTATCTTGCATAGCGCTCAAAAAAGCTAAGATGCGGATAGAGGTTGGCAACCAATTTTTTAAAATCTCTCTTAAAAATGTTTTTTTAAAATCTCTAGTTTGGAGTGGTTTTATTAGATAAATGTAGAATAAACGTGTTTATACATAGTTTAATGGGTCACATCAGTGTAACTGGAGAACTACGACAGATCGTAGTTGTTGTCTTAGGATTAAGGTTTATTAATAGACTTTACAGGGTTAGTTGATGATGAAAGAAGCTCTTTTGCCCACATTGGGCAATGGTAATGGGTGGTTCGTGGGTCTGTTCTGGATGGATTGTGGGCATGCACTGTGTGGATCAGGAAAGAGTCTTTGGCCTGGTGTTTGCACAGGGTGCTGCTATTCGGCCCCCAAAATTTTCCTGGTTGGGCACCCCTGTTTTAGAGTGTATACAGTGGAAAACTGGTTTTTAAAAAAGAAATGTCTTAAATAGATGGAATTAACAGGAATTTATTTCCTGTGTATTTTTGCAAATTACTTTCAATATTTTTTTTACATTTTTGTGTGATAGGTAGCAGCATCACCAGATCCCCTGTGACAGTCCCTCTTCCCTGTGTCTCCTCCTCCTTGTGGGCCTCCATGCCCCCCCCTTGCAGTTCCCTTGAAATCCCTGTGGCCCCTCCCACTCCTCCTTCAGTTACTGTAACTAAATCTCTCCTGGTTTCTTCTGCTTTCTCCTGCACTGAGCATGTGCCAATGCAGATTAGAAGAAGGAGCTAGTATTGTGACTGCAGATTAAGAACCTCCCACCTCCTAACTTTCTGATCAGTGATTTCTATATATCTGGGCTGTGCAGCACTTAGAGATGTGGTTGATTTTAAAGGTAGGAACCAGGCATTTCATTTAAAATCAACTTGTTTGGAGACCCAGTTCCCTCTTTAGAGACTGCATAAGATACGGTATTTAAGTATCAGTTCCATTCCTTTAACCAAGTATAGCAAAATGTCTTTTTTATTAATGTTTTAGAATATGATTTTATATCTTTGTTTAAAGGAAAAGTCTGTAAACTTGTTGCCATTTTTGTGCTATTAGATGTATCCAGTGACAATCACAACCAGGACAAGAGCTGATGTCTGTAAAAACACTCGATGACAGGATCTCTGTCCTTAGGCAGTAGCACACAGGTTGATATCTAAGTCATGGTGGCATCCACAGCAGGGAGACAGCTAATTTCCTGATAATTGGCAGTTCAGTCACCAAGTTCAGAAGTTTCTAGAGATGAGAATGTACTGGCATAAAATGTCGAATCTGATTATAAAAAAATTAGACATGAAAAATATATCTATTGTCTCCATTAAAGCATGTAACAGTTTTATCTACCCTGGTTTACAAAATGATACACCAAGGAAGATCCCTTTTTCAACTATGTAACCAATCTAGAAATCAGGAGGTCTGGTGGAAATAATGGATTGCCAATTGCCATGAGAAGGTGAGTGGCTTGGATTACTTTAACATTTCCTAAATGTTTAAAGTAATCCTAAACTTAAAGGGTATTGAACTGGTTGATCTGCGCTGTTTCAAAAGAATTGTTACTGCAACCCTGTGAAAAACCTTCTTTATCTTTCTGGGGCAATAATAAGAAATCCCAAATACGTCAAGTTAAAACTACTTTTTAAACCTATACAATCTCTCTACCTTCCTAGCCAGTTTAATGTACATCTGAATGCTCCCAATAAAAATCCTCCATGCTAGAACTACTATGTAGTGACTAGATTTAATTCAGCTATTATTTCTACTTTGCATAATTTGTAAAGGGCCTATTTCCAAATGATGTGATGGTTTGATCGGCCAATCAGAAAAAATTACCCAATATGGCCGTCTGTTCAATAGACTGTCTGAACATTTTATTGACCAAAAGGGAAATCAGACCAGACAGAAAGTTTTCTGATAATCCCATCCCTGGCCCCATTATCTTGGGTTTAACCTCTATGGTATTTTTTTTTTTATTGTAAATTTTATTAACAGCTTTATGAGGTTCAAACATAATGTACATTTTTTTAAAGATTTCTGTATAAATAATATATAACATTGCATAATATATTCTACAAGAGCTCTGTTGTTATTTATGCTGTCATTTTCGTTTTTTCAACTTATATTATACATGAACAAATTGAGAGTCATTTAAGTTAACATTTTCGTTAAAGGGAGAAACAAGTAGCAAAGGAAAAGAAGTTAAAATTTCAAACTTGAATTCTGACCTCAGGTGGTTAACAAGTGTGATGGCTGGTCATCTCCCGACGATCCCGCTACCCAGCGCCGGATCCCCAGGGCTCCACAGGGGAGGACAGTCCCCCTTAGCTACTGAGCTGTCCCATTCTTCGATTTGTTTATTTTGCTATTGTTATCTTTTCTCTAAGATATGGCTCCCATATATTTCAACCAGGGGTGCCAAATAGTTTAAAATTTTTCTAGTTTGTTCTGAAGTGTGCTGTTATATGATCCTGACCTAAAACCTCTATGTTATTTAATGCTGGCAGTGTATACCTAGAAGTAAATACCAAGGGCATTATAATTGATAACAAATGGTTAGTGTCCTGCACCTCTCTAGGCTGCTGGATCCTGTTGTGCACTGTCCCAAGCACTTAAACTAGGTACATCAAAAAAAGGGTATACAGGTGCTTCCGACTGAAGAAGACTCCAAAGATATCTTTGATGCATCAAAGTATCCTTTGGAGTCTTCTTCAGTCTGGAAGCACCTGTATACCCTTTTTTTGATGTACCAAGGCAGTATCTATTGATTATGGTAAATATGTTTTTCCCCTGATTGCTTTACTGTGTACCAAGATCCCAAGTATTTTTTTTTTAAAAATGGTTGAAAAGAACTCATTTGATAAATTTTGGCCAATTGTGCAGACATCAATAAGCCGTGGTCAGTCTGTGGATCATACCATACTGATTAGTTATTAATAGGAATATCACGCTTCGTGTAACACCCATGTTACAGTAAATTGCTCAGCTTTAGATTGTATAAAGCAGCTCCCAAGCACTTTAACTAGGTAAATCAAAAATTGGTATACAGGTGCTATCAGTGTGATAAAGGACACCTTGTCCGAAACATGTCGTGTCAATAAAAGCATCAAAGATATCCTTTGGAGTCTTCTTCAGTCTGGAAGCACCTGTATACCCTTTTTTTGATGTACCTAGTTTAAGTGCTTGGGACAGTGCACAACAGGATCCAGCAGCCTAGAGAGGTGCAGGACACTAACCATTTGTTGACGTATGTCTTTATTCAACCTCAAAAACTATACTATACTAATACAGCATCAAAGTATCCTTTGGAGTCTTCTTCAGTCTGGAAGCACCTGTATACCCTTTTTTTGATGTACCAAGGCAGTATCTATTGATTATGGTAAATATGTTTTTCCCCTGATTGCTTTACTGTGTACCAAGATCCCAAGTATTTTTTTTTTAAAAATGGTTGAAAAGAACTCATTTGATAAATTTTGGCCAATTGTGCAGACATCAATAAGCCGTGGTCAGTCTGTGGATCATACCATACTGATTAGTTATTAATAGGAATATCACGCTTCGTGTAACACCCATGTTACAGTAATGCTCAGCTTTAGATTGTATAAAGCAGCCTTCATAGTAATATATAAAGGATATGTACACTGGGAAATTAGTTTTTATAAGCTATAATTTTACCAACTTGTCACTGTTGATCATTGCCGGATCACCCGTATTGCACAAAAAGTCTCCAACAGGCATGTTATTTAGAAAGTTCTGTGGAAGTTTGAATTAATAATTAAGTTTGATTATGGGAACTATTATACCAGTCCACTATGCAAAGAGACTTAATTGGCAGAGACATTTAATGAGGATTGTGTTTGCCTACCTAATATATTTGTCTGTAAATTTTCCTTTCTATTACAGATGATGAAATTTGCATGGAGTAGCTACAAAAGATATGCCTGGGGGGAAAATGAGTTAACACACTAACTAAGATGGACATTTTGGAAGCTTATTTGGTATGTTTTTCCATACTGACTAGATGGTGAGAATAATTGATGGTGGGTGAGAGGAAGGGCCGTTTCTAGACCTAAATAAATGTAAAATGTCTACCCCCTTCCCACGCAGTCCCCTCGCACACACTAATCCCCCCCCACCTCCCCTCAGCACACAAGTTCAGCAACATCCCCCCTGCCCATCACACAACTACTAAAGTTGTGTGATGGGCACGATATTAAAGGTGAAGTAAATGCCGGCACAGACACACTGAATATAAATTTTTTTAGGCTGCAAGCTAGTCCAGTTTTTTTTCCCCTTCCATCAAAATGGCCGCCTCCCTACAGGGTGCTACTCTGTAATGTGGCGAGAGATCCCAGCTAAATACGGTAATTGGTATACTGCATGGTAGACCTGATTTGTAGACAGCACAACAGTTTATGCTTGTGAAGATTCTCATTATCTTGTTCATGGTATATATGTTTTATTTAGTTCAATCCGACTTGAAGTTTAGTTTTTGAAATTATTTAGTTAGTCATCTGACTGGCTTTCTCAATTCAGAATGCATGTGAATTAAACCCACAAAACAAGAAACACAAAAAAGATTGACATCATATGCCACGGCAGATCAACGAATGATGCCCGACTGAACGCATACACATGTGCGGTTATTGCCCAAGATGGTTGTTCGTCCAGCGTGGTCACACGCTCGGGGGTAGTTCGTTGGTGGTAAGATCGTATGTGCGTGCAGAGCTTCAGGGCAAGCGCAGGATTTTCAAGGGGGGGGATTCCTTAATGGTTACCACCAAACAAGCACAGTAGGAAGTTCATGACCAACTACATCCATATTCTATTATATTTGGATCACATATTATATTTATTTTCTACTTGCTATTATTATCACAGTAAGCCAATCCAGATATCACCTTTAATTTAAGGCTGGGTACACACAAGCAGATTTTTCAGCCCACCCACCAATATTTCCAAGTATTAGTCGTCCGACCTAAAAATTGGAGGTAATTTTGTTGGCAGATTAGAAGAATGGGTATGGACAATCACATGGGTAATTGGGTAAATCACTGCAATATCGTGCGGTCCATAGTAGACATTCATCTGGACCGACAGTGCTTTGTCCCTGCGGAATGCTTGCTAATGGGAGAAAAGTTTGTCCGTGTTACCCAGCCTAACGTTCTGTTTTACTGAAAATCCACATTGGTGCTACATAATTATTAGTGTCTTTCAAAGTCAGAGCTGTGACACTGATGAGGGATATGACAGAATTTGCTGAATATTGTTGGTATCAGGACCTATCGTGCAAGGTGTAAATTTCCATTACCAGCTCCTTTTAGTAGTAGGGCAGCCATAATATCAGACCTGTATGGGTACATGATTAATTGTTCTATTTAAAGAATATAGGTAACCATCACCCCTGTGTATATAGAATATATCAAAAATGTGGCAATGTTGACAGTGAGATATACAAACACCTCCAGGATTTCTTTATGTCCCTGTTCCTGCTAACTAAGCCCATCACAGTGGGTAGGTACTATATATAGTAATGTATATTAACCCAGTCTTAGCAATCACCTCAGGCAGCTGCAGGGTTAATGTTGATACAGATCTCTATGCTGCTGTCAATCACAGGGCAGACTGGATACATTTTTGAAACAAACAAAAAAAGCTGCTTCTCCTCCCAGCTCAATTAACAATGTAACAATCTATGTAACAGTCTATGTAACAATCTATATAACAGTCTATGTAACAATCTATGTAACAGTCTATGTAACAATCTATGTACATAACAATCTATGTAACAGTCTATGTAACAGTCTATGTAACAATCTATGTAACAGTCTATGAACACCAGGAGAAGTAGAACAGCAGACAGCACTGAGCAGGCAGAAAGGGGGATCCAGGAACCAGTAAACCCCCCTAAACACGCCCCTAACCTTTATACAATCTTGATGCTCCTGTATTGGTAACTTTTGAGCAAGCTGGCTGGTTGTTGGTCATATCTGTGCATTTAGCTATTTGAATTTGGTTTAGCTAAACAAAACCCATCTAAACTATTTGGTATCAGAAAATCAGAAAACTAGGTTGATGCAGGGCTGAATTTACCATTAGGCACGTAGGCACGTGCCTAGGGGCACCTGAAGTTGGAGGGGCGGCTGTCAATCTTCTCTGACCAATCCAACCCCTTTATATCTATTTTCTTCCCCAAAAAAGAGATAATGGGTGTGGTGCGGGTGCCAACCCGCGATGCACGATGTGTACGAATGGCCATTTCGGACGATAATCGGCCATGAACGGGCACAGTCCCCGAACAACGCGCCGTTTCAGCTGATAAAGTCCCATACATGGCCGATTATCACCCAACGGCTGTTCGTACACATCTTGCATGTACGTGTGTACGAACCTTAAGAAGTAACATACTATCTGCATATTATTGAACAAAAATCAATGTTACAAATAAAAGGCTTCTATGTTCTGCTGGAGGAAACAACCTCTGTTCATTTTCTATGATATACCGTACATGGCTTTTGAAAATAATTAAATCTGTCACAATTGTACATTGCAAATTGTAAAGTAAAAAAAAATCCAGAAAAGGAGCATGGCAGTTTGTAACAGCAATAATTTCAGATGCTCTTCAAGGCAATTTAACAAAAATGGCTTTAGGTCTAGTATTCTGAGCTATTAAATAATTGTTGGATTTCTATTCATGAGCAATGTTATTCTCACAAATTGTTATGGGTTGTTCAGGCTGACGTTTTAAAGTGATGATTTTTCATCAGTTTAATACAACCAAATTAGATTATTATGCTATGAAGCGTTAGCTTTGCGCCTCTATTAGTCATTTTCTTTTTCAGATCCCACTTTAGAGAACTGATGTTCATATTCAGCTCACAACTAGCAGGAAATTGTGCTTTTCTCTCACAGGCTGGCTTTGCATGGTAGATTTTAATTAATCTAAGTCAGATCTGCTTGTGCTAGACAGATGAACAAAAAAAATCAATGCCACATCTGTGTGGGCCAACCCCACATCTGAGACAGATTACAGTGGCAACACATTCTAGCTAAGCATATACCAAATCATATGTCCAGATGTACTGTGAAAATGACTCATCCCCAAGAGGGTATGACACAAGTGTCCCTCACATTTTCACGGGCTAAAGGTGGCCATACACATGCGATTCCACAGTATGTGTGCCTACAGATCACATTGGTATCTGTCTGCCCACATGCTGTGGAAACAGCACACACGGATCCGACCGATCCCCATACGCGGTATGGGGATTGGTAGGTCGTGCAGCCATACACCGCCAATCAGATCGGCTCCCTCTACTTAAATAAAGCGATCCAATACGACCAATGGAAATTTTCCGCCATTCATGATCGACCGACTGAGTGCCGACTGTCGAGAACAGCCCCTATGCACAGATCCGATAATAGGTAAAATCAAGTTGTATAAAAGTCGCGCCCGTCTTAAGTGTTATTTTTTATTTTCGCCTGATCACGCGACTTTTACCGTATCGGACTGTGAGAAATAAGAGCGAGTCGAAGGGATGAAGTGGGAAAGAAGTGTAGGCGGGGAAACATGATGGGGGGAGGGGGTAGGGGTTTTAGTGCTCATAAATATAGTACATAAAAATCAAACCCACCTCAAGACTTATACTCGGAGTCACTCAATTTGGGGAAAAAAAAAAAGTCCTGATTAAGGGGGGACCGGGCGGCGTGGCCATCGTGGGCTTCCCGGTTCCCGCATTACAGAACTCCGTCTGGTGGGGTGACGTCACTAGCTTCATAGTAATATATAAAGGATATGTACACTGGGAAATTAGTTTTTATAAGCTATAATTTTACCAACTGTCACTGTTGATCATTGCCGGATCACCCGTATTGCACAAAAAGTCTCCAACAGGCATGTTATTTAGAAAGTTCTGTGGAAGTTTGAATTAATAATTAAGTTTGATTATGGGGAACTATTATACCAGTCCACTATGCAAAGAGACTTAATTGGCAGAGACATTTAATGAGGATTTGTGTTGGCCTACCTAAATATATTTGTCTTGTAAATTTTCCTTTCTATTACAGATGATGAAATTTGCATGGAGTAGCTACAAAAGATATGCCTGGGGGGAAAATGAGTTACGACCACTAACTAAAGATGGACATTTTGGAAGCTTATTTGGTATGTTTTCCATACTGACTAGATGGTGAGAAATAATTGATGGTGGGTGAGAGGAAGGGCCGTTTCTAGACCTGAAAATAAATGTAAAATGCTACCCCCTTCCCACGCAGTCCCCTCGGCACACACTAATCCCCCACCCTCCCCTCAGCACACAAGTTCAGCAACATCCCCCCTGCCCATCACACAACTACTAAAGTTGTGTGATGGGCACGAATTATTAAAGGTGAAGTAAATGCCGGCACAGACACACTGAATATAAATTTTTTTAGGCTGCAAGCTAGTCCAGTTTTTTTTCCCCTTCCATCAAAATGGCCGCCTCCCTACAGGGTGCTACTCTGTAATGTGGCGAGAGATCCCAGCTAAATACGGTAATTGGTATACTGCATGGTAGACCTGATTTGTAGACAGCACAACAGTTTATGCTTGTGAAGATTCTCATTAATCTTGTTCATGGTATATATGTTTTATTTAGTTCAATCCGACTTGAAGTTTAGTTTTTGAAATTATTTAGTTAGTCATCTGACTGGCTTTCTCAATTCAGAATGACATGTGAATTAAACCCAGCAAAACAAGAAACACAAAAAAGAGTGACATCATATGCCACGGCAGATCAACGAATGATGCCCGACTGAACGCATACACATGTGCGGTTATTGCCCAAGATGGTTGTTCGTCCAGCGTGTGCACACGCTCGGGGGTAGTTCGTTGGTGGTAAGATCGTATGTGCGTGCAGAGCTTCAGGGGCAAGCGCAGGATTTTCAAGGGGGGGGATTCCTTAATGGGTTACCACCAAACAAGCACAGTAGGAAGTTCATGACCAACTACATCCAAGTATTCTATTATATTTGGATCACATATTATATTTATTTTCTACTTGCTATTATTATCACAGTAAGCCAATCCAGATATCACCTTTAATTTTAAGGCTGGGTACACACAAGCAGATTTTTCAGCCCACCCGACCAATATTTCCAAGTATTAGTCAGTCCGACCTAAAAATTGGAGGTAATTTTGTTGGCAGATTAGAAGAATGGGTAATTGGACAATCACATGGGTAATTGGGTAAATCACTGCAATATCGTGCGGTCCATAGTAGACATTCATCTGGACCGACAGTGCTTTGTCCCTGCGGAATGCTTGCTAATGGGACGAAAAGTTTGTCCGTGTGTACCCAGCCTAACGTTCTGTTTTACTGAGAAATCCACATTGGTGCTACATAATTATTAGTGTCTTTCAAAGTCAGAGCTGTGACACTGATGAGGGATATGACAGAATTTGCTGAATATTGTTGGTATCAGGACCTATCGTGCAAGGTGTAAAATTTCCATTACCAGCTCCTTTTAGTAAAGTAGAGGCAGCCAATAATATCAGACCATGTATGGGTACATTGATTAATTGTTCTATTTAAAGAATATAGGTAACCATCACCCCTGTGTATATAGAATATATCAAAAATGTGGCAATGTTGACAGTGAGATATACAAACACCTCCAGGATTTCTTTATGTCCCTGTTCCTGCTAACTAAGCTCCATCACAGTGGGTAGGTACAGTATATATAGTAATGTATATTAACCCAGTCTTAGCAATCACCTCAGGCAGCTGCAGGGTTAATGTTGATACAGATCTCTATGCTGCTGTCAATCACAGGGCAGACTGGATACATTTTTGAAACAAACAAAAAAAGCTGCTTCTCTCTCCCAGCTCAATTAACAATGTAACAATCTATGTAACAGTCTATGTAACAATCTATATAACAGTCTATGTAACAATCTATGTAACAGTCTATGTAACAATCTATGTAACAATCTATGTAACAGTCTATGTAACAGTCTATGTAACAATCTATGTAACAGTCTATGAACACCAGGAGAAGTAGAACAGCAGACAGCACTGAGCAGGCAGAAAGGGGGGATTCCAGGAACCAGTAAACCCCCCTAAACACGCCCCTAACCTTTATACAATCTTGATGCTCCTGTATTGAGTAACTTTTGAGCAAGCTGGCTGGTTGTTGGTCATATCTGTGCAATTTAGCTATTTGAATTTGGTTTAGCTAAACAAAACCCATCTAAACTATTTGGTATCAGAAAATCAGAAAACTAGGTTGTATGCAGGGCTGAATTTACCATTAGGCACAGTAGGCACGTGCCTAGGGGCACCTGAAGTTGGAGGGGCGGCTGTCAATCTTCTCTGACCAATCCAACCCCTTTATAATCTATTTTCTTCCCCAAAAAAGAGATAATGGGTGTGGTGCGGGTGCCAACCCGCGATGCACGATGTGTACGAATGGCCATTTCGGACGATAATCGGCCCATGAACGGGCAACAGTCCCCGAACAAGCGGCCGTTTCAGCTGATAAAGTGCCCATACATGGGCCGATTATCACCCAAAACGGCTGTTCGTACACATCTTGCATGTACGTGTGTACGAACCTTAAGAAGTAACATACTATCTGCATATTATTGAACAAAAATCAATGTTACAAAATAAAAGGCTTCTATGTTCTGCTGGAGGAAACAACCTCTGTTCATTTCTTATGATATACCTGTACATGGCTTTTGAAAATAATTAAATCTGTCACAATTGTACAATTGCAAATTGTAAAGTAAAAAAAAATCCAGAAAAGGAGCAGTGCAGTTTGTAACAGCAATAATTTCAGATGCTCTTCAAGGCAATTTTACAAAAAATGGCTTTAGGTCTAGTATTCTGAGCTATTAAATAATTGTTGGATTTCTATTCATGAGCAATGTTATTTCTCACAAATTGTTATGGGTTGTTCAGGCTGACGTTTTAAAGTGATGATTTTTCATCAGTTTAATACAACCAAATTAGATTATTATGCTATGAAGCGTTAGCTTTGCGCCTCTATTAGTCATTTTCTTTTTCAGATCCCACTTTAGAGAACTGATGTTCATATTCAGCTCAGCAACTAGCAGGAAATTGTGGCTTTTCTCTCACAGGCTGGCTTTGCATGGTAGATTTTAATTAATCTAAGTCAGATCTGCTTGTGCTAGACAGATGAACAAAAAAAATCAATGCCACATCTGTGTGGGCCAACCCCACATCTGAGACAGATTACAGTGGCAACACATTCTAGCTAAGCATATACCAAATCATATGTCACAGATGTACTGTGAAAATGACTTCATCCCCAAGAGGGTATGACACAAGTGTCCCTCACATTTTCACGGGCTAAAGGTGGCCATACACATGCGATTCCACAGTATGTGTGCCTACAGATCACATTGGTATCTGTCTGCCCACATGCTGTGGGAACAGCACACACGGATCCGACCGATCCCCATACGCGGTATGGGGATTGGTAGGTCGTGCAGCCATACACCGCACAATCAGATCGGCTCCCTCTACTTAAAGTAAAGCGATCCAATACCGACCAATGGAAATTTTCCGCCATTCATGATCGACCGACTGAGTGCCGACTGTCGAGAACAGCCCCTATGCACATGACGATAATAGGTAAATCCCGTCTTTCCCTGACAGGATTTACCGTATATACTTGAGTATAAGTCGAGGTTTTTAGGCTATAAATATAGTCTAAAAATCAAACCTCGACTTATACTCGGGTCACTCACATTTGAAGTCTAGTAATCGGCTGGCCGCTTGCTTCCGCATTAACTCCTCTGGTGGGTGACGTCACTACTCAGCGCTGGTCTCTTCCCGGTGCCGAGTTGTGATGTCACCCACCAGAGGAGTTAATCCGGATGCAAGCGTCCGGACGATTACTGAACTTCAGGCACCAGAAGAGCTGCTGCAGTAGCGAAGCCAGAGACCCAAGTCAAAGGCCAAAACGCAGGGCCATGCTGGAACTTACCTGCCAGAGGTGGTGGTTATTACACAAAGGCAAGTCCACTGAACTGGAAGGGCTCTGGGGGGAGTGCATTGCTTGCCACTGCAGCTGTTTGGGAACTACGACTCCCAGCAAGTAAAGCATGGGAGTTGTAGTTTCCAAACATCTGGAGGGGTAAGGAATTGGAGGTTACTGTGTGTGATTACTCTTTATTTAAATGGCAACTAATGCTTTAAAAACTACAGAATCAGGAAGATGGTATCTATTGTTAAAGATTGCCTTCTGGTTCTGTATTGTTTTGAGGCTTTAGTTGCCCTTTAAATGGACAGTAGCATTCCCATACAGTAATAGCCATACTGGATTTGGCTATTACTGTATGGAACTACTGTATGGGAAATCTGCTGTCCATTTAAAGGGCAACTAAAGCCTCAAAACAATATAGACTCAGAAGTCAGTAGTGGTCATAATTTCTACAAGCGGTTTTACTAATTTTTCGGGTAAAAATAGGTACCTCGACTTATATTCGAGTATATAGGTACCAATTATCCTTTGTGTGTATGGCCACCTTTAGCTATCTTTTAGGTTAAATAAAGGTGGCCAGAAACATGCGACTCGGCTGCAAATTCTTTGAAGATTATGGAATCTGCTATTAAATTTGCAGTGATTCACAAATACCCAATAATAATCTAGTTTCCTAAACTCTGTATAGAGAGCAATTGTTGTGGGCACACATAACCCAAATCCCCCCCCCCCCCCCCTCTACTAAGTGGATCTATGGCCACAGTGACACGTAAAACACACAAAAAAGGGGGAGAGGGGGAGAGAGAGATTTAAGTGTAGCTAAAAACAAAATATATTCACAGTGTAAATGTAAAGTGTTGTATTAAAACATAATACTATAACACAAATAGTAGTAAAGCTTAAAAAATACAACTGGAAGATAAAACTAACTAATATTAAAATGAGTAGTGTCTCATGCGTTGATGATTTATTACCACTGTCCTGAGACCATGCCAGTATCTGCAGCCCCTTTTGTTGTCTCTATTTTAATTAGTATTGTTGCTTATAATATATCCTGGACACTGCATATGAAATGTTACCTGAAGCTTTTTCAGATGACTCACTTACTATAAGAAATATTAAGCGTTACATAATGATCAGAAAAACTGTTTCCCAGCTATGCCAGGATTATCATATTCTATTCATAGGTCTTCTACACCAAAGAATATCATCTTAATGAAAATAGATACAAATTGTATCATCACTGGGTATTCATGCCCAAAGCAATTATTTGAAGGGTTTTTATTATATACTGTACTCTATGTAATCCTTATTGGTTCACTAAAATAGAAATGAGGGGGAGGGGGGGGAATTAGCATTTTTCTATTTCATTACCTACTATTTTTAATAACCAACAATGCACTATGCAGCTGGCTAACAATACATTTTAAAGTAATTTAAAGCTAGGTATACACAGTACCAATACAAGGCTGATTCTATCGGACCATACAGGATTGCCTTTTAATGGGCACATAAGCGGATGAAAAGCAAGTAATGAACTACCACAGTCAACCATGTATAGGAAACCATTAGCATCCGCTAGCCAAAAAAATGTCAGAAATGTTTGCATCCAGATCTATATTGGATGACAGACAGCTGTTGGTCTAAAAAGGGGATTAAACAATGGGGGTAAAGATGCAGACATGAAAAGTGTTACTTGTTTGGGGACAGGTGAGAGACTACACAGGTGATCACATAGACAATGACAGAGGCTGAACATCAGCACAAATGAAATCATCTTCCTGGCACCAATATTACCATGAAATGGGTACCAGCGTTTCATGTAACATATTAATTACTGCCCACAGTACTGACCACTGAGCTTACACACACTGTGTATACAAGGACAGAAAGTACAAGGATTTTTATGGCAATATTGTTACTATAATGACAAAAGATTGAATTTTTAAAAAATATTTTGCGAATTTACATACTAATGCATCATGCTTTATATGATCATGAAACTCATTGGAACCTTCTCCTATCCTTATGAAGGGAGCATTGTTAGTGCAGAATAAATCTAGGGGCAAGAAAAAAGAAGGTATATTTTAAAATGGTAGTAGCATTTAAAATAGGGTATGTCTAACATATTGCTTACCACTAGAGATGTCCGAACTTCGCAAAATCCGGTCCGCTCGAGGATCCCCGAATTTTCGGGAAAATTCGAAAATCCAAGAGCGGACCCATTAAAATGAAAAATACCCTAAAAATTACGAGTTTTCACGTATTTTCGAAAATTTTCGAAAATACGAGAAAAACTAGTATTTTCGAAAATATTTATTTTCAAAAATACGAGTAATCCTCGTGATTTCGAAAATTTTCGAAAATCCGTATTAATGAAAATAAGAGAAATCCTTGTATTTTCGAAAATTTTCGAAATTACATGATTTTACGCATTTTCGAAAATTTTCGAAAAATACGTGAAAACTCGTAATTTCGAACGAAAATACGAAAAATCCGCGAATCGGAAGTTCGTAAGGCGGAAAATCCGGAAAAATCCGCCGTTCGCAAACGGGATAAATCCGCGGCGGATCCGGATCCGCGAACCGGCCATCCCTACTTACCACTGCCCATGATAATCCTTTCAAAAATATATCCCTTGGAAATCATGTGCTTGCCCCTCTAGTCATTGCCTATTAATCTGTACTGTGTGTACCCTGAAGCAAACATAGGTAAGTGCACTCTTTTATCCAACATGTGGGTGCAGACAACTCAGTAATTCCACCCTCACAGGAACATCAATATCAGAAGAAACAACAGATCACAGTCCAGATAAAGAATAACTTATTTATTGGTGACCCCCCATCAACTTATAATGTTTTGGGGAATAAGGTGCTCCCTTCTTCAGGTGATCTCAAAAACAAGTTATTCTTTACCTGGAGTGTGACCCCCGATCTGTTGTTTCTACTGTGTGTACCCAGCTTTAAGCAATAAATTCATTGGTCTGTTTACAAAAAAAAAAGCTTAAAAAATATAATTATTTGTTTTCATTTCTCTTGCAAAGTACATGCATTATTACTTGTACATGCATACTTACCCACAGCCCCTGAAATCAGTGTTATAATTCCAATCATTGCACTTTTCTATTCTATTAACTCGTAATATTTTATTATCACACAGGTGGGTTAAAAGGAGCAACAATTGTAGATGCCTTGGACACACTTTTTATTATGGATTTGAAAGAAGAATTTGAGGATGCTCAAAAATGGATAGAGACCAGCCTAGATCTGAATGTGGTAAGATACTGAAATAGTTTAGCCATTCAGGCTTATGTCTACAGTATGTTTGGGGGGTCTGCTTTTGGAAATAAGTTTAAGGAAAACAATCCAGCACCCTCAAAAACCCTCAAAAACCCAATGACTACAATAGTTACTTACAGTACCTTTTCAATGTTTCTGAAGATTCAAGCTCGAGTTTGCCTGTACTCATTGCCAGCCCTGCGTCTTTTTCTGATCCTTTTTGATCAGTGGCTGCTGATTAAGCCACCTCCTCCGATCACGTGCAAGCTCATAATGAGTGAACTCCAGACTGAATATCTATCTTTAGGAACTTTTGCAGACCAAGCTTTTTTAGAGGTAGGGAAGGCAAGTATCAATTTTTATGTGGGGGTGGACATGTCCTTTAAGAAATATCAATCAATGAAAATGCAAGTGAATGACAGACAGCGCTTACCTGGGCTCCGGTCCCATGGCATCCTTCTTCCCTCTGATGGCTCATTTCCAGGTTCCCTTGCACGACGTTCCATACACGCGAATGTTCAGGCGTGCAAGGGTGTTCATGTGAGGAACGGATTGTGACCGTGTCTGTCATCTCTTACCATTGGTTCCCACTTGTTTATTCCAATCTTTGTCCTGCTGTGCCTGTAGTGCTGTCTGATTGGTTCTCTGTCCTCTCTGTATTTTGTTTCTTGTCTGTTTCTGCTTCACTGCCCATTATAGCCTGTGGTTTACCCTTGCTAGTGGTGTGATCTTGTCTGGTTTATTCTGTGTACCGATTCCTGCCTGTTATTCCATTTACGACTTTTTGAAGCCTGTCCAGACATCTTGCCTTACTCTGACTTTTCCTAACTCATCTGTACCTTGCATTGCTGACTGACCTTACATCACGGACCCTTGGCTCCGTCCCTGACTCAGGTTCTAGTACCTGTACCACGCTATTGCCCAGCTCTGAGCTAGATGTGCCCTGTATGCCTGTTATGCATTCTGGTTTCCAGGGGGCACTCTATGGGGCATATTTATAAAAAAATTGAAAATAATGGCAAAAAATTACCACCGCACATCGCGGCCGTGAAAATAGCGATATCGCCGTGTTTATAATGGCGAGCGCCATTGCCGCGATATGTATCGCAGCCGCGATGTCCTGCGGTAATTTTAAGTCCCTTCGCAGCGATACTGCACTTAGCGCAATGCGCTAAGTACAGTATCGTCGCGAAGGGAATTAAAATCCCTTCCCGGCACCTCTTCTAAGGGGGCGGGGCATACGCATCCCCCGCCCTCGACCCCCCTCCCCGAGGCGGCAGAGACCATCCGCCGCCGCTTCCCAGCAGCCCCTCCCAACCCTGCTCGCAGCAATCTCGGAACGGGAGGCTAGGAGGGGCTGCTGGGAA
The DNA here is from genome assembly GCA_019447015.1 of Hymenochirus boettgeri. NCBI lineage: Eukaryota > Metazoa > Chordata > Amphibia > Anura > Pipidae > Hymenochirus > Hymenochirus boettgeri. Next base: position 169,842,684 of record CM033470.1, on the reverse strand, counting down.
GGGGCCGCGGCGGGTGGTCGCGACCTGTTACCGCACCCCCTCCCCAGCAGCAAAACAGCCGATACTAGCAATGCGAAACAGTTACCACCGCTTTATAAATAGAAGCGGCGGTAACAGGTAAGTATCGGCGCGAAGAGTTAACACCTCGTTAACTTTTCACGGTCGTTTCCCGACATTAATAAATCGCATTAAACACGATTTATGCAGAAAGGTCGGGGAAAACGGCCGTGAAAACTTAACGATGCTTTATATATATGCCCCTAAGTCCAGGGGGCAACCAATCTAGGTGAGGCACTACAAGCCTCCTGACAAGCAGTGGCTTGTCTATTGGTGAAACGAGTGGTGTTAGATCAGGGTATCTGGGCTGAAAGAATACCTGGGGAGCATCACAGTGCCTCTCTTCTCTGCTCTCCAGTTAACAAAGGGAAATAGAGCATGAACATTTCAACTCCCATTAAGGCCAACTATATTAGAAGAGATGTGACATCATCAATTTTGGGGATTGATACTCAACTTCACATATGTAAGTCTCCATGCTCAGGAACCTATTTATTGTAAAAGCAAAAAGATTTCAGTATATTATTTAGCTTAGAGATGGGTTGTGTTCCTGTGGAAGTGGGAAGATGTTAACAGAGTCTACAGCTGAGAAAATAGGTCAAGAAAAGAAGGCAAATGTTGACATGTTCAGCGCTATATATTACTAATTAATTAGAACTTGTGAGTTCTGATTTAGCAATATATAGATTCCAGGGCAGTGTGTTTTCCATGTGTTGCATTTTTGACATTTATTTTTCCAAAAAAAGAATATAGTTAAGATAAAGTTCAGTTAGTATGGTATAGTAAATAATCAACTAAGGCAACTCACACATTCCATTAGACCGTGTACATGATGCATATATTGCATATCTAATAGAAATTAGATTTAATTGGCAAATTAGTCAAATTAGTTGTTATGCAGTCAAGCTGTATGCATCTATTTAAATATCTAATTAACCTTTTGTGTCTAGTTAAAAGGGGCTAAAGTATGAAACTCCCACAATAATTAAAGTGTGTAGATTCTAATCAATAGTACATATAGTTAATTCCCTGCTTATAGAACCATATCCATTTATAGCATATGCAAAACTTACAATTAAAGGGACACTAAACAGATTTTATGTACTTCCTTAAGTACATGAAATCTGTATCATTCACAGGGAGGTAAGAACACTTATTCCCACCTCCTTGTGAATAATAGAATGCCCGTGGGTAACAATGAAACACTTAGCTACAAGCGCTCTACTCGCGGCTCCATCTCAGCAGACGGCGCTGTGTCCCGACCGAGCTCCTATCTTCTAAGCATGCGATTGGGACAGTGCGCCTGTCAGATGGGAAGGAGCCACGAGTGGAGTGCCGGTAGATAAGTGTTGCACTGTTAATCAGGTATTCAATTATTCACAGTGAGGTGGGAATAAGCATTCTTACCTCCCTGTAAATAATAAATATTATTATAACAGATTTAATGTACTTAATAAATCCGGTTTAGTGTCCCTTTAATAACTGTTTAAGCAGCAGCCTTTCAGGTTTTATCAACATGTCCTCCTTTTATCAAACTCTTATTAGTATAGTATAGTATTTGAGGTTGAAAAAAGACATATGCCCATCCAGTCCAACCCATCTAGCAATATCCTCATTTACTGCCTAACTGTTGATCCAGAGGAAGGCAAAAAATTCCTTCCTGACTCCAAGTGGCAATCGGAAATTTCCCTGGATCAACTCTTTACTTTATGTAATAATACCAATAAATTGCAACATTCCTTGCTTGCAGAAAATCATCCAGCTTTTTTTTTAAACTGACCAATGAACAGAGGGATCCCAGAATCTATCAAAAATTCAAAGCTAAACCAATACATGCAAGACCTACTAAAGGAATGTTTGCCCAACCTATCAAAACTGGACCTCACTCTAGATCGGACACACAGGCTATCTACACCGAAAACAGCACCTCTATCAGCACCGAGAGACGTTGTCATAGGATTCCACTTGAAATATTTTTATCACTTACTAGGAATAAAACCAAACTTCCAGAGAAATACTCCCAGTTACAGTTTTTCGCGGATCTATCCCCTGGAACAATGCAAGCAAGGAGATCCTTCCAATCAGCAACAAAAAATACTCAGATTCAATTCCATAATTTATAAATGGGGATTCCCGGTACACCTAATAATAACCAAAGATGGCCAAACATACAATCTGAACACCCCAATGGAAGCAATACAAAGATGCCAGCAATGGGAACTCAATATTCCCAACTCCATTAAACAACAACTAAAAGACTCACCAAGAACGGAACACCCCTTAAAGGCAGAAGGACATGGTCTAGATAAGTAAAAATAATTCATAAACTTTTTACCTATTAAACTAAATGAGATAACTATTGAACTGTGACAACAAAAAAGACAAAAAGGAAATAACGAGAGAAAAGCAGTTCTAAAACAATTAAAAGAATATCCAGATATGAATCGGTTATATAGCTACTTATGATGTTATTGTTTGAAAATGCAATTTAATATGTGTACTCAGATAACACCTCCTACAAATGATTTAATGTCACACCCAACATTGAATCATATAAAGTTATTAATAGTTTACTCTTACAGCAATATTAAAGGTAAATAAATATGTATACAAATAATATGAATAACTAGTCACAATTAAAAGTGATTAAAACTCCAACTCACCATATTTAGCCTACTATGGCTCTTTCCCTCATAACAAAGTCAAAATATGATAAGAAACAAATTGAATAACCAACCATAATCAAAAATAGCTGTTAAAACTGTAACTCTCTATATTTATCCTATTAAAACGCCCTCACTGAACAAATCTCAGCCTAAACTAAGATCAAAGGAATACATTCAGGAATCCAAGGACCTAGACCAATTATATAGACTATTCTAAGGTATAAAAGAACCCTCAAACGAAAGACTTAACCTGTTAAAGGACAACTAAAGCCGCTGAACAACACTGAACCAGAAGGCAGAACCCATTGATATAAAACCGGTAATCTGTGTCTTACCTCTTATCTTGATACGGGCACTGGGAAATTTACCTAAATAACATATGGTTTGTGCTTTACTTTCTAGTATCACACAGTTTGGTCAACGACCATTATGTTCTGCACATGCTCAGTCCTTAGATATGGCATAAACTTGTTACAGTTGGCCACACCCATTAATAATCTCTAGCCAATCCTTTTACAGGACAGATAAAGCAAGGAAGCATGTGACTGAGGTCAGGAGGTGTGGTCTGACACTGCACATACACACATACTTCATCTAGTTCTTAGTTCTTAACAGGCTTACATTTACTTTAATACAATTTACTGAAGTGGAATTTTATAGCTTATTGGTGTTTAAGGGGAGTTGTTTTCAGATTCTGGAGTATAAAAAAATGGGTTTAGTTCTCCTTTAAATAGAATTAAATCCCAGGTGGCAACAAGTCCCTTACTTAAGCTAGTTATCTAAGGATGCTTAGGAAATTTAGTTTAACCCCTAAGGGTTATAATATTATAGTTATATTACTTACTATCCTTCTCTTTTTCTATATTTTTATGTGTAATGTTATATTTAAGTTGATGTTTAAGATGTTATTCATATATTCACCTCCATTTGATGCAAAGGTCCAAATTCTAGAAACAATTAACAACCCTTTAAACTTAACACAACTGAAATACCTTACAAATCTAAACAACACAAAACCATTACCAAATGATAAATTATGGTAATCAAAATACAATCCTACAATGTTAGAGGACTAAACTCCCCTCAAAGATGCTTCTTCATGTGGAAAGAGATATCAACCAACAAAATTGATATAGCACGTATCCAAGAAACACACCTAAAGAAATCTTCGACCCATCTACTCAAACACAAATCATTCTCCTATATTTTTAATGCAGCAATAGATAAAAAGAAAAGAGGAGTCACCATCGCCATTAATAACTCCATTGCCTTCAAACTCCACGAAACCCAAATTGACCCAAACGGAAGATACATAATTTTTATTCTGCTCCATCAACAACCTAAACATGGTAATTGCCAACATATATGCACCAACTTATCAAAAAAACCATCTCAAAAGTTAAAGAATATCATCAAAAGAACACAATAATCTGCAGAGACTATAAACCTTATAGACCTAACAATAAACCCAGAAACTGATACTACAAGTTACTCAGGTTACTCTACCTCCTGAAAGCAGAAGATCTATTTGATCCATGGAGAATCTCCCATCCAACAGATAGGGACTATACCTATATTTCTCAATCCTATAGCGTATACTCTAGACTAGATTTTTTCCTTGTGGACAAATGGACCCTACAAAGACTACCACACACCCACATTTTTCTGATTACATGGTCAGACCATGCTCCAAATATACTACATCTAGAGAAAGAATTTAATGACAACCAACATAAACCTTGGAGATTAAACCCAATTCTCCTCTCCAATGAAAAATCCTAAAATTATATCCTAACAGCAATAGATCAATACTTTACTTTAAACGAATCTCTGGAAATCAGCGCATTCATTCACACTTTGGAATGCACACAAAGCTGTACTAAGAGGAGGATGTATACAACAAGCATCCCAAATTAACAAAATCAGGAGAGAAAGAAAACTCTCACTTCTCCAAAACGTAGGTAGACTAGAGGAAAAAAACAAACTAAATCCTTCTCAAAAAAGAACTAAAAAAGACCAGAGGAGAACTACACTCCTTAAATTAATACTATTTTGAAAGGATGCTTAGAAGACTTAAAGCCTGTTTCTATGCACAAGGTGGGAAAGCTAATAGGAACCTAGCCAACAGATTAAAGCACAGAGCTGCTAAAACCAAAATCCCCTTCTTAATAGAAAACAAGAAGAAGATAATGAACCCAAATTATCATGGCAGACAGATGGTGTCAAACCCCCATCTGTCTGCCATGTACAATGCTGTTTTGACACCTTACTCTGGGCGTTCCTATAACACCTCTTAGCCACTATCTAATCACGCCCTAAACACCTGGCTGTGATATGCTAATTGGGATTTTCCAGGGTACATAATTGCCACAGATTCTTGTACAAGTCATTCTGAATTGAGAAAGCCAGTCGGATGACTAGGGAAACTTCTTCAAGAACTAAACTTCAAGTCCAGTTGATCTAATTGAATACAACAGATATACCATGACCTGGATGAATGAGAACCTTCACAAGCATAACCCAATACTGAGGCAAAAAAAATCTACTAACCACAACGAGTGACCAAAAAGTCTATTTAGACAACCCAATCTCCCAGGAAGAAATACTAAAAACAATAAAATCCTTAAAATCCAACAAATCACCAGGAGAAGACGGATTCATTAATGAATGTTATAAGATATTTTCCCCAATCCTGACACCTCATCTTCAAAACATATTCAACCTAGCAATACAAAAACAACAAGAAATGTTAAGAGCAACTATAATACCAATTCCAAAACAAGGAAAAAGTACATCACTATTAATTTCAGACCAATCTCATTACTAAACACCGACTTGAAGATCTCCAAAATTCTGGCAGAAAGACTCAAGAATATACTACCTCACCTAATCCACCAAGACCAGGTTGGTTTAATAAAAAATAGACAATTTATAGACAATACCAGAAGAATCATAGACCTGATTGATTGGGCAAAACAAAAAAAAATCACCTTTATTCATAACCCTAGATGCTGAAAAAGTGTTTGATAGGCTAAACTGGAAATATCTAAATCTAATTCTAGAAAAATTCAGAATACAGAATAACTTTAAAAAAGCAATCATGGCACTATACAGCAACCCATCAGGAACAGTATGTATCTCTAATATGACGTCCATTCCCTTTAATATAACCAACGGAACCCTACAAGGGTGTCCATTATCCCCTCTTATCTTTGCCTTAGCAATGGGACCCTTGGCCAAAAAAAACTTTCGCTCTGAAGTTAACATCTCTGGAATAAAGATAAATTCTACCCAACATAAGATTGCATTATTCGCAGACGATGTAATGTTAATAGTAACCAATCCAATAACATCACTAATCCACATACAGAAGCACATAGTCCAATGTGGTTCAATATCCTACTATAAAACAAATGAAAAGAAATCCCAGGTATTAGAGATAAATATCCGGTGCGCTTAAAATATTCTTATCCTCCAAATATTCCTACTCGTGGTACAGAGAAGAATTTGTATACCTTGGAATTAAACTATCCACTAACCCTCAACATCTATCTAGCTTAAATTTCATCTCACTATTGGAAAAAACTGAATCTCAACTTGGAAACACTTAATACTAATGCTGATGGACAGAATCATGGCAACCAAAATGTTAATCCTTCCACAATATGTATATCTATTTAGATCTATACCAATTCTCATACCTGGCTCATTCTTTGTAAAAGCCCAAAGAGAAATCACTAAATTCATCTGGAGTAAACCCAAAGCAAGAATAAATAATAACATAATGGCCAAACCAAGGAAAAGGGGGGACTAGCTATACCCATCCTAAAAGACTACTACAAGGCAACCATTATCGACCAAATAACATTCAGGTGGAACAAAGAAAATAAATGTGGTGCGGAATAGAAGAGCGAATGTGTAATTCCTCAGCTTCATTGTTGGGAGACCATCACACAAACTTTAATTTCATTCTACCTAAAGCGTTAATAAACACTTGGAGAACTATTCATAAAACCCAATCCCTACTAGCTCCACTATACGAATTTATACATATAACAAGCTTGGAATTATTGATACCTGACTTTCAGACCCAATGGGAACCAAAAGATACCAACAGGGAGATTCAATAAAAGTTCTTATGGTTAAAAATGGGGCTTATTTTGCCCCAACCAATCAGATTTTATTTAACATTTGTAAGCTAATATCTGATTGGCTGGGGCAAAATTAGCACCGTTTTAAACAATAAGAACTTTTATTGAATAACCCTGCAAACATACAAATACAGAGACACAATTCAAAATATCATCTAAACCCAAAAGATTTTTAAAAACATATGCAAGCAACCTCGTCCCTTTCCAAATCTAAGAAGGAATGGAAGACATCAACAGAATGAACAGAATTGCAATTTGTAACATCAAAGATACCACCTAAAGGTATCACCACCTTCTACACCTTATTAATCAACAAGGACACCAGGGCCTTCTACACTATGGAGCCTATGTTGATCCAGGGCACCTATTCTTCTCCCTAGCATCTCTCTGTCAGCTGTAACTTGCTGTGTTAGACCTGCTCTCCTTGTTCAGCTGTAACCTGCAACATTGTATCTAGTACAGAGCCTGAACTCTACACACTCTACATAGCAACAAATTTTGTTATTTGCAAATGAACTGAAGGTGAAGGAAGGAGGGGGGAGGATGAGCTCAGCTAATAGTACTGAGGAGAACAGTTCTAAAATGCCAGGTAAAAGCTGCTGCAGACTTTATAACAGTGACCCCTGTGACTAGCAGCCATGAAATCCCTATCCCTGCTTCTTACTTTCTTCCTCCCAACTCTCCAATTAGAACTTAGAGTAGGTGAGGAGACACGGAAAGCAGGTACATACTGTATATCATGACAATGCCGGCAGCTGAAAGGATTAAAGGTAATACTCTGCAGGTACTGAAAGTGTTAATGGCAATACTATAAGGGAAGTCTGCTGGCACTGAAGGGTTAATAGCAATTTTTTGGAAAGGTGCTGGCACTGAAAGTATTAATAGTAAAGTCTGCTGGCTCTAAAGGGTTAATGGAAATGTTCTGCTGGCACTGAAATTATTAATGCCAATATTCTTGGAAAAGCACTGAAAGAGTAAAACATCACAGATCTCACCAAATTCCCCTGTTCAGCCCTACCCAGCTGGAAACAATTTCTGGGGAGAACACTGGTGCCACATACCGCACATCCACTGAAACCTACCCTGTCCTTCCAATCAGTATTTCATTTGTGGCCAGTGTCGCTGCATTCATACAAAAGTATGCCCGCCTCACCTGGTACAGCGTGTGCCTCTTACCAACTAGTAAAGCGGTTCCACTATAAAGAACAGTCGCAGTAGACAGTGTCAGAAGCAGAAGGAGGAAACCCAGCTGTAGTTTGACAGGCCACGTTTTTTTTTGGGGGGGGGGGCGCATGTAGGTGGGAGGGCGTCTAGGGCACTAAAATGGCTAGAAACGGCACTGAAGGAAACAGTGATAAAACTCAAACCATATGAAAAATGGGAAGTTGAACTTGGGAAAGTATTCTCCACGGAACAATGGTCAGAAGCAGCAATCTCTCCCTTCCAACTTTCCAAATGTTCCCAACATTGGAAAACTGCATAAAAAAATATCACTCAGATTCTACAAAACCCCAATAGTGATGGCCAAATGGAACTACCTATACTCACCTCTATGTTGGAGATGTAAAACAACTACAGGGACTCTCAGCCACATCTTTTGGTCCTGCAATAAAATAAAGAAAACATGTTTTGTTTTTTAAATATTTTTATTTTAGAGACAGGCAATAGATGCACGTAACAGTTTTACATCATGTATCAAATAAAAGAAATTTGTGCAATTTACATCCATGTACCTGTACTTATTTTCATATATTATAATACAACATAACCATACACATATCAACGGGAAGAAAAAAAGAAGAGAAAGGGAGAAGAGAAGAACGTAGAAAAGGGAAGAGGAGAAGAGAGAGGGGGGGAGAAATCCCTTCCTGTCTGATGTATGAAGCAACGATCTTGATAACCTCATAGTCGGATTTCAATTGAATTATTTGTTATACAGCATACTTCTGTTATGTCGAACACGGATGTCGCAGTTCTTTTATTATCTCACATATTAGCTGTGGTTGCACTGTCGAGTATCAGTAGAATTAGATATATTTATTCCCATATATTCGTACCATGATGCCCATATTTTATTGAATTTGTTAAGTGTACCCCTGTTTAGATATATGAGTCTTATTAGCGGAAAGTCAGACATTATCATATTTTCCCATATTCTACATTTAGGAGCCTGCATTGACATCCACGTAAGCGCTATAGTACGCCTAGCGTAGAATAGAATATTTCGTAGAAACATTAACTGTGGACCTGTCCACTCCTCATCTCCCCCGAGTCCCAGCACACACATTCTGGGGTCTGGCTCTACCGGCACCTGCAGCACTCACGATAAAATATTGGTTATTCTGATCCAGAAACTTGCCACTCTCTGGCATGTCCACATTAAATGCCAAAAATCTGCTCAAGGTTCCCGGCATTTGGGGCACTTAGACACATTAGTTGGCGACATATGTGATAGTCAGCGTGGGAATCGGTATGCCTGATATATAATGGAAAACTGCATAACCCTATGATTGGCAGGTGGTGGTACTCGAGTATGTGACAAAGCTATTTCGTTCCAGTCCGAGGCGGTAATCGTGGGTATATATTTGGTCCATTTTTGCAGTAATTCAAACTGATGATTTTCACTATCTACAGAGATCATAGATGTGTATAGTCGTGAAACTAGATGTCTTTCTGTTCTATCTTTCAAAATTGTGATAATGGGGTGTGGAGTGAGGGTAATGTTTAGAGTCTGGAATTCAGATATCAGACAATATCGTAGCTGTAGATACCGGAATATTGGCAGGTTGGGTATAGCCAGATGTTGTTGTAAATCTGCAAGGGAGGGGAGTGTGTTGTTATAAATAATTGTTTTCCCAATAGTCTGACGCCCCAAATGTCGCTAGAACTTGATATTTATTGTTGTGCCACAAGGGGTGTTCATCCAACACTCCGGTTACATCCAGATATTTAGAAGTTTCTAGCCAGACTTTGTGCATCTGGTCATGTACTCTGGGCGTGCCTATAACACCTCTTAGCTACTATCTAAGTATTTAAATTCTTGGACTATGGGTACTAGATCTCGTGTTCTCGGAGGTAGGGTAATATTAGGGTCTAGTGGGAATAATGAGGACTTGTTCCAATTGATATAGAGACCAGACATAGGGCTGAATTGGGATATCACATTGTGTGCTGTTGTGAGAGATTGGTGTGAGTCTGCTAGATACAGAATAAGATTGTCCGCGTATAAACTAAGAAGTGAGGTTCTGTCTCCAAGGGTAAAACCCTTGATATTCTGATTTGCTCTTAATTGTATCGCTAGGGGCTCTATAGCTAGTGTAAACAGGTATGGAGAGAGAGGGCATCCCTGTCTGGTAGCTCTGTGTAGATCGAAGGGTTTAGAGCACGCTCCATTCACCAAAACAGAGGCCCTGGGATATGCGTATAATAGCTTGACCCAATTTATATATATAGGTCCGAATCCAAATCTGTTCATACATTGCCATAGATAGGACCATTCCACCGAATCAAATGCTTTTTGAGCATCTAGTGATAACATCACTCGGTTAACGGCATTGTCGTGGTCCACTTGGCAATGAATTAGAGTTTTCCTGATGTTGATGGATGTGGATTTTCCTGGAATAGAAAACATGGTTTAAAATACAAACTTTCTTTCCTCCCTCTTCCAAAAACAAATCAAACTAACCCCAAAATTAGCCCCACTATTTCTGGACCTAAACCTATACCTGCTCAACCAAAGAACCATCATGTTTCACACATTTATAATAATGCTGCAATTTATTACCAGAAATTGGCTCACCACTAAAAAGCCAAACCTGAACATTCTTTTGAAAACACTAATCATTAACATAACCTACAAAAAAAACGTTCGCAATCTCCCAATCCAAATTTGAGAGTTTTTATAAACGATGGGAATACTGGTATATTGACCATAGATCAGATATATCTGACAACAACAACTGGACCTAAATGCACCTTAAAACTGTCCCTACCCTACTCAATTTATGATATTTAAATTTAAATTGAATTTAAGTTAATATAAGTTAATATACTTGAATATTTGTACATATATTTATATGTATACAGCTATTTACTCATATTATTTTTCACCAACTGCAACAATCAAAAGTTATTTTAAGTTGTTAGAATTTCTATGTTATCAAAACCAATAAAAATTGAATGATTATAAAAAAAAATATTTCAATCAAGCAATATTGTGAACATTTTTTGTATGTATTTTGGGCAGACTTTCTCAGCTAAGAGTTATGCTATACCTATTTCACAGTAAAACCCCTCAGCCCAACCTTTTAATTGGAGGACAACTGGGCGATTTACCCAAAGCTGCTATTGCTCTAGGTAAATCTTGCAAACCCGATTCAATATTGCATTTGCGCACATGGGTAAATCCCAAAAGGGATGCGCGGGTGTCTTTTACGTAACCCGCGCATCTGGCACTAATATGGAGTTAAAGTCGTGCTAAGCGGTAGCGAACCACTTAGCGTGACTTTAACTTCAAATATCTGCCCAGCGCTGCTAGGTTAATCGCCCAGCTAAAGTCTTTGATACCTCCCATTGTTCACACGGTTCTATTTCTCCTTTGCAAAAGTTACAGCAGCAACCAAGAACAGTGTTGCTGACCTAACTGACCTGATATTTATTAGAAAAGAAAGAGGTTGAAAGTTTTTTTTATTTTTTCTGATAATAAATGCAAAAACAGAACCTCTACATTTGTAAAATCCACTTACAGAGCTACAATAATAAAGTATAGAGATCAACTTTTTTTTTGTCCTCACTTAATATTTCAGGGTAAAGCTTTTTCTCATGCAGCATGTAAGCTAAGTGAGAATGCTCCAGCTGGTCAGAAAACAATGTATAATGCTGGGCTTCCCTTTCACTAGGAAGTGGTGACATTATTTTAAGAATTCATGCATCCAGAAAATGACAAAATATTTAGTTCTGACATTAATGCATTAAACTTTCTCAGTAAAACTCATTTTGGAAAGGCAGAGGAATCCCATCCTTTAAGCCATTTCCTATATATGGTATATAAATGGGATAGGATACTGAAACAAAATGGGTTAAAGAGATGATTTGTCAACATTGCTGCATTTACAAACTTTTGGTGCTTACACCATCATTATACAGAGCCCCTCTATCTACTCAAAACCCCTTGCATTATAATCACAACACCTACAATCTAGCCAAGTACATTTAAAAATGCAGAAGATTATGGAGTTTCCAATTTATTGTTAATAATTGGAAAGACAAAACACATAGATTTACTTATTTTACTAGCCTGAACAATCTGCTGCATGTTATTTATATTTTAAAGAAATTAAATTCTGTTGCTCAAACACATTAATTTATTTATCCACTGCCCAACAGCTATCAGGGAGCCTATCACACAGCAACTTTAGCCAATCAGTGTCTGAATAGTACAGGAAACTTGTATCTTCAAAGACATTTAAAGGTGAACTGTGGTCTCCAAACAAGTTAAGTTTAAATGAAAGGCCAGTTTCCTACCTTAAAAACCAGCCATCAACCACCTCTCTACGTGCTCCACAGCCCAAGATATACAGAAATGACTGACCAGAAATTTAATGGGTGGGAGGCTGACGTGACATTCCTGAGGCTTCTCCTGCACAGTGCCACTGGCGAGCACAGCCTCAGACTCCCTCAGTGTGTGAGGGAGACTGAAAGTCCCTCCTCCTCTCTGCTGTGTGAAGTCCTAACAGAGAAGGTAAGGGAATCTACAGCCCTTCTCTCCCACTATGTGAAAACAGCCTTTTCAGGCAGAGTTCACACTCTGTTCTCACTCTGCCTGAAAAGGCTGTTTCCACAGAGTTTTCTGTAGAGGGGGGTCTTAGTAACCCACGGCATCTGCGAGTGGATGGGGCTTAGGCACCCGCGAGTGGGCTGGGCTTAGGCACCCGTGAGTGGGCGGGCCCACATGGGGCTGTAAGATAATGGGCCATGGGGGGCCTGCAACTGGAGGGACCAGAGGGTCCATGAGTGGGAGGGACCAGGGGGGCTGAAAAGGGGAGGAGGAGACACAGGACAGATTGACTGACAGTTTCAGAGCAGGAAGCAGGAAGTGCAGAGAACCTGGTCATGCTGCTGCAATATCACACACAAAAATGTAAATATCTTCAAAACTATGCAAAATAAACAATGGAAATAAATTGCAAAAATTCTCAGGGGAGCAATTCCTATCAATTTACCTCAAGTCATTTTTGGACCACAGTTCCCCTTTAATACAGTTTAATTATAGGGCCTGTGATTTTAGCAAATCTCCATACAGGTAATACAAATGAAAGGATTAGCTAAAAGATCCCTATATATATGCATTAAAATAATGTGACCAAAACAGGCTAATCAAATGTATCAAAAGTTCAATGTTTAAAATTTTAAATAACATATTCTTTTTATTACTAGAATGGAGAAGCTTCATTGTTTGAAGTAAATATTCGTTACATTGGAGGATTATTATCTGCTTATTTCCTAACAGGAAAAGAGGTAAGGATTATACAGCAGTCACAGAACAAAATTCAAGTGGTAAAATGCAAGTTAAAATAACAATAGTTACTAAAAAAAAATATCTGTTGAATCCAGTTAGATCAACTGGACTTAAAGTGTATGTATACTGAAAAAATGACTTTGCGTCATCTTAATCTATAAATAAATGCATGTAAGTAGCACTTACTCTGAGGTGTGTGTGTTGCTGCATGTCTTCAATACAATACTTGTTTTGCCTAGGCTCTGACCACTGACCTGACTGTTTTCCCACATACCAACTGTCAAACCATTCCAGCTACAGCAAAACTGCTTACAGAAATGATAAAGCGTAATATGTTTCAGATTGGATATCTTTTCTTCTACTTCTTATGACAAAGAATTTTGAATTGAGAAAGCCAGTTGGATGACTAGCGAAACGTCTTCAAGAATTAACTTCAAGTCCAGTTGATCTAATTGAATACAACAGATATACCTTCATCAGGTTGTTTGTAATTTATAATAAATGAAAATTCACTTAAGTAGTGTGCATCTCCAAACCTCTTTGCTTGTGCTATAGCTTGGGGTCCTGAGGTAGAGGTCCAGTTGGAAGTTGCACCTAGGTGTGCCTAGGCCCAAACTCAATTGCATGCACATCATAGGACACCAAAGCTTCTTTTGTACTAAGTACTACATCTTGAATCTTGTTAGTTCTGAATGTGATGCTTAGAACTTTCAAACAATGTTCCTAAGATGTTGGCTGTGTGAAAATAAAGAAACCAAGTCTAAATAGAGGTGGGGGTTCGACACTAAAGGTTTATACACACCTTAGATTTCCCCCAGACCGGATCAAAGAACGACCCCCCAACTGAACACATATACATGTGCGACTATCAGCCGAAACAGCCGGGCGCCGCGGGTGTTTGTTGGACTCGGGGGTCGGTCGGGGCTTGGAGGTCTGGGGGAAATCTAAGGTGTGTACGAACTGTCTGCCATTTACAATGCTGTTTTGACACTGTACCCTGTGCAGGGGTGTCTCTAGGGTTTTTGGCACCTGAGCCAAACTTAGATTGCCGCCTATATGCCGCCGCCGAAACGGGGTGGGCATGGGTTGTGTGTGGGCGTGGGTTGTGTGTGGCTTTTGAACTTGGTATAGTTTTTTTGTACATTTCTTTAAATAGACATTTATCCACACCATAATTCCAGATGAATAAAGAATTTTGTCCAAAAGAGCCTGCCACCACGTCAAGGTAGACTCTTTTAATAGGGCCCTAACTTACCTAACTAGTCTAACTTAAACTATCTAAAGCTAATCTAACCGTATGAATTGCCTTTTAACAATATCTAACATATTTAATAAAGAAAATATGAAAAAATAACATCTGCAGTAAAGTGATGTTTGGTTGAGCAATCTAGTGCAATACAGTGAGAACAGACAGTAAAGGTCCCATACATATTCTATCCTCTATCTCTCACATTCTCTCACCCTCTCTCCTGCAGTCTCTATTCTCTATTTCTCACTCCCTCTCCTGCAGTGTATCAGCTCACTCACATACACTGAACATACACACTCTCATGCATACTCTACACACTCTCTCACACATACTGTAAAAACACACTCTCTCACACACACTGTACATACACCCTTTCTCACTCATACAATGGTTGGCACCAAATCTGGTAAAATCATTGGCACAAACTCTGATAAATGGCTGGCACTCAGACTCTAATAAATGGTTGTCACACAGATACAGGTAAAATTGTTGGCATAAACTCTGATAAAGTGTTGGCATACAGAAACTGGTTAAATCACTGGCACAAACCCTGATAAAGTGTTGGCACACAGATACTGGTAAAATCATTAGCACAAGCTCTGATAAAGTGTTGGCACACAGATAATGGTAAAATCATTACCACAAACTCTGATAAAGTCTTGGCACACAGATACTGGTAAAATCATTAGCACAAGCTCTGATAAAGTGTTGGCACACAGATAATGGTAAAATCATTACCACAAACTCTGATAAAGTCTTGGCACACAGATACTGGTAAAATCATTAGTACAAACTCTGATAAAGTGTTGGCACACAGATACTGGTAAAATCATTTGCACAAACTCTGATAAAGTGTTGGCACACAGATACTGGTAAAATCATTTGCACAAACTCTGATAAAGTGTTGGCACACAGATACTGGTAAAATCATTTGCACAAACTCTGATTAAGTGTTGGCACACAGATACTGGTAAAATCATTAGCACAAACTCTGATAAAGTTTTGGTACACAGATACTGGTTAAATCAGCTCCAGTGTTGTGAAAGTTCTGCAAGCTTTCCAGCATAAACCATGCCTTCTCCCAAAACACACAAAGGGGGGGCTACTTACAGCAACCATGGCAGTCTCTTGGTCCGACAGCTTATAAAACAGTGTAAATGGCAGGTTTACATTAGGTTGCACTAGTTACAAAACACTGCATCTAGCAGTCTGTGATGTAAGCAATATTCTCACACCATGTGCAGTCACTAAGCTTCAGAAACAGGTCCAGACAGTCTGTTACAGTGAAATGGAGGTTGTTTGTATTCTAAGTAAACATGTCAGGTCATCTGGCTCTTCTGTGCCTCCCACAATTCCTAGAGCTCTTAATGAACTACAACTCCCACAACCCTCAACAAGCTTGTGTCCTCTTTAAATGCTGGCAGTTGTGGTTCAATTAATGGAAGAAAAGAGAGGGATAACCCTATTTAAACAACCCAATCCAGTCATACAGTTATGGTTTTCAAATTAGCAGATGGCAATCCCAGATTCAGTAAGCAAAAGTTATAGATTCAGCAGGGAACAACTTCAACATTACAAGGGGACCTCACACATCTCTGAACTGAACATTATACAATTACACTGACAGCCCCAATTCATTCCTAGTATCTTTCAATGCAGTTTCACACACACACACACCCCAGGTAGCTGAACCAAGCACAGTATCTAAGTTCTCACCTTTTCTAAAGCCATGGGAGCAGCGCAGCAATTTGCAATTTGCTTGGGCTGACCACAGTGCAGCGGCCAGTCTTGGGAGTGACGTCGGATGTCGCAACGTGATCACATCGACGTCACGTGACTTAACGCGCGTGGCACTTCCTTCCTCTCCATCCGGTGGGGCGGCGCCAGTAAGCCAATTTTTTTTCCCCCACACACAACTTTTGCCGCTTCCCATGGACACAGACAAGGTGCCGCTCTGCAACATGTTCTCAGGTCGCAAGACAGCCCTGACCCTGTGCAGTTTCAATAACACCTATTAGCCTCAATGCATCCACACCTTGCATTCAGAAGGTCCATCATATGCTAATTGGGATTTTCCAGGGTACATAATTGTCACAGATTCCTGTACAAGTCATTCTGAATTGAGAAAGCCAGTCGGATGACTAGCAAAATATCTTCAAGAACTAAACTTCAAGTCCAGTTGATCTAATTGAATACAACAGATATACCATGACCTGGATGAATGAGAACCTTCACAAGCTTACTAAACAAATCTACATATGTACATAAAAATGTGTAGGTGTTGTAAATTGGATGGCGCAAAACTGGTAATTGTAAAAATTTTCATTACTGCTCATATGGTTTTTATAATTAGAGCCAGGTCCAATAAAAAAAGCTGCTTATTTTGGATCCTCAGTTTGCCTAGACCTATATTGTAGCTCCAGTAATAAAGCTGTTCTTTCGTTTTTTCTGTTCTTTTCTGATTAAGCATCCAATCCACTAGATGTCTGGCTTTTGTCGCTATTAGTTCAGACTACAGTTTTCCCTAATCTGCTACTATTTGGCTAAACTCCTAGTAGAAGTTCCCACAAAACTTTTCCAAGTTGAAGGGAAGGACTTTTTTCCATAAGACTTTTGGCCTTCTTTATCACACAAAGAGAACATTGGAGTTTGGTTTGCAGCAGACTGTCAAAATGGGTTAAAGTCACGCTAACCAATTCACTGCCATTTAGCGTGACTTTAAAGGCTAACTCCAACTAAAAAACTAACAGGGAAATTCAATAAAAGTTCTTATTGTTAAAAATGGTGCTTATTTTCCCCAGCCAATCAGATGTTAGCTTTCAAATGTTAAACCCCTTAAAGAGAGATTCAATAAAAGCTCTTATTGTTAAAAATGGTGCTAATTTTTCCCCAACCAATCAGATCTTATTTAAAGGGACAGTTCAGTGGAAATGATCAATTATTATTATTATTATTATTTATTAATTGTTAAATTGTTAGTTTGTGTAATGCCTTCTTAGTTATTCTACATATTCTCTCCCATTTTGAAAAATCAGTTGATTTCGAACCCTTTGCTGTTCCCTGCTGTTGACATTAGTGAGCTGACATTTCACATTCTAACTGTCCTTCTTCTTCCCAGGATGCACCACATCCTTGGAATGTTCCTAACAGTAATTTCTACTGATGGGCTGTTGGATGGGTTAAAGATGCTCAGATCTCTACTGAGCAACTGAATCAACCCAGGGGCTGGGTCAAGGGCAAGACAATAGTGGTCTCTACTAGGGGTCCTGCAAACAGGAAGTCAGTATTTCGGTTGCATTTATTTATATACAGACAAAATGCTAAATTGGCAGATTAAGGTCATTGGGATGAAAAAATACTGCTCTTTTTTCTAAAAAAACAAATGTATTTGCACTGAACTTCCCCTTTAAGCATAATTACCCCCCCAAAAAAACATTTGCCTTTTAATCTTAACGTTCCTCGATATTCCCACGCTGAGTTATAAGAACTTACATACAGCCTAACCCTTGCAGCATCCTCCCCTGCTTCCCGGTTATTACTGTTAGTCATGGGCACGATGGAGACTTCATGGCCAATGGCTTACAGTCACTAATGAACAAGCGTTTGTGAGTATGCTCTGCTTCTGAGCGCACACGTAACCAGCTCACAACAAGAGCAGAGGAGGAGGGACTTAGATCTTCTGTTTGTAAGTTCTTATAGCATGTGAGCGCCAGAGATAGGTAAGATAATAATGCAAGTGGAGGTAATGATGCTATAAACTCTTAGGGGTTTTTTTGGCTTGAGTTGCCGCACAGTTGCTGCTGCTGAATCTCATTACGGAGATCTACCCAAAGTGGCTACGACTCTTGGTAAATCTCTCCAATAGTTTTATAGTTGTATGATAGCTTCTCCTTTTTTCCAAGAGATAGTACAAAAAATTCAAATGGGGATATTTCCCACTGTAATGTATTCACACTTCCTTTATTCTATCAGCAATACTTGCAATGGACGAGTGCAGACCCACCTCTGCCCCTGCAATATATTTAATATATTATATTAATTATATATAATTATAGATAAATACAATTTAGGTCTTAAAAGCAACATCTTCCAATAAATCAGCACAAATCTGAGGCTGACTCAAAGAAAATTTCCATCCGGAACGACTGACAAAAAATTCAAATAGGGAAATTTCCCACTGTAATGTATTCATACTAACTTTATTCTACCAGCAATCCTTGCAATGGACCCACCTCTGCCCCCGCAATATATTTAATATATTATATTAATTGTATATAATTATAGATAAATACAATTTAGGTCTTAAAAGCAACATCTTCCAATAAATTAGCACAAATCTGAGGCTGACTCAAAGAAAATTTCCATCCGGAAAGACTGACGAATAGCATAAGAGTTATTGGATGACCAACCAACAATAAGGTAGTTTGGTATCCATTCACATCATAAATGTTGTCTTTAACTACTAAAATCTGTGGTTTTAGGTACCAAATCTGAAATGGGTATGGCCACCTTTACACCTCTGTTCGCAATATGAGTAATGTGTACTAAAGCTGAATACACACAGTAAAGATCATTAATAGATGACAGTCTTTAAGATTCTTTCTGTCATTTTTCAAAGGTCACTCTACACACTGTCCCAAAGTTCTCCCTAAATAAAATATAGGGATATATAAAGCATAAAGTATTGGAAGAATGTTTGGGTTTGCCACAGTACCGTCAGCTGTGCCCGACTCCCTAATTACAGGGGGCCGACCATAGGCGAGGGAAATTTTTGTCCAGTTCTGAGTGATTCCAAGGTGGTGAACATTCGTCAGCCTTGGGATCGCTGGGAACTCCAGTACATACTTTTTTGTATCCAATGGAATCATCACTTTATCGTTAATTGTGTAGCCACCTAAAGAAATGTTTTCTGATTGCAATACAGTTATTCAGAAATTGTGTATATGCAAGTAATGGTAAAAAATACATGTTATTATATTCCAACATGCAAGCAGGGCTTGTTAGGCATCAAAGAGGCTACAGATATCTTTCAGGCCTAGGCTACACTGCTGCGATTTTGCTGTATTTTGCGATCTGTTCATGCTTTTGCAATCACATTTTGTTTATAATGGAAATCGTAAGAAGTACACCCCATGCAATCAACAATTTTATTCCATTTCTGTCAAAATAGCACCTAATACTAGTCTATGGAAGCATATGAATAAGCATATACAAACGAACAAGTTGATACAAGCGTACACAATCAATAGGACTTGTGATTTTCTTTTAAACCATAATCCCATGGGACACACAAGTGCAATTGGACATAAAAGTGGAAAGAAGCACACAGAAACATACACTTTGTTATATTACTAGTCATACACATTTAGGCTACGTTGACACTACACAACAATAAACACATGATAAAAACACAGTAAATTGCAGCATTTTTGCAGTACATTCTTATGTGTTTTTCAGTGCATTTTTACACAGTGCGTTTCAGTGCATTTTTGGATTAAATGGCAAAAAATGCATTCATGCATTTTTATGCGTTTTTGTCCTCTATAAAGGCATCTCCACCCTCAGTAATAACTTTTGATATATTTTAGGGCATGCCCTAATTACACTAAACTGCTGCAAGCAGTGCGTTACAAAAACGCAACACACAAAAACGCATTAGTGTTAACAGTATAATTACATTCCAATGTGAAATTTATGTCCTTGCTTTTTTTCCTAATGCATGTATTAGAAAAAGGCACAAAAAAAAACATGTGTAGTGCCCTTAATACTTTTAATAAAGTCTTTATTTTTTGTTTAGTGTCTCTTAATACTCATACTGTTATGTGATTTTCCCAAGAAAGTTGTTATGATTATGGGTCATCAGAAAGTTATATTCCTCATAACAATAAAGAATTATTGATTAAAATAAAATTTAAAGTTAAAACACAATTAAGAGTTGCATAATTGTAATGTTGAGGGAGAAAATAAATACCGGTAACCTGGTTCACAAACCAGAATAATGAGCCTGTGAAAATGATTATTTACCATTAATTAAAGTTAGCTGTTTTCTGTCTAGTTCATAGATAAACTAGGACACATGATTTCCCTTAAATCTAATAGGTTTTTCTTGATGATCCAGTCAGGAAGTTACTAATGAGAACCTTTTTTCAGATCAGGTCACATTAAATGTCATTATCTGGATTCTTCTGCTCTATTCAACCCTTTAAATGTCATGTGGGTACACTGGGTCAAAAGTCACTTGTACTATCTCTGGTCTGTGATCAAACACAGTCTGCTGAGTAATGATGCTGTTATCTTGTTTGTTAAACGGTTAATTGCACAATTCCCCTGGAGAATTCCTATAATATTATAACACATTTTCAAAAAGGCAAGCTTGTATTGCAAAAAAATGTTGTCATTTCCTCACACGTATAACTAGATGTATTAGACATATACAGCAACATATATATTGGAGATCTTTATAGCTTTTTGAGAGAGCTGAAACTCACAGACATTTCTTTGTCTGCCACTTTGCAGCAGGTTTTTATTTCCAAATGCCTAACAGCTGCTAAGACAAGGATCCGGTTACAACACCAGACTAAAGTTAGTCAGAAGGGGGAGCAGCAGCGAAATAGAATAACCACACAAAACCGCAATTGTTTAACTGGTGTTTTAGCAAACTGCACAGAAGTTCGTTATTACAAACCATAATCCAGTTCTAATTTGACATTTTAATAATTCTCATTATGTTTATACAAATTAGCCCCATTTCTCCTTTTACACAAATTCCAATTTCTGTATTTTAGGTCTTCAGAGATAAAGCTATAGGCCTTGGAAATAAATTGCTGCCAGCGTTTAGCACTCCCACTGGAATTCCACGTGGTATCATCAACCTTGGGAAGTAAGGAATTTGTTTTTTTGTCATTTGAGGCTGAATTAATTTGAAAAAAAAAAATAAAACCCACCTTGGCGCCAGAATCATAGAATTGTTTTTATATGAACCTGCCCTGTTGCTTAGATGCATTAAGAAGTAATATGTCCATCCCCCTTTTTTTAAATTAAATTAGTGTATTTCTTTACTTAACTTAGTTAACTTTATATCTGTTATATTAAACAATCTTTTCTATCTGGGCAGTTTTATTCATTTTTAAGTCATAGTGGTTTTAGTGTAAACTTTATACAATGACCCAGCCAACAATGACCAATTGATTTTTTTTTTTTGCCCTTTTCTGCGTGACTCCAGCTAATATGCTAAAGCCATGCAAAGGGTTAAATCCCTTTCGGGATTTACCCAGAGCAATTGAAGGGTAAATTGCCCAGTTTATTGTGGAGATTAGAGTCACAGAATGTTCATGACACTGGCATTCCAAAAGCAAAATAACAAAATATATTGGTTAAAAAAGCTTCTACGGTTTAAAATCACTCTAACTGATTCACAGTCTGTTAGTAAGACTCTAACCCCCTGCTTGCAGCAGCTGTGTGAGTATCGCAAGCCCCCCAAAGCTATTCACCACCAGCTGCATGGTTTTTCGGACCAGCTTATAGCTGTCGTTAATGTTCAGACAGTGCCACTCTCTCTGCACTGCACTGTATACATACCTTCAACCGCTCTATGCAACTGCACTATGATTTTACATAAGAAAAAAACACAGAACGTTATATTTCCCTTTTCACCTTTTAGTCAATTTATTTTATTTCCAAAACACAGACGGGACTTTAGCCAGAAACGCAATCTTTTAAAAAATATAATTAATAGACAGATATTGAACCTAATTTTTTTGTTTTTGTCTCAATACCACGGTTATTTTATAAATTACATTGGGTTGAATCCTTATGGTAGTTGCACTAGGGGTTGATTGTTACTCTCAAAATGCTCCACCATGTGGTCACTGTATGGATTTAATGTAACAATAGTGAATCTGTGAATCATCTTAAGGTTAAAATAGTGCAACTTTATTTGCATGTTTTACATAAATATAATGCAAAATCAGTTTAAAAAATGATTAAATTGGTTGAACAGCATGTACTAAGAAACAAATCATGTCAAACTTTAATAAATTAACACTAAACACATGCTAAAGCAAAACCAATGTATACTGTGACTTTTTTCAATTTTTTCTTATTCTTTATTATGTCTTATTTTTTTCAAACATAAAATGTGTAGGAACAAACGTTTCGGCCGATAATCGACCCGTGTGTGGGCACTTTATCGGCCGAAGCGGTTGTTCGTTCAAGGATTCACCAGGTCGGTCGGTCAATGACCGACCAAACGTTCCTACACATTGTACATCGCAGGTCGGGACCCGCCATTGTACGTGTGTACGATATTTAGGACCAGCCAACCAATATTTTGGTATTTGGGTTGGTTAGGCCAAAATATTGGAGGAACTTTTGGAGCCTGCGCTGGCTGATGTCTCCTATGGACCACATGATTGATCACACTGAAATGTTTTTTGCCACGACAACCAATATTTCGGCTCGGCTGACCAGTCAATAGCTGGGTTAAAATATCTGCCTATGTGTACTTAGCGTAAAGTTGTGTACACACTATATAATTGTCACTAAAAAGGCCAACAAAAACTATTTTTCCCTATTTTTCGTCGCAGAGTGGCAGGCATTCCTGTAGAATACCAAACAGGAATTTAGATTTTTACCTCCTTTTCAAATATTGACTCTCTCTAGCCCCCTAAACACGGGATTAAGTTTTCGAGTGATCCAAACAAATTTATCAGATCAAAAGTCAAAACCCATTTTCATTTTTTCCGATCGACCACTCAACTATGTTAACAGTAAAACAAAAATCAGGCCAGGCGGAAAAATTCCTGGCGACCCCATCTTAAGGTGGGAAATCCGATCGGATGAACAACTGGCCATGTATGGCCAGCTTAATAAAGCCAGCTTAATGATGCTGCCATTACCACATCTGCTGGAATGCAAAACATGACAAAAAATCTGCTGTATTTATGTTATATTTTTTAGTGGTTTAAACTGGAGCTGGGGCTGGGCTTCTGCTGGAAGCAGCATTTTGGCAGAGTTTGGAACCTTACACCTGGAATTTGCACAGCTAAGTGAACTATCGGGAAATACAATTTTTATTGACAAGGCAAGTTTTTAACATTATTATTAAAGGAGAGCTAAATTGTAATAATAACAGTATATTCAGTATAATAAAGTAAATGTGGGTACTTCCCCATGCAAGGCATAAGATAATTGCTATATAAATTGCTTAAAAAACAATCCAATCCTGGATGCTTTCCACATTTTTCTGGGACAGGTGATGTTAGCACTATCTAAATCTATGGGGCTGGTACAAAATTGCTTATGAATAAGAGGAGGAGGAGTACCGTACTTACAAATACATTTTTAAAGGTAAAAATATAGAAGTTCAGGCCTTCATTACATTGGAAATTACCTGAATGTACATTATTAATGGAAGTTAGTTCTCCTACTATTGAATTATTCAACTGATCATAGTATTCATGTTGGTAAAAAGTTATCCCTGAGTTGATTTGTAAAATAAAAAAATTGATGTATTGGTTGCACTTTATTATATTTCCTATATACCTTTCTACTATAGGTGGTTGGAAACTACAACTCCCAGCAACCAAGCATGCTGGGAGTTGTAGTTTCCAAACATCTACAGTGGAAAGGTATTAGGGTTATTGTATACCCTCGGCTTATACTCGGGTCAATCATCTTTTCTATTTTTTGAGGCAAAAATGGGTGCCTCGGCTTATACTCGAGTCGGCTTATACTCGAGTATATACGGTATATTTACAGGATATCTGTATTGCCTGAATGCATTTTTTTTTTAAAAATTGCTTTAAAAAGAGTAAAGGTATGCAGCCCTCCCCGTACATTTTTTTCCTGATTTTGAGCCTCCCTCTGCCTTCAATTAGCCATGCTGTGAAGGGGGCATAACAATTCTGTCTGCCTCTAAAGGTTCGTACACACCTGGTGATGTTCACCCAAGCGCCGAACCCCTGAGCCCAACGAACACCCATGACGAACGGCCGAAACGGGCGATAGATACGCGTGTGTCATTGCTTGGTTGGGGGTCGTTTGGCGATCCGCCAGGTATTTACGAACCTTAACTGTCATTCAAAGCTAGCATGCGAGAAAACACTCCTCCACCCACCATTGATCAGCTTGATTATGTAGGCTGTATCCTAGCAACAGGACATTTCAAGTTTGTTTAACTGGCAGAGGAGGAGGAGAGAGGTTGTAACAGACTTTTCCACCAGCCAATGACAAGTGTTATGTTAATCATGGCCCTGGGCCGTCTAGGAGGTGGGCTTTTACCACTCATCTTTGCTGTGTGATATCTAATGGAGGGCAGTACGGTTGTAAATGTGAGTAAGTGATTTCAGCTGCTGGAAGTGTGGACATGTAATGGGGATGATGTTGGTTTTTTTAATATTGTTGTCGTTTAATCCTGAAATATAGAATGTGGTATTTTGTTTGATTATTTATATTGTATCTATTATTTGAAGATATACTTAACTTTTAGATGTAATTCATGTCCTTTAAGTGGTAGTAACCCCCGAAAAGTTGTGTCACTCTCAGTCCTATTCTTTAAATACATTTAATGATCACAGAGAGTGCTTTCTCATTAAGTTTGTATAAAGTATATTGTTCTCTAGGCAAAGAGCTTGAAGGAACACATGTCGGTAAGGTAGAAATTAGTATCATTACTTCCTTTTCTTTTCTTTCAAAGCAGAGCAGCTATTGAGTAAAGAGAGCCATTAAGCACGTATTCAGGCTGACAGCTGCTTGGTCAGTTCCCACAACAACACTTTTTTTCCCCTACATATGTCTTACAAGTGCCCATGTGCAAAAGAAGGTGGTAGAATGCAGTATTTGCAGCACTCTTTTTATCACTGCCATTGTATCATTCTTCGTATCACTGCTTAGAAGAGGAATGGAAGGTAGAAATATTAATTCCTAATTTCCTGACATGAAAAATATTCAGATATAGTAATTTGTACCTGTAGCAGGGAGTTAGTACTGATAAGTCCCACCTCCCCATATCATTTAGTTGAGCAGTGCAAGTATCAAGAAAAAATGCTTTGTGGACATTTATTTTTTATCCTGAGCTCTTGTATGAAAGATTTTTTGTGCTGGAGCTACTCAAAATAATTTTATTGGGTGGTAGGGAATAATCAATCCTACCGCCCTGCCACCGACTTTTAACTGTAGCTGCTTTTTAAAAAAAATGTGTGTGTGTGTATATATATATTCTAATCTATAATATATATATATACCGGTAATATATAATACATAATTCTAATCTATAATATATATATATATATAATATATAATACATAATTCTAATCTAGATGCCTCTATTGTTACAGGTGAACACCATTCGGAAAATATTAGGCAAAATTGAAAAGCCCCATGGACTGTATCCTAATTATTTCAGTCCAGTCACTGGAAACTGGGTGCAGCGTATGTACAGTCATTTTATGTAATTGTATTTGCATTCATTTTTGTGCTGACTTTTAAATGCAGATTACAAAGAGATCTGTTTGTTTGCTTCACTTACCTACAAATATGAGAACAAAAGAAAACAAAAGGTTAAACAATGGAAACAAAAGGTTATTGACATATAGACCAAGGGATCAATTACCAGGTTGTATGATACAGTATGTGTAGTTCTTCAATTGCACAATTTCAAACAATGACATTAAAGAGATGCCTACAGAGGTTTAGATGCTTCCCCAAATTATAGCAGGGTCAATGCTACAGATGAGACAGGACAGAAATCGGCATGGCATATCAGAGTAAATATAAACATTATGGGAGAAACAAGACAGCAATATAGAATGGTGGACTGCTTCCTTATCTTTTCTTTATTTCTTAATTTTTTTAAGGAACACTTTATATTATTTTAAACAAAAGCTGTTTGCAAAGTGCTTCCCAATTCTGCAAATAATAATTGGTCTAAACCTATATGAAAGACCTGTGACAATTACCTGGGATTCCTATTCTGACTACTGCATTCTGGGCAAGATCTGGAAGGCCTTCCTGCTTTATTTAGAATTAAACCAGTAGATGCTGTGGGACAAGAACCTTTCCATGCTCCAGCCGTCTCCTCGCTGGTGTATATACAGAATCAAAAAAAGGGCCGAAAGCAGACTTTCAGTAAGAATGGCAGACGTTAGGTAAAATACCCAGAGTTGAGGACCTAACCCTGGATATTATGCAGCTATGGAGGAAGAGGAGTGAGGGGGAGGTGAGTATAATTGTCCTTTAAAGTAGTTACATTAATATAATAACACACCATAGTGGCATTTAAACAATACTCACTCCAGGTTTAACACTGGAAAAAATGCTATAACGATATTTGGCAAATATGCTGCGAAACATTGAAAAATGCTGCTAAAGGCAAAAAGTGTCAAAAAAGTTAAATATCACATCTTTATAAATAGAACTAAATAAAAACTGAGTAAATATCGCAGAAATTTTGTCTTCATTTCACATATGCTTTATATAAGGGATGATATGTCCCTTACAGTGTAATATATATATTATGCCACCGATGAGTTCCCAGACTATATAGAAGGACGAGGCCACAGGCCGAGAGCTTTTATACAGGGCAGGGAACTCCAAGTCATAATGTTTTAATATTATAATGTGAAGGGGCACATTATTTCTTTCCCCCCCACCTCAATTGCATTTCATTGGTTATGAATAGATATAGACTGAACTCCGAACCCGACCTGAACTTTAATAGGCCAATGAATTCGAACTCTTTAGAACTTTCCAAACTACAAACTAGTTTGGATTTTTCAAACTTGCAGACTTATTTTTGACAACTATCGAATTTTCAGATCGGTTACCCTCGAATGTATCCTTCGATTTCCGTAACCCTCAAATGTATCCTTTGATTTCAGTAACCCTCAAATGTATCCTTCGATTTCCGTAACCCTCAAATGTATCCTTTGATTTCAGTAACCCTCAAATGTATCCGTCGATTTCCGTAACCCTCAAATGTGGCTTTCGTTTTCGATAACCCTTGAATATAGCGTTTGGTAACCCTCCAATGTGGCATGCAATTTTGGTAATCCTTGATGCAGCCTTCAATTTTGGTAACCCTCGAATGTATCGTTCAGTAACCTCTTGAATGAATCGTTCGGTAACCCTCGAATGTAGCAAAAATTTGATGCAGAAACCCGACAATTGCCCAATTTTGGGGAAAGTTAGTGTTTGAACAAATTTTGGTGATATGGACATGTTCCCCAGACCATTTCCCAGGTGCCACAGCCATTTACAATAAGTTACCATTGTTACTTTATCTGTACTTTATTAGAACTTTTCAAACAATTTTTCCCATTGACATTAATGAAGTCAGGAAGTTCGGCCATCTCTAGTTATAAAGTGACTCGAGCAGGTCCTGTTAGTGAAGTTAAACACAGACATGAACGCTGGAATGGGAGGGGCAGTGGGATATAACAGATGAATGAGTGACATAGATGAGTGATTTTTATAAGGATTTATACCACTGCACCTCCCCATTATAAAATATGACACTTACATTCCCCAAATATTCTGACGTGTTTGTATCCTAGGTACTGTGTAGTGGGTTTTGTAACATAATTATCTCTGCAGTTTCACAACAGTAACCCCTATCTGAGCACTGTATTCACTCAGCAATGGGAGGCACTGATAAGGGGGACAGTACATAGTTACTCTGTTACCATTCAGTGCAAATTCCAGTATAACTGACTTTACAGTTAGAGAAAACAAGGTTTCTTCCCCCCAATCAGAATGTACCTACTCCTCCCCACCCATATTCACCACTAACACCCATGCCCATTGCAGCTAAAACAAGGACATATCCATTCACGTTTGCAATTGTGGATGCATTTAACTTATTGTATCCCTGTATATTATTTCTGTCAAAAATCCAAGTTTGTGGTAAAGGAATTTAGGGAGTATACCTATATATTATCATACTTGACTTAAAGTCAAGATAAATGTCCTGTGTTGGAAATCAGAATTGTAAAAGGTAGCTTTCATACTCCTTTAAAACAAATTAATGTAAAAGGAAAAGCAAAGAGAGAATTTAAAGTCCCCCACTATCTATTATGGCACACAGCCCAAGACTACTATTATTACCACAGGAGCTTTAAGTCCTGTTTCCCCTTCATGGTCCTTAGTTCTCCATTAAAATTAATTTGATGTTTTAGTGATCTGTGATTGACAGTTGCAGTTCATATTCCTACAGTATATGTTCAAAGAAACATTCCAACACCAGTAGCCAGTATACATACTGTACTAGAATAAGCTTACTTATGAACAAGCACAAACAATCACAAGTAACCATAACCACTCACTGTTTACATAATGAATTTGGCATGAAAGAGACAAATTACTGTTTCTCCTCCTCCTTCTCATTTTAATTTGATCAAAATTAATTCAAATATAAATCTTCATTTAAGTCATTCTGCATTACACACGTTTGAATTTTTTTGTACATGGGATTGATAAAAGAAAAATATTTTATGCTAAAATACAGTTTCCTAAATTACAAATCAGATATTGTCTTTCAAAGTGAGTAATTTCTTTACAAATATAAAGCATTAAAGGGCATCTATACTGAAAAAAAGTTTTTTGCCCATTCCTGGAAACTATAATTCTTCCCAACTACCACCATTTATTTAATGATCTGTCCCCTATTTCTTTAGATATCCAATCTGAAACATCTTAAGCTGGGCACACACTACAGATTTTTGAAAGATGACAGACAGGATCTGCAAGATCCTATCTGCCATCTTTCAAAGATCTGCATACACACAGTCCAGAGCGTTCTCCCTATGCACATCATGGGAGAACGCTCGAGACACTGTGTTTCCCTCAGCCACGGCAGACTCCTCTATAGGTAGTCTGCCACGGCCGAGTGAAATTTTCCCTCTTTTCCGAACGAGCCTTTGGCCGAGCCGATCGACGGTATCGGGCTTTATCAGTACTGTGTGTAACGAGCTTTATATTTCAGCTGACAAGTGCCTTATTATCATATTATAAAATTTTGTGCAGTTTGGCTGTCATTGGAATGACTGGGAAATTATTTGATCATGCTGGGAAATTATTTGACTTAATTTCCTTAAAAAGTCATGTCAAATGGAAGGACAGTTAAGAGTGGAAGGTGGATAAGAAGCCCTAGCAAAACAAGTACTGGAATGAGGTGTGCAGCAATGTACACACCTCAGAGTAAGGGCTAATTACATGTATTTATTTATAGATTAAGATAAGGCAAAGTCCTTTTTTACTATAGTTGCCCTTTAAGCTGGCCATACACTACTCTCAATATTCCCGCGGTGTTCCGACAACCTCCTGGCACGATCATTATATGATAACACCGATCATATTTATTATCACATACATGATCTGTCTGGGAAACATCTTGGGAACATGGGTAGTAAAACTGCTGATCCACTCATTAGAATCGATTCAACATTCATCTTAGATCACTTCTCATTCCAATGAGCATAATCTGCCCATCCAGTGATTTCTCTGTGCATAAATAAATGCTTACAAAGTACTGACTTCCTGTTTGCAGGACCCTAATAGCATTTGTTATGGGCTTTCCCCTGGCTTATGGTCCCCATACCTAGGTATGTGTAATATAGATAACAATAACCTAAAGGTCCCATACATTAGCGCTTACCAGCTGACATACAATCGCAAGGTCCTGTCTGGCCCATTCATTTTGTCATTGTATGTAGGTCGCGAAAAAGATCAGGAAAGCAGTTCCTGCAGAATTGATTTAATGTTGCAGGATCGGTCAGCAGGTAAGCTCTAATGTATGGGCACCTTTAGCCAATAATGCTTTTAACTTCATTAAAGGGCATGTCCACCCCGAAATTTAACCTTTGATATGTGGTAGGGCATGCTCCCCCAGCCCCAACCGCATGAATATAATTGTTAGAAAGTCCCCCGATTCTTACTTACCTGCCCTCTCTCCTCCGCTGCAGTGTTCAGGCCCTCTGCTTGCATGGAATTGAAAGCAGGGGGCGGGACCGGCAGCCGCGTCTGTGATTGGCTGAGAGGCAGGGAGGGCTGCACTGAGCATGCCTCAACCTTGATGAGGTTGAGGAAGTCTCAGGCACAGCATGAGTCACACACTGCTCCTACACAGCAGTTTCCTGGACTTTGGAGGGGCACAGCAGGGGAACTATTTTGAGCAGGAATGTAAGGTAAGGATTGTTTTAAACTACTTGATGTGGCCAGTAAGGGGTTAAATTTTAGTTTTGGGGGTGGACATGCCCTTTAACAGCATTGGGAAGCAATTAAATTCATCATGTACATAGTTGCCCACTTCCTGATATATGGACTGTATAAGGCCTGATCACGATTAATTCGGAGGGGGTAGGACTGAGGGTGGAGTCTGGACAAGCCATAGTAGTGGCCAGGTCATGGACTGCAGCAATGCTAGTGTGGTCTCTAACATGAAGCAGGTTGGGCACCCCAATACTTACAGCTCAGTGCGCTGTATTACCTTTCAGCATCACAATTTTTAATTTGGCTTTTTATCACTGACATAAAATGGGGTTGATTTAGAGTGTTTTACTGAAAGAAAGACTCTTCATTATTCCTGCTTAAAGATGGAAATACATTAGTATGATTTAATGTCCAATCTTCTAGGTTCTTTCTGTCATCTGCTAAAGATTGTTACTGGGTGTACCCAGCTTTAGACACAGGAAGAATATTAGGCAATAATTAATTTTAGGCCGAATGCACATGAATACAACTAGGCAAAAATGATATTTTTATTTTAGATTTATATACTGCCAATCTCTTCCATGGTGCATACAAAAAAATATACTCAATGTTGCCTTCACCCCCACACTCCCCTCCCCCAAAACACCAGGGGCATACCTGAAGGGGCTCGGGCCCCCCTGCAAGTTTGGGGTCCGAGCCCCTGACTCCCTCCTCCCTCTGTAGACTGCAAGATCTGTGCGGCGACGTGCAGGTTTTAATCAGTTGATCGCGCGTATGAATGAAACATACGCGCAATCAGCTATTTAAAACTGGACCTGAAATTCCGGAACTGAACCGGAAGTTCGGGTCTGGTCTTTAAAACAGCTGATGTTTGTTTCATACACGCGATCAACTGATTAAAACCTGCACGTCACCACACAGATTAGGGGCTTGTGGTGGGCCCTACTACCGTCCGGGGCCCCCTGCGGTCGTGGGGGTGGCGGTAGTTACGCCACTGCAAGACACAAACAACCAATTCTATTACAAAAAATTTTTTTTTACTACTTGGTGTCAGTCAGTAATAAACACCCCCCCCCCCCCCCTACACCTGCCCTATGCCTTACATACTGCACGCACCATTGACTCTGTTGACTCTGTCCTTCCTTCCTAGCCTGCTGTTGCTAGTGGTAGCATGTGGTACTGCAGAGAACTCCACATATGGCTGAAGCTGCAAAGCCCAGTGGGTGGGTCCAGCTGGGCCCCTTTGGCTCCAGGGCCCAAGTTTTCCTTTAATCAAAACAAAAATTGAGTAATACATCTGTATCCTTTGTACAAATAAAGGGTTGAGATGGATTTCGTAGAGACAATCTATTCAATAAAAGTTTTTATTGTTTAAAATGGTGCTAATTTTTCCCCAACCAATCAGATGTTAGCTTTCAAATGTTAAATAAGATCTGATTTAAACGATAAGAACTTTTATTGAATCTCCCTGAATGTGTTAGGAAGAAGGCTTAATCATTTAAAGTTATTTTATAATTGATTAAAAAGATAAATAGTTGCTGGTCACTTTAGTTTAAGTAAGAGGAACATAATGAAAATTGTGTCTTTAAGTAACATCACTATATTTAATAGATATTATCTTAATGTAATATAATTTGTCTGTTAAGTTACCATTGTTTAATATTTAGGGGGCTTAAACTACAGCGACTAATTGCAGGGGTGAATGTGAAAATGTAATTAGATTTGAAAATAAATAATTGCTTCTGACATTGTTTTAATTTGGTTCCTTGTGCACAAGCACTAATTATAAAGATACAGACATTCTACACATTATTCAACTCTCTGTAATGTTTACATTACTGTGTTAAATGGCTTTTTAATCATTACGTGTTGCAACATTTTCTACGGACAAACAAATTTGCAGTCATCAATAAATGTTTATCTTAACATTAAGCTTTATATAGTAGATAATGCACCCCCAACTGTAAATTATAAGGATATTAGAAGTCACCGAGGAGTTCTGTGACCATATAAAAGCACAATGCCACAGTTCGGGGTGCATTATTTATTATAACCTACCCCTTTGTGGCTTCCTTCTACCCCTGGAACTGTAAGATTATAAGGCTATAATCCTACAGTTCCTCCCATAGAAATCCACTACAGGGGTAGGTTATATAAACATTAACCAAACATTAACCAAATGACTGACTGGGTCAGTCTGTTCCTTCTCCCACAAACCCTGTGCCACTTCTCTCTTTCCAGACCACGTGTCACTCGGAGGACTTGGCGATAGCTTTTATGAATATTTAATCAAGTCTTGGCTGATGTCAGCACAACAGGATAATGAAGCTAAGGACATGTACTATAAAGCTTTGGAGGTACAAAATAATCATTTGACTGACATTGTGTCTTTAGAACAGTCCTATGAAATAATTGGAACTAAACTTTTTAACTTTTAAAGTTACCCAAGTTTGCTGCTGTTATGATGTTACCCTGCTGCTGAATCT
Source organism: Hymenochirus boettgeri (assembly GCA_019447015.1). NCBI lineage: Eukaryota > Metazoa > Chordata > Amphibia > Anura > Pipidae > Hymenochirus > Hymenochirus boettgeri. The sequence goes on along the minus strand of CM033470.1, from coordinate 169,809,352 downwards.
GTCCAGTTTTGTAAATATAACCATTTAGCAATGACGCTGTGATCATAATACAATTCAGTCTGTTTTACCAATGCATGTTTACACCATTATTTGTGCGGATTACATGCATTTCCATCATAGTGTTGGCCATGGGAAAATGGAAACAGATGATGCATTGTATTTTTATGGGTGTTTTTTTAGTGCGGCACAGTGTGACAACCGCTTTTAAAGTTAATATTTAACATGAAAGTCATGGCTTCCCCTGCCAGCAATCCACCATCCATTCAGCGAGAGCGCAGTAAAGTCACTTACAGTTTTTTTCACACAGACATCAAGGATCGTTTTTTAAAATAAACTTTAAACCATGCCTGGAAGCCTACAGATGAAGGCGATAGCACAGATAGTATGTTCACATTTGTTAGCATTTGTTTCTATTTAATGTCAAAGAAGTTGCAAAATCACAAATTACAATATGTTTAAAAAGGAAATTCTTTTTTTTTCATGTGGAAAAAAAAAGCTTTTAAAGTGTGTATCAGTCATTTCTGCACCATACCAAATGCTGATATCAGGAAATCCTGAAAGGCAAGTCGTAAGCCCTAAGCAGGCCATTCAAGGTTTTTCATAACAGACTCAAAAAACACACTTTTCTCTGTGAGGTAAATGTATGCTGGCAGGGGTCTAGGGCTTGCTATGGGGCCTGGAGCCAAAGGGGGCCCTACCAGGTCCCCTGCAGATATGTCTACCCTCCTAAGAAAAATTTTACCTCACGTAGTTCAGTCCCTTTTTGTTGTACATAAACCTTTCAAAGATGCTCCCAGGCTCAGATATTCTAGTTACAAAACCATGGCTCCTCTTTTCATCCGTGATAGTGACATTACGGCCAATGGCTGACGCCTGTTACAGAACGAGACTCCTCTGCTACTGTGCATGCTCATAACCAACCAGCTCACAACAGCATCAGAGGAGGGGTGTCCACGCCAGCAAGGGATTGGGGGGTTTATAAGTAGAATATCTGAACCTGGAAGCATCTTTGAAAGGTGAACGTAAAATGAAAATGGAGTTTGTGGGGATGAACTATGTGACATAAACCTTTTCCAAGGAGGGTGGACATGCCCTTTAAAAAACCTGCCCAGGTTTGGTTTAACTGCACCAAACTGCACTAAAACCTTGCTATGGGGCTCTGTAATTTCACTTTTTAATAGGTACACTATTGGGAAATGCATTGCACGGAGCAGTGTTAGGATGGGAACACGAGCAGAATGACCAATTTTTCCCGTTTTTGATTGTTTTCTGTGTATCTTTGAACAGCCACTTTCCCCTTTCAGCCAAATTTCCTCCACACTACAGATCCTAACACCATTTCCAGCCTTCTCGTTGGAAGTTTTTACATGCTTAGAGATGGAGTCGAACTCAAAAGTTTTTCCAAAATGGTTTTTATGGGTCCGAACGAATTCGGGACTTTTTGTACTTTTCCTATTTTAGATTTTTTGAAGTTGCAGAGGAACTTTTTCCGACAATTATTGAACAAATGGTCGATGATTTCCGAATTCAGCAATCGAATTTTGAAATTTTTCAAATTCATGAGGATTTTCGAATTTGAGATTTGATTTTCAGAATTTAGCGTATTCGTGGAAACGATCGAGGATTTTCAAATTCAGGATTCAAATTTTGGAATTTAGAGATAGAGTCAAGAAATGTTGATAACGGAGCCACTTTCACGAATTATTGAGCATATGAATGACACAAATCGTATATATAGGGACGTTTTAGAGAAATAAATAAATTTGTAAACCCTTGATTCTGTGCATGGAAAAAATACAGAATTTGTTAACCCTTGATAATAGCGTGCATGTAAAGGAAGTTTTAATTTTAAGTTCTGGATATTTTTATATGTTCCCCAGACCATTTTCTAAGTCTCAGAGTCATGTACAGTAAGTTACCATTGTTATTTTTCTTTAATTTTATTTAAACTTTTCAGATTTTTCCTTACCCGTTGACTTTAATGAAGCAGATTTTGGGAAATTCAGCCATCTCTATACATTCTTTATATACTAGAATCATACTCTCTGGCTTCCATTTCCCTTTAACAACATTTACCTACTTTTTATTTAACCATAGAGAAATGCAGGTTATAATGCAACAAAAAATAGCAAATAATATAAGATGTAGATGATATATATATATATCAGGTGATATATATAACCCGGGTTCTGATATTTTTTAGGCAATAGAAGCTCATCTTATAAGAAAGTCTGTTGGAGGGCTAACATATATTGCCGAATGGAGAGGTGGCATTCTGGATCATAAAATGGGACATCTGACCTGTTTTGCTGCAGGAATGTTGGCCCTTGGAGCAAAAGGTGCACCAACACTAAAAAGAGAGCATTACATGGATTTAGCTTCAGAGATTGCCAATACATGCCATGAATCTTATGCACGTACAGGTATGAAAGCTTCGGATGAAATGAAATACCGTAATGACAAACTGAGAATCTACTTTTTAATGCATAACTATAGTGCATATAAAGTTTTTAAACTAGCCAGTTAAAATAAAAGTACCTGGGGCAGGGAGATAAGATTGGTAGTTCCTTAGTGCCCTGGATTCTTAAAATGGGAGAGGAAAAGTTGGGAAGTTATAATACGCCTTTAAAGTTATATAAAAAGGAAATTAGCCTTTATCTCGTAGCATGTCTGAGGGGTGGTACACATTGGAAGTGTCACTGCAATGGGGAACAGTGCTCAGAGCAAAATGCCTGATTGGTCTGCATGGTAGGACATCACAAACTATTGCTCATTCCAGTTTTCAGTAGGGTCCCATTTGGTCAGACTGACTACCGATCGATATGCTGAAACTAGCCTGTGTGTACGAAACCCAATATTTCCTTCCAATTCATACATCACCTGATTGTTCCAAGTACAGCCCCAATAAACTAAAATAGAATAATGGGTGGCTGAAATCAGTACACCTGTACAGAAGTCTCATGTTTCTCTTTGTATTTTTTTAAAGATACCAAGCTTGGACCTGAAGTTTTCAGGTTTGACTTTGGAGCTGAAGCCACAGCAACACGACTGGGTGAAAGATATTACTTACTGCGGCCAGAAGTGGTTGAAAGTTATGTTTACTTGTGGAGGTTAACACACAACCCTAAGTACAGAGAATGGGGGTGGGAGATTGTACAGGTAAGAAAAATATTGTTTCTGGAATAGTCATTAGTCATTTTTTATACATTCATGGTTAACATTCTGACATCTTATATGAAAGATTTTGACAGTATATATGAAAAAAGGTCAATGAGTGTTAATGGTAAAGGATTAATATTCTTCTATTAACCAGTAGTGTTAAATGGCAACTACATCCTCCCCAAACCACCCTCCCTCCCCTAAGAGTACAAGTGGTTTAATCTAGTTTTCCCATGCAAAGACATGAAATGCCAGCTTTTCACTTCTTCTTAGAGTGTGGGACTCCTTCAAAACTGTACAGTTCTTTACAATAATTTGAACCTTAGAAGCTTGTTAAATAAAAATGTTATTATCAGCCAAAGCAGACATTTTCATTTATAGCTTTGTTGTCACAGAGAGAACTCCATTCAGGATCCCTTTAGGTGCTCTAAAAGCATGGAGGTTATTTTAATTTGCCATTTTTTTTCTCACTCGCTTAAGATCTGTTAGCACATGAGAATCGCATGCCAGTTAATATCAATGTGATATGTTCTGATGAATCATGCAGTAATGCTGGTGGAGTGATTTCATTGTTCTCCTGTGCTGTGGGAGACCTTGTGATCACTCTTCTCCTCTAAGTGACAAGCAGCATTTAAGTATGGGGATCGATGATAAAGCCCGTTTGGAGCAAAAGATTTATCTAACGTGTGTACAAAGCTTTACTCCCTCAACTGTTTCCCCTTATACATATTAAAACTAGTTGCAGACATGCAAACCCCTGACCCCCCACTGCATGACGAATGTCTGTTTCAGCTGTCAAATCGTTTGTGTATGGCAGTTTTGGCATATACACAAATTAATTGTTGGCTGAAATGGACGTTAGCTGTGCAGTTGGAGGTCGAGCAAAAGTGCATGTCCACCTCTATTTTGGAAATTTTCTGTAGTGTAGGGCTCCCTCTCCCACCCCCAACCGCTTTAGTAGTTTTTCAAAAATGTAAGCCGATCTGTACTTACATTGCCTCTTTCCCGCGGCATTCAGTCACGGCCCTCTGCTTGCATAAAACTGCAAGCAGGGGGCCAGACCGGCAGCCACATCCATGATTGGCTGAGAGGCAGCCAATCACGGATGCAGCTTCTGGCAGTACAGAACGCTGGGGGAAAGAGGCAGTGTAAGTACAGTTCGGCTTACATTTTTGACAAACTACTACAGCAGTTGGGAGTGAGAGAGAGAGCCCTACACTACAGAAAATGGATTTGGAGATAGAGGATGGGAGAGGAAGGGGGGGGGGCTTCTCTGCGCATCCCATTTTAATCCCGGAGAAGAGACAGGAGGCAGGCACAATTTGGGTCCCAGGCAGGCTCCTGCTCTTCATTTTTTGGAACTTTGAACAGACATTGCAGGGAAGCCATTTGGAGCAGGGATGTAAGGTAAGGATTTTACAACACTACACAGTGGGGCCAGTAGTGGGTTAAAATATAGTTTTGGGGATGGACATGCCCTTTAAATTGCACATCTGTACCTAGCTTAAGAATTGGCTATTAGAAAATGCCTACTAACCTGTGTCTACTCACCTGCTCACCAGGAGGTTGGTTTAAAAAGAGTTTTGCTACAGTATTATTTATTGGTGTATAGTGCCAAAACTAATAATCACACTAAAGTCTTTTATGTTATTTTTTAATGAAAAATAATTACTGCTGTTATGCCAGTGTTACCTGCTTACTACTTCCACGTGGCACACTAAGTATTAGGAAGTATAAATCTTTGAAAAGTAAATAATTGACATTCTAATATTGTAACCTATCATACATTTGAGACAAGACGAGATGTAGCAAGATGTCATAGTTTCTGCTGCATTTTCATTCCATACCATTTTTTTCTCAAACCAAAGCTGCTATCAAATGCTATAGGGTTGCTCAATGTATAGAAAAAAAGGCATTTTATTTTTATCACCAGGCCCTGGAAAAATATTGCAGAATAGAAAGTGGATTTTCTGGCATTCGTGATGTTTACAACACCAGTCCAAACCATGATAATATTCAGCAAAGCTTTTTTATGTCAGAAACATTAAAGTAAGTCAAAAAATTAAAAACAACATACTATATATAATGGGGAAGACCCCACTTTTATTTCATTAAGTTTAAATAGCAGTTTTTTTGGGGGGTGGGGGGTTAGAGCTGAATACTCTCTTCTTGTACTGGTGCAGGGATCTTGCCTTAACAGAGCCCCCAACAACCAATAGGAAAGTATACTTTGAGAGCATGCTCTCTGATTGTTTGGCCAGTCGGATGACTTGTCCTAATCAATTCCCTGAAACCCCACAAATGTAATGATGCTAGGGAAAAATGTATATGAAGTATTCCACTAAAATATTTCACTTTATTGCTAAAGTCCAGCTCTCAAAATGTCCAGTTATTCTTAGTTTTCTGTTAAATGGAGTCATCAGGAAAGGATTAATACATTAGTGCGTTACCAATAGTGTTTTGTCAGTGTTTCTGATTCCATATCCATTGATTGATTGTTTCAGCGGCTTTCCAACTGGATGGAAGTGGGAAGTTGTAAATTTTGAATCCAATAAAGATTCTTTTAGGGCTATGTACCGAGAGCCGTTATCGCTCTATTGCCTTCACTAGGCAATGCACTGAGCCAATAACGGCTCTCAGTGCATAGCGAATGGGGTTTACCCATTCTGAAACTTTAAGTTTCTATCGTAAAGAGACATTATCGGCTCGGTATATAGCTTGCGGCAGTTGCGCGACACAGTTTTTGCGTACAACAGCAACTGCCGTAAGTTATGTCTTAAAATCTCGTTAACCCTTGGTACATGCAATACCAGGATTGTGGAAGCACTTCAAATAGGCTAATTTACAACTACTTTTAGCGGAAGTGCTACTGATCTGGTCAAACATTTATACAAACATAGAAAAGATAATCAATGCACATTCCTGGGGCCCATACAATATTATATTATCTGCACACTGGCATACTTTATAAACAAAGGGGTTTTAGTATACCCATGCTACATGGGTTAACGTGACTTTAAGATGGAAAAAGCCAGTAACAGCTCTCCGTACATATCCCTGTTTGATTCTTTACAAATCTGCCAAATTCTGGAGTTTATTAATTGAAAGCCTGATTGACAAGTTGGAAACTTTGTGTCCAATGAGGGCAAAGATAGCAGAGAGAGATTGATGACCGAATCAATCAGATTAAAATTTTATTTCTGAAAAATAAACACCAGTATTCCCCAATCAATCTCCATTTTGGGAGTCCTCTATAATTTTTACAGTTGGCCATACATCAATTTGTGTATTACTAAAACTATATAACTGTGTAACTATAAAATGATTACCGTATATACTCGAGTATAAGCCGACTCGAGTATAAGCCGAGGCACCCATTTTTGCCTCAAAAATTAGAAAAGATGATTGACCCGAGTATAAGCCGAGGGTATACAGTAACCCTAATACCTTTCCACTGTAGATGTTTGGAAACTACAACTCCCAGCATGCTTGGTTGCTGGGAGTTGTGTTTCCAACACCTAAGTAGAAAGGTATTGGGGGTTACTGTATGGCATACTGTCCCCCACCCTAATACCTTTCCACTGTAGATGTTTGGAAACTACAACTCCCAGCATGCTTGGTTGCTGGGAGTTGTAGTTTCCAACCACCTATAGTAAAAAGGTAATGTGGGTGTCTGCATGGCATACTGTCCCCCCAGTACCCCAGCCTCCCCCCAGTCCCCCCCAGCTCACTTACCCGTACCTGGTCTTCAGTCTTCCTCTCTCTGCAATCCAGAAGCAGCCGCGAGTCCGGCCGGCAGTTCCCATTACTGCTTCGCGGCTGCGCGATGACGTCATCCCGCCAGCGTGCGTGATGACGTCATCGCGCAACCGCAAGAAAACTACTGGGAACTGCCGGCCGGACTCGCGGCTGCCTCTGGATTGAAGGTAAGTTCCTTGTGACTCGAGTAAAGCCGAGTCAAGGTTTTTAGGTTAATTTTTAAACCTAAAAACCTTGGCTTATACTCGATTATATACGGTATAAATAGTTGGTTTCATGGCTAATTTCATGGCAGACACTGGTATAATCTGTCATACACATCCAGTCTGAATTTATAAGACAAACAATGGTAATATTTTGTCCTAAACTGCTGATCGTGTACTGATGAAAATAACCCAAACAGTGATGGGATAGATCATTTTGCAAGCCTACATAGGTATATCTCAATTGTGCTTCCTGCTCGTGTTTGGACAGTGTTGCAAAACATAGTAATACATTTATAATTGAAAATGCCAACGAAACAGAATTTTAAGGGATAATTTTAGTATAAATTAGTTACAGGGCTATCATTGTCCACATGTGTAAGGTTTCTGCCAATATTTTTGAGTGGGCACCAATATCCTTAAAAGGATGGTGAAATATGGATTTTTACTAGTGTTGCTCTTTGGATTCAAACCAAGCAGAAATTATGCTAGGTTGTTTTTGCATTTCACAAAAATTAAGTGGAAATTCAATTCACTCTAGGGGTTGGGCTTTGGGAATACCAAGTGAGGCATGATTATTGCTGCCTGGATACCTTGGGTACCTGGCAGGAGGTATGGAACATTGCTGATGCCTGGGTACTCAATTAGTGGTATTTGGCAACTGGCTCCTATAAATAGATAAATAGCACAATGATAACTTTAAATTCGATTTTCATAATCAGAACCAAAAGTTTGTCCAACAGCCCGTAAAATCAAGTAACATTAAACGGCAAGTCCAGCCTTCAAATGAAAAATTATATATATAGGTAAATCACCCCCAAAACCCTAAACTGTAATAGTTTGAAATCTGAAATGTGTAAGTCTACCCTGAAATCCTGCATAATGTCCTGTTTCCCCTGTATCCTGGTTCTTCCAGTTGGTAACTGTCCGTTATGGATTTCCTAGTTGACATCATAGCCAAAGACTGAATGTTAATCCCCTGTCTGCCTATTCTGAGCATGCTCATGCTCTGTACCTACCAAGTCACTAAATTGCTCTGGTTCCACAAGGCATCCAGAAGCATAGCAGGCATATAATAATATAATGATTCCACAGGACAGTAAAATATATCGGCATATTTTAAAGCGTACTTTCTTTTAAAAGATGTCATTATGAGGATGGAGTTGGCCTTTAATAAGCACGATACCAAGAAATCTACAGATATTTAAATGTTTTTTACTGTGCTTATACAAACACCATTTCATACTGCTGTCTTTTCTTTATTCAAAATGTCATCATTGTTACATTGTAATCAATGTGCTGAAGGACTGTGAGTTCCTGACTCCTATAAATGCAGTGAGATCCTGACTTCTATATATGCAGTGACAATATAGACAATTTCTGATGCTCACACTAGGTTATTACAAATGTTGTGTACACTTATATCTGTGTGCTACTAGGGTTTGGAGGTGATACAGGGGGGATTGTACCATATCATAACTACTGTGAAACGTGTTTTTTTATATGGATAACTTAGCCTGCATTTTTATTTCACATTAGCTCCATGAATAGCACATAAAAATAAAAGCATGTTCCCATAGGAGTTTCTGGTACTTGGGGCAATGTACCCACAGGGACAGAATCAATTATTAAATTGTGAAAAAAAACATGTGCTCAGTTTGGCTTTGTGTCAGTGTTTGTACCTGTATATAAAGCTACATACCTCATACCCTATAATTTAATGTGACAACCATCTATTTGTCAAGGCAACACAGCCACACACACAACACAAAGGATCATTGGTAAGTACAGTAAATACTGCATCTTGCCATTAACTTGTAAACATAATCTAAAACATTATATTATTTTTTTGAACTTCGCTATTGTATGTAGAAATTTAAATATACTTACAAAAGACCTGTGTTTAATTTAAATGGCAAGCCTAAAAAAAAGTAACTTTAGATACTTCAATCACCCCCCCAAACCCCACTTATCTATACATTTGTACCCTCTGCACCAACATGCACCTAACCCGGTCCCACATTTTCAAGCACAAACAGACCCACAGGGCTTCTGGGCTGACAGCTGCTCTACTTCCTGGTCGTGGCTGTCAGGCGATTGGGCGTGACGTGACTGACAGCCCAACCAGGAAGAGAAGCAGCTGTCAGCCGTAGAGCAGAGGAGGAGCAGCGAGGGACCAGGTAAAGTAAGGAACTTCTGGGGCATTTTTAAAGGTATAGGTATAATTATGCAAAAGTGGGGTTTGGGGGGTGATTGACATTTCTAAGGTCACCTTTTTTAGGCTAGACATGCCTTTTAAGGGCAGCTAAACTGAAAAATTACTTTGCCTCATCTTAATCTATTAATAGATACATGTAAGCAGCACTTACATGGGTTTAATACAGGACTTGTTTTTCTCAGGCTCAGTATTCCCCACTCACTTTTTAATGACTCCTTCTTCCATCTGACCTGACTTTCTGTGAAGTCAAACATGCTCACTAAGAGCTAGGAGCCAGAACTAGGAAAGAATTTGCCACCATGCAATTCACACATATCAACTTGCACCATTCCAGTTACAGCAAAAATGCACATAGCAGAAGAGTTTGACAATAAGGTACTCTAAAAATTAGCTTGGAAAGTACCTCGGTAGGATTGATAATTCTTACCTCACAGTATCGTTTTGGTGAGAAGCTACAGCATGTACAGTTTTCATTTGCCAGGTTAGTCCAGGACTATTACTATATTAAAGATAGTGCTGAAGCCAGGAGGAAGACTGGCATAATCAGTTTTCTTTGAGCTGGTGCTCCTCACAGAAACAATATTTGGTGGGACGTATTACCAGTCCTATATCCCTTTCACAAGGACTTTTCATTTTAACTGTTTTTTTTTTTAAAAACTTTATACACATAATAGCTGAAATGTTTCAGATTGCAAATCTAAATAAATAGGGGACAAAAAAAATGGTACAGATGTGGATGGAAAGAATTATAGTTTCCAGTAATGGGCAATGCACAAAGAGAACAAATTATTGGGTAACTATTCCCAAAGATAAACCTTTTACAAATGCACAGTTTATTTTGCAGGGAGGTAGGAAATCCTAAACTTACCTCCCTGGGTGGCCACTACCATGTCATCTGTCAAATTTTCGCACGTGCATTGATGATGACAATCTCTGCTATCTGTGACATTTGGAAAGATGTATTTCTAGGGTGATTTTCTTAATCAAATGGTTTGAAATGTTAAGGGGGAAAAACTCCCTGCAATTACCAGAGGCATCCAGTTTCCCAATAGACTTTTCTGTTTTTCTACTTGCCAAACCAAATAATTGGCTGAATATAGGGTGTCTAAACAGAAAGAAATATCACAAAACCATATCAAGAATGAAAGCATCTAGGAAAATTTAATTTACAGGCTATGGAAAGAAATGATTTTAATAGTGAATATTCCAAATTTTGTATGTTAGGTGTCTTAGGTTTTTGCTGTGCTCTCTGTTATCTTTCCGAATAAAGTTAAATATTGTCATATGGAGGTTTCCTTCTGATTCTGTCCCTAACAACCAGAGTGAAAAGTGTCTCCTTTCTAAATAGAGAGCTATATTCGGGATAAGATTTCCATATCTCATACATCGCAGACACTGTAAATGTTTTATGTTTATAAACCATTAATTTGTGTTTTTTTTATCTGCCATACAGATACCTCTATCTATTGTTTTCAGATGATGATTTACTCTCGTTAGAAGACTGGGTATTTAATACAGAAGCACATCCACTACCAATAATCCGTTCAAAGTCAATCTGAAGCACAAAAGACCGAAGTATATATTCAATCAGTGTTTTTATCAGAAGCTGAAACTTTCCTACAAATTAAATTCTATTTTGTGACATTAAATTATTTGGGATAACAGTAATAAAATAATGTAAAGACAGTGTTAAATTGCATAATTTGTAACACTTCAAACTACAACAGTGGGCGGTAGCCTTTCCCAGACCAAAATGCTTTCCTTTTGCAATTATGAAATGAACACTGAGGTGTCCATGTGTTAAGTCCATGTTACTTTTAGGGTGCTAAAAGTAACTGCTAGCATACTTCTGGCAGCAAATCACCAACACAATTTAGAATTTTGATGGAAACTTTAAGAGTTAAACCTTTAAAACAAAAGGGCTTTGTGTAGCATAATAGTTTGGATCACCTGTCAGCATTAGTATGGATTAACAGCTCTTAATAAGCAACTTTCAGCAGCCAAAGGAAACTGGGAATTAATAGCAGCTAAAAGGCTGCAAATTTGATATTTGTGTCATAGATGATCTTATGAGTCTTGATCAGCAACATTTCATTTTCAGTAAAGTGTGTATGCCAGCACAGATCTTTCCAAAGAATTTTCTTTGAAATGTATTGCCATCTTGCTTTATTTTAATCCATGTTACTGTTGGCATACTGGTGACATTTTGCACAACTCCAGCAAATCAGAGCTGAACTGCAATGAGCTTACGTTCCAGATGCAGCCTTTATATGTATGTCATAATTGTGTCACAAATGCTATGCAGAATGATAACATTTAAAGGAGAATTATACTCATGCAGTAACTGACAATTTTCAAGCCCCTCCCCATCCATCATTAACATATGTTTCTCAGTGTCAAGGATGGGAGAATTGTCAGTGACAATGATTATGGGAGGAGCCATAAAAAAGTCGGTTAATGCATGAGTTTAATTGTCCTTTAAGGCAAGTACTGTGCAATAGTACATTTTTGTGTTTCTTATTTGCTCTGTTTGCAATTATTGTTGGTTGTTTTTTTATAGAACTTGACAATATTTTTACTTTTTTAAGCATGAAGGTGTTAGTTTGCAGCTGGTATTTTAGCATTTCAGTGAATATTCACCACATCTTGTAAAAGTTGTAGAAAGGAAGACAAATGTTTACTTTTAATTATATTAATTAATTATTATTTTAAATAATAAGAGCCTTGTAAGCATGTGCACCTATTGACCATGCCTCCTCAACCCAGTATTCACTGTCTCAATGCACATATTTTATATACAGGTGTCTCCACACCAAAATGGAGGTCCCTCATAAAACATGGAAAGCTGCTTACCCTGCAGTGTATTTTCCAGCCATCCAATAGCTGATTTAATTAATGTTTTGTTTAGTATTTTTGCTTAGTATTAACGCTGGTGGATTAGCAGACAAATGAAAAACTTTTAGAAACACATTTTTTTCCTCAAAGTTTATAGGAAATAAACTGAAAAGATTACTTGTTTTCTTCTAAAAAGCAAAAGAATGTAGGGAAATAGATTGTTTTTAAAAATAATCCTACATTGTTAAATATCTATCCTGTGACTGAAGCTTAGTACACACAGAACCGATAAAGCCCCGATACTGTCTTTATCAGTACTGTGTGTACCTTACTTTTCCGAAAGAGCGAGTGGCGACCACCGAAAATTTCCCTCGGCTGCGGTCGACACCCTATAGAGGAGGGAACACAGCGTCCCGAGCATTCTCCCTATTTTGTGCATAGGGGGAGCGCTCGGCACTGTGGGTCTGCAAGATCTTGTCTTTCATCTTTCAAAAATCTTTCAAGTGTGTACCCAGCTTTAATCTGCTGTGCACAGAGAGCATGTGAAGTGTACAAAGAGAATTATGAGAGCTGACCCCTAGTATCCACAGGTAAATTTCACAAATCAACCAACAACCACGACAAAGGGAGAGGTGAAACAGAGCAGTTGTATCTTTATGAATGTGCCCTGCCAATTGGGTATATAGTTCCCCTTTTAATCTTCATTTAATCTGAAAACAGCGCACTGTTCCCTGGCCTCTCCCTCTTCGCCCGAGGCAATACCAATAGGAAGACACTTCTTCAACAGCGTGTCTTCCTTTTGGTCAGCTCACAGCACTGTGGGAGAAAGTTAAGAATGGCTGGCCAGCAATCGCAACTTCAACAGATAAGTGCAGGAGTTGGAATCTTTACCCAAGTGTTAGGAGCAAGTGATTTAGGCCCTCATCCTGACTAGTTTCAAAGGGCTGAAGAAAGGGAGCGGGGCTGAGATGAGTATAGTTGTACTTTAATCATGTACAGTTAGAATGGAAAACAGAGTGTAATATAAGGAGCAACAGAATACTACACTGGAAAAGTAGTAATTATGAAGAATATTCTCCCTCAAGTTTTCTGCAGATATCTCGGGTACCAGAGAACATGAGAGAAAATTACGAATAATGATATAAGTGTAAGGATTTAATATAGAAAATATGGAATTACCAAATAACCAAAGTGAAAAAATCTACACAGCAAAATTAGACATACCAATTAGTCAGATGGAATTAAATTGGCTGCAGTTTTATTTTAGCCCAAACAATCTTGCTGCCAGTTGGAGATAGCATATAGTCTGCTATGAATAACCAACATCTCTGTTGGGGGAAATTGTTCAGAAATTATAGCTAAAATTTTGACCCACCAATAAAAATCTTGGTCAATAGGTGGTGAATCCAGAAAGAATACTGGACCATATGTACCAGCCCTTATACATGGGACAGTGAAAATGCTATAAATGCCACTTTCAGGGTGGAGCAGGTTAACAACATTTCTTCTGGAACAGTAGAGCGTTTGGGACTTGGGGGCCTTAAAGGGCATATCCACCCTCCTGACAAAATGTCTACCCCACAACTAGGACCCCTAAAATACTACTTTTGCAGTCCTTGCCTGCCTCCCCAGTGTTCCTGAAGGAATATATTTGCCTGCCATGCCTCTTTTGATCTCCCTGAAAGAGAATTTCCCCCTCCCCTTTTTTACATTTGTGCATGATGGAATTAAGTGGTGCTAAGGTGTAATTCACATTATCTGGTTTGCCACCTAGCTGTATTACCAAATGCTGCTGGTGGCTTTGACAAACGGGTCAGAGGTTTTGACGTACATCAAAGTGCCATATATCATATTACTATATTTTTTCATTACATTTAGTCATTCTATGCAGACTTGAACAACTTTCATCAAAAAAAAAATGCTATTTATTTGCATTAGAAGAATAAAATATTTATTGTATTGTGAAATACATATTGTTATTAAATGCAATTGATTACAATTTTGTAAATGTAGTGGTAAATCTATGCCTTCCTTAAGATTGGACTGGTCCACCAGGATACCAAGAAAATTCCCAGTGTCACTCAATCCCTTCAGTTTCCTACTAAAGTTTGATTTGAAAAAATCCCAAAATTTTAAGCAATTTATACCGTGTAGAGGTGCAACATCCTGCACTATATGTGTAAAGGTGGCCATACATATGAACGATAATAATTATCATTTGTGTGTAGGGGTTTTTCCCGACCGATCGGAGTGCTGATGAACGACCATAGTCAGTACTCTAATCAATCAGGAATGGCGGAAAATTTCCATCGCCTGGTATCAGTTGCCTTGATCGTGTGGTGTATGGCCGCACAATCCCCATACCGCGTATGGGGATCGGTGGGGTCCGTGTGTGCTGTTCCCACAACATGTGTGTCAACAGATACTAATGTGATCTGTCTGCACACATGCTGTGGCATTGCATGTGTATGGCCAGCTTAAATCTTCTAAACAATTATTTTAAGCTGTTAACAAGCATCCCAAAAAAATGGAGTTTGTTAAAAAAAAAAAAAAGAACAATTCCATACACCCGAGATGCTATCATGCAAAATGATAATTATAGGGTAGCATTATTTTTCTTGTTGTTGTGCTACATAATATCAGAAATTTAGGAGGCACATAGTATCAGAAATGTAAGGAGGCATGTACATCTAAGTATGGAAGTAAATTGAATGATAATCTAAAATGTATGCTTACAAATGCAAGATGTCTGGCTGGAAAAACTGTAGAACTAGAACTAATAGCTTTAAAGGAAAATTATGATGTGATAGGTATAGCAGAAATATGATTAAATAATTCACATGACTAGATAGTAAATATTGAGGATACTCCTGATTTAGCCATGACAGAGTTAATAAGAAAGGAGGGGGAGTATGTATGTATGTTAAACAATAATTGAAGCCAAATTTAGGTAGATAGGGGTAGAAACGGTAAGACAAAAACAAAGCTGTGTACAGGAAGCAAGAAGAGGGGGTAAATCAATTGTTGGTGTATGTTATAAGCCGCCAAATGCAAATGAGGTTGTGGAAATGAATCTTCATATGTAGTTGATGAAGGCGGCTGGTATGGAGCATGTTCTGGTTATGGGAGATTTCAATTACCCTGACATGAGGTGACAGAGTTTTAACAGTTGGGATGCTATATGATGTGTGTAGTTTGACAGTTATATTTGTGTGGAAAGAGTCAGGTCAGATGGAAGTAGGAGTGGTTAAAAGAGGGAGGGGGGATACTGCTCCTGAGCAAAACATGTGCTGGATTGAAGGCATGCAGCAACACATGTGCCTCGGATTCAGTGCTATTTGCACATATTCATTTATAGATTAAAGGGACACTATACTGAAAAAATGGCTTTTCCTCATCTTAATCTATAATTGAATACATGTAGCACTTACTCTGATTTGTGTGTGTTGCTGCATGCCTTCAATCCAGCACACATTTTGTTTAGGAGCAGTATCCCCCCCTCCCTCTTTTAACCACTCCCATTTCCACCCGACCTGACTTTTTCCCCACAAACCAACTGTCAAGCCTGCACAGCATACAGCATTCCAACTGTCAAAACTCTTGTCACCATTCCAGCTACAGTAAAACTACTCACAGAAGAATAGTTTTTGAGAGCAAGGAACTTGATTGACAGCTGAAATATAAGAAGTTTTAGATTGGATATCTAAAGAAATAGGGGGCAGATCAACAAAAAAAGATACAATGGTGGTTTGGAAGAGTTATAGTTTCCAGTTATGATCAATTTAAAATAACCTATTTTTGGTATAGATGCCCTTTAAAATGAGGTAAAGTCATTTTTTCACTATAGTGTCCCTTTAAATTCTCCTGTCTGGCTTAATGATCAGGTAAAAAGGCAAATGGAAAAAAAGGAAAAGCAACAAAACAGGGAATATAAAAAAAATAAGGAGTACAAGAAAGCAATTTAACTAGCTAAAACAGAAAATGAAATACAGATAGCAGAACAAAGCAAATTTAACCCCAAGTTTAAACACAAAAACAACACCAATCAAGAAACATATCAACTCATAAACCAAGCCAACAATCAATTACATCCACATAACCTATATCTATATAATGAATTATTAAGAAGAACAAAGGCTGCATTTTATGCACAAGGTCCTAAAGCCAGTAAAGCCTTGGCCAACAAATACAAAAACAAACAAATCAAATCCAAGATTTCATATATCATTAATGATAAAAAAGAAAAATGAACAAACCCCCAAACAATAGAAAACTCATTTGCAACATACTACGAATTTTTATACAACCTGAAAGATAATAATAATAAAGTCCATACTCCACAAAAAAACTGAATTAATACATTCTTAGATTCAACTAGAACATACCCAACTAACAATATTCCCAAACTCAAATCTATCCATAAACCCATACAAAAATCTGAAATCTTAAAAGCCATATTAACACTTCCCACCAACAAGGCACCTGGATGTGACGGATATACTACAGAGTACTACAAAACTTTTCATACTTACCCCACATTTACATAATATTTTTAATTCGGCAGTAGATCAGATTAGATTAGATTAGAATAATTTATTGTCACTGAACACATACAATGATGTTAGTGAAATTAAATAAATAAATAGATCCAGATAAGTTAAAGTACAATTCATAATACAGAAACAGCACTATTTATAGCCGATGGATAAAAGCTTAATCTAAAAAAAACAGTTTTTGCTTAGAAGATTTCTGAAATATCTCCCAGAAGGAAGCATAGTAAACAGAGTTTGGATGAGAGTGATCTAGACGAATATTCCTTATCCTTTTTAAAGGGGAACTTTAAAATGTTTAAATGAAAGGCCAGTTTTCTACCTTTAAAACGAGCCATCAACCACCTCTCTACGTGCTCCACAGCCCAAGATACACAGAAATGTAAAAAAAAAAGTGGGAGGCTGATGTGACATTCCTGAGGCGTCTCCTGCACAGTGCCGCCGGCGAGCACAGCCTCAGACTCCCTCAGTGTGTGAGGAAGACAGGAAGTCCCTCCTCCTCTCTGCTGTGTGAAGGACCTGCAGCTACAGAGAAGGTAAGGTACAGCCCTTCTCTTTCACAGTGTGAAAACAGCCTTTTCAGGCAGAGTTCTCACTCTGTCTGAAAAGGCTGTTTTCACAGAGTTTTCGGGAGGGTGGTGTCCGAGTGGCCCACAGCACCTGGGGGGGCCCTTAGGCACCCGCGAGTGGGCAGGGCTTAGGCACCTGTGAGTGGGCAGGGCTTAGGCACCCGTGAGTGGGCGGGGCCACATGGGGCTGTAAGGGAATGGGCCAAGGGGGGCCTGCAACTGGAGGGACCATTGGGTCCATGAGTGGGAGGGACCAGGGGGGCTGCAAAGGGGAGGAGACACAGGGCAGATTGACTGACATGGTTTCAGAGCAGGAAGCAGGAAGTGCAGGGGACCTGGTGATGCTGCTGCCACAAAAATGTAAATATCTTCAAAACAAAAAAAAATAAACAATGGAAATAAATTGCAAAAACTCTCAGGAGAGCAATTCCTATCAATTTACCTAAAGTCATTTTTGGACCACAGTTCCTCTTTAAGCAGTGGTTCTTGTATAATTCATCTATAGCTGGTAACTCTGTACATTTTATGGGCTATGTACCAAGAACCGATATCGCAAAAGATGGTCTAAAGCTAACGAGCGTTATTTGTATTCAATAAACCGACTGCAAACAACAAGGTTCTTTTCTTCATATCTGGTGGCAATGCCCTAAAATAAAAAGGATGTGGTACAAGGTTGAATACTTCATAAACAATTTGCTTAATATGAGGATCCCTGGCTCTGCTAAGCATCGTTCTCCATACCTTCACTAGGAACCTTTGCTAAATTCTACGGAAATTGGGAGGACTGGAATGTAAACCCAAGATCAATGTAATACAGTACAACAAAAATCACACTAAGAGACTGACAAATCAATGGGAAAAGAAACCTTTAATGGATTAATGGCTATCCATCGGGACCATAACACTTATACCACTTAAACCCTATGTATGAGTATAAGTGTTATGGCCGTATAACATAGATATGGGCCTAGGCACTCCTTCAGGCAGGTGCAGTATTCCAGGTGCTGCTTCCCTCTGTCCTCTACCTTAAGTACTCCAAGCTATAGCACAAGCAAAAAAAGGTTGATGGAAGCGCACACTGTTTCACAGAAAAGTTCTGATTGTGTGATGCAATAAACATCAACCTTTTTTTGCTTGTGCTATAGCTTGGAGTCCTTAAGGTAGAGGACAGAGGGAAGCAGCACCTGGAATACATTGGCACATTGCCTGAAGGAGTGCCTAGGCCCATATCTATGTTATACGGCCATAACACTAATACATAGGGTTTAGGAGGATAGATTGTGTGAAAAATGATAATATACTACCAATTGATTGTCTAGATATGTTTACTTCTCCTTGATAATTTATACATTTTGTAGTGTTATATTATTTAACTATTACTCTTGAAATATCTAAGTTACAGAAGTTGTAATATTAATATATTTTTAAAAATCAATAAAAACTAAATGGTAAAAAGAACCAGGAGACAATACAGGAGAGTAATATATTAAATTATTCCATTAAGACTTTTAACTGAAGACCAAACACCTTTACTTAATAAGGGTCTCTCTTTTTGTCCTTCAGAACAATTTAATGTATTTAATGTATTAATAGACTAAATAAATTAAGTTTGTGTGAAAATTATAACTTAAAAAACTATGTTTAAATCACAGTTTTTTTTATATTGTGAGTATAAATCGTATAGTTCCATATATAAAAAAAACTCAAAAAGAGATGAACCAGTCCTTTATAACCTGGGGGCATTACATGCTGTTGCTAACAATATACCACCTATGTACACACACAAGGAAACTAGAAAACTAGATCTATATTTGTAGACCCCTTTCAAGATTTAGCTGAACAGGATCTTATACAACTCCATGAAGAGGTTGCACATAAATACCAAATCTGACAAATAAATTAAAAATAGCTTTAAGGGAACTTAAACAAGATTCAGATCTAATAATTAGAAATGCAGACAAAGCAGGGGCATTGGTCATCTTATATTATATGAGAGAAGTAAAAAGACAATTAGATGATACAAAGACAAAAGAAAGTGCCCTATTGTAATGGTTTCCCGGTACTGCAGGAGGGGAGCACCAGGGAGACTTACTTTTTTAGTTGGAGGTAGGAGGAAGTATGAGTCCTGGAGACTGTGCAGGAATGGACACAATGCTGAAGTGAATACTGGAACAAAGCTGAGGTTGGAACTGTAACAATGCTGGGGTTGTGACTGGAACAATGCTGGAGTTGAACTGAAACAAAGCTGGAGTTGAACTGGAACAATGCTGGAGTTGAACTGGGACAAAGCTGGAGTTGTACTGGAACAATGCTGAAGTTGTACTGGAACAAAGCTGAAGTTGAACTGGGACAATGCTGGAGTTGAACTGGAACACACAGGAGGGCTGAGGAATCAGGGATTCCAAGGACCCAAAGACAAGTGACGATCGGGCGCCCATGGGAAGGAGAGCTCATTTAAACTTTTGCTGGGGGACCAATATCAGTTATCCCTTATTATTATATAAATAAATGTATATTTTTACGGAGATTGCATTGAGTTTTTAGGAGCAACTAACTAGGTGGGGGTATATAGCTTTATTACACATAGGAAAGGTCCATATGTATGTGTGTAATTAGCACTATTTAATTAAAATCACCATAAGAAATAACACCATACAAAGTATAGTACTACTACCTACTACTGAATTACAAAACAATTTATATACAATTAATAAACTAAACTTACTTTACTGGACACCCCTAAGTTTGAATGGAAAACTCAAAATGATAGGTTAAGACACACCTCCAGGATTTCTACAGGGTCTCCATGTAGGCGCTAAAAGGAAGTGGAATTTTACTAACATCCAATGAGAGGTTCTGATCTTCCACTGTTAGCAAATAAAAATTCTCTTAGGCACTGTCCATGAAAAGACAGGAAGTTCTTGTATTACACCCAGTTATGTGCTGTTTGTAAAACATGTGACAGTCTTAGCCAATTAGAAAATTCTTCAGACTCTCACATTTACTCCCCCTCCCCTCTCCATAGTAAGTAATAAGACAATCCGGTTTCTGTTTGCTAGACAGGAAGTGTTGTTATGATTAAATGACTTTGCATTTAAGATGTTTGAAAACTACAACTCCCACCAATAAAGCATGCTGGGAGTTGTAGTTTTCAAACATCTTAAGTGGCAAATACTTGCAAATAGGGGTAAATCCTCCTATATTTGTGCATACAGTATGCACAAATAAAGAAGGTTTTACTCCTATTTGTATGTATTTGCCACTTAGATGTGTCCCTGGGTAAATAAAGTAAATGTTTCTCCAACCTTGTCCGGCGGCCGCACGATCCGCATCCTCGCTCTACAGCCTCTGCGCATCGGATGATGTCACTACCGGCGCTCTCACTTTGCGGCGCCGGGTAGTGACATCATCGGATGCGCAGAGGCTGGTAAGGACAAGGTAAGGGAAACATTGACTTGCGTATAAACCGAGGTAAGATTTTCAGGCTTTTTTAAAGCCTGAAAACCTCGGTTTATACTCGAGTAATACGGTACTCAGCTTTTATGGTTAGTGAAAATGGTTATTGGTAGAATAGAGCATTCTAAAAGATGACGCCACTCTTCAAGAACAAGTTTAATAGCTAAAAGTTCACGATTGCCAATATCGTAATTTTGTTCACAAGAAGAGAATCTCTTAGAAAAGAAGGCACACGGATGAAGTTTTTCTTTTAACCCTTGTCTCTGGGAAAGAATTGCTCCAGCACCGATGTCAGAGGCGTCAACCTCGATGAAAAAAGGTAATTGAGGATCAGGGTGGACCAAAACAGGCGGAGAGGCAAATGCGGTTTTAAGTCTTTCAAAGGTTTCCAGAGCTTCCTTAGTCCATGTATTGGGTTTCCTCCTCTTTACGGATGAGATTCAAGATTGGAGAAATGAATAGAAGTTTTTGATAAATTGTCTATAGTAATTGGCAAACCCAATGAAACGTTGAATGGCTTTAGTGGAGGAAGGAATGGATCAATCAAGAATGGCAGAGACTTTGGAAGAATCCATTTCTAAACCTTGGGCAGAGATGATATATCCTAAAAATGGGACTTTAGAAACTTCAAATACGGTGTCGTATTCTTTTTTTCTTTAGAGAACTGGCTAGTCTGGACATGGAGGTGAACGGAGCCAAGAAAACTGTTCCTGCACTGGCCCTTGAAAAGAATGTGAGTATAGTTTGAGTCTAACAATAGACAAATATATTAGGGGGTTAGAAGTAGAAGTAGAGGGTGTTGGTTATATCATTAGTAACTTGTTACCTATGAGCGTAACCTCCATAACCATAATATAAAGTAAGTCCTATCATTGCATTAGTGTTTCCTGTCCCCTGCAGTGAGCCCTCTCTGGCTGGATGTGGTACTGCATTACTATGATACACCAGACAGTATAGCAGTGAAATGGCTTGTAGGTATATAAAATGACTGTTTGTCTTTACAATACATACCATTCCTGTTACAGGAAGAACATCGGGAAAGGAATAGCGACATCGATGGACAGAAATATCATCGGCCAATGCCGCCAACCACTGGTTAGTGGTACCATTTGGCCCACCTTACACTGTCTGTCTATGAAATGGGACTTATTCTCTGTCTTTTATTAGGAAAACCAAGGATATGTCCAGTGGGAAGAAGAAATATGGAAGCTGCTAGTCTGGACATGGAGGTGAACGGGGGCCAAGAAGACTGCTCCTGTAATGGCCCTAGAGAAGAACGTAAGATCAAGCAGTGAAATGGCTTGTGGGTATATAAAATAACTGTCAGTCTTTATAATACATACCATTCCTGTTACAGGAAGAACATCGGAAATGGAACTATTATATAGACGCACCTAAAAGCCATCTGCCACAGATGACAACCTCTGGTTAGTATTAGTTCGGTCCGGTACCAGTTTGTCCACCTTACACACTGTCTATGAAATGTGACTTATTTTCTGTCTGTTATTAGTGACACCGAGGATGAATTATACAAGTCTATGTCCATACTAAAAGAGCCGCTAGCAGTGAAGCACGAATCATTATGGAGAATGCATACGTTCTGGTTCCTCTAATAGTAATAGAATTTTTTTCCCTGACCCAGTACCCAGTCTGGTCTGTCTGTGCTCCCTCTACTAACACAACACAAAATTATCATTACTGCCTAATCCCCTTTATTGTCTCTTCCCTCTTAGCTCACTGCTCCTACCGCCAATCGACAGACAAGTAATGTATTAGAGAACACGTGTCAAGCTCAAGGCCCGTGGGCCGAATCCATCCCTTCTGACTGTTGTTTGTGGCCCCTAGTGGCTGTACAGCATGCAAGACTTTCTACACTGCTATGCATTTGTGCAATCCCAAGTAGTGGCATAACTATAGATCTGACTGCTAGATACTGCAATCAGCTCTTTTTGAACAGCTGATTCAGCGCACTTTACTAAGATTGGCGCAATCAATTTAGCATGACAGATCTACATTTACAATGCTGCTTGGGATTGCCCAAATGGGACTTGCACAAATCGATAGCAGCGTAGTAAGGCTTGGATGTAGTCACGACTGTAACAGCTGATTGCATATCTAGCCTGGCACTGGGGAATGAAGAGAGGTGTGACAAGGGGCCTTCCATTGAAGTTCGTCATTCCATTACTGCGACCAGAGGAGTAATGTGGGCTTTCCACATAAGCACATGATCATGCCATAGGCAGAGGTCCCAGTCCAAAATAGTGTGCTTCACACCCTTTTCCTGACAAGACTCAGCACTAAGCACAGGAGTGACAGAGTGCCAATCATACACCTGTTATCTTTAAAAAAAATTCGGCCCAGCCTGTCTTTTTGATTTTGGCCCCTTATGTGATTGAGTTTGACACCCCTGTATTAGAGTAATGGGTGGGTGTCTGTATTAAATCTTGGGACATATCGGACCAGGTCCATAGTTCTCAGGGTTTAATAGAGACGTGTTAGAACATTCCGAGTTGCTCCAGGGATAAGTCTGACTGCCACTTGTAGTCAGGAAGGATTTTTTACCTTCTGGAGGAAATTGGCTCTTTCTTCAGGTGGTTTTTTCTCCTTCCTGTGGATCAACTCTGGGACAGGGTAGAATTTGGAATTTGTTTAAGTAGGGTGTGGGTAATTAAAGAGGAACAAAAGCCTGAATCTAAAGCTTCGTACACACGTGTGACTGCAGGGCCTGACCCGTGATGCACAATGGTTTTACAAACAGACGTTTTGTCTGAGCAGAGGTAAGTTAATGGTGCTCAGTCAGGCAAGTGTGTATAAGCCTTAACTCCTCTTAGCGGATGCTGTCTTGTCTGAGGCTGGTCCGGACCTACCCCCTTCCCCATAGAGGGCAGGCTGACCAATGGGGGAATATGCTCTTTTAGACTTATGTCTTCCCATAGGCAACGCATCCCCTGAATTTCCAGCTATGGGGAGGAGGCAGGACCAGAGAAGCCTCACCCTAGGTACAGCCATAGGGAGTTAGGTTCAGGTGTTGGTCCAGGGATTAGTCCGACTGCCACATGGAGTCAGGAAGGACTTTTTCCCCCTCTGGCCTTTGATCAGACAGGTTTTTGGCTTTTCTCTGGACCAACTTGGGATACGATCTGGGATAGGGCCAATGAAATAAAAATAAAATGATTATTTATAAAACATTGACGTGTGGATTGTTTTTTTATTTTCATCACTTTACATTTCCCTTTGTAATCTGGGAATAAGTGTAACAGACAATGCAGAATTGTACTTACTGTCCTTAGTTCCCCTGGCGCTCTAATCCAGGCCCTCTGCTTGCCGGAATCTGTATACACTAGAGAATCCTAGTCCTTATAGCAGGGACTGTAATAATATGAAGGGTATAAATGAGGAATATTCACTCTGTGTACACTAAAGAGAATCCTAGTAATCCCTCTTTACAAAGCATTGGTAAGGCCTCATTTAGAATATGCAGTGCAATTTTGGAATCCTGTGTACAAAAAGGACATCTTTGAAATGGAAAGGGTTCAGAGAAGGGCAACTAAATTAATAAGGGGATTGAGGGAGCTTGAATATGAAGAGAGACTGGAAATGTTACAATTATGTATGCTGGAGAAAAGGCGCAGTATGATTACTGTGTATAAATACATTAACGGGCCATACAATAAACTATCTGGGGCATTGTTCACCAATAGAACATGTCAAAGGACACGAGGACATCCCTTAAGACTTGAAGAAAAAAGGTTTAGGCTTCAAGTTCAGAAAGGGTTTTTCACTGTGAGAATGGTAAAGCTATAGAACTGTCTTCCAGTGGACGTTGTTATGGCAGGTTCATTGGTCAGTTTAAAAAAAAAGCTGCATGAGTTTCTGCAAACAAGGAATGTTGCAAGTTACTGGTATTAATACATAAAGTAGAGTTGATCCAGGGAAATTTACGATTGCCACTTAGAGTCAGGAAGAAATTTTTTCCCCCTTCATAAATTTGGTCGGGTTTTTTGCCTTCCTCTGGATCAACAGTTAGGCAGGAAATGAGGATATTGCTAGATGGGTTGGACTGGATGGACGTATGTCTTTATTCAACCTCAAATACTACTACTACTAGTAATTATAGTAGGGACTGTAATAATATGAAGGGTATAAATGAGGGATATTTTCTCTGTATACACTATAAAGAATCCTAGTCCTTATTGCAGGGACTGTAATAATATTAACAATTTTTCTTGTCTGAAGAAGGTACATAGTACCGAAACGTCACTTTGATGTGCCTGTGTAAGATGCAATAAAGTACACAGGATCACGCAAGTCTGGTTTGCATGGCTATAATCTGTTGATTATACTACTGACTACATTGCCTAAGTCTGCCATTTGGCACCCAGCACCTTATCCATAAATATCATCAGGTGTGTGCAGGATTACTTTCTCTTGTTTTGGTAATAATATTAAGGGTATAAATGAGTGATATTCACACTGTATACACTATAAAGAATCCTATTCCTTATAGCAGGGACTGTAATAATATTAAGGGTATAAATCAGTGATATTCACTCTGTATACCCTATAGAGAATCCTAGTCCTTATAGCAGGGACTGTAATAATACAAAGGGTATAAATGAGGGAATATTCATTCTGTATACACTATAGAGAATTCTAGTCCTTATAGCAGGGACTGTAATAATACGAAGGGTATAAATGAGGAATATTCACTCTGTATACATGTATACTGTATATGCATAGAGAATCCTAATCCTTATAGCAGGGACCAGGGACGGATTTACCATTAGGCACAGTAGGCACGCACCTAGGGGCACATGAGGTTGAAGGGGCAGCTGTCAATCTCCTCCCACCAATCCAACCCCTAATGGGTAATGGATAAGTAGGTCAGTAGGTGTGTGTACCTGTGTCAAGTTGGGGGTTAAAAAAACAAACTTTTTTAAAGATAAGTCGAAATTTGCTTTTTACTTAAAGTTACCCTTTAAGTATGGCTGCCATGGTAATGGGAGGGTAGGTCAGTAGGTGTTTGTACCTGGGTCTGGTTGAGGGGGTATGTCTTTTTTTGTGTTTATAACCATAAAACCTATCTTTTATTGAGGATAAATCAAAATTAGCTTTTTTGACTTTAGTTACCCTTTAAGTGGGGTAGGTCAGTAGATGTGTGTACCCATGTGAGGTTGGGGTATGTCTTTTTTGTTTTTACAACCATAAAAGGATATATCAAATTGATTTTTTAAAACTTTATTTACCCTTTAAGTATGGCTACCATGGAAATAAAAGGGTAGGTCAGTAGGTGTGTGTACCTGTGTGAGGTTGGGGGTATGTGATTTTGCATGTATGACCATATAACTAACTTTTATGGAGGATATATCAAAATTACTTTTTTTACTTTATTTACCCTTTAAGAATGTCTGCCACAGGAATGGAAGGGTAGATCAGTAGGTGTGTGTATCCATGTGAGGTTGAGGGTATGTGTTTTTACATGTATGACCATATAACTAACTTTTATTGATGATTGATCAAAATTAGTCTTTAATTACCCTTTAAGTATGGGTTCCATGGGAATAGAAAGGTAGGTCAGTAGGTGGGTGTACCTGTGTGAGGGGCTGGGGGTATCAGCGTTTGTGTTTATGACCATGAAACAAACTGTTTTGAAATATCCACATTTAACCCTATAAGTGCCACATTTGATACATTTTATGATCTGTGGTTGAAGAGACCAAAGTGCCACAGATTGTAAAATTTATAATCTGGATACTTTAACTGCTGCCTGCCCCTTTAAGGCAGCTATGGGCGATCGGAGGCTATCATTCAAGTGCCCCCTAGCCCCCATGATCCCCCATCAGTTTTGTCTAAAAGCGATGTGGGGATCGGGAGATAACTTACCTTCTTTCCAGGAAGCCGGGAGCAGGAGGAAGAGCAGGTCCGTGCGATAAGGGAGACCCCAGTGACAGCACAGGATTTCCTGCTTCATCGGGGCCTTCCCTTAGGCTTCCCCCGGTCTGCCCCTGGTGGTGTAGTGGAGGTACTGCACTGCGATCTCCATTCAGATCATAGTGCAGTACCTGGTATAGTAAAGCTGTCAGTGTGACAGCTTTACTATACTTTTTGTGAATGGAGCTCAGAGCTCCATTCACAAATAGGATTTGTGGACAGAAATCAAAATTTGGTGATCACTTCTGATCACCAAATTATTGATCTTTGCCAATGAATGAAAAATCACTTCCTGGAAAATGGATTTCCGGGAAGTGATTTTTCTGATCAGATTTCAAATTGGAAAACGGGCATTTATGCCCCTATTACAAGTTTTTTATCATTCCCTAAGATGATTTGATGATCATCTTTGGGAATGATCCTCAAAAAAGTGGGGAAATGTGCATAAAAAATTCTGTGATACACACCTTTTTTTTCTTTTTTTTTTTTACACTAAAGCTAAAAATTAGCAAAAAACTTTTTCTCCAAGCTTCCCAATGTTCCCGGTGGTATCCGTAAAGTAAACACAGATAATTATTTGTCTGATTTCAAGGGAAACTAAGCCTATTTTAGTAGGAAATTTTGCAGAGGTACCAAAAAAAGATCGAATTTGACATATATGTATGAAAGCTTGGCACCGTAACGTAGCTGAAGAAGAGTAGATTCCAAAAATATATAGTTTGTGGGGGATATTTCCAAGTTACTCGGTTGTTTCCTTTGAAAAAGTGTAGGCTGTCCAAATTACAGAGCACTTGTAAGCACTTGTGCATGCTTCCTATTTCTACACAGAACTGCGCCCACACCATTGGTGGTATGCATAAAAGAAAAAAAGCTGAAGGTGTGTAGATTCCAAGAATATATAGTTTTGGGGGGTATTTCTAATATAGAGGGTGTTTAGTGAATTGTGAATTGGCTCACTTTGTGGCTAGTCAATTCCACATCCGCGTGTGTAACCATGCATATGGCATACCGTTTGATTCAGGACATTTGGGGGATTGATATTTGGTAATTTCTTTTTACATTTCATGGGGTTTTAGCATGATTTCTACCTTCGAAAGTTGATTTTTTTCAGAAAATCTGTGAAAAGTGCAAACTTCTACGAAGAGCTGCACCCACACCATTGATGGCATGAATGAACAAACTACAGTGTTCTGTAGCTAAAAATGTGTAGATTCAAGGAATATATAGTTTGTGGGGGTTGTTTTGTGGGGGGAAACTGTAGACTGTACAAATTGTTGTAGACTGTACAAAAGAGTTGGCTGTTGAGATTTTTGCTGTTTTTGAACCATTGTGCATTGTCTCACTTTGGGGCTTTTTGCTTCCATGTGCGCGTGTGTAACCACACATATGGCATACCGTTTGATTTAGGACATTTAGGAGATTGATAACTGGTAACTTATTTTTACATTCCATGAGGTTTTGGCATGATTTCAACCCTTTGAAGTTGTTTTTTCTTCATTTTTCCAGAAAAGTGCGAACTTCTACGAAGAACTGCGCCCACACCATTGATGGTATGAATGAACTAACTATGGTGTTACATGGCTGAAGGTGTGTAGATTTCAGAAATATTATGTTGGGGTTATTTCTAAGTTAGGGGGGTGTTTTGTGGGAAAAACTGCAGACTGTTCAAATTCAGAATAACCATGCATGTGGCATACTATTTGATTCAGGACATTTGGGAGATTGATATTTAGTAACTTTTTTTACATTTGGCATGATTTCTACTTTTTGAAGTTGTTTTTTGTTAATTTTTTCATAAAAGTGCGAACATCTACGAAGAACTGCGACCACACCATTGATGGTATGAATGAACAAACTACACCGTTACATAGCTGAAGGTGTGTAGATTTCGGAAATATATAGTTTGTGTGGGGTATTTCTGAGTTATGGGGTTGTTTTGTGGAAAAAACTGCAGACTGTTCAAATTTGGAGTTGGCTAATTATTTTAGCTTATTCTGAGCAACCGTGCATTGTCTCACGTGGCTATTCGCTTCCATGTCTGCGTGTGTAACCACACATATGGCATACCATTTCATTCAGGACATTTGGGGGATTGATATTAATTAACATTTTTTTACATTCCATGAGGTTTTGACATGATTTCAGGGATATATAGTTTGTGGGGGTTATTTCTGAGTTAGGGGGGTGTTTTGTGGAAAAACTGCAGACTGTTCAAATACAAAACTGGCTAATTTCTTTTTGCTGCTACTGACATTTGGCATTGGTCCTGCTCCGGGTTAGTTGGTAGCCATGTCTCTGGGTTCACCCATTAATGTGGCATACCGTTTTACTCGGGAGGGGTTAGGCTATAAAAAAAATAAATAGGAAAATGTGAGAAAATAACTTAGAATTAGATTAAGAGCTGCACCCGGGTATCTGCATTTTGATCTAAACTTACCTCACTCATAAAATCCTGTGGGTGTGTGGTTTCTAAAAATATCTCACTTGTGGGGATATTTTAGTTAATTTGGAAGATATTCTATGGTAACCGTCAGAAGTGGTTATACATTTCAATTTGGTGTAATATTCTTGAAGGTGCAGTTTTAGTTTGGGGGGGGTCTCCTGTACAGGAAAAGTGGGCTACCTACATATATCTGGTATCATTGTACTCGGGAGTATCAGAGCTTTTAGAAACAGTTAGATTTTTGTGTGTAACCTTAAGATAACTATAAATACAAATGGGAAAAATCCATGAAAATTTGCAAATTTTTTATTTTTTCCCCATAATTCCAGTAAAATTTCCCGAAAAGGTACAAAATCCTGTTACTGTGTTAAAGTACACTTTGTGCTGAAAAAAACAATGTATAATATTACTGATTTAATGCAAAGTTTCCTATTGTAGAATTAGTCTAAAGCGATTAAAGGCAAAATCCTGAAAATTCTGCTGGCAATTAATGCAAAACAAAAATGAAATTCTGCTGGCACAGAAAGGGTTAAGGATTGTTACCATTATAGTCTATGGGGAAAAAATGTCCCGAAAATCGCCGATAATGCTGTAACACTTCCACTAATTCGTAGGTAATAGCACACTTCTCCTATATACCCTGCACGTCAGTACCAAATTTGATACAGTCCAAAAAGCGGAAGAATAAAACAGAAGAAAAAGAAGAAATAGAAAGAACAGTATATCTGTTGTATTCAATTAGATCAACTGGACTTGAAGTTTAGTTCTTGAAGATGTTTCGCTAGTCATCCGACTGGCTTTCTCAATTCAGAATGACTTGTACAAGAATCTTTGGCAATTATGTACCCTGGAAAATCCCAATTAGCATATCACAGCCAAGTGTAATACCATGACCTGGATGAATGAGAACCTTCACAAGCAGAAAGAACAGTAATTTGGCTCTTCAAGCCAATTTAATTTGTTTTTTTGACTTTAGTTACATTTTAAGTACGGCTGCCACAGTAATGGATAAGTAGATCTGTAGGTGTGTTTACATGGGTCTGGTTGAGGGGGTATGTCTTTTTTGTGTTTACAACCATGAAACTATCTTTTATTAAGGATAAATCTAAATTAATTTTTAGACTTTAGTTACCCTTTAAGTATGGCTGCAACAGGAATGGAAGGGTAGGTCAGTAGGTGTGTGTACCTGGGTCTGGTTGAGGAGGTATGTCTTTTTCTTTTATTGAGGATAAATCAAAATTAGTTTTTTTTAACTTTAGTTACCCTTTAAGTATGGCTGCCACAGGAATGGAAGGGTAGGTCAGTAGGTGTGTGAACCTATGTGAGGTTGGGGTGTCTTTTTTGTTTTTACAACCATAAAACTAACTTTTATTGAGGATATATCAAAATTAGTTTTTTTGAATTTATTTACCCTTTAAGTGGCTGCCACAGGAATGGAAGGGTAGGTCATTAGGTGTGTGTACCCATATGAGGTTAGGGGTATGTGTTGTTGCATGTATGACTATATAACTAACTTTCGTTGATTATTGATCAAAATTAGTTTTTTGACTATAGTTACCCTTTAAGTATGGCTTCCATGGGAATGGCAAGGTAGGTCAGCAGGTGGGTGTACCTGTGTCTGTGTGGGGGGTTGGGGGTATCACTGTTTGTATTTATGACCATGAAACAGACTGTTTTGAAATATCCACATTTGAGGATTGTTACCATTATAGTCTATGGGAAATAATGTCTCAAAATTCGTCCATAACGCCGTAACGCTACTGCTTAGCTAGAAGATAGCACACTTCTCCTATATGCCCCCACGTTTGTACCGAATTTCACGTCTCTAGCTCAAAAACTGTGGGAGGAGATACAGTCCAAAAAGCGGAAGAATAAAACAGAAGAAAAAGAAGAAGAAATAGAACAGTAATTTGGCTCTTCAAGGCAATTAATAATTCTCAGGAATGTACATTTTTTGTATTATCGGGCACAGCAGTGGACAAACCAACTGTCGTTTTAGTATTGTTTTTGGCATAGACCATTCATTTGCGTTTAACATTAGAGCATAATGTCAGTCACAATATGCTCTGCCCAGGCATTTGTTGGAACATTATGGGAAACGCTGCAAGTGCGTTGCATAGTGACATTATTACGTTGTCATTATTCGTACTTGCATGTCAACCCCCACACTCAAAGTTATACTTACACGGAGGACCCTCCAAAACCCCAAGATTGCAATACTTACCTGCTTCCCCAGCATTCCTAAATGAACATATTCCTCTTCTTCCCTCTCTGTCTGGTCTCCTTCCCTGGTCCTTCTGCCTAGCAGCTGTCTGTCAGGGCCAATGGCTTATGGCTTCTTCTTGTGAACCTCCTCTGTGTGGTTGATCTTAAAGAAGATCTTAAAGAACTTGAAAAGTGCGTGTTATGACATCAGAGGAGGTGTGAATCTTAAAGGAGAACTAAACCCAAAATACAAAGGCAGCTCCACATACTCTATAACTGTCACTTAGTAAAACCATCTGTTTCTCACCTCTGAATTCATACTTTGATAGACAGATGTACAATGTTAATTGTATGTAGATGTACAATAAATATTGTTCGACATTCAATTTGTTTTGTGATTAATGTCAAATGTCGTCCATTGTGAGGTTACATTACATTAACATTTAATCGGAACTTTAGAAAACACTACAATCATTTTACCAATCGACTTAAAAAAACGACTTTCCCGATCGTAATTACGATCGATTTTACGATCTAATGTCGCATGATAAGAATGGGAAAATGTACAATTTTTCGGCCAATCGATGGAAATGTCTGATTGTATGTCGAATTGTACATAAAATCGGCCTAATGTATGGCCACCTTTAGTGTAGAAATCATTTATAGAACATTTCTGAGTACTGGCAATCTATGATGTCATGGCTGGCTTCTAGTGTTGCCTCTTCCTGGTGGTCCAGGTACCAAAACTCCTTCTGCACATGCTAACTAGCTACCTTGTGTTTGTTTCCCACTCCCCTTATGCTAAGCTGCATGTAGCAGTTGAACTCAGAGTCCCCACCTACCAGTGTCTCCCAGCCAATCATCAGAGATAGCAGTGAATATTATTAGCAGATTTTCCTGCTCCAACAGAGTGGGGGAAGGTGTTAACCCTTTTCATAGGTATTTAGGAAGCAACTTGTTAACCCTTTATATTTGTGAGCATTTCTGCAAGAGACTGTCAGGCTCATTTACTCAGACTCACTGGGCAGATATATGGAGTTAAAGTCATGCTAGCCGGTTTGCTACCGGTTAGTGCGACTTTAACTCCATATTAGCATTTGATTCGGGGATTATGCAAAAATAACCCATGCATCCGACGCTCGCAATTCAATATCGTGTTTGCGTTAGTTTTAGTGCAGGATTTTAATGCCAGTAAATAGCTGTGGGTTTTTTTTTTACCCACATTTGCAAACGTGATATTGAATCGCGAACAGGACATTTACCCACAGCGATATCGGCTCTAGGTAAATGAGCCTGTGTGTCTTTGTATGTTTTTATTTCTGCACTCTACCATTTATATTAGTGTGTGTATTGCTGCAATGTACGTTTAGGGCAAAGCCACACTGAAAAGCACCTAAATTTACATGCGTTTGTGCTTTGTCCATTTTCATTCTGAAAATGCATGTGATTACAAGATCACAAGTATTTGGCGAATTGCTGCGATTTCAATACAATTGATAAATTACAATTGCCTGAAAAACGTGCTTGTGTGGCCTAGCTCTTAAAAGTGTAATGCAAGCTGCATTGATTTCAGTTTAGCCATACAGCATGCATTTAATGCAATGGAACTTAGCTTTGCAGCAGGTTAATTTCCTGAGGCACTTTCCATTTAAGTGCAAAGGAGGACGCATGTTCGCAATAATGTGTGATCGTGATCGCTTACGTGCATGGTTGTTGCGCTTTCACAATTGGACCCTAGTAGAGCGCATGCAATACAGACCAAAAATGGTGATTACATGCACTCCAATAGCACACTGAAACGCATCGCATGTAGTAGGGCCGGTCCCATAGGCTATTACATGCCTGCACTCCCACTAGCACAATCGGATCACAAACTGCAATCCAAAAACGCGCTACAGGGAGTAGCCCTAAGAGTTTGAGTCTTAAAGGACAATTATACTCACCTTTTCCCCGATCCACTGCAGCATAGTACCCAGGGTGAGGACCTAAAATCGCTAAGTCCTAACCCTGGGTACTTTCCCTAACTCCTGCACTACTTACCGCAAATCTGCTTCGCCGATCCACACTGTTCCACCTCTCTTCTACTGTCAGTGACAGTCGCGAGGCAGCCAATTGGAAGACACGCCTCCTTGCAGAGCGTATCTTCCTATTGGCTGCCTCGCGATCTGTCACTGAAGCAGGAAGAGCGGAGGAATGGAGCGATCGGCGAAGCAGATTTGCGGTAAGTAGTGCAGGAGTTAGGGAAAGTACCCAGGGTGAGGACTTAGCGATTTTAGGTCCTCACCCTGGGTACTATGCAGCTATGGAGGAAGAGGAGCGAGGGTGAGGTGAGTATAGTTGTCCTTTAAAGGGAAAGGTGGCAACCCCAGTAGAATTGAACTAACCACTTTACAATGTACACTTATAAAAATAAAACAGCATATTGACTTGAACATGGTCATAGCACAGCTCTGTGAAATGCATTTTAATTTGTACATTTGTACTATTAATATGTACATTTATAGAAACAACATGGTGCAGAGCTACAAGTGGCACACCCTCCAACATCCCCCTTTAATACACTTTAGTACACTTATAGAGCATGGTGCAATGCTGCAGGTGGAGGATAATATAATGACCCTGATCTTAGCACAGCTCTGTGCAATGTATTTCTCTGTGTAATGCATTTCTTAGCTTAGCTCTGTACTACAGTTTGTTGTTTTTATACAGAAAGCTGAATTAAAAACACACTCTTCCTACACGCCAACATTCCCTTAAATAAGGTAAACTGATGAGAAATGCATTGTACAGAGCTATACTAAAATCAGGTTTACTTCACTATCCTCCCAATACAGTTCTGCACCATGTGGTTTATATTATAACGCACTCTTCCTAACCTCCAACATTCCCCTTTAAGAATGTACACTGATGAGAAGTGCATTGCATAGAGCTGTGCTAAGATTAGGTTCACTTCACTATCCTCCCCCTACAGTTCTACACCATGTGGTTTATATAAAAACACACTCTTCCTACCCACCAACAATTCCCCTTTAAGAAGGTACACTGATGAGAAATGCATTGCACAGAGTTGTGCTAAGATCAAGTTCACTTTAAATATGGCACTTAAACAATACATTGCAGGTGAAACATACAAAGACACAGGTCTGTAACTGAATAGTGCAGGTTTATTGCAAAACATGCATGCTACATGTTTCTGACCCACTTGTCCTTCCTCAAGTACATGAGTGGGTCTGAAACATGTAGCATGCATGTTTTGTAATAAACTTGCAATATTCACAGCTACAGACCTGTGTCTTTGTATGTTTCACCTGCAATTTATTGTTTATATATCAGATTTGCTGCAGTGAAAGACGTAGGTGAGACATACATTATTTCAGATCCGGACACACTAGATACCCAGACCTATATACATCACACTACAACACTGCTACTAGGAAAGTGTTAATCAGCTGCACCACCAATTTGAATATTGTTGATTTAATATATTCCTACATCATAGGGGTTAGGAGGTGGGAGTGGAAATCACACAGGTGCTGAAAATGTAATCAAGGTAAAAGTACTGGCAGGGAAGGGAAAATGTCAGCTTTAGATTTGGGGAACAAACAGAACCTAAAATGAGCTCATAGAGGTAAAGAAAAGGCACCTGAGTGGAATCTTCCATGCTCAGAAGGATGTTGAGGCAAGTACTTTCTAACTTAAACTTTGGTTTTTTGGGTTTAGTTCTCCTTTAAGGACAGGACTGGCTGCCGAGACAGAAGAGGAATATCTCTGTTTAGGGATACCAGGGAAGCATATAAGTCTTAAACATATGTGGGCCCTCAACATGTTTAACATTTACATCTATAGTTTCTATTTCTATAACAAGGCAATGTTTACAGGGTAACCCTTTTGAAACAAAAAATTTAAAAAGTGGTATAAAGGTGATACCTGTATTGGCTAACTAAAATAATCATAGCAAGCTTTCAGAACATTTTAGTTCCTTTTTCAAGCTGAATACCATTAAGCTTGCTATGATTATCTTAGTTAGCCAATAAAGGTATCACCTTTATACCACTTTTGTTATTTTCTATTTCAAAAGGGTTACCCTGTAAACATTTTGACTGGCTAACACGGTACACCACCTTTCCCTGCTTATAACAAGGTAACATATTTTTTTATAATTAATACTTATTAATGTTTAGAATTATCAGTGTAGGGATGTGATTTATAATATTTTTAAAAAAGTATAATTTACCAAACTACTTTAAACCCAAGCAATGCCATAATTCAGTCAAACATTTGTGGCTAAAAAAACTTATTTTGTTCCCACCATAGATGGCCAATAAAAAATATATATTATACTTTTTAATTCCAGCCTCAAGAGCCTACATCAGAGCCTGTGACATTTACACTACTTAAAGGGGAAGTTCAGTGCAAATACATTTACATTTCAGAAAAAAAGAGCAGTATTTTTTCATCCCAATGACCATAATCTGTCAATTCAGCATTGTGTCTGTGTATAAATATATGCAACCGAAATACTGACTTCCTATTTGCAGGACTCCTAGTAGAGACCATTATGGTCTTGCCCTTGACCCAGCGTCTGGGTTGATTCAGTTGCTCAGTAGAGATCTGAGCATCTTTGACCCATCCAACAGCCAATCAGTAGAAATGACTGTTAGGAACATTCCAAGGAAGTGGTGCATCCTGGGAAGAAGAAGAACAGTTAGAACCTGAAATGGCAGCTCACTAATGTTAACAGAAGGGAACAGCAAAGGGTATGAAATAAACTGATTTTTCAAAATGGGAGAGATTATGTAGAATAACTAAGAAGGCATTACACAAACTAACAATTTAACAAATAGTGATCATTTCCACTAAACCCTTTAAGTCTCCAAAGCAAAGAGAAGCAACCAGACTGGAAGAGCTCATTGCTGCTTTAGAGAAACTAAGATTAAAAATGGACTGTCAGCAGACTAGACATCAAAATGTATTTATAATTAAACATCAAACCGAATTAAAATTGGTACAGTGTATGGACAGCATTAGATAGTCTACGTGTCTCACTAACTTATGTGTTTTTGAGTCACTGAGGAGACCAACAGGATTACAAGGAGAAACCCTAGGAAAAAGAGCAGCATTTATCAGTGTCATGCAAGTATTTACTGTATATATTGTGCTATAATGTGCTGTTTTTCTACTCCCCTTATATATTTTTCACCCTGGTTTTCCACAAGTATTTCTTTCAGTCTCCTTTACTTGATTATATTTCATATATATTTTATACATGTTTGTATATGTTAAAAAAATAAAAAGTTTAAACTTAAATCATGTTGTATATTTTTTTTTTTCTTCCAGTGTTGACTTATTATTTTTACTTGTATGTATAAATAGAGATTTAAATTTTTTTTTTATCCAAATAGCTAATTTGATGCAGTCAACCATTAGTCTGTTGCTATGGGAACATGTGTATTTTACTTTAATTGTGGCCCAGTAACTTGTATTTAACATACTAAAAAGGCAAAATAATGACCACAGTGCAACATACCAATAACATGTGGTATAGGCCAATGATGACCATTGTGCCAGTAGTGTTCCTATAATTTTTTTACCTTTCGTGTAAATAAATCCTATCAAACATTTCCAACATAAAGATAACATAGAATTCAAAGGGCTATGTAATAAGTAGCAATGCTATATAGATCAATGGATTTTCCACCACCCCCAACTAACTATGGGAATGAGGAAGCTAATAGCACTGCGCTCCACAATATATCCTTTTTAACCCTTTCAGTGCCAGCAGAATTTCACAATTTTTTTGCGTTAAGTGCCAGCAGAATTTTCAGGATTTTGCTCTTAATTGCTTTAGACTAATTCTACAGTAGGAAACCTTGCAGTAAATCAGGAATATTATACATTCTTTTTTCAGCACAAAGTGTACTTTAACACGGTACCAGAATTTTGTAACTTTTCTGGAAATTTTACTGGAATTATGGGTAAAATATGGGAAAAACATTTTAAATTTGCAAATTTTCATGGATTTTTCCCATTTTTATTTATAGTTATTTTAAGGTTACACACAAAAATCTTACTGTTTCTAAAAGCCCTGATACTCCCAAGTACAACAATACCAGATATATGTAGGTACCCCACACTTGCACTTTTCGCAGATTTTCTAAAAAAGCACACTAAATATCAATCTTCCACATGTCCTGAATCAAACGGTATGCCATATGCATGGGTGCACACAGAGACGTAGCCACCAACTAGCTCAAATGGGACACATGCCCAAGTGCAATTACAAGAAAAAATCAAAGTGCTCTGTAATTTGAACAGCCTATTCAACTTTGAAATACCCCCCACAAACTATATATTTTTGAAATCTACACACCTTAAGCTACGTAACGGTGTCATGCTTTGCTTTCATATATATATGAAGAATTCCAGACGCTGTTATTCATAGAACTCAGTGCTTTTAGGAGATTTTGTGAAAAAATAAAATAAGAGGACTCAAAGGCTGAAATCCTACCTAAACCCACTTGGCAAGTAAAAAAACCCACTAAATGGCAATCTCCCATGTTTTGAACCAAACAGTATGCCATATGCGTGGGTGCACACAGAGACGTGGCCACCAACTAGATCCTATGGGATGCATGCACAAGTGCAGTTACAAGAAAAAATCAAAAAATGCCACAACCCACCCCCACTCCCACTTTTAGTGGTATTTTAGTGAAAACCAGTTAGTACAGAGAGTCACACAAGTTTTTGCACACTTTACTGATCCTAAAAATTCAATCCGGTCTTTTTTTGGTACCTCTGCAAAATGTCCTACTAAAATAGGCTTAGTTTCTCTTGAAATCAGACAAAGACAAAGTTTTTTGCTAATTTATAGTTTTAGGGTAAAAAAAAAAAAAAAAAGGTGTGTGTATCACTTTAATAATTTTTTTGCGTGCATTTCCCATTTTTTTGGGATCATTCCCAAAGATGATTATCAAATCATCTTAGGGAATGATAACAAAATTGGAATAGGGCCCGTTTTCCAATTCGAAATCCAATCGGAAAAATCACTTCCCAGAAATCATTTTCCTTGAAGTGATTTTTCATTCATTGGCAAAGATCAATAATTTGGTGATCAGAAGTGATCACAAAATTTTGATCTCTGACCCCATTTTTTTGGGGTAGCAAGACTAAGTAGCAAAGACTTAGAGAAAATCCTTTTTGTGAATGGAGCTCTGAGCTCCATTCACAAAAAGTATAGTAAAGCTGTCACACTGACAGCTTTACTATACCAGGTACTGAACTGTGATCTGAATTGAGATCGCATTGCAGACCACCAGGGCCAGCATTGTACCTCTCTATAGGAAGGCCCCAGTGAAGGAGGAAGCTCCATGATGTCACCAGGGTCTCCCTTTCCGCTCTGAACTTATTCCTCGTGGGACCGGCTTGCTGCTATACGGTCACGGCTTAAAGGTATGATATCTCCCAACCCCCCCCTCGGATTTGGATGAAATCGAGGGAGGATCGAGGGGGCTAGGGGGGCAGTTGAATGCTGCCCCCGATCGCTCCTAGCGCGGCCAGATTTTTTTTTTTGAAAGGGACAGCAACAGAACGTGTATTCACGTTCTGTGAATGCTGCCCCCCGATCGCCCCTAGCGCGGTCAAATTTTTTTTTGTTGAAAGGGACAGCCACAGAACGTGTATTCACGTTCTGTGGCAGTTTGAGCCTTTCCTGCACCGAACGTGAATATACGATCTGTGGCAGTGAAATGGTTAAAGGGTATGTCAACCCCCAAAACTATAATTTCCCCCACTACTGGCCCCATTCTGTAGTACATAAAAATCCTTACCTTACATCCCAGCTCCAAATGGTTCTCCTGTAATGCCCCTCCAAAGTCCAGAAAACTGTCCACCAGGAGCCTGGCCACCAGGGAAATTGTTTCCACCTCTGAGATGTCCTCTCATATGTTTTTGTTTGCTCAGAGCAGCCCTTCACTCCCTCCCCACCCCCTCCCTCTCGCACCAGTTTTGTTCTCCCTCCCCCTAGTGTAAATCCCCTTAGGCACATAGTAGGGCTTCCCCCCAACCGCTATATTTTTCAGAAAATCCCCCGAACTCTACTTACCTTCCCTCTCACCTCCGGCATTCTGAACTGCCGGCAGCCACATCCGTGATTGGCTCTCATCCAATCACGGATGTGGCTGCCGGTCCGGCCCCCTGCTTGCAGTTCCATGCAAGCAGAAGGCTGGGCAGTGCGGCAGAGGAGAGAGGGAAGTTAAGTAATGATCGGGGGACTTTCTGTAAAATATATTATAGCGGCTGGGGGAACTAGCCCTACTATTTATCTAAAATTAGAAAAAGAGGTGGACATGCCCTTTAAAGCAAAAATTAGCAATAAATGCTGCTCCTGTAAATATTACTGTCAAGACGAGTTAACACAGAATTTTGACACTTTTGCCCCACAATTTACTTTATTTTTGACTTAAAGCAATAAGAGTTAATGAACAGCAGAGAGTAGGTATAACAGCAAGCCTGCAAAATTGTCTTTTTACTGCTTACCTGTCTGTTACATTGAATTACCAGGGACATTGATACATTAAATTTGTTACAACTCACTGTGAAGTGGATTTTAGCAACAGAACTATCACTCAATTGCAATAACAGTTACAAGTATATGAAATTACTGAGACTGTGCATTGATGTTTATTTTATTGGATTATAGTGTTTAAATATTTTTAACAGTACTGTTTTTTTCTTTTTATAAGTATGGGCTGGCCAGCCATGATTTTTATGGATGTATAAACAGTGTAAAAAATAGGTCTTTTTATAGTTGGTGTTCTATTAGTTAAAAATTGTGTTTGAATACAATTGGATGCAAGAGAAATCAATTCTCGTAATTTTAGAAGATATAAGATATTTTAAAAGGAGTGGGGTTCCATTTTTTCTTGATACTTTGTTATTTAGCATTACGGGTAGTAATGCTGTTTATAGCCTAAGTGGGATCCAGGCTATCACCTATATATATATATATATATATATATATATATATATATATATATATATATATATAAAATTTAATTTTGGGAGGGCCGATTTTGGTGTTTTAATTAAGTTAAAGGACAATTATACTCACCACTTTCTTGATACATTCCTGCAAAGTACCCAGAGTGAGGACCTAAAACACAAAGTCCTCACCTGTTGGTATGTTACAAAAGTCCTGCACCACTTACTTGTAATCTCCCTTGTCGCTCCGGTCAGATCCTCCCTACTGGAACTGTCAGTGACAGTCTGGGAGGCAGCCAATGAGAAGATATGCCTCCTTGCAGAGCGCATCTTCCCATTCAAAGTGCCAGTGGGGAGGATAGGACCGCAGTGCCGAGGGAGATTACAAGTAAGCAGTGCAGGATGACTTTTGTAAAGGTGAGGACTTAGCATTTTAGGTCCTCAACCTGGGTACTTTGCAGGAATGGGGGGAAAGAAACAAGGGGGAGGTGAGTATAATTGTCCTTTTCATTGTTCATTTCACTGCTACATTCCTTTGGAAAATACATCTAGTAGGGACGTTAACCTCACAGGAGGAATAGGCTTCTAAAAGAAAAAAAGAACAAGGAAAAAACAAAGGAAAGTTTACATTAACCCTTTTTCTTGTTGTTAATATTGTGTTGTTCTTCTCAAGTTGTTCCCATGTTTGCATGGACACGAATATTCTTTCAGGGTAGAAAAATCAAGAAATGCATGCCTTTGGGAGACAATGTGGTGGTCATTTGAATTGCTTGAATCTACTGTTGGAGAAACAATTCTTAGTTATCCTTTGATTCCATTTTAGCTGGTTACATCAGCTGAATACAGGTTAGTCACTAGAGTGTGTACAGTCTGAAACTAAAGCCTCAAGCACATGTGCAATTGTGGGGGTCGACCTGCGATGCACAATGTGTATGCACAGCCTTTACGGACGACAATTGTGCTGTGTCTGGGCACTTTGTCTGCTGAAACAGCCGTTTGGTTGAAGATCCGACTGGTAGGGCAAATATCCCTGACTGAAACTTTTTGCCAGACAAAGTGCCCATACATGGCACAATTATCGGCCAAAACGGCTGTGCATACATATCATGCGTCGCAAGCTGGCCCCCACAATCGCACGTGTGTATAAAGCTTCAATATGTATCCTTTTTGTGTTGTGGCTTTAGGTTTTAATCTTTTCTCATTGCAGGCATAAGATTTGCAAGATTTGAAGGATGAAGTTTGGCCAGTAAGAAGTCAGAGATGCGGGCTCTGGGAAATGTACCTTTTAAACATGTTTATTTTGTTTCCCTGCACTACAGTATTGCACAGAGTGGTCACTAACCATTGTTACAGACCATTTACTGCAGGAACTTTTTACAGCACGTTACGCCCACTAGTAGTCTCTAGTCAATTCTGTTGCACCAAAAATGGTTATCGCATGCGCCCCGATAATCGTATCGGGGGATTCTTCAGGGGATTGATTTTTTTTTACT
The DNA here is from genome assembly GCA_019447015.1 of Hymenochirus boettgeri. Classification (NCBI taxonomy): domain Eukaryota; kingdom Metazoa; phylum Chordata; class Amphibia; order Anura; family Pipidae; genus Hymenochirus; species Hymenochirus boettgeri. Next base: position 169,767,552 of record CM033470.1, on the reverse strand, counting down.
GGAGTGGTTATGTACAATTTATTGGTGTTCTTTGAGGTCAATGTTTTCAGATTATGCAGTTTAAAATTTTTGGGTCAGTTCTCCTTTAAAGGGACAGTTCAGATGAAATTATCAATATTTGTTAAATTGTTAGTTATTGTAATGCATACTTAGTTATTCTACAATTTCTCTCCAATTATGAAAAATCAGTTGATTTCATACCCATTGCTGTTCCCTACTGTTGACATTAGTGAGCTGACATTTCAGGTTCTAACGGTCCTTCTTCTTCCCAGGATGCACCACATCCCTGGAATATTCCTAACAGTAATTTCTACTGATTGGCTGTTGGATGGGCCAAAGATGCTCAGATCTCTACTGAGCAACTGAATCAACCCAGGCGCTGGGTCAAGGGCCATAACTCTCTATTAGGGGTCCTGCAAACAGGAAATCAGTATTTCAGTTGCATTTATTTACAGACAAAATGCTTAATGGGCATATAAGGTCATTGGGATGAAACAATACTGCTCTTTTTACTGCAAAGTACATGTATTTGCACTGAATTTCCCCTTTAAGGTTTTACAATTGGAGGGCAATAAATAACAGACTATGATTATTTAAAGGGCATCTCCACCCTCAGCTGCTTGCCCCAACTGATATGCAGGGGTGTCTCTCCAATGAGGCAAAATGCTCAGGGCACCACCCCTGATAAACATCAGAGAGGCGGCAGGCAGAGCTCACTGTGTCAAAAACTTTTTTTTTAAGAAAAGCGGCAGGAATTATGGCGTGGATAAATGTCTTTTTGAGGAACTGTATAAATATTGCTGTGATGTGAAGTTTAAAAATACCAAATGTTTAACCACACCCATTCCTGGAAGCCTCACACAACTAACCCTGTTTTGCAGTGGCGCACTTCATGGCGCCTAGTGGTACATACAGGCAGCATTCAAAAGTTTGGCTCAGGTGGCAAAAACCCTAGAGACACCCCTGCTGATATGTTCAGCAATTTATTAAATGTGTTACTATTCATATATTTAATGATAATTATTTTGGCACAGTATCGGATACCTTTTCCAGAATGGAAGATAACTTGTTATTAAAGGGCATGTCCACCCCCAAACCGATAATTCCCCCCACTACTGGCCCCAGTAATCACGCCCAAAGTCCCAAAAACTGCTCACCAGGAGGTTAGCAGAGTCCATATAGAACTCTGCCTACTGTCTTCCCTCCGGGAGAAGTTTGGCATGCGCACTGCAGCTATTCTCCCCCTCCCTCCTGTTTTGAGATCCCTCCCCCTAGTGTAATTTCCCTTTGCTAAATAATAGTTTACCTTCCCCCAGCCCCAATCGCTATAAATGATTTGTTAGAAAGTGCCCCGATAGTTACTTACCTTCCCTCTATCCTCCAGTTCTGTGCAGCCGACAGCCTTGTCCATGATTGGCTGCCTCTCAGCCAATCACAGACGCGGCTGCCGGTCCCACCCCCTGCTTGCAGTTCTATGCAAGCAGAGGGCTGGGACTGTGCGGCGGAGGATAGAGGGAAGGTAAGTAACTATCGGGGCACTTTTTAACAAATGTGGTTGGGGCTGGGGGAAGGTAAACTATTCTTTGGCAAAAAGATAGTGAAAGGGGTGGACATGCCCTTAAAATATTTCGTTACAAGTCTTTTTTGTTTAAGAGTGGACATGCCCTTTAAAGGGCCAGATACTGAATTCAGAAAGTAAAAGCAGTCCATATGCACACTGCCTACCCGGGTGCAGATGTCTGGTTTCCTTACAACTCCCCTCTCGGTTACCTGCAAGGTAGCCTTTAGATTTGGGGTGGGAGAACATAATGGGTTAATTACTAGGAAGCAGTGCTAACCACTGAGCCACCGTGCAATATCCATGCAGAAAGCATTATCATTTTGTCCAGTAGCCATACCATTCCATTAACCCCCTTCATTCTAGGGTTAGCTTGAGGTATTTGGTATACTTTCTTTAATGATCATTATCCTGTAAATAAAACCATATGGGGCCCTGGAATGTGCATTGATCATATATCTTCTTTGTTTGTATTAATATTTAGTTGGATCAGCAGTACTTCCATTATATGTAATTGTAATTTTGCCTATGAAGTTCTTCCAAAGCACACTTTGGTGTATGCACTGGTGGGGTTTTGGTTATCTGATCAGAAAATCACACTGATAGTTTGCCTATAGGAACGCTGTTAATCGTTCACACATATGTTGCAGTACATTAAAAAAAATGAACCGCATGCAGCAGTTTTTTTGCACAATGGCACAGGCAATGCACGGTGCAGGGGAAACAGAAAAAGGGATGAGATGCTCATTAAGCTGGAGACCTTTTTGTTAAAAGGAATATCTTCTGATAACAGTTAAGCATGCTCCGTAGATAAATGCAGGGCAAATAGTAAAAGCTGAAAGGGGAGCTGCATACATAACTTTACATAAAATATCCTAGCAGCTATATTTATATAAAATAAATTAATACATTTTTGTGTAATGTCCAAACTAAGCATTTGTAAATGGGCAACAAAGACAAAGTTTTTGAGGACTTTCTAAGTGACCTCAAACCGAACATGTATGTAAAAATGGAAATATATTTTTATTTTGCAGTTCATAGGCTACAAGAATGCTCCACTGTAATGCCTTTTGGTATATTGGGTCAAATTTGATTTAAACCATTACCATTTGGTAATTTCCTTTAAGAAATTATCTTAGATTAGAATTTACTTAAAACTTCTAGTAAAACAACAACCAAAACTGTTATGCTTACTTTCACTTTTTACAGATGGGAGTGTTCACCTTTCCTTTAAGGGCATATAAGTCTAACCTGAAATCCTGCACAATGTCCCGTTTCTGCTTCCTGGTTCTTCCGGTTAGCAACTGTCAGTTATGGATTTGACAGTTGACATCACAGCCAATGACAATGTTAATCACCTAACTGCCTCTTCTGAGCATGCCCAGGCTCAGTGCATGTTTCTAAATAGTATAGTCCAAAAATAGAGGATGTGGAGAAACCAAACTTGAACACAGGCTGCGCTGTGAAAATGGCACTTGATAAAGGGCGCATGTCGCTAGAAACATGTTGTGTGTATACCTGTGGGAATAAACACTAATACTTTTCACAGCGCAGCCTGTATTCAATTTTGGTTTCTCCACAACCTCTATTTTTGGACTATACGTTTATAGGGGACAGTTGGAATATCCCCTGGATGGTGGATGGAAACCCATGCTTATACCAGCAGTCCGCCTCACCCATTACGTTACATGTTTCTAAATTGCTCAGTTTCCATGAGGCATCCAGAAGCATAGCAGGCATACACTAATGAATCCATAGGACAAACTATGATATATCAACATATTTTAAAGAGGCCATTTTTTTCTAAAAGATGTTCTTATGAGGGTGGAGTTGTCATTTAAAGGCCATCTAAACTGAAAATAAAAAAATGTTAATTGATCATTACTGGAATTTATCATGTATCCCAACCATGACTGTTACCATTTTTTAAATTGTTGATCTGTCCCCTATTTCTTTAGAGATCCAATCTACACCATCTTGCATTTCAAGTGCCTTATTATTATTATCATAAACTCTTCTGCTGTGAGCAGTATTGCTGTAGCTGGAAAGGTGACTGTTAGTTGCACATTTTACAGTTGGCATGCTGGGAAATTCCCTCTCCCAGTAGTGATTACTGAGCATGCTTGCCCTCATTAAAAAAAAAAAAGTCTGGTCAGATGGAAAGGGTCAGGCAGGGGGTGTGTGTGATTAGGAGTGAGGATACTGAGCTTGAGCAAAACAACTACTGGTTTAAAAGCATGTATCAAGGCACACCTCAGAGTGCTACTTACACATATTTACAGATTAAGACGAGCAAAAGTATTTTTTTCCCCAGTATAGTTGCCCTTTAGAGATCACACGCACTTATTCATCAGTAAGAAGTTTAGTCAACAAACAAAATGTCTGTCTGCAGTAGGCGGTTCTACATCGCAAATTGGGAGGAGACTTGACCTTAGGCGGATGAATAGTCACTTACGCGCCCGCGGGTCTCCTTAATGATGACGTTTCCCAGCAGTCGCCGAATCACGTGATACTGTGAGTGTGCAGTGTGTGTGTGTGTGTTGCCTACGCGCGGCAAAGGCGAGAGAAGATGGCGGACGGGAAGGGAGAGTCCCGAGCGGGGCAAGAAAGCAGTAGCACACAGCTCCTTTCGCATTCTCCACCGCTACCCCTCTGCTTGGCAGAAACCTTACAGGCGCTGGAGGACAATCTAAAAGACGACGACGTTTCAGTCCTCACATCAACCAAGTATTGTGGTCGCTTCTGTGAGGTGAGTGATGGGCAGGGTTCGGACTATGAGAGGAAAACTAACGAGCTCCGCTTTATCCCCGCTGCACATGGACCCAGTCGCTTACGAAACCGAGCAGTGTGTGTGCAGGGGGCTGGTAATAGGCTTGTTGTGGTGTCAGTGCAGGGTTCATTATTTTGGTTTCTGACAGTGAGTGATGGGGGCGGGTAAAGTGGGAGTGTTACTACTTTCTGCATGCTAAACCGTCTCTGCTTCCCTTCCCATTGAAACATGCGCTGTTCTTGTGGTTTTTCTAAAGCCCTGGACATATTGTCCTATGCAAATAAATTCTTGGCTTTAAGTGCTTCGGTTGAATGGCGGCGGTTGCCAGGGACAAGAGAGGGCTGCTGACCGTTCCCACAATGCACAGCGCAGAGTAGCTGCGTGCGCTGTGCTGCAGTCCATTCCAACGCTTAGGTGAAATACACTGTTGGGGTTAGAGCTCCTAAAGTCAAGTTGACTCGAGATGTCCGTTGATATATATTTTTTCCATTTCAATGTCTCTAAGATACATGATCTCTTAAGGAATGCTTAGATTTATATTTGAGTGATACTGAAAGTGATATACTGTTTATTTTTAAAACTTGGAGAAAATATATATATATATATCATATAACATAATTTTAAGAGGTGCACTGTTATCTCTTAACAGATTAGCAAGTTATTTGAAAGGTTTCTGACCCCAGGTCATTTGTGGTTATTGTTTTGACAAATCCTATTTATTTTTGTATAACTTATAAAATCTCATCTTTTTATACGGTCTATGGCTGATTATTGGGGTGATACTTGTATTTTATTAAATTGCAATCTTACAATTGTGTTTATATTGTGTAAACTGTTTAATGTGCACCAGGTTTGATTGAAATACACCTTTTCTTAACTTAAGAGTTTAAAGCTGCTTGTGCAGAAAGCAGTGTAGTGGCAACTGACAATGTATTTCAATTAAAAGCAATTGCAAAGGATACTATTATATGTATATTTGAGCTTAAAAATGAAATATAGCTCTACTTTCCCAGATCATGACGTTTATCAGGTTCAAGTAATTTATTTGAAAAGTGTTTTTTCGGCACAACAGAAGTACCAAGCAAATAACTGCATTGGACCAAATATATATTAAACCTTTGCTTTGTTTGTGTTCTCGTGAAAGATCAGTCAGAGACTGTTACAAGATTTTGCTCAACAGCTAGGTGACAACTGACTGGATAATATCTAGCCTGTCATCGTAAAAGTTAAATATTTTCATTTTTTTTTATTCAAAGTTGATTGTCATAGGAAAGATGGGGCAACATGTTTTCATTGTATAAGGCTACTTTTACACAAGCATTTTTTGTGCCTTTCTAGATGTTTGCTGCTTGCAAACGCTACATGTTGGATAAGTACTTCATATTATTCCAACAACAAACTGCTAAAACAGGGTTCTCATTGGGTTTGCCGAGGCACACTGGTGTGACTTCAAAGAGCCAAAGGTGTGTCTCAGAATTTTGGTAGTGAAACTATTTTTACCAGTATAACTTACATTTTTGTTATTTTTGTATATAAAACTTTTTATAAAATACACTATAAAGTGCATTAAAAATATGGGTAATTTTAAACTTAATATTCAACATTAAAAAGGTTTGTCTCAAAACAAATTTGCATTGCCAACTGTGCCATGGTCTGAAAAAGTTTGAGAACCACTGTGCTAGAATACGGTTGCTTACAGCAAGCATAATACATGGCACAAGTAGAACAGCACATGCAAAAAAAATCCAAATCGTGGAAATGCTTGTGAAGCTTTTCATTCATCCAGGTCATGGTATATCTGTTGTATGCAGTTAGATCAACTGGACTTAAAGTTTATTTCTTGAAGACGTTTCGCTAGTCATCCGACTGGCTTTCTCAATTCAGAATGACTTGTACAAGAATCTGTTGGCAATTATGTACCCTGGAAAGTCACAATTAGCATATCACAGCCAGGTGTAAAGGATCTTCTGAATGCATGATTGCATCGTGGCTAAAGCTGGGTACACACATTAACGATTAAGCCCCGATACCGTCGGATCCGACGGTATCGGGGCTTAATCGTTACGTGTGTACGTTAGTTTCCCGAACGAGCGCGCGGCCGCCAAACGATCGGGTCGGCCGAACGCTCGTTCGGGAAAGGCCGAAAATTTCCATCGGCCGCGCTAGACTCCCTATAGAGGAGTCTAGCGCGGCCGATGGAAACACACAGTCCCGAGCGTTCTCGCATAGGAGAACGCTCGGGACTGTGTGTATGCAGATCTTTGAAAGATGACAGACAGGATCTTGCAGATCCTGTCTGTCATCTTTCAGAAATCTGTACAGTGTGTACCTAGCTTAAGAGGTGTTGTAGGAACGCCCAGGGTAAGGTCAAAACAGCATTATACTTGGCAGAGAGTTGGTGTCGACCCACCACCACCTCCCTCCTCTATTAAGGCTTGGTTTCTTTATTTTCACATAAATGGCCTCCTTGACACCTCTCTTGAACCAGTCACGTTCCTTTGCCAATATGTTAACATTACAATCTTCAAAGGTATGTCCTTTATCCTTAAAGGACAATTATACTTACCACTTCCCCCGATCCATTCCTGCAAAGTACCTAGGGTGAGGACCTAAAACGCAAAGTCCTCACCACTGGGTACTTTACAAAAGTACTGCACTACTTACTTGTAATCTCCCTCGTCGCTCTGGTTGGATCCTCCCCACTGGCACTGTCAGTGACAGTCCGGGAGGCAGCCAATGGGAAAACGCGCCTCCTTGCAGAACGCGTCTTCCCATTGGCTGCCTCGCAACCTGTCACTCAAAGTGCCAATGGGGAGGATCGGACCAGAGCGACGAGGGAGATTACAAGTAAGTAGTGCAGGACTTTTGTAAAGTACCCAGAGGTGTGAGGACTTAGCGTTTTAGGTCTGCACCCTGGGTACTTTGCAGGAGTGGGGGGAAAGGAACGAGGGGGAGGTGAGTATAATTGTCCTTTAAGATGCAGGTATACGGCTGATTCCTGACCCAAGAAATTGGCTCTTCTGTGCTGGGCCATACATTGATGCAGTTGCTGTTTGGTCTCCCCCACATACAAATCAGAGCACTCTTCACTGCACTGCGTATATGATGTTGATTTTCTTGTGTTTCAGTATTGGGTCTTTCAGATGTACCAATTGCTGCCTCAGTGTGTTATTTGGTTTAAAGCAGACAAGGATACAGTGTTTTTTGAAAATTCTTCTCAATTTCTCGGAGACCCCTGCTACATATGGGATGACCATGTTCTTTCTCCTGTCTTGCTTTTCCCCTTCACTGTTGGTATACGTGTTCTTTTCTTTCCTTCTACTTCCTTTGACAAAGGCCCAGTCTGGATATCCACAAGTTTTAAGAGCTCCTCTGAGATGTTTTATTTCTTTAGCCTTCGCCTCTGTGCCTGTCAGGATGTTCTCTGCTCTGTGTTGCTGGGTTCTGATGACACCCAGCCTGTGATCTAAAGGGTGGTGGGAGTCAAACATCAAATACTGATCTGTGTGGGTTGGTTTTCTGTAAACCCCTTCTTCCAGTTTACCATTTTCCCTGACTTCTACCAAGCAGTTTTGACACCTTTACCCTGGTCGCTCCTATAGCACCTGTTAGCGATGATGCAATCACGCCTTGCATTCAGAAGATCCTTAACACCTGGCTGTGATATGCTCATTGGGACTTTCCAGGGTACATAATTGCCAACAGATTCTTGTACAAGTCATTCTGAATTAAAGCCAGTCGGATGACTAGCGAAACGTCTTCAAGAACTATACTTTAAATCCAGTTGAACTAACTAAATACAACAGATAAATTGTGGAAATGTTTTCCCCTCGATATTTGGCTTTAATACATGGGTTATGCACCCTTAAATCCATGCTTTGGAATTTTTTGCATATTACACATTTGCGACATGGCCAGATGTGGTGAACCTGCTCACACAAGTGTTGGGAGTGTGGCTACAGCAGCATGCAAACCTCCGTTGCATGGAATATTCAGAATAGTAAAATAGTTAGTTTATGATAATGGGTGAAAGTGAAACTTGTAAAGAACATCTTTACTATCTTAGCCCCGGTCCTCCTGTTTGGCTCGGATGACCAGGATGAATAACAACACAGAACATTTCCCTCTGATAGGAAACAGCCATGCAAATCTTGAGAATTAATTTTGAGTAGGTATTTCTAAGAATGAACAACATAAGTAATAATGATACAAGGGTGAGAAAGACCTAGTGCTGAAATATTTCATTCTCTTTGCTGTGTCTTACATCATTTGACATGGGAGCTGCCCATTATTTGGAAGACTGGATTATACTCCACGTTCAGTATTGACAGTGTTATTGGAGGTGACCGAAAGGAAATTTCTTTAAAATTATCATTGATTACATTTTTTTAATTCGTTTTCAGTCCACTAGCCTAGTTTTGCACAGTGGGCACGGTTGGTGTAGTAAAGGTGCACATACACCACTAAAGGCACCCATACACTGGGCCGATATTACAATCAATCCGACATACGATTGGATATTTTCATTCATTGGCCAAAATTGTACATTTTCCAGATCTTATTATGCAACATCAGATCGTAATTGCAATCGGGAAGTCATTTTTAAGTCGATTGGTGTTTTCTGAAGTTCCGATTAAATTAATTCAATGTACAATATGTATAGTACAATATTATCGAACAATATGTATAGTACATTCACTTACAATTAAAGCTAGGTACACACTAACGATAAAGTCCCGATGCTGTCTAATTTATTGGCAGTGTGTGTATAGTCTTTCCCGATTGAGCATGCGGCTGCCTAACGTTCCCATCTGCCTTGCGCTTATTCGGGAAAAACTAAGGGCCATGGTCGTGGGGATCGCACAGTTCCAAGCGTTATCCTTATGCTGTGCATAGGGAGAATTCTCAGGACTGTGTGTTCCCTGATCTTTGAAAAATGACCGACATGATCTTGCAGATCCTGTCATTTCATACACCTTTTAAGCTAGGTACACATAGTACAGATTTCTGAAAGACTAACATGAACTGCAAGATCCTGTCTGCCATCTTTCAAAGATCTGCATACACACAGTCTCGAGCGTTCTCCCTGTGAACATCATAGGGAGAACTAGAACTCTCGGGACTGTGTTTCCATCGGCCGCGCTAGACTCCTCTATAGGGAGTCTAGCGCGGCTTATGGAAATTTTCGGTCTTTCCTGAATCATTCGGCGGCCGCACGCTCATTCGGGAAGAGATGGTATGGTATACACATAACGATAAAGCCCCGATACATATCAGGGCTTTATCGTTACTGCGTGTACCCAACTTTACTGTTGTAAAGATCTTTTGTAGTGTATGACCACCTTAAAGTTGGCCATACATTAGAAAGATTTTACTTATCTAATGTTGTGGGATTGCTTGGTCGGGCAAGTAAAATCTTCCTAATGTATGGCCATCCTTTAGACATTGGACAGATTAGATGTTTGTCTATAGGCAAATGTCCAATCCTAAAGCTGGGAACACAAAGTACGGATGTTTGAAAGATTCAATTTTTCAAATATCTGGATGCACACGGTCCCGAGCGTTCTCCCTATGCACAGCATAGGGAGAATGTGCGGGACTGTGTGTTTCCCTTGGCAGCAGCTGAATTCCTTATAGGGAGACTACTGCGGCTAAGGGATATTTTAATTTCCCGACAACTTGGACGACGTGAATGTATGGCAGCCGCACGCTTGTTCGGGAAAGCCGCTACACGCACTAGCAATAAAGCCCGGATGACGTCTATCCAATGGTATCTGGGCTTTATCACTAGTGTGTGTACCTACCTTAAGAACTGCCTAGCCCATACTTTTATGCAATTAATTTGAAATCAGAAAATGAATGGGCCAGATGGGATTATATCCAGATAAAAAACGCTGCTTGTAAAACAAGGTCTTTAGATGATAGATAAATATATCTAATCTAATGTCTGCATAATATATGACCAGTTTAAGGTAAAATGAGGTATACTTGCCTGCATACAGTTACTTTGTCACTGCTGATGACCTAACCTCAAATATGTCAGCTCTCTTCTTTCTTGGTATGACTGTATATCACTTTTTTTTTTTGTGCCACAGTCCTTTTTGTTTTTTTTTTTTTGACTAAAACAAGTAAACTTTTTGAAAATCTATTAAATAGCATAAACCTAATTCAGGGGGGAAAAATCACTCAATTTTATATTCATTTTTAATGGTTTGTCTTCGCAAGCTTCTAGTGCATAACTGAAAACTTGACTCTGTGGACATCCGTGTTATGCACTTTCATGTAAAATATAAGAATTGCATGTCAACTTGGAGTTCAGTACATGACACTGGTTAACTAGAGAAGCACTGACTATTTAAACGATAACAATGGTAACCTGGTGAACCTTTAAAACTACCCAGGTTGAAGACCTAAACTGCTAGGTTCTCCTGGGTTCAGCTTTTAACTCCTGTACTTACTCTTAAAGCTCTGATTGCTGACAGAACCCTAAAATATGTTAAACATCAGTTGGGTGGGCCAGTAAATTGTAATGTCAACTGAATACATGTGGTATCTGCAAATCTGATAATTGATAAAGTCTGAAAATACATGAGGGCATCTATAAGCTGGTGCACTTCGGTGACTCCTGGAGTGTGATTTATATATTCCCCTGATGGCACCACTGGAATTTCAGTGATCCACATGGTCTTTCAAGATGGCTGTGCTCTTCCAGGGCATTGATGAAGTACTGTAGAGAAACAAAGTAGACTTGCATTCCAATGTGAACGGTTTATTGTGAGCCAAACATCAACAGGTAACACAACATGTAACGTTGTTACCTGTTGATTTTTGGCTCACAATAAACCGTTCACATTGAAGTGCAAGTTTACTTTGTTTCTCTTCTGATACTCTGTAACCCTATTTAATGTACACTTCTGGTTAATGGTACAACTGTACATTATAAGGTTAGTATTTCTATGGGTTGATCATGGTCACACTACAGAAATGCACCACCAGAATATCAGAATGCATTGTACACCAGAAATTTAACATGTTAAAATAAATTTCTATGTTTTAGTTTATATAGCAGTTAGTGTTTCTGTGGCAATTTATTTCTTCTAAGTTTCCCCTGGGCTAAACAGCAAGCGTTCAGTAATTACAAGTAGAGCTTGGAAGTGAATGTCATCGAGCTCCTCTTGGAGTAAACTTCAAGTAGAGCAAGGGTGGACAAATACTTTTGTTAGTAGCTGTCACGAACGCCAGTTCGCTGGGCACGTGATCTGACTAATTAATCGGTATTCGCTGCCACCACTTTAAGTTACGGCCTTAAAGACGCCCCAAAAACCCTCCTGACTCTCACTGACTATGCACACCCCTGTCCTGGCAGCTAAATGGTTAACACTACACCATTCACTCCAGCAACTAACTGGTTAATTAGCATCAGTCCTTCACAAGCAGTCACAGAGTTAATTAGCATTTACACTGCACATTCCATTCAAACACATATAAACTTATCAGAGGCTAACTGAGTTCTTTTAGAGCATCAAAGACAAAACTTTTTAAATTTTAGATTTAATATCCCAAAAGGTGGACAGTGCATATAATACAAAAATAAAAGAAAATGGTGTTACAATAAAATGACATACAATAGGTACAACAGTTATAGAAAATAAAAAGGATAAAAATATTCACAGACCCTACTCACTAGAAGAAGTCCTGTATCCTGGGGCAGGAAGAAACATTGGGTCCATACACACGTTTTTAGCATGTCCCCAAGTATGAACAACATTATTTGGGCTACAAGGACTTTTAAACCATTTGTTGAACTACGCCCTCCTCATGAGGTGGGAGTGTCCAGGAATGTCCAAATTTACGACTAGCCAAAAGCATTCATTCACCCTCAGTTAGGCAGACTCCTTATAAATATAGATATGTACATTGTATAGGGATATTGATCACATATTCCTCTCCTTTATTAATTATCAATTCCTCATATACCAAACATGACCTGTGTGTTATCCATATTTCCCAAGATATTAATAACTCGCCTTGGCAAGGGAATAAGGGCTCCATGTTGGGTATCACATTAATGGGCATACTTTTACATTCACAAATATAATATTGAATTACACATTCCAATACCGAAATACATTTATTTTACATGTATGACTGTCCTTAAAATGACCTCTTAGTCCCCACCAGACCCCTAGCTGGAGAGAATTCCAGATACACGGTTCGGCCCCACATTGTCTGGAAAAGGAGACCTGGTTCCAAGCTTCACTAATTGTAATATAAACAATAGGACTGTTCCAGGGTGGAATGGTATTTTTATTGGCCCTTTGCAAGAACTAATACCAATAGTTAACCCATTCTTGCCAAGTCACTACACACTTTCCTGACAGTAGCATTTCAGGGAAATCTAGGAGACAGCTTTATTTATTGGTAGCCAGTACCATTCACATCACAATTTTTTACCAGGTGTAAATTTTTAGGCGCTCTGGCTACATGCCTTTTTTTTTTTTTTTTTATTTATGTAAAGATATATCACATCATGCTTTATGGTACAAATAAAGCAGTTAAAACAATTTGTGATAATCACATGGCATCCCTTGAGTGTTGTTCCTTAAACCTATTTGTTTATATTTACTCCATACCCCAGATTTAAAGGGCATGTCCACTCCTAAATTCAGAAAATTTAGATTTAAGCTGATTTCCCCCCAAAACCATGACCTCACAAAGGGGTAAAACCAGACTGCGAGGCTTCTAAGTATACTTGCCAGCATTTGTTTCCTCGCCTGTACTGCTGCTGCTCTGTGCCTTTTCTGTCAGGAAGGGGCCGGACCCTTGCAAGGTCTAGGTTTGGGGTATAATTAGCTTAAATCTAAATTATATAAGAGCTTCAAAAGTTTGGTTCCTCCAAATTAATAGGATGGGTAATCACGTGACTTTACCTAAATTTTGCTGGGTTACTTTAGTTATATTACATCTGTTGTATTGCAAAGCTATAAAATAAAATCTTGGGTAGAATGATTTATAGAAATCCAAAATAAAAGTTTATATCGTAACCTACACTTTAGAACTAAACACTTAATTATGCAAATATAAAAATGATCGTAATTAGTTGAATAGCTCAATAGAAACAATAAATTGTATATGTAATACCCTTAGATTTTTCCCTATTTAAGCCATATTTTGTACAGAAAAATTGCTAGAATCTCTTTATATAAAATTAAATGTTATGAAACCCACTTAGTATTTCAATATTGATCACTGACGTTGCTTGGTTTTACTTTTCTAAAGGAAGCAGCCTACTCCTTCTACTCTGTCAATCATGGCCTTTTCCCAAGCTGCTTTTTCTTTCTATGCTCAACCTTGTAAAGCACTTGTGGAACACAGGGAGAAGGTGCTTACTGTCATATTTAATATTTGGTTAGTAATACAAAGTGCTGAATTTAATAGTTGGGGCAGGTAAATGACAAGTGACCAGTTTACTTTAGCCACTGGAACTATAGCTTTTAAAGATCCTTGGTCTCATTGTTCTATCTTGCACCTTATATCCTTTCTCAGAACAGCTTCCACTCATTTCAGCCACCATTTTTTTTTTTTTGGTCATCCAACACATCTACCTTTTTGGTTGCTGTTTATTACTTTTTTGCTGCTATTTAACAGTTTCATAAAATTTTTCTTACACATTACAATCAAAACATGTAACTTAACTTTACGAATTATATATATTATACAACTTGATGACCACTGCTTTTGTCTTTGTTCTTTGTGCCATTTTCATTTACAACAGGGGTAGTCAAATCATCCATATATGTAGGAGCGAGTAACTATATGATTTCTAATGTCCTATGAGTGACTGGTCTCCTACCACCCTAACTCCACCCAGTCCCACCCCATTACCATGTTACATAAGCCTTATGTTTCAAATGACAATGGTTTCTAATGCTGATGCATCACCACATGCAATTCATTTCATGTCCTGTACTGGGCTGCATATGATTACAATTTTTGGTGCTTATTATGCAGTGGGGCATCAGCCTTAATGTGATTTAATAAAAATGGTTCTTTAAAATCTTTAAATTGGGTGCATAATTGCTTGTGGGGTTATTCATAGCATAAACTTCCTTTATCTTTGGGGTTCTTCACACAGCTGAGGAGGAGCATAGATGATATGTAGTAAAAAGATTGCACTCAATAAGCTGGATAGAAATGGTTAGTGCAGTTTGCGCATTAGTCTTTTGGATCTCTGCAAACCGTATCATGGCACCCCTTGTTTAGCAGTTATGGAAATTTTTAAGTGGATAGTATTGAAACGTCTAAAAACTTGGCTCATGTGTCTCCAACTGACACACTTAAAAATGCTACCTGGCAATAGAAAATGTAGTGACAGTATTTATAGAATTTCTGAGTCTTCCAGCTGTCTTTGCAATCGACATTACAGGAGCAAAGCATTATCTGGCCTGATACTTTGCAAGGAGAAAACTGTTAACTGGGCACAATGTTACAATTAATTTTAATAAACTAGTAGAAGACCTTTTGAGACCTTCTGAGAAGACAACAAAATAAGTAACTATGCAATTACCAAATACCAAACAATTTAACATAAATACAAGACTATTTTTAAAGACTGTTATGTCCTGAAAAATTGAGATACTAAAGAGAATTATATAAATTGTACACGTGGAAAACAATATACAGGACGCACAGGCAGAAAACTGAAAACACACTGAAAAAAAGACCACTAACTCCCAAAACACTTCTCCTTAAGCTGCCCACAGAACAACACTTTTTTTTTTTTTTTTGGTATAGAGCTATTAACAGGCCTCTGATAGAACGGCCAACCCCCAAGCACAACACCGTTGTGTAAAACAGCCATTAGTCGTGCGTGTGTATTGTAGTCGTGCGTGCGTTCCCTCAGGCATCATTCTCTAACCTGCTTTTTGACACACAACGCCCAAGCAAACACATACATAGGTGCGATTAGCGCCCGAAAATGGCTGTTCGACGTGCATGTGCAACAGTTATTCCTTGTGGAACCCAATTGAACGTGTGCGAGGCTTTATCCAAAAAGGAGACCGAATGGGTTTTTAAATTAGACACCCTAGCACTCAAAGGTTTCAACAAGGTAAAAGATTTATGAAGCTTCCTCTTTTTGTCTTTATAACCATTTTGTCATTGACTGTTTACAATATTAAAGGGCAACTGTGGTCTCAAAACAAGATAGGGTTAAATGTAAGCCTGCAGTATTTCCTTTAAAATAAACCAACAATCACATCTCTGGCTGTAGCCTGTGAGACATTACAGTGGGGTGAATGTTCAAACTTCCAGTAGGTGAGTGACATCACTGGGGGAGAAGCATACTCAGAAAAGACTTAATGCTGGCCAAATCAGGGAGTACCTGGGGGTGAAATTGACAGTTGAGAAGGAGAGCATATTAATGCAGGCTGAGGCTGGTCACATGGCTGAAAACAGGAAGTGTTCAAGCAGGAAGAAATATTGTTAAACCTTTCCAGCAATAACTTCTCACATATTTTATCTAGAGATGTGATTTAGGTTTTATTTTGAAGGTGTGATGGAAGGCTTTTTATATAATTCTTACTAGTTTGAAAGAATTTGAGACCACAGTTATGTCTCTTAATGTCTGTATGAATGTCCTTCTATACACATGTATTTAATAAGATGCACAAATTTTATATTTTAAAAACCTTTTATCTTTTAAAGGGAAAGTTCAGTGGAAAATATCAATATTTTTAAATTCTTGGTTTTTATTATGCATACCTAGCTATTCTACATATTCTCTCCCGTTTTGAAAAATCAGTTGATTTCATACTTTTTGCTGTTCCCTGCTGTTGACATTAGTGAGCTGACATTTCGGGTTCTAACGATCCTTCTTCTTCCCAGGATGCACCACGTCCTTGGAATGTTCCTAACAGTAATTTTTACTGATTGGCTGTTGGATGGGTCAAAAATGCTCAGATCTCTACTGAGCAACGATCAAGTGCAAAACAATAACAGTCTCTATTAGGGGTCCTGCAAACAGGAAGTCAGTATTTCAGTTGCATTTCTTTCTTTCTTCTTACACAGACAAAATGTTGGGCAGGTTAAGCTCATTGGGGTTGAAAATTACTGCTCTTTTTTTCTTTAAAGGAACACTAAACCATAAAAATAACTATTTGCCATTCGTTTCTATTATTCACAGGGAGGTGAGAACGCTTATTCTCACCTCCCTGTGAATAATAGGACGCTCGGGGGACCTGGAAATTAACCTTACCGCGCTCCACTCGCAAGCCACTTCTTCACTGAAACAGCTGTTCTCTCCCGATCGCGCGCCCTATCTAAGATAGGGCGCGCGGACGGGACCGAGCGGCTTTCAGTGAAGTTCCAGGTCCCCCAAGCGTTCTCACCTCCCTGTGAATAATAGAAACGCATGGCAAATAGTTATTTTTATGGATTATGGGAGTTTACAGTCCCTTTAAAGCATACATATTTGCACTGAACTTCCCCTTTAAATCACTGCCTTTTAAATCCTCTTTTAAAATGCCTTTTAATACCATTTTTATTCATTTGATTCAGTTTTTGCCCCTTATTTTTATAATTTCCATTTTTTTAAAAATTTTGTGAGTTCAGAGGAGATATCGCCTCACAAGCCATCACCTGGATCAAGTGGATTATACCTTTACCACAAGACCACCTCGATTTAAAGGGGCCATACCATAGCAGTGAGGGGTAACTTCAACTGCTAAAGGACTGTTTCTGCAATGTTATAAAACCTCTTAATTAAAAGGTATCTCCTTTGGGTAAACCACCTTTTTAGTATTCAGTTTTATTGAAGACCCGGAGGTAAAGGAGCTGCTCCTTTTCTCCAGTTTTCAATTAAACATTCAGGATCTGGGAATGATGGTGTGGAACTTACCTGTTCTCTCGCTTCTCTAACAGGTCCCGATGGACTAAGTTCCTTACCTTTGTTCCTGGCTCCTGAATATTGAAGAATGGGAGGTAAGACACAGCTTCTTTAACTCCTGTTCTTCAATAAAACTGAATACCAAAAAGTGGTTTTCCCAGTGGAGATGCCCTTTGATATTGAAATTGTATTTAATTTTTATTTAACTGCATAATTGCTTGCACTTATCCCCTTGTTTGTATACTCTATTTTATAATGTAAAGTGCTGCGTACCCAAGTTTCTCTTTCTTAATGAAATTATACATAAATATACATTTTACCATGATGCTGTATTGATTTGACCTTTGCGCTGAGCATGTGACAACTGCAGATTTATACTACCGTATATACTGGAGTATAAGCCGAGATTTTCAGGCTTAAAAAATAGCCTGAAAACCGAACCTCGGCTTATACTCTGGTCACTAACCTCACTGTGAAATCCAGCTGCACCTCGCTCAGTATCTGTAGGCTGACATCATACTCGGCGCCTGTCTCACTTCCCAGTGCTGAGTAGTGACATCAGGCGGGCAGATGCGGAGCAAGCAGCCAGATTGTACACTAAAGATTGAAGACTGCCCAGGCAAGTAAACACTGAACTGTAGCGGCTCTCTGGGGGAGGGAGGTCGGTAATCCCATAACCCCCCAATTTTTTGCCACTGCAGAAGTTTTGGAAACTACAACTCCCAGCAACTAAAGCATGCTGGTGGTGCACTCTGGAGTGCCAAGGAATTGGGGGTTACTATATGGGTTACTGTCCAATTAAAGGCCAACTAATGCTTCAAAACAATACAGAATCAGAAGGCAGTAGTGGTCATAACTTCAACCCTTGGCTTATACTCAAGTCACTCAGGTTTTCCTAATTTTTCAGGTAAAGATCGGTACCTCGGCTTATACTCGGGTATATATGGTAGTATTTGTGATCCCGGATTCAGAACCTCCCATCCCCTAATTTTCTGATCAGTGATTGCTTCATATCTTGGGCTGTGCTGCACGTAGATAGGTGGTTGATGGCTCATTTTAAGGGTAGAAATCTGTCCTTTTATTTAAAATAAACTTGTTTGGAGACCACAGTTCTCCTTTAAATGATGCATTTTAAAGTCAGTTGTATATTTTAATGGTAACATCCTCAATTTATTTTTTTTATATAGTTTGAAGTATCATCCCACAAAACCCCACTTACATGCTATTCTTACCTTCATCCGACGCTCCCACTCTGAGGATTAGAACTTATACAACTGCGATGCCTTGCTGCTCCCATATTTTCTTCCTGGTAATGCCCCAATGGCGATGTCAATGGCTGACTGCCATCACTGATCAAGCAGTTACGAGTGCACTCTGCCACTGAGCACGCTAATAACCAGCTCGCAATAGGAGCAGGAGGAAGGACTTATGGTGAGGGATTGTGGTTCTGTAAATTCTAATTCCTCAGCGTAGTGGCATCGGGTGAAGGTAAGAATAAAACGAAAGTGGGATTTTGGGGGAGTGATACTTGTAAACTATGTATAGTTGTTTTTTTTAAGGCTGGACTAGCCCTTTAAGCTCTCCTGTGTTCATATAGTGCATCCACTGTGATTCCCTACACAGTAGAAGTTTTTTTTTTATGTGTTTGAACACATTCAGTATTCGATATTAATGAACTCGCTTGATGAATATATAATCAAGTATTGCCCTTTTCACTTTTTCAGTTTTTGTCCTTAAAGGGACAGTTCAGTGGAAATTATCAATATTTGTTAAATTGTTAGTTTGTGTAATGCATACTTAGTTATTCTTCATATTCTCTTCCATTTTGAAAAATCAGTTGATTTCATACCCCTTGCTGTTCCCTGCTGTTGACATTAGTGTGCCTACATTTCAGGTTCTAACGGTCCTTCTTCCCAGGATGCACCACATCCTTGGAATGTTCCTAACAGTTATTTCTACTGATTGGCTGTTGGGTCAAAGATGCTCCGATCTCTACAGAGCAACTGAATCAACCCAGGCGATGGGTCAAGGGCAAGACCATAACGGTCTCTACTCGGGGGTCCTGCAAACAGGGCATCTATAGTGAAAAAAACACATTGCCCCTTTGCAAAGTTAAATTCATGTGCCCTGTGCTGCCTTAATCCTATCACTGTCAGTGACTGTGTTTAACCATGGTGCCAGATCTGTGTGCAGCACTCCCCCCTTTCCCCCTCCCCTCTGTTACCTCCTCCATGTCTCAACTCCGGCTAACCGACAAGCTTTTCATGTGCAGTAGGAGTTAAAAGTTCAACATGCTGAAAAACACACCCACGCACAGTGGCCAATAGAAAGCAAGCTGGAAGAAGGAGAACAGTACAGTTTATGATCTCTCACTTTGTGACCCATTTTCAATCAGTGAAAGCTATTAAGAAGGGGGGGTCAAGTGCAGCCTTATATCTAACATCAAAGCTACCTCTCTCTCCCTGCTAATGCTCTTATCTCTGTTTATTACAGAGCAGGGAGGGGGGATCATGTCACAGGGATTTGATTGACAGTCCAAGTAGGAGTAGAGGAATGCAATCACGTATTCTTCTAACTGGTGTATCTCAGGACAGAGAGGGAATCTGAAAAAAGTGAAGACACTCTGGGGGTTGTGGGGAATTATAGAACACATGGAAAGAAAGAAAAAAAAGTTCATTTTCCCACTATAGATGCCTTTTAAGGTTATTGGGATGATAAAATACTGCCCTTTTTTCTGAAAAGTATATGTATTTGCACTGAACTTCCCCTTTAAATAATTCAATCTTTAATATATATGTTTAGCTATTGTAATTTTTCTTAATAGTCTTGATGTCTTAAATATTATGTAGTATTTGGTTAATAAATATTTTCAGTCCTTTTTATGCATATTTAGTTAAAACCTGACAGTCATTGTAATGCAACAACTGTTTAGAACACTTAATTTGCATGTGGTAGGTTTTCCAGCTCAGAAAACATGGTTACATTAAAGGGTAACTGTGGTCTTGAATTCTTCCAAACTAGTAAGGATTATATAAAAAGCCTTCCATCACACATTATAAAACCTAAATCACATCTCTAGATAAAATTGATGAGAAGTTATTGCTGCTAAGGTTCAGCAATATTACTTCCTGCTTGAACACTTCCTGTTTTCAGCCATGTGACGAGCCTCTGCCTACATTAATAGGCTCCCCTTCTCAACTGTCAATTTTTTCCCCAGGTACTTCCTGATTTCGCAGCATTTATTCTTAACTGAGCATGCTTCTCCCCCTTCTCTGGTGATGTTACACAACCTACTGGAAGCAGGAAGTTTGAACATTAACCCCAATGTAATTTCTCACAGGCTGCAGTCAGAGATGCAATTGTTGGCTCATTTTAAAGGAAATATACTGCAGGCTTTCATTTAACCCGAACTTGTTTTGCGACCACAGTTTCCGTTTAAAGGGACACTAAAGTAAAAAACATATGCAGTGGAAATGAACTGTCTCCAAACAGTGAGCTACAGCCAATAGCATTCACCCTGTGATTTTATGTTCTAGTAAAATTGAAACTGCCTTGCTATGGGAAGGTAATCAGCTCTGGCATCACTGCTTGAATTAAATAAGATTTTCTTTTAGCTGTAGGAGTCTGAAGAGGGATGGTGGGGATTTGGAATTGGTTACTTTAGGTACAATGCTAGATATGGATTATGCTCTTGTAACTCAGAAAGTAGCTAACTGCAGGATTGTGTGTTGCTCTGTGCTTTTACAGCAGCACAACAGATTTCCTTTTCCTGATCTTAATGCTAAATTAAGATTTAATTTAATCAATACCATGCAATGATCAATAAATAATCTTTGCCATCATAAAAAGGAGACAGTTTTTACACATAGTGTATGTGTGTATTTATGTGTGTGTGTGTGTGGGGGGGGTTATGCAAAAGGAATGTGTAATTGAAAGTTCTTTGCTAAAACTTTAGAGCTAAAAAAAGGAGAAAGAAGGATCAGGGGGTAGAAGATCTACAGCTGGGTACACACGATGAGATATTTCAGTCCGATCGACCGATAGTTCAGTGTATCGGTCGATCGGACCGAAATTATCGCATCCAAATGTGCCCATGACCGATCGACCGTTCGTCCAAATCGGCCGAAAGGATGATCGTACAGGGTGGGAAACCTCGTCCGATCGTGCGGTCCTCTATGGCCGACCGTTCGAAAGTATCGAATGGTCGGTCAGGAGGAAAAAACGCTAGGTGTGTACCTAGCTTTAGGTTGGTGGCAATTTATCCTTTTAAGTGTGAGAAGTGGGAAAAAAAGCACAATTTACGTGCCCTTTAAAATGTGCGTACACCACACGTCTTTTCAAAGTAATGATATGAAATTTTTTAAAAAAAGACACTACAAAGGAAGCTTCAAATTAACCTGGCTAGAAAGAAACCATATAGAGTTGCAGCTGAATAATCTGTTTTCAAATATTTAGTGACCTATTATTTTTTAAGCATTTTCTTATCTTGCAAATAAACACACACACTAAGAAATGCTCTCTTTCAAAAAGAGAAGGTGAGGCAGACTTACTGACTGAAGTTATTTTGATTTCCCAACAGATTTGTGTTTCCTTTTCATTTAGGTACTGTTGCAACACACAGAAGCCAATTCTGCTTCAGAGAACTTCAATCTTTGTACCGAGGTTTATGCAACAGCTTTACGGAGCTTTGCAAATGCACGGCCATATCTCACTACTGAATCTGAAGATGTTTTGCTTCTACTTGGAAGGCTTGTGCTGTAAGTGAAAATAGTTAAACTAATTACTTATAATTACAATGTACCCTTACTAGTACTTTATTTTGTTATAATCTACCTTCATTGGATTCCAATGGAATCCACCTGTAAATAATAACCATGTTTTTGGCGTGTTACTACGTAATAACTCGCCGATTATAACTATCCTGAAGTAGTAGTAGGTTCCTCACTTCTCTACCCATTTCCACTGACTTCCGCAACCTCCGTTTTCACCCTCCTTCAGGCCTGCCTCACCACATTCAATCTTGTATCTGCCACTGCTCCTCTGCTACCTTTTACGGCCTGCATAAATCCTGCTAAATCGCACAAATGAACTCCTTCACCGAAATGCACAGGTACAGCAGGCGTGGAATGCGATGGATAGTGAGCCTGAATGGGGGTGAAAATGGAGGTGTGGGAAGTGAGTGGAACAGGGGGCCTCAGAGGAGAGAAATGTGGCTGCTGTGAGGGGGAGGGGCCCAGGGGATTATCCTGGAAATAGAAATTGCTGGGGTTGGTATGTCTGTACAGTGGATATAAAAACTCTACATACCCTAGAAAGTTGCAGGGTTTTCCTAAATAATAATAATAATTATAATACAAAAGGCAAATCTTATCCGAACTTGTTCCACCTTTGTTAAATTACCATCACTTTTATTGTATAAGAATGTTTTATAGAAGAATGCTTTAAGTTTTTGGTATATAATACTTCATGTTGGAAAGGTATATATGTGTTTTAGTTTCTCAATATTGACATCTAAATTTCCATAATATATATAAAGTATAGTACTGACTTATATTAGGTACAAGACACAATATTTAAGGTTATAAAAGTAGTAACACCAGATGGTACCCCTATTTTAAAATGAAATCGTCAAAATGGAAGGTTTAGCCACACCTCTGTCACTGCTAAAACCTCCATTTGTTTAGACTAATTAGTAAAACCTAAAGAAACTTTAATTTCTGTTTGGTTTCAGTATTACACCCTATTATGTGCTGTATGTAAAACATGTGGCAGACTTAGCCAGTCAGACAAAATTTCCATTTGCAGGCAGTGCCTTTGTGTCTATGTATCAAAAAATTGCTATTTGAAAAGAACAGATTGGCAAAGTGAAACGTGCTCCTCCCCATAAGCAAAATAGAGATTTCCTGTTGGGGGCACCATCAGCATGTGTGTAGCTATGAGGGCCTGTCTGCCTGCTTTACATCACATCTCCTTGCAACAATAAGAAAAAACTTACATTAATACATTTTTCGGACAAGTCTTGTCGCTTGTGTACAAATAGACCTGAAGTGCTGCTTACCGTATATACTCGAGTATAAACCGGCAGAGTATAAACCGAGGCACCCACTTTTACCTCTGAAAAGAAGTAAAAGTGATTGACTTGAGTATAAACCGAGGGTAGAAATTATGACCAACTGCCTTCTGATTCTGTATTGTTTTGAGGCTTTAGTTGACCTTTAAATGGACAGCAGAATTCCCATACAGTAGTCCCATACAGTAATAGCCCAATCCAGTATGGCTATTACTGTATAGGACTGCTGTATGGGAATTCTGCTGTCCATTTAAAGGGCAAGTAAAGCCTCAAAACAATACATAATCAGAAGGCAGCAATATATAACATTCTCCTTCTAATTCTGTATTGTTTTTAGGCTTTAGTTGCCCTTTAAATGAACATCAGATGTCCCATACAGTAATAGCCATACTGTATTTGGCTATTACTGTATGGGAATTCTTATGTCCATTTAGGCAATTAAAGCCTCATTCCTTGGCACTTCAGATGTTTGGAAACTACAACTCCCAGCATGCTTTAGTTGCTGGGGCTTGTAGTTTCCAAACATCTGCAGTGGCAAGGAATAGCCACTGCAGGAATTACTGTGCCTTCCCCCCCTTCTAAATCCCCACAGTTGCCTTCTCTTACCTTCTCCACATGTTCACCTGCAGGCTGCTCTGGATCCTCTTTAAGCTCCGGCGGCCGCATGCTCCACTTTCCTCTGCTGGCTGACGTCACTTCTCTGCGTCGGCCTCACTTCCCGGCGCCGAGAAGTGACGTCCGCAAGCACAGGATGCGGAACGTGTGGACACTGGAGCAGGTAAGTCTTTGACTCGAGTATAAACAGAGACTCGATTTTCAGGCTATTTTTTAGCCTGAAAATCTCTGTTAATACTCGAGTATATACGGTAACAATAATTCTAATGCAGATTTTGTTTCAAGAAATGGTTCATTTTACCCCAAACAGCTTTTATAATAATCTTTCAATGCAAAACGAAACTAACAAAAAGTATTGTAATATTCACAGCTTGGTAAAGCCCATTGAGTAAATTTTTGCAAATACATAAGTGTTGTTGCCTTGTCATATGGGCTTCACCTGTGACTAATAATGGATCAATTAGGTGTCAGGTGTGTATAAAAACAACCCCAGTACACTAGACCTTCACATTAACTGCAAATAGACCTCTGCAAACATGCCTAAGGTTCACCCTGAAATAGAACAAAAGAAAAAGATCAGGGCACTGAATCTGGTAATAACTAAATAAGTTTAGTGCAGTTGCAAGTCTAATAGAAAATACACAATAAAAATATGAAAGAAAACAAAGTAGACTGCAACACTGTCTAGAAAAATATATAAACCGTCCTTTATTTAAATATAGTAGTGGGGACACTGTATAAAAACAATTAAAAACAGCATATCTCACCCTCATGTAGTGTACATACTGAATATTGAGTAAATAGTGGTGTGACAAGATAAACAGTAAGTCAACTGATCAGTAAAAAATACATATAGAGCAAAGGTATACTTATACCAGTGAAGAGGGAGAGGTAATGCAAGCTGAGGCGTTACACCGAACGCGTTTCGCTCCGACGCCGGTACCAGGAGCTTCTTCAGCGTAAGGTTCACCCTGAGACTAAAGTGCTGATTATCAAGAGGCTGAAGACCAAATCCACTGCTGATGTGGCGAACACCTTCAATGTCTCTCAGCGTCAAGTTCAGAGGATAAAGAAAAGATTTGAAGAGACTGAAGAAGTTTTTGACAAGCCCAGGTCAGGCAGACACCACAAGACAACTGCTCGAGAGAGCCGTTTGTTGGCTCAATAATCCAGGGCAAGCCCATTTTCAACTGCAGCAGAGCTCCTCCAGGTCACCTGAAATCCCTGTGTCAACCAGAACACTTTGTAGGATTCAGTCTCGAAATGGCCTCCATGGTCGAATCAGTGCCAATAAGCCAGCACTAAACAAAAGACAATTGAAAAACCGTGTAGCATATGCCAAGTCCCACAGCCTGCTAAAAGCATGGATGCTGGAAAAGTGGAAAAAGGTGGATTTTTCAGATGAATCTTACACCACAGTCGCTCAAATATTGCAGGAGACCTACTGGAACAAAATACCAAGAAATCTTTGCTACCTCATATATTCCCAACCATAAAAAAGACCAAATTCTGCAGCAGAATGGTGTTCCATCGCATACTTTCATCTCCACATAAAAGATCAAGATGCTCCAGGATTGGCCAGCCCAGTCACCTGACATGAACATGATTGAGCATATGTGGTGTAGGATGAAAGAGGAAGCATGGAAGACGAAACCAAAGAATATTGATGAACTCTGGGAGGCATGCAAGACTCTTTTCTTGGTTATTCCTGATGATTTCATCAATAAATTGTATGAATCCTAATACAATGGAAGGACAGCATGGATGCTGTCCTTCAAGCTCACGGAAGTCATACAAGATATTAAATTTGGATCACACAGCACCACTACTTAATTTGCTGACATATTTTTGGATTGGCTGTTAAGTAGATCATTTCCTGTATAGGCAACTACACTTTTGTCTTGCAACATTTTGACCTTTCTGTCTTGATTAAATGATAACTCTTTTTTTCAGTGAAACTATTTTTTACCAGTACATTTAATATTATTTGGGAGGGCTTTAGCTTTTCATATGAGCGATTTCCAACACCAATTGATCAATTAAAAATCAGGTTAATAGCAGGAGTTAATGCAAAATACATAGGTGACAACACTTTTGTCAGAAACTGTCTCTGGGCAGCTTAGCACAAACAATAAACTCTCCACATATCCACATTCAATAATAATGTTTGGTGTTGTGCAACTACAACACTGCCCACATTTCCCGCACGCACATGCATGCACATTTACTATTGCTGTTTTAAAATGAGTTAACGAATGTGGGTATGTGTACAATCTTTATAAAAATTACTACTGGAGATTATTCGAATCTATTATAGTTGCACAGCACCAAATATTTATATTCTAATTGTATAGGTAGGGAAATTTAGATTTGTGAAAGGGTGTGTGGGGATTTGATTGTGGACAGTGATTAGTAATATCGTTTTGTGTGTGCCTTTGGCTACATTTGTTAT
The DNA here is from genome assembly GCA_019447015.1 of Hymenochirus boettgeri. Classification (NCBI taxonomy): domain Eukaryota; kingdom Metazoa; phylum Chordata; class Amphibia; order Anura; family Pipidae; genus Hymenochirus; species Hymenochirus boettgeri. The sequence goes on along the minus strand of CM033470.1, from coordinate 169,741,201 downwards.
CAAACCACTTGTCTATCTGTACTGATGCTTGGAACCCTGGAGCCTGTTATTTACACTTGTGTTTCTATTACAGTTGCACAGCACAAAAATAGGTTATTGTACTTTTATTCTGTCCTTCCTGGTCAAGCCTTGAACACACCCTATTTCACAACTGGACTGAGCATTCTATTATAGTTGCACAGCACCAAATGTTTATATTCTTATTGTATGGGTAGCGAAATTTGGATTTGTGTAAAGGTGGGGAAGCGCAGCGAGGGACCTTGTTTAGAGCCATCTTTGGGGAAGGTAAGTAAAACAAAATTTATAGGTAAACTTTACATTTTATGGCTGGACATGCCCTTTAAATGGTTAAAACACAGTGGTTTACCATACAGAAGGGTGGGGCTCAAAACATTTAATTTTGCTTATTCTATTTAAAATAGGGGTAGCAGCTTAGTAAAGTACTTTTACAATAACTTAACGCAAATCGATCCAGTAATACTGACAGACTCAGACGCCACTGATATTATGCACACAGTACAAAGGAGTGTGAATGCTCCTTTGCACGTCGGAGAAGTCTGCAATAGAGCGATCAGTAGTAAGTGCTTCCTCTTCTGCAAGTTTTACTGAAGAATGGGAGATAAGACTCATTTACCTTCCATTCTTCGGTTAAACAGAAAAAAGAAAGTTAAAAAATCACTGGACATACCCTTTCATGCAAACACCTACAAACTAATAAATTATTTTATAGAATAGAAAGGGTAAATTAATAATCATTTATATTTGTTTACATACAAACCGGTTTTGATTGAAGAAATTGTATTTCAGGAGCTGTTTTGAAATCTTGATTTCAATGGGAGATGATCTTTCTTGTGATCTGGGATCACATTTAAAGAAATCTGTTGTGGTAAGTCACCATTTTCCATTAATTTGCAGTGTTATACATTCAAGGTTATTATTATGAGATAATACATAGGTGATGCCATAGAATATTTCCTTATAAAATCAAAATGTACCATTTATATAGAGCCAGAGCCCACTACTCTAAAACTTTTTTTGGGATTTTAAATCTGAGCTGTAGATTCTAAGAAATCCTAATTGAAATCACAGCATTTAGTAATACGGTATGTGTCACATCCCTTACCTTTTATTAGGATCTGTGGCTGCCTTCCAGCACACTTTCTGCAACAATTAAGAGTCAGCAGAGAAAAGGAAGAAGGGGGAGGGAGGGGGGATGTGTAAGCAGAGTAGTGTCTATGTTGAGGCTGTGCAGACAGTCGCAGTCACTACAAGAAGGCAGTGATTAAGGGAGAGTGGGGGCATGTTTGAGCAATTATAGTGACCCTATCAACAGGCATACAATGTGCTTGTTGTTCCTGGTACTGGACAGAACTGGATTAAATTTGGATCATAGGTCATTCTTTTCTTCTTTTTTTTTTTTTTTTTTAGCTGCTTCTGCATAGAAAGTAAACTTTTTTTGACATGCCCTACTCCTGTTCATGCCTTCATCCAGCCAAATGTTTATTCAGCACAATCCTGCAAACAGGAAGATGAGATTGTGTAATATACATTACAAGGTTATGCCCCTTGTCTGTGCACACTTTGGACGATCTCCGAGTGCAAACGGCTGATAATCGCACGTGTTTATGCTTTGGGTTAGGCATCGTTCGTCGATCCGCTATAGCGGATTGACAAACTGTGTGTGTATAAATAAAACCATGTAGCTTAAAATAAAGATATGTATTCACAAATATAATACGTTTTCTTATCATGGTTTAAAAACATAAATCAGATTGAGATTTTTAATTGACTGTAAAATCATCCTAGCTAAGAAACCTTTTCACGTTTTTTGTTTTATTAGGATTCCCATAATGTATTAGTAGAATTTGGAAATAATAATCTACAGTTATTGGTTGACATGGTCCAGAATGGTGGAGCATGGAAAAATCAAGTGCTTGTAAGAATTCTGTCTCAGCAACCTGTACAACTAGAAGAAGGTAATGCTGGGGAGCATTGGTGTATGAAGTATTTTATCTCTGCCTATTTCTTTGTGTTGCTTTACAGTAGCGTTAATTGTAATTGGCTATGCCCCTGCTTCTTCAGTTTTTGTTTGCAAGGTGCCTTGGCATTGTTATATTATAACTTGAGTGCAGCAATGCTTTAGTGGACCTTGTAGAAATTTGAGTTGGGCCCACAGAAGCATATCAATTATTAAAATGTTTGCAGGGGCGTCTCTAGGGTTTTTGCCACCTGAGCCAAACCTTTGAATTCCGCACCTATGTACCACTAGGCCCCATGAAATGTACAACTGCAACAAGGGTTAGGTGTGTGTGGCTTCCAGGAATGGGTGTGGTTAAACATTGTCATTTTAAGCTTCACATCACTTTGGTATTTATACAATTCCTCAAAAAGACATTTATCCATACCATAATTCCTGTATATCTGTTGTATTCAATTAGATCAACTGGATCTAATTGTATTCAATTGTATTCAATTAGATCCAGTTGATCTAATTGAATACATGATCTGGATGAATGAGAACCTTCACAAGCATAATTCCTGTAGAATAAAATATTTTTTTCCAAAAGGTTTGTAAGCCTGCCCCCATGTCAAGGTAGATTCTTTCAGCAGGGCCCTAACTAACCTAACCCAGTTGCCCTCACGCCCAGCTCACACAGATAGGTACATATATCATACCCTAATGACCAGATCGCACAGATAGGTACATATAACGTGCCCTAATGCTTAGATCACACATATAGTTACATATAACATTCCCTAATGCCCAGATCAAACACGCTGGTACATACTGTATAACATATGAACCTATCTGTGTGAGATAGGCATTAGGACATAACATGCCCTAATACCCAGATCACCCAAACTATGTTGAGAATAAGATGTGCCCAGCTCTGCACACGCAGATAATTACCCCACTTACCCTATGATGATCAGGGCCTGCATGAAGGCGGCAGTTAGCACAGAGCTAAGAGGAAAAATCGTGGGTCCGAGAGCGTGCACAAGTTCACGCGCCTGCAATTTTATTTTCCTTCTGCTCTGCCTGCCTCTTTCCTAGAAAAAAAATTAAAGTTAGTTTTGCCTGCCGCCTCTCGGATATATTTAGCTGGGGTTGGCGCCCTGAGCATTTTGCTCATATTGCCTCAGAGACACACCCCTGGCTGTTAGGCAGATACTTTTATATACAGTACTTCTATAAAATTTCTATAGAAGTATTTTCAGTTTGTATAATAAGCATTTTTCTTCTTTATACCAGTCCAGAAATGGATTTCACAAGAGGGGTCCTGTTTTCTGCAGATGCGTGTAAAACACTTGATGAAATCTAACTGCATACAGCAGGCAATGCTCTTGTCAAAGATCTGTGCAGAATCCTCAGAACTGTCGAGGGATTTCTTTTTTCGACAATCATTTATTACTTGTCTGTGTACTATGCTACCTAATGAGGAAGCTTTTAAAGAGGTATGTAAAATGTATTCTATATGTATGTATCTGTGTATATTACAAAACCTAAAGTTCTCGGTAAAGAGCTTGATGAATAAAATTTGTCAGTGTATGTTTCCTGTTTATTAATGGCTCTCCCATTCAGTCATTGTAGATCTGAATCCTATGGTAAGAGTTGAGGTGACAAATGCCAAGCAGTTTATGTTGATTAAAGGCACAAAGGTCTATCCCCACAAAAACTGTGTTTTAGACAATTACAGGCACCACTGCCGGTCCGGCCCCCTTTGCTTGCTTCCGTGCACAGAAAAGGTATGGAAGTTAAGCAGAAGAACGCAGCACCAGCACCTTTTGAAAGGTCAAGTTTTTGGTGGGCATGTAGCATTATATCAAATGTTTTTCGGGCGGGGTGAAAAAGGCAGTGTACAGTATCTCTTTAAAAGTTAAACTCTTCCTGGCTACCCATAATTACCTAGTCTTCACTGTATTTTGCCTAAATTAAAGGGTATGTACACCCTTAAATCACATTTTTAATATTGTCTTCCCCCTGGTCCCCCGGCCCCAACTGCATAGTTTTTATTTTAAGAAAGCCCCCCAAACTCTTACTTACCTCCCCTCTTTCCTCCGCCGCGCTCCCGGCCCTCTGCTTGCGAGAAATGCAGAGGGGCGGGACCGGCAGCCGCGTCTGTGATTGGGTGAGCGGCAGCCAATCACGGACGCGGCTCCCGGCAGCTCACTTCAGCGGAGGAAAGAGGAGAGGTAAGTAAGAGTTTGGGGAGCTTTCTTAAAATAAAAATTATGCGGTTGGGGCTGGGGGACCAGTGGGATTACTATACTAAAGGGGTTAAACGCTAGGGGGAGGGAATCGGGAGGGAGAGGGAGGGGGAGAAGGGCTGCAGTACGCATGCCAAACTTCTCCCGGAGGCCAGGGAGGAGGCAGAGTCCTATATGGACTCTGCTATCCTCCTGGTGGGCAGTTTTTGGGACTTGGGGGGGGGACTACAGGAGAACCCTATGGAGCTGGGATGTTAGGTAAGGATTAAACTACACTACACAATGGGGCCAGTAGTTGGGGGGATTATAGTTTTGGGGGTGGACATGCCCTTTAATGACATGCACAAAGCAAGAAATAATCTGTTATGGACACTGACACTGGCTAATGCAGCTTTAGCAACAGAGCACACCTGCCTATGGCTTGCATAAAGGCATGCAACTTTTTTCTAATGCTGCATTAGCCAGTGTAGTGGCAATCTCCGTAATGGATGATTTCTTACTGCTAGTGGGAAATTCTCAATAAAGGAAAACAAGTTAGTTATTTTGATTTATTTAGGTAAAATTGAGTAACTGGCCATTTGTTAGTTAAGGGTAGAAAGGAAAAGACAGAGAAAAGTTAATGGGAGCAACAGTGGTATATAGTCTTATAAAAAAAATCTACGTAGTGGAATGATTTTATAAGGAAATATTCCACTGCTGCTTCTATTATATTTTAGATCAGTTATGTATTATACATATATTTATAGAGAGATTTTTATTTTATAGTATAAATATTAAACCATTACTTTGTACTTTTTTACTGCTTTCCATATAGTTGTTTTCTTACTCGTCTGGATTTCGTTACTAATTCCACCCCATGTGTCTTTGTTCTCTTTTGGCTGCATGCTATGTGTAATAATTGTTTCTGTACAACAGTTTTGTATGTTAAGAATTTAAATTTTTTTGTTTTTTAATGTTGTGCAAATATCTAACCTTTCATGTAACGGTGCAAATTTATTTTAAGATTTCGACAATGGATGGAAAGGAGGTTTTAGATGCAATATGTAATCTGGAATCTGAAGGACAAGATAACACAGCATTTATTCTCTGTACTACTTACCTTACTCAGCAGCTGCAAAATGAAATAACATCTTGCTCCTGGTAGGTGTATTTGTTTTTCTGAAGTGACTAAAATAATATTGTTTACATAAATGAAAGACTGGAGAAAGCAAAGAGCATTAAAAGTGCCCATAAGAAGTATAGTAATGTTTTCACAGTGCATACCGACAGAAAAATGGATCTTTATTAAGCACCTGGAATGTAAAAGAGTATTTCCAATATGGATACCCTTAGGGATACTTTTAGAATGTTTATTTATTTTTTTTCTATTTAAAACACCGTGTTCTCAAAGGTAAAATCGTATAAGAAATATTGTTTTAAACCATTTTATAACTAGTTGGCTGTTTTTATGAATTGGTCACACACCTTACAGCTTGCATGTGCAATTTTTAAAAGGACATTACCACAGGTCTATGGGAAGATGGTACAGTTAGTATCCCACTTAAAGTGCCAGAATGCATTCCAGCTCCAGCTACAGAATACCTTTTTTTGACATTAAAGTTAATTAACTTAAGTGCTGCCATCTGGTAATGAATCAAGTAATCCAAAATCTTCAGTAAAGTACACTCCAGCACACCTCAAATGGCACGGCCTTTGGTTGGTAGGTGCAACCCTCCCAGCCCTCCACCTCAAGGGCCACAGCAATATGGCAACTGCAAAGAAGTTGGAGGAGCACACTACTACGTTTTCAGTGTTTATTTCAGCAAAATGCAAACATACAACGTTTCGGGGGATACAAATTCCCCTTCCTCAGGTATGAGGAAATCATGGCTATGTTTAAAAGCTTGTGCTGGCTATCTGAGTAATGTAATTAACCAATTAATACAGAAGAAAAGACTTCTGTATTGACTTTTCAAAAATTGTATTGTTGATGAGGAGTACATCGGAATAAAATTGTATGCCATATGTGTGGCAGAGACTCCAAATGTGACATGCAATTCCAAGAAAGAACAAAATAAGGACTCTGTATTCTGTACAGCCTCCACTTTTCAAAGGAAACCTCCTCCCCCCCCCTCCACAAACAATATCTGGAATTTACACACATTCAGCTATGAACATATATGCAGATTTACAGATGCAGTTCTCTAAAAGACTACATGCTTTTAGGAGATTTTGTGAAATAATGGAAAAAAAAAAGATGATTTAACGTTAGAAATCTTACCTAAATCCACTTGACAAGTTAAAAAAAAAACCACTAAATGTCAATCTACCACAGGTCCTAAATAAAATGGTATGCCATACACAAAGGCCACCAACTAAATGGGGCGTATGTGTAAGTGCAATTCCAAGAAGAAAAAAAAAAAATCAAAGTTCTCTCAGGGAGATTCAATAAAAGTTCTTATCGTTTAAAGTGGTTCTAATTTTGCCCCAACCAATCAGATCTTCTTTAACATTTGAAAGCTAACATCTGATTGGTTGGGGCAAAATTAGCACCATTTTTAACGATAAGAACTTTTATTGAATAAACTTGTCTGTGTTTTGAACAGCCTCCACTTTTTCAAAGGAAACACTCCCCACAAACTATATATTTTTGCAATCTACACACATTCAGCTACTTAACGGTGCCATTCTTTCATACAGATTTCTGAACGCAGTTGCCTATAAAACTACATGCTTTTAGAGGATTTTGTGGAAAAATTAAAGAAAAAGTTAGAAATCTTACCTAAAACTACTTGACAAGTAAAATTCATTAAGGCTGCAGCCACAATACAAAATGTTGCGTGTTACCATGCGTTTACTATGTGCCAATCGTGGGCCCTGTGTCCCCTTCCCGTGCAGCCCCCTGTGGCCCCTCCCACTCAGGTACTCTGTGGCTCCGCACACTGACGGGTCCTGTGGCCCCAGAGCTATGAGTGGAAGGGACCACAGAGCACATGAGTGGGAGGGGCCACGGGAGGCTGCAAGGGAAAGGCCCAAGGGGCTTCAAGGGGAGGGGCCATGGGGGCCCACGAGGAGGAGGAAACACGGAAGAGGGACAGTCACATAGTTTCAGTGCATAAAGTGCAGGGGATCTGGTGATGCTGCAACCATATCACACACATAAATGTAAATATCGTCAAAACTATGTAAAATAAAATAATTTTTGGACCACAGTTACCCTTTAAGGACCTGGGAAAATGCATGGGCTACCTTACAACTTCCGTAACTACTTCCGTACCGCCTTTTTTTGACATTAAAGTTAATTAACTTAAGTGCTGCCATCTGGTGATGAATCAAGTAATCACCTAAGTTAAATACACACCTACATATCAGATTGTTAAGGGCAGTACAATGCTTTACTTTTCATTTTGTTCTGTTGTTGCTGTGATAGGAGGATAGAGCTGTCAATCAGGAGCAGCAGCAGAACACGTGATGTCACAATGTAATGTGACCACACTGTCTCCTCCTCTCACTTGTGGTTCACCAAGAGTCAAGATTTAGAGGTAAACTGGCCAATCTGAGATACGTCTCTTGTACTGGGGGTTGGTAAGGTAGCTACTCATGGACATCACATTTTGCAGCAGTTTGGTGCAGAGATCAAAGAAAGCACCTAATAAATTGTGTAGTTTCCCATTGTACACTCCCGTACATAGCCAGTGTTTTCAGACCCCCAGTTCATTAGCTGGTATTGTTAGCCCCCCCAGGTTTAGTCTTTTACTGTAATCTTAAAGGATAAGTAAAGGAACGGGAGGCAAGGGGGCTATGTCGTACCTCCTGTTCTTGAACATGAGCCAGTTGTGGATCGCACTCACAGATAAGTTTCCGATCTTCGTTTCTGGCTCCTGTTTCATGAATTGAAGAACGGGAGGAAAGTCTGCTCCTATACCTCCCATTCTTCAGTTAATGCAAAATCGGAATAGTTCACTTTCTGAATGAACTAATCCTTTAACCACATCGTACACTTAAAAATATTGCAGGCAATGATTTAAAATGGGAATAATGGCCTTTAAAATTGGTGTAACCTAAACAAAGTAGGTATGGTCTGCCACATCTTTTTTTTCCCGGTGTGTCCTTTTGCATTTTAAAATATTTTGGAGGTATGTTTCAGATGTTGTGAGGTAGGTTAATTGGGGATGATATCTGGCCTAGAATCCTGCATCTTATTGGGCACCTGAGGTTCACCAGATTTGTGTCTCGGCTAACCCACAGTGAGTTTGAATGGGTCAGGTTTGGTTAGAAAGCTGTGGGTCTGTTGAATTTCGGTTGCAGGTTCGGCTTGGATCTTAAGAAAAAATGGCCAAACCGGGTACTCTGGTAGTGTGTGCATATATATAATACAATATGTGTGAATAAACCATGTTTCTTGCAAGAATGCTACCTGTTCTTTGCTCTATAGATATATATATCTTGCCATAGTGGCTTTTTTTTTTTTTTTGACTAAACACCCCCTTATCTTAGAAACAACTCTAAAAACTATACACAGTTTGTTTTATGGACATAAACACAAACACTGATACCCCTCACACAGACACAGGTACATCCACCTACTGACCTACCCTTTCATTCCTGTGGCAGCCATACTTAAAGGGTAAATAAATTTAAAATAAACTAATTTTGATATATCCTCAATAAAAGATAGTTTTTATGGTTGTAAACACACACAAAAAAAAAAAACCCTCAACCAGACCCAGGTACACACACCTACTGACCTACCCTCCCCTTTCTGTGGCAGACATACTTAAAGGGTAACTATAGTCAAAAAACAAATTTTGTCTAATCATTAAAAAACTTGTTTTTTAACCCCCAACCTGGCACCGGTACACACACCTACTGACCTACTTATCCATTACTGTGGCAGCCATTACCAAAGGGTAATTAAAGTTTTAAAAAAATCAATAAATCAATCAAAAAAGTTTGTTTTTTTAACTTCCAACCTGATCTAGGTGCACACGCCTACTGGCTTACCCTTCCATTTTCATGGCAGCCATATTTAAAGGGTAACTAGTGAAAAAAACAATTTTGACTTATCAACAAAATTTGTTTTTTCTCCTACAGCCTACAGGGGGACCCAGCAACACAGGGGTTAAGTACCCTCACTTCAGGAGCGGACACTTTAAAACTTGAGGCTCCCGTGCTCCTCCCCTCCTATATTAACTCACCAGCACCGGAAGCCTCCTCAGTTTTAAAGTGTCCGCTTCAGGAGTGAGGACCTCTCTCCCCCTCTTCCAGACGAATTTCAAGGAGCCGGTGAATCCTCGGGATACCGGCTCCCCACGTGGGACGCATTCAGCAGAGGCTCTCCTCCTGCGAATCCGGCGGAAGGGCTGGCCATCATGACCCGCGGGTCTAAAATGGCCAGAGCCCCCCCTTCCGCACGGAACGGCGAGAGCAGCGGTCAGCCGCCGCTCCAGCCGCATGGGATCCTGGTAGGCTGAGGGAGATCGCCGCGGAATTAGCTGGAGGCGGACCGGTCTTTTCTCCCGGGCTTTTAGGGGGCGGGACTTCCGGAGACTTCCTCTTTCCGGCTGTTCTCTCTGCTGCTCAGCCGCGTGTAGCCAGCATCGGGAGTCTCCGTCTCTCCTCATACAGATAAGTTCCCCAGCTTAAGGGGATTCTTTATTTCTTATCTTTGTCTTTAATTTCTTTCTCCTTGTAAGGAAGACAACTTTGCTCCTCCTTGTCCTTAGTTCTTTAGATAGTAGGGGTTTTCAGGTAGTCCAGCAGTCATGTCAAACAAGAAGTCCGCCTCCCGCGCCAAATTACAAAAATCCGCACAAGCTATCTCCTACGTCTGCGCTTCTTGCCAGACTAAGTTGCCAGCCGGTCACTCTGGGCCACTTTGTGATCCCTGCAGTGTTTCCCAGGATCCTCAGCCCGCGCAGATGGCGATGGCCAGTCAAGAGCCTGAGTGGGCTAGGACTCTCCGGGCATCTATTGATTCCATGCCAAATCCACCCGCTAAGTCGGGGTTGGCCCTAGACCCTTCGGGGGCCCCTTCTCAGGAGTCTGAACCGGCCTGGGCCAGATCATTGTCAGACTCCATGTCGGTGCTATCGGCTTCTATGTCACAATTTTTTCAGTCGATTAGTTCCACTGGAGCGACGGCCAGACCACAAAGAGCGGTCAGGGCTTCAGGGCCCATGCCTTCTCTCGCAGTGGAAGAGAGCCCCTTAGAGGAAGGTGAGGAATCGGAAGAAGGAGAACTAGACTCCTTATCTTCCGAGGTGGAAATTCAGACCACATTCACGCCAGAAACGATCGACGATCTTGTTAGATCGGTTCTACAGGTTCTGAATATACAGGATCCGGGTGAACCGGTAGATCCCACAAAATCCCTATTCAGTCGTCCTAAGAAATCGACTGCTACCTTTCCTTCATAAGATCAGTTGGAACAGATCGTACTGGAAGAATGGGCATCGCCAGAAAAGAAACTTCACTTTTCCAGAAACTTCCAGACGATGTTCCCTTTTCCTAAAGAGGATGTGGATAGATGGTCTCTGCCTCCAGTAGTCGATCCCCCAGTGGCTAGGCTTTCCAGAGCCACGGCCATTCCCTTGGCAGAGGCCGCCACTTTTAAGGACCCAACGGACAGACGTTTGGAGGGCCTGCTGAGAACATCCTTTGCTGCTTCAGGGGCAGCCCTCAGACCCACCTTTGCTTCGGCCTGGGTGGCCAAAGCGATGGAAGCGTGGCTGGACCAGCTCTATCAAGCGGTGGCGAAGGAATCAGCAGACAGCCACTTAATTGATCTCATCCAGCAATTATCGGATGCGGCCATATATATTGGGGATGCAGCTCTTGAAACTAGCCGTCTCATTGCTCGGTCATCTGCGGCCTCTACTGCGGCTAGGCGATCCTTATGGCTTAAGGCCTGGGCGGCAGACCCTGCATCCAAGAAGGCACTGACCAGCCTTCCCTTTTTGGGGCGCCTCCTGTTTGGCCCTGAACTTGAGAAGATTATTGCACAAGCAACTGGCGGTAAGAGTACCTTCCTCCCTCAGACTAGAGCACGTCGTTTTCCATCCTTTCGACGTTCGTCTTCCTTTCGCCCACCCAGAACTTCCCGTTCTACAAATCTCTCAAGACCGGAGGCTACTAACCCCTTTCCTGCATGACAGGGACAAAGACCCTTTACCCCCTGGCCTGCCAAGCGGGGGGCTTTAAGACAGGGGGCGACAAACACAAGCAGGCATGACTGTCTGCCTCCTCCTTGGGTCGGGGGTCGTCTTCGTTTTTTCTTCAAGGAATGGCAGCTGCCATCCACAGACTCTTGGACTATGGAGGTAATATCCAGAGGCTACCGGATAGAATTCTTTTCTCGACCTCCCCCTCGTTTCTTTCCTTCTCGGATTCCCCGCTGCCTCAAACAGCGCAAGGCCCTAAACAGCTGCGTGCAAGCTCTTTTACTAGCGAGAGTTATATCCCTGGTTCCAGACATTCAAAAGTTCCAAGGTTTTTATTCAAATCTGTTCCTTGTTCCAAAGAAGGACGGAACCTTTCGACCAGTACTGGATCTCAAGGCGCTCAATGGTTACGTACAAACGTTCAGATTCAAAATGGAATCTCTGCGTTCAGTGATCTTGGCGATCGAACCAGACGACTTCCTCGCTTCCCTGGACATTCAGGATGCGTATCTCCACATTCCCATCTGGACCGGACATCACCGTTATCTCAGGTTTGCTATAGGGACCCGACACTTCCAATTCACGGTCCTGCCGTTCGGACTAGCTTCCGCGCCCCGGGTCTTCACCAAAGTGATGACATGCCAGGCGGCTTTTCTTCGACTTCAGGGACTCTTCGTGCTTCCTTACCTAGACGACCTGTTGATAAAAGCAGATTCCTTCGACCGGGCTCAGGGTCAGGTATCGCAGTGCATGGCGACCTTATCCAGATTCGGATGGGTCATCAATCAGGCGAAGTCTTCTCCAATTCCATCGAAACAGATGATGTTCTTAGGAATGCAGTTCAACACGGCCGATCACAAGATCTTTCTTCCTCAAGACAAGATCACTTCCCTGAGAAACTTAACAGTTCAGACCCTAACTGCCAAGACCCTCTCAATTCGGCAGGCTATGCGCCTAGTAGGAAAGATGGTGTCCTCAGTGGAAGCGGTTCCGTACGCTCTATTTCACCTTCGCCCCCTTCAGAGATATCTTCTCAGTTGTTGGGACAAGTCTCAACAGTCACTGGACTCTTGGATTCGCCTTCCACGTCCGATTCTAAATTCACTGACTTGGTGGACTTTGGAGAACCACCTGTCGACGGGAAAAGCACTCTGTTTCCCTGTTTGGACTGTGGTAACCACGGACGCCAGTCTTCGGGGATGGGGGGCGGTGTGCGACTCTCTCCAAGTCCAGGGTCTATGGAACTCGGAGGAGGTCCAGTTGCCGATCAACGTCCTGGAACTGCGAGCGATCTTCCTAGCTCTGTCACACTGGACAGACTGGCTGAAGGACAAGAGTGTGCGCGTACAATCGGACAATGCCACGGCTGTGGCATATATAAATCATCAAGGGGGCACGAGAAGTGCTCTTGCGATGGCAGAAGCTCACAGGATCTTAACCTGGGCAGAGTGTTACGTGCCGGCAATATCAGCAATCTACATTCCCGGAGAATCCAACACAGAAGCAGATTTCCTCAGTCGAGTCACTCTCGATTCCGGGGAATGGGAGTTGAATCCGGAGGTGTTCCTAGAACTGACGCGGAGGTGGGGAATCCCGGACATCGACCTTATGGCTTCCCGACACAATCGAAAAGTTCCGGTGTTCTGCGCCAAAACAAGGGATCCTCTAGCGGTCCTGATAGATGCTCTGGTGGTGCCTTGGTGTTTTCACCTGGGGTACGTGTTCCCTCCGACACCTATGATTCCCCGGATCCTAAAGAGGATCAAACGGGAAAGAGCTCCGGTCATCCTCATTGCTCCGAGATGGCCGAGGAGGGCTTGGTTCTCGGATCTTCTATCTATGTCAATCGAGGAACCCTGGCCTCTTCCGCTAAGGCCAGACCTGCTGGTACAAGGTCCTTTCAGACACCCCGACCTCCACCGCCTCCATTTAACGGCGTGGCGCTTGAATCCGCCATACTGAGAACGCGGAGTTCCCTCTTCGGCTATTCCGACGATGTTAGCGGCTAGAAAACCTTCTTCAGCTAAGGTTTATTACAGAATTTGGCAAAGATACGTTTTGTGGAGTTCATCCAAGGGATTCCCTCCCTCCAGATTTGTTCTATCCAGAATCCTTAGTTTTCTTCAAAAGGGTTTTGACGGGGGGCTTTCTCTTAGTGCCCTGAAAGGACAAGTTTCAGCCTTATCAATTTATTTCCATCGGAAACTAGCAAACAGGAAGGACATTCAAACCTTCTTACAAGGAGTAGCTCATTTACGTCCAGCGTTTCCAGTCCAACCTTGGGATTTATCGCTGGTTCTGAGGGCACTCAAGAGACCTCCTTTTGAACCTTTAAGGTGTATTCCTCTTTCTCTTCTTTCCTGGAAGACGGTTTTTCTCTTGGCCATTTCTTCTATACGACGGGCTTCGGAACTGGCAGCTCTGTCGGTGGAACCCTCATGTCTAACTTTCTATTCAGACAGGGCGGTTCTCCGCCCTCACGCTTCCTTTCTGCCGAAGGTGGTCTCATCTTTCCACATTAATCAGGAGATAGTGGTTCCGGCCTTCTTTCCTAATCCTTCTTCTTCCAGGGAGCGCGACTTACACTGTCTCGATGTGGTTAGAGCCCTGAAGATTTACTTGGCTCGCACGGAGGGCATACGTTCCTCTCAGGCATTATTCGTTCTCCTGGCAGGACCTCGCCGGGGGTCTCAGGCCTCTCCCGCAACGCTAGCCAGGTGGATTAGATCTACCATTGTCCGCTGTTACTTAGCGGTTGGAGCTGTTCCTCCCCTGCGGGTTACAGCTCACTCTACCAGGGCAGTTGGAGCGTCCTGGGCGGCTCGTCATGGAGCCTCGGTGGACCAGATATGTCGGGCGGCAACTTGGTCTTCAATCCACACGTTTATTAAGTTTTACCGCCTACAGGTATTTACAGAACGGGATACGGCCTTAAGCGGCGCTATCCTTAGAACCGCCGAAGCTTAAGTTTTTCGGTTTAATTTGTCACACCCTACTTTCCTGTCGGGACTTTGGGACGTCCCCTGTGTTGCTGGGTCCCCCTGTAGGCTGTAGGAGAAAAGAGGATTTTTATGTTTTACTCACCGGTAAAATCCTTTTCTCCATAAGCCGTAAGGGGGACCCAGGTACTTCCCACCCTTCGTTGACATGATTGTCGTTGGCCTGTTGCCGGTTACTTTCTTGTTTCTATTGTTTCCTATCTTTCGCTCCCTCTTTGGGACCAACTGAGGAGGCTTCCGGTGCTGGTGAGTTAATATAGGAGGGGAGGAGCACGGGAGCCTCAAGTTTTAAAGTGTCCGCTCCTGAAGTGAGGGTACTTAACCCCTGTGTTAGGAGAAAAGGATTTTACCGGTGAGTAAAACATAAAAATCCTTTTTTTAACCCCTAACCTGGCACAGGTACACACACCTATTGATCTATTTATCCATTACTGTGACAGCCATACTTAAAGGGTAACTAAAGTTTAAAAAAAAAATTTGATCAATAATCAAAAAAGTTTATTTTTTTTAACTTCCAGCCTGACACAGGTACACACACCAAGTAAGCTACCCATTAGTTCATGTGGCAACCATATTTAAAGGGTAAGTATAGTCAAAAACACATTTTGACCAATCTTTAAAAAAGTTATTTTATCCCCCAACCTGCCATGAGTACACACCAATGTCCTCATCGCCATTATTGATTTTTTATACTTAAACTTTCCCTTTCTAGTTTTCAAAGTTAGAATTCTTACCAAAGTTCCATAAGTAGACAAATCCCAACAAATATCGGCACCCGGCATGTCCTGAATCAAACTAACATGTCACGTTTGGGTTTGCACAGAAACTCAAGCCGAAATAAGGCATAAGAGAAATTACAGAAAATATTCAACCAACTCTATTTTAAACAGCTTCAAACTAAACATCACTCAAACTCAAAAATTCCCCCCTACAAATGATATATGTTAAGAAACAACAAACCTTCCGCTATGTGGCTTTCTTACATGAATTTTTTTAAGAAATTAGCAATTTTACCAGTTTTCTGAAAAAAGCGGCCAAGAATGTTTAAACTTAAAATTCTTGACCAAACCTCCAGAACAAATAAAAATTCCCTCTAAATATTGATCTTCTACATGTCATGAATAAAACTGAACTTGAGTCAGTGCACATAGATAGACATATGATTAAGGACCGGGTGGTCTGGAATGCGTCAGGCGTACAGAAATAAAGCTGTGATTTCATTCATCTATGTGTGCGGATTCCTCTTGTACATATCCCGGTTGATGCAGTGTCGTTTCTTTTTCTGTTGTATCAGTGCACATAGAGGAACATTTAGCAAATAGCCTCCAAGAAAGCCAGTACCTAACTTTAGCCTGAAAATACAAAAGCGTGCACTTCAAGCACTAGGCCAAACACCTCTAAAAGGGGATCTGTGGTCTCAAAACAAGTTGAGTTTAAATGAAAGGCCAGTTTTCTACCTTTTAAAATGAGCCACCAACCACCTCTCTATGTGCTCCACAGCCCAAGATATAAAGAGATTACTGACCAGAAAGTTAATGGGTGGGAGGCTGACATGTGACATTCCTAAGGCTGCTCCTCTACCTCGCCGCCAGCGAGCACAGCCTCAGACTTCAGGGACAGGAGACAGGAAATCCCTCCCCCTCCCTGCTGTGTGAAGATCCCCACAGAGAAGGTAAGGGAATCTACAGCCCTACCCTCCCACTATGGGAAAACAGCCTTTTCAGGCAGAGTTCTCACTGCCTAAAAAGGCTGTTTTTACACAGTTTTCTGTAGGGGGGGTCTGAGTGGCCCACGGCACCCACAGGTGGGCCGGTTAAAGGCACCAGCGAGTGGGCAGGGCCACATGGGGCTGTAAGGGAAGGAGTCAGGGGTGGCTTGCAAATGGAGGGTCCATGAGTGAGAGGGAAATGGACTTGCAAGAAGAGGGGGACTGCAAGGGGAGGGAGGGGGGCTGCAAGTGGAGGAGGAGCCAGAGGGCAGATTGACTGTCATCCACTGACATGGTTTCAGAGCAGGAAGTGCAGGGGAACTGGTGATGCTTCTGCCATATCGCACATACAAATGTATGTGGGGGTGAACATACACTTTAAAGGGGAAAACACAGTGTGTGTGTGTGTGTGTGTGTATATGTTCTGTGGTTCTCTGGTCCTTTTAAATAATTTGATATTCGTTCTGTGGCATGGAAATGGATACATCTTTTGTCTAATGAGTAAATCAAGGTTTATTTTTATGGTTTCTTGCATTTTCCTTTCTTTTCCAAAGATAAATATAAACAAGATTTGTAAGCTATATGCGAACATTTAAAGGAATAGTTCACTAACAAAGTGAACTATTCCTTTAAAAACATACATGTATGGGAGACAGTGGGACTCCTATCCCACATGAACAAGAGATGTTGGTTAGATGTTGAAAGCTACTAAGAAAAACATGGAAACAAAAAAAAGAATAGGAGCACCGCTTAGGTATCCAGAATCGACTGGATCAAAAACCCCTCTATCGTAAATAGGGCAAGGTGCTAAATGGAAAAATACTAACCAAAAATGTTTTTATATATGAGTTTTTTAGGATGTTTTAATTTTTGTGTTGTGCTTGCTATTGTTGTCACTATGTTCATTATACCCATATTTAAGTAATTAAAGGATTTTTATGATACGGATTCTTTTTTCCTGGTTCTGTATTTAAGGGTACCTTTTGGTTCTATTGTATATTTCAATATTACCTCCCATTATAGGGTATAGCCATATGATCCAATGTGGCCCTGTCATATGCCAATGCCTTCATGGCATGGCTGGAAGAAATATCCATTTACATCTTGGCCTCTTGGCCACTTCACCAGCTATTTTTATATATATATATATATATCTATATATTATATATATCTATATATATACAAAAGTGCACCAGATACCGTATATATACTCGAGTATAAGCCGAGGTTTTCAGGCTTTAAAAAAGCCTGAAAATCTTACCTCAGTTTTACTCAAGTCAGCCTATCTCCTGCCTGTCCGCCGCCGCGCGATCCGCTTCCTCGCTCCACAGCCTCTGCGCATCCGGATGATGTCACTACCCGGCGCAGCAAGTGAGGCGCCGGGTAGTGACATCATCCGGATGCGCAGAGGCTGCGGATCGTGTGGCCGCCGGACAAGGTAGGAGAAACTTTTTTTTTACAACAGGGACACAAGTGGCAAATACTTAAAAATAAGAGTAAAACCTTCTTTATTTGCCCCTATTTGCAAGTATTTGCCACTTGTGTCCCTGTGTAAAAACTACAACTCCCAGCAATAAAGCATGCTGGGAGTTGTAGTTTTCAAACATCTTAAGTGGCAAATACTTGCAAATGGGGTAAATCCTCCTTTATACTGTATGCACAAATAAAGAAGGTTTTACTTATTTTTAAGTAGTGGCAAATACTACTCCCTCGGTTTATACCCGAGTCAATGTTGTTTTCCTTCTTTTTTACCTAAAACTAGGTACCTCGGTTTATACTCGAGTATATACGGTAATCTCTTTAGTGAATAGTCATGTGAAAACCCCATTATTATTTTTAAAGGAATAGTTCACTACCAAAGTGAACTATTCCTTTAAGGAAATCATAAGTATCCTTCACATATGAACTACCTCTAACCAACCAGGCAAGATTCCTATCCAGCGTGGTGGCCATTGGGCTGGACACTGAACCAGTTTCAGCTACAATAGGCCTATGGCAGGCATTGGTTTGGTTAATCTTTGGTCATAATAATCCATATAATAAAACCCACAAAATTATGTAATTATGTATTTTATGTTAATCTCCCTACTACGACTTTCAAATAAAACTTGACTGGAAAGTAAGTTTCTTGTATATTTAACAGAATTAATTTGGTCTTTTGTAGGGAGCTGACCCTGTTTTGGAGCAAGCTGCAACGAAGAATTGACCCTTCATTAAATACATTTCTTGAAAGATGCAGACAGTTTGGGGTCATTGCTAAAACAAGACAGCATCTTTTTTTCCTTATCAGAGTTGTTCATGCTGAGGTAAGAGGTTTTCTGGCTTTGTTTAGGAAACACTTGTTTTGCTGGACTATTATGCAGTATGTTCAATGACTGACTCCTTTTCTGACATGGAAGCAAAGTGAGGCTACATTCATACAAAGTTTTTTGGCCATTTGCAGCTGCCGATAGGAAAATGCAGAATAGAACCTCTTATAGCATTAACTAAGTCCAAAACCCAGGTATGGAGTAAAATTCCCTTAGGGGTAACCAGAAAAGTACCGTATATACTCGAGTATAAACCACCCGAGTATAAACAGAGGTACCTACTTTTACCAGAAAAAAACAAATTAAGTGTTTCGAGTATAAACTAAGGGTAGAAATTATGACCACTACTACCTTTTGATTCTGTATTGTTTAGAGGCTTTAGTTGCCCTTTAAATGGACAGCAGTAGTCCCATACAGTAATAGTAATACTGGATTTGTCTATTACTCTATGGGACTACTGTATGGGAATTCTGTTGTCCATTTAAAGGGCAACTAAAGCCTAAAAACAATACAGAATCAGAAGGTAACAATAGATAACATTCTCTTTCAGATTCTGTATTGTTTTTTAGTTGCCCTTTAAATGGACAGCAGATTTCCCATACAATAATAGCCATACTGGATATGGCTATTACTGTATGAGAATTCCGCTGTACATTTAAAAGTCTACTAAAGCAGTTCCATTTAGCCTCTATAGATACTCTTCTTTACAGTGTTCCAATAGTAAGTGGCAATCACCAAATGCTGTCCCAAAGTCTCCAAACACTCTTAATAACTGTTGCAACAACCCATATCGCCACACAGCATGGGAACGAGTATGCGGCTGCCTGGTTTCTGCTATAAGGTAACTGACTCGAGTATAAACAGAGTTCGGGTTTTCAGGCTGATTTTACAACCTGAAAAACTCTATTTATACTCGAGTATATACGGTAAATTTAATCAAGATGATTTTACTCCCTTAGGCTATGTATATACTCAAGCATTCCCCTATGTATATTCCACTTAAAATATTTCAAAATAATAGACTCTATTCTGAAATATCCTTTGTTTGGGGACTGAGCAGACACAAAGTAGGGTGGACAGTGTTGCAGTGTCCCGTTGAATTAGGCAGCTTGGCACTTCCCAACTACAGCCTATATATATGTATAGCTTCACTGTGTTGTACCACACAAAATCCAACCTGTAATTAAAATGTTGCTTAAACTTTTATTTTATGTGATGGATCTGCACCAAATAGTCTAAGTTGATAAAGTGAAATTTGAGTTTGCCGAACGCCATGTGGGCAACTCTCCAAATATATGGAGGAAGGTGCTCTGGTCAGATGAGACTAAAATGTAACTTTTCAGCCAACAAGGCAAATGCTATATCTGGCGCAAAACCAACACATCCCATCACCTCAAAAACTCGACACTTAACAATGGTGGTGACAGCATAATTCTGTGGGGATGTTTTTCAGCAGCAGGGACTGGGAAACTTGTCAGAGTCGAGGGAAAGATGGATGGCGCTAAATACAGGGATATTTTTAAACAAAACTTATTGGTCTGACTGATTTGAGGCTGGAACGGAGGTTCACCTTCCAGTAGGACAATGACCAAAGCATTCTGCTAATGCAACATTTGATTAGGCGATTCCAACATATTTAAATGTCTCCCCTTAAATCACTCAAAATCCAAACCTCAATCATATTGAGAATCTGTAGTCAGACTTGGAGATTACTGTTTACAAATGAAAACAGAGGGGCTGGAGCAGACTTGCAACTGTAATTGCTGCAAAAGGTGGTTGTACAATGTACTGACTTTTAGGGGGGTGAACAGTTATGCACTCTGAATTTTCTTTTATTTTGTCTTATTTGTTTGCCTACAACTTTGAAAATCTTTATTTTTTTTATTATTATTATTGGAAAAAAGCCAATGTAATACCAATATTCAAAAAAGGTAGTCATTCCCAACCTGGTAACTATAGACCTGTGGGCCTAACATCAGTAGTAGGGAAGGTGATGGAAACTTTGTTACGGGATCATATCCTTCACTTTGTCTCCAGAATTGATCTTATTAGTAGTAGTCAGCATTGATTTATGAGAAATAGATCGTTCCAGACAAATTTATTTGGTTTTTATGAAGAAGTGAGTAAGAATTTAGATTCTGGCATAGCAGTAGATGTGGTATACTTGGATTTTGCTAAAGCTTTTGATACTGTGCCACGTAGGCGCCTAAAGTATAAACTGAGGACTGTTGGTCAAGAAGAAAACATTTGTACATGGATAGAGAATTGGTTAGTGGATCACAAACAGAGAGTGGTGGTCAATGGGGGCTACATCTATATGGGCTTAAGTTCTAACCTTAGGGTTTCTGTACTGGGGTCGCTTCTTTTTAATCTGATTATAAATGACTTAAAAGGGGGCATTGAGAGCAAGGTCTCTGTGTTTGCTGATGACACTAAACCATGCAGAGCTCTGGAAACTTCAAATGATGTGCAATTGCTGCAAGCTGACCTAGATAGATTATCAAAATGGGCAGGTGAATGGCAGATGAGATTCAATGTTGATAAATGTAAGGTGATGAATTTAGGGTTCAACAATCCTTGTGCAACCTACACCATAAATAACTCTGTGCTAAGTGAATCTCGACTGGAAAAAGATTTGGGGTTCTGGTAGATAAGTCTTAGCTGTAGCAAACAATGCCAGGCAGCAACGGCTAGAGCTAGCAAGATATTGTGTTTTGTATAAAGAGAAAAAAACATTGTGCTCCCTCTTTACAAGGCACTGGTAAGACCTCATTTGGAATATGCGGTGCAGTTTTGGAATCCCATATACAAAAGGGACATCTTGGAAATAGAAGCAATTCAGAGAAGGGCAACTAAAATAATAAAGGGAATGGAGAGGCTTGACTATGCAGGCAGATTAGACAAGTTAGGGCTGTTTACATTAGAGAAGCAACGTTTGCGTGGGGATATGATCACTCAATACAAATATTATACAAAAAATATTAATGGGCCACACAATAAACTCTCTGGTGCATTGTTTACTAATCAGTCATATCAGAGGGCACGTGGACTTTAAGATTTGAAGAAAAGAAGTTTCATCTTCAGGTTAGGACAGGTTTCTTTACAGTGAGAATGGTGAAACTGTGGAACGGTCTTCCTGCAGATGTGGTAATGGCAAGTTCATTGAATAGCTTTAAAAGTGGGCTAGATAAGTTTCTAAAACTAAAAAATATTGAGAATTACTGGTATTCATATACTGCAGTTCTGGTTGATCCAGGGTATACTTTCAGATTGCCATTTGGAGTCAGGAAGGAATTACCCCCAGCCCCCCCCCCCTTTTTTTTTTTTTGCTTAGATCAACTGTTAGGTAGGGTTAAAAAGGAGGGTGAAAAGGTTGGACTTGATGGATGCATGTCTTTATTCAACCTCAATTACTATGTTACTATGTATTATTGTGAAGCATGTTCTGTAAATAGTGCAAACTCAATAATTTTAATTTTCCAGGTTATGAAGCAACAAAACATGAAACATACCAATGAATACTTTTGCAAGGCACTGTATGTCTGTATAAAAAAACACTCAAATGCATCACAAGAGTGGATCCTTGAAACATCTCAAGGATCTCCAGGGGTCCATGGACCCCTGGTTGACAAGCACTACTGAGTATATTAGTTTTTTTGTATTCTTTAGGGTTAATAGAATGTGATTTCAATATTAACATTGTTTCTCTTCTAGGCTGGAGATGCTGGAGTTCCTGTTTCAGTTGTATTATGCATAAGAGCACTTCAGATTCCATCAAATGAAGCTAATGCAACAAAGACTTCTGTTTGCAAAACAATTGCCTGTCTCTTGCCACAAGATCTGGAGGTGAAGAGGGCCTGCCAACTTACAGAATTCTTGTTTGAACCTACATTCGATGGACTGGCTGTTCTGGAGGAACTTTTTCAGCAACCTGATCAAAAAAATGATGAAGAATCTAGTGTTATTTCAAACTCCTTACGCTGTGAACTATTACTAGCTTTAAAGAGTCATTGGATGTTTGATCCGGAATTCTGGGACTGGAAGACATTAAAGAGACATTGCCTTAAACTTCTGGGGAAAGAGGTTTCAGATACAGAGGAAGAGAATTTCAGTGGCTCCTTGATTAATGAGCCTGAAGATTTAAACCCCATACTGGAGAGCTATGTAGACTATTCTGAAAAAGCTCGAGCATCTCCAGAATATGTTACGAATGAACTTGAAACCACAAAAGTAAAAAAACCAGTTGGATCATCTGAAAGGTATAAAAGGTGGCTTCAATATAAATTTTACTGTCTAATTTGCAACAGAGAAGTAATCGAAGCAAGAATTCTCCATCATTCTAAAATGCATCTTTCAGATGGTGTATACACCTGTCCTGTTTGTATTAAGAAATTTAAGAAGAAAGACATATTTGTACCTCATGTAATGGACCACATGAAAATGCCCATGCGACACAGACCAAAAAAGAGAGAAGTACAGGAAGTAAAACCTGATATAGACTCTGTGGAAGATGCATGTGATGCTATGGGTTACATTTCCTTTAAAACAATTCAAGATAAAAATCTTCAAGACAGGGATGTTTACCCATGCCCAGGAACTGCCTGTACCAGGGTTTTCAAACAGTTTAAATATTTAAGCATACATCTAAAAGCTGAGCACCACAATAGTGATGAAAATGCAAGGCACTATTTAGACATGAAAAACCTGAGGGAAAAATGTGCCTTTTGCCGGCGACATTTTATTACTGGTTTCCATTTAAAGCAACACATGAGAATTCATGTTGGTTCACAACCTTTTTTGTGTGCCTCAATAGACTGCAATTCCAGATTTAACACTGTAAATGAACTGCTTACCCATAAACAGTCTCACAACGATCCACAGTACAAGTGTGAATTAGAGGGTTGCAGCCTTGTTTTTGGTGATCTAGGACTCCTTTATCACCACGAAGCGCAGCATTTTAGGGATGCCTCGTATATATGCAGTTTTCGTGGTTGCAAAAAGTTTTATTATTCTAGTTCTGAAATGCAGCAGCATCATTCAACGCACACAATGCATCTGGGAGAAGGTCCTAATAATGGAAAAAATGAAATCAATGAAATTACATGCAGGCAACAAAGTTGTCGTCTTCCTTGCTGTAATGACCAAGCTTATTCTATAAATAATTTGGAGAAACTTTGTAGTAACCACCCCGTGCTTCCAGATACCAAGTTAGTGCCTGAAACAAGACTACCACCTGACATGGGAAATAGCTGTTGCAAACAAACAGAGTTTAGCACTTCATCTCCTAATCCATGTCATCATTTGCCTACCTTATCCAACTGTCTTTGTAATTCAGAAAATTTGCATTGTAGTTGCAAATCTAGAAATGTTACTGTGAGTCTCCAAAGGATTCACCCTAGTCAGTTACCACAGAACCTAGCAGGACTTGATGCAGCAAATACTGTGGACAACAAATATGAATGTGGTACAGAAACCACTCAAAACACAACTTTGTCACATGTGACTAAAGATTCAAATTGTGGGCCATGTTTGGAAAATGCAAGTTCTGTGAAAAAAGGTAGCAAGGCTTGTGAGTTTCATAAATTAACTTCTGAGAATACCTTAAATGAACTTCTAACAAGTCTAAAGCATTTAAACTTAAAAAATTCGAATGCATGTATAAACTACTCGGCTGCTCAAGATCCAGAAGTTCGACCCAGCTCTTCCAGTAACAGCTCTGTTCCAAAATATCCTCCTTCACAAAAGCAGGAAAAGCTGTTTAGCCAGTATCTTGCTCAGTTAGCATGTAAGCCTTATTTCTGTGAGCTTAAAGGGTGCAAATGTGCTTTTGTTACAAAAGATGCTCTTTTGCTGCATTATGTAAAGAAACACCATTATACAAGGGAAAGGGCTCTTAAGTTACAGATTTTTCAAAACAAATTTGCTCCATTTGTATGCCATATCTGCCAAAGAGCATTTACTAGAAGAACTCTTCTTCGTATTCATTATAAGCAGAAGCATCATCTTTCAAAAGAAAAAGTAAACTGCTGGAGAGGCAGGAGAAAGTTTGAAAACAAAATTAAATCGCGTATGAATTTTGTTAAATTCCAGGCAAATGAAACCATCAGATCAACTCGTGAGCGGAGATCAATAATACAGGAATTTAATAGAGACACATATGTGGACTCTTTGTCTGATGAAACAGACAATAGTAATGAAATTGGCACTTCTGGAAATCACCCAGATGGCTTAAAAAGTAAGGAGGGAAGAGGCAGAAGACGTGTTGTAGCACAAGGAAAACTATGTTATATATTAAATAAATACCACAAACCGTTTCACTGTATACATAATGCCTGCAACTCTTCATTTACAACCCAGAAAGGCTTAATTCGCCATTACCAGCTGGTACATCAGTATAACAAAGAATCTTTGTGTTTGGAAAAAGACAAGACTAAAACAGAGTATGACAAATGTAGAAGAATATCTACTTGTAAATATAAAGAGTGTAGGAAAAGTTTCATTTGTGAAAGAGCACTTTCCAAGCATTACACAGAGTTTCATAGTCCTAGTGAAAATGAAGACCGGGATCATGATGATCTGTATACAGAAAACGGCTCTAAACACCAAACAGATGAGGAAAAGTTTAGTGACGAAACAGAAAGTGATGAATCTGAAATTTGCTGTGATGCTGAAGGCTGTAGTGCTATCTTTTCAGATCATCGAAGTTACACTCGGCACATTTTATCAAGGCATCAAAAATATAAACTTTATGAAGGAAAAAGTAAAAGAAGAGTAGCACTGAAGCAAAATGAAATACAGGAAAATTACATTCAGTCACGACATAGCAGTCATTTGGTATATAATAAGAAAAAGCGTAGAGTGAAAAATATGCTGAAAAAGGAATTAGTTGAGCTGAAAACTAAGGAAGAAGCTTTAGAAATGTGCACTGAGAATATTGCTGCA
Source organism: Hymenochirus boettgeri (assembly GCA_019447015.1). NCBI lineage: Eukaryota > Metazoa > Chordata > Amphibia > Anura > Pipidae > Hymenochirus > Hymenochirus boettgeri. The sequence continues at coordinate 169,715,892 of CM033470.1, read as the reverse complement.
TCTCAGTTTCCTTGCATGGTTCGTGGTTGTGCTTCGGTAGTAAAGTTAGAAAGTAGCATTATTCGTCATTACAAGCTGACACACAACCTATCAGCAGGTTATGTAACAGATCATACTACGAAATTAGTGTATTGTGTTAAGAACTTTACATATCGTAAAAAAGAACATTGCCTTTCAAGTGATGATCCTAGTCCAGAAAAGCACAATTTTATACCAGAACATAAAATACCCAAATTACATTTACATGGCGATATCCACTCTTTTGACCATATAGGCCATTTACAGGGGGGTCAAAGAAATGGCATACCCATTAAACGGAATAAATTATTACATGTGAGTTTACACAAATCCCATATTCAGTCTCCTCTTAGTGACAGTTCTGAGTACCATAGTAATGGATTGGATTCAGGCCCTTTAAGTTCTGAAGCAGAGTACAGTGAAATTCAATCCGTATCTAAATTAAAGGCATTTAATGGTTTTGAATCCTCATTTTTACAATTTTTACAAGAAAGTAGGGAATCTGATGATGAATATGAAGATACAGAATGGAAACCACCTCAGCACTGCAAATGGCAGAATCCGCTTCAAAGTAAAAGACTGTCTTTTAGAGAAAATAGTCGAAATCACCAAAAAACATGTGTTTCACCAGACAAATGTTTAGGAGGTGACAATATGGAAGGATTCCAGCCTTTGCTATCCAATACGACACAAAGTGCAACATCAGTACCTACACTACAGACTTTAAGGGCCATATTGGACAAAGCATTGACAAACTGTGGGGACCTTGCTTTAAAACAACTCCATTATCAGCGACCTGTTGTTGTTCTGGAGCGCTCTAAATTTAATTCACCACTCATAGATTTGTTCTCAAACAAAAAAAATGATGAGCTTTGTGTGGGGATTTCATGAAATTTAATTCACCTAGAAGCGTGCCAGTATTAATTTCAGTGACCTGTTTAAAAGATTTATTGGTTAAAAAAAATGACTTGTAATATGTAAAAATTTTTGTGTAATTTAAGTGTATCATTTCATGAATGTATTTTAACTGTGTTCACAATACATTGGTTCAGCTTCCCTACTGAAAAAAAAATGGTGCTAGGACATCAGTGTAATTGGGCTTCCTCTGGAAATAATTGTGCATGATTGTCCTGGGATTTGGATATTACAAGTTTTTCATACTTGAATTAATATGCACTTAAGGGTGCTCTGTAATATATTGTACACTACAACCTCTTATATATTTTTTTTGACTTGTGTTTCAATAAATTGCGAACTTTCACCCGTGCATTCTAACTTTTTAAAATATATTGTTTACTGTAATGAATGTTTTGTTTTTTTTACAATTTTGACATAATTTCATTATTTTATCACTTTAGAATAAGGCATTAAACTTGTATAGAATGGCTCAAACTTTGTAGGGTTTAGCATGTCAATTCTATTAATCTTTATATTACATGATTAGTTGAAAATGCTTCCTTGTAAAAATTCTGTGATTTATGCAGATTAAATTTAATACCGTATATACTAGAGTATAAACCGACCCGAGTATAAACAGAGGTACCTAGTAAAAGTGATTGACTCAAGTATAAACCGAGGGTAGAAAATGTGGCCACTATTGCTTTCTGATTCTGTATTGTTTTGAGGCTTTAGATGCCCTTTAAATGGACAGCACAGTTACCATACAGTAGTCCAATACAGTAATAGCCAAATCCAGTATGGTTATTACTGTATGGGAATTCTACTGTCCATTTAAAGGGCAACTAAAGCCTCAAAACAATACAGAATGAAAAGGCAACAATAGATACCATCCTCCTTATTCTGTATTGTTTTTTTAGTTGCCCTTTAAATGGACAGCAGATTTCCCATACAGTAATGGCCATACTGGATATGCTATTACTGTATGAGAATTCTGCTGTTTATTTAAAAGACAACTACATTCTTATTCATTTGCACTTCAGATGTTTTGGAAACTACAACTCCCAGCATGCTTTATTAGCAGGGAGTTGTAGTTTCCAAACATCTACACCCTCCCACCCAGTTCAGTGTGTACCTGTGGGCTCTCCTCTGTGTCCATCCAGTAACTTGGGGCTTCCTGTCCTGTCGGAAATTGTGCCTGTTGTGCAGCCTGTGTGCCAGCATTGAAGTACATTCGTTACGGTAAGCAATCCGGTAGCCGCACACTCATTCCCTGTACTGGTGCGCCGGCTGATGTCACTGCCCGGCGCCAATTGGTAAGTAGTGACTCGAGTATAAAGAGGTTTCAAGCTGATTTTACAGCCTGAAAAACTCTGTTTATACTTGAGTATATACGGCAACCCTATTATATGCAAAACAGGTTGTAAAATATGGAATAGAAATAGGAACATAAGTAAAATGTTTTAAGGAAACTACTACGATACATAAGTAAAATATTTTAAGGAAACTACTACTTTAATATTTCCTTCACTTCTTAAAAGGGGTGTATTAACTTTTTGTTTATTTATATATATATTACACAAACCTAGCTATTATACATGTTCTTTGTTTTTGAAAAATCTTGTATGTTTTGCTGCTGTAGTCCATAATGGGATACCATTTTGTGTTCTGCAGCGCTACTTCTAGGATGCTCACTTTCTTAGAATGTTTTCAACAGGAATTTTTACCTCATGGGAACATGCTTTAGGATGCGGCCACTCTAAAATGTGTGTGAAATTGCAATGTTATTCCGCTAATATTCCCTTGTGTGCATGCGATTCGCATTCACTCCGAAAATGGATTGAAGCACACAGTGTGGCCACCCACATTGTGTCGTTGTGTGGAATAGCCTGGATAACGTTTTGCTATCCGTTGGAGCGTGAGAAACGCCCTATTGTGGCCTAGCCCTTACCGTATATACTAGAGCATAAACCATTTTTCTGGCTGTAAAATCAGCCTGAAAACTTATACTTGAGTCACTACTTACTTTACCAATCCGACATCCGTGCTCTCATTCCCTGTACTGGCGCGCCGGCTGACTTCACTGCCCAGTGCCAAAATAGTGACGTCAGCCGGTGCGCCAGTACAGAGAATGATTGCTTACCGTAACGAATGTACTTCATTGCTGGCACACAGGCTGCACAACTGGCACAAGTCCCAACAGGACAGGAAGCCCCCAAGTTACTGGATGGACAAAGAGGAGAGCCCACAGGTACACACTGAACTGGGTGGGAGGGTGAGGGTGTAGATGTTTGGAAACTACAACTCCCAGCTAATAAATGCTGGGAGTTGTAGTTTCCAAACATCTGGAGTGCCAAGGAATAAGAATGTAGTTGTCTTTTAAATAAACAGCAGAATTCTCATACAGTAATAGCCATATCCAGTATGGCCATTACTGTATTGGAAAGCTACTGTCCATTTAAAGGGCAACTAAAAAACAATGCAGAATAAGGAGGAGGATGGTATCTATTGATGCCTTTTCATTCTGTATTGTTTTGAGGCTTAAGTTGCCCTTTAAATGGACAACAGAATTCCCATACAGTAGTCCCATACAGTAATATCCATACTGGATTTGGCTATTACTGTATGGGACTACTGTATGGGAATTCTGCTGTCCATTTAAAGCGCATCTAAAGCCTCAAAACAATACAGAATCAGAAGGCAGTAGTGGACACATTTTCTACCCTCAGTTTATACTCTAGTCAATCGCTTTTACTAGTTTCAGGTAAAATTGGATACCTTGGTTTATACTCTAGTATATAGAAATATTCATTTCTACTGAGCAACTTAATCTTCCTGGACTAATTCATGGGCAAGACCATTCTGTTACTATAGGGGTCGGCTATTGGAAACATTTTTATGTGCCCTGAGAAATCTCTGAATGGACAGATAAGGTAAGTGGAATGAGAAATTACAGTTTTTTTTCTTTCTTGGAAGAGTATGTAATTGTGCTAAACCTTCTTATTCAACATAATTACCCATGGCTGCTAAATGCCATTTGAATGTCTGCAGGCCTGAATGATTTTCAGACTCTGTTGAAAACCAAATTTATTTAATATTGGGTCAGTGTGTGGTGTACTATACATGTACCTTTGGCTACACTTTACACTTATTTACTGCTTACCTAAAGGTTGTATGTACTATGGAGTAAAGCCGTAGTGCATATTATTTGGACTACTGCATTACTGAATTGGACTTGTATAGTCGCACAACACCAAATAATGTACTTGCTCACTCTTTAAAGGGCATGTCCACCCCCAAACTAAAATTTAACCCACTACTGGCCTCACTGTGTAGTTTCCAAATGGTTCTCTTGCAGTGGCTATTCAAAGTCCAGGAAACTGAAGGGTAGGAGCTTGTCTTCCTGTCCAAACATCTCTGATCTGTCCTGTCAGTTGCTGCTGGCATGCACAGAGGAGCCCCCTCCCCCCCTCCATCCTGATCACAACATTGCTGACTTACATGTAGCGTTAAATCCTTGATATATATTGCAGGGAATACCATTCCACCCCCAACTGCTATATTGGAACTTTAAAAATAGAATCTGAACTCTACTTACAGATCCTCGCTCCCACGGCGTTCTGTATTGCTGGCAGTCGCAGCTGTGATTGGCTGCTGGTCCAGCGCCCTGCTTCGGTTCCGGGAGGCAGGGTGCCGATCCAGAACAATGCTGTAGCGAGGAGCTGTAAGTAGAGTTTGGATTCTATTTTTAAAGTTCCAATATAGCGGTTGTGGGTGGGAGGGCATGCTCTTCAATAAATCAAAAAATATTTGGGGTGGAGATACCCTTTAATGCGGACCTGGGCAAAGGAAGGCCCAGGGGCCACATGCGTCCCATTGGCTGCTCCTGACTGGCCCTTCAAGTCTAGACTTGTACCCAAAAAATCTTTGTCTCAGGCTGGATAACTGATTTATTTCTGTTTAGTATAGTATTTGAGGTTGAATAACTTGCAACATTCCTTGTTTGCAGAAACTCTTCCAGCTTTTTTTTGATACTGACTAACCTGCCATAACAACGTCCACTGGAAGACTGTTCCATAGCTTTACCATTCAACGTGAAAAACCCTTTCCGAACTTGAAGCCTTAACCTTTTTTTCTTCAAGTCTTAAGGGATGTCCACATTTCCTCGGACATGCTCTATTGGTGAACAATGCCCCAGATAGTTTATTGTATGGTCCGTTAATGTATTTATACACAGTTATCCTATCCCTACGCAGGCGCCTTTTTTCCAGTGTACATAATCGTAACTTTCGCAGTCTCTCTCCATATTCAAGCTCCCCCAATCCCCTTATTAATTTAGTTGCCCTTCTCTGAACCCTTTCCATTTCAAAGATGTCCTTTTTGTACACAGGATTCCAAAATTGCACTGCATATTCCAAATGAGGCCTTACCAATGCTTTGTAAAGAGGGAGAATAACATTTTCCTCCCTTGAATCCACACCTCTTTATACAAGACAATACCATGCTGGCTCTGGCTGTTGCTGCCTGCCACTGCCTGCTCCCTTTAAGTTTGTTATCCACCAAAACTCCAAGATCCATTTCCAACAGGGATTCACTTAACACAGAGCTGTTTATAGTATAGGCAGCAAGTCTAAAATGCAACACATTTATTAACAATGAATCTTATCTGCCACTTAGCAGCCCAATGTGACAATCTATCTAGATCTCCCTGCAACAATTGCACATCATCTGAAGTTTTTAATGGTCGACAAATTGTGTTGTCGGCAAACACAGAAACCTTGCTGACAATACCCTCTTCCAAATCATTAATAAATAGATTAAATAGAAGCAGCCCCAACACAGAACCCTGTGGCACTCCACTTTGCACTTTAGTCCATAACGATGAAGCCCCATTAACAACTACTCACTGCATCCTATTCATTAACCAATTTTCTATCCATGTACAAATGTGCCTTCCCAGACCAACAGACCTTAGCTTATACATTAGTTGCCTATGGGGGACTGTATCAAAAGCCTTTGCAAAATCCAAGTAAACTACATCTACTGCTATGCCAGTCTAAATTTCTACTTACTTGCTCATTAAAGCCAAGCAAGTTGGTTTGACAATATCTATTCTTCCTAAATCCATGCTGGTTACTACTTATGTCAATCCTTGAAACATACTCTAGAATATGTTCCCTTATTAAATTCTTCCACCACTTAAGTTAAACTTACAGGCCTGTAATTACCTGGCTGTGAACGACTACCCTTTTTGAATATTGAAATATCAGCCTTTTTCCAATCCAGATGCACACATCCAGACATGAGGGTATCGGCAAAAATAAGAAACAATGGCCTAGATAAAACTGAACTTAGCTCCCCGAGGATGTCCACTTCTGTTCAGCACTTTTACCTAATAATACCTTATCCCGGTTTTAAATGCCTTTTTCTTCCATTCAATTTGCCTCTTTACAGCAGAATTCAGCCACATGGGTGCAGATTTATATTTTTTTACATTTATTTCCCAAGATGTGAAATGGCTTAAAATCCCCTTTAACACAGTCCACTTCTGTTCAGTACTTTTACCTGATAATACCTTATCCCAGGTGACATTCTGAAGAGCTACTTTTAACCTGGGAAAATTAGCTTTCCCGAAATTAAGTCTTTGCTAACCCAGCGCATTTTTCCTTTCGATAACATACTCCAAACGACACTCTTTCATGGTCACGATTTCTTAAGCCTCCAGTTACCTTTATTTCTATAATATGCTCCACGATGTTAGATATTACCAGATCCAACAGAGCTCCTTTTCTAGTAGGAACCTCAACCACCTGTGAGAGTAAATTATCCTGCAGCACATTCAGCAACTCATCGCCCTTTTCTGTGTTGGCAGTTCTACTCCACCAATTAATGTCGGTAATTTAAAGTCCCCCATAATGAGTACTCCAAAACTTGGAGCCCTTGCCAACTGCATATGAAGCTGACTCAATTCCTCCCTGCTAGCATTTGGCGGCTTATAGCAGACACCAACAATGACATTACCACCTTTCCTGTTGCCTAATTCCACCCATATTGCCTTGGCTTTAACATCCATTTCACCAGTTATCTCTTCTTTTAAAGGGCATGTCCACCCCTTTTGATAATTTTTAATATGTTGTAGGGCTAGTTCCCCCAGCCCTAACCGCAATATTGTATTTTCAAGAAAGTCCCCCAATTTTTACCTTCCCTCTCTCCTCTGCCGCAATGCCCGGCCTTCTGCTTGCAAGGAACTGCAAGCAGGGGGCCGGACTGGCAGCCGCACCTGTGATTGGCTGAGAGGCAGCCAATCAGGCGCAGCTGCCGGCAGTTCAGAACGCCGGAGGAGAGAGGGAAGGTAAGTAAAGATCGGGGGACTTTCTTACAAAATTTTATAGGGGTTGTGGGAACTATCCCTAATATGTGGGAAAGTGTTTTTACGCTAGGGGGAGTGAAGGGCTGCTCTGAGCAAGCCAAAAACCTCTGAGAGGACAGATCGGAGGCGAAAACTATTTCCCTGGTGGGCAGTTTTTTTAACTTTGGAGGGACATTACAGGAGAACCATTTGGAGCTGGGATGTAAGGTAATGATTTTTATACACTACACAGTGGGGCCAGTAGTTGGTTAAATTTTAGTTTTGGGGGTGGACATGGCATCAATTCTTTTTTTAACATAAACACATACTTCTCCCCCTTTCCTTTTTTTTTCTCTCCTGCCTAAACAAAATGAATCCTTCTAAATTTACAGCCCGTGAGAACTGTTCAACCACGCTTCTGCTATACCTATTACATCATACTTTTTATTCAATCTCCAATTAACCCATTTTGTCAGTCAGGCTTCTCACATTTGCAAATATACATTTTAGATAATGATCCTGTAATTTATTCATACACTTTAATACACATGCCTCCCTACCTCCTATGCTAGCCCCACCCCCCTTTCCGTCCACCACTGCCCTATCTACACCCTGCTTTCCTCCTGGGCTATCTATTCCAGTGAGACTGCTTATTCCCCCCCAAACACCTAGTTTAAAATCTCCTCTAGCCATCTTCTCCCCTAAAACAGCTGCACTGCCATCAGTGAGGTGCAACCCATCCCTACTAAAGCACCTGTAGCTGACCGCAAAGTCTGCCCAGTTCTCTATAAACCCAAACCCTTCTTCCTTACACCACCCGCTTAGCCACCCATTAATGCTCCTAAGCTTCCTGTCATCCTAGCGTAGAACATGGCTGCGGTAGTATTTCTGAATACACTACCCTGGAGGTCCTTGCTTTTAACTTGGTCCCTAGCTTTCGGAAATCATGTTTAAGGACCTCACCTCCTCCTCTAACTTTGTCATTGGCACAAATGTGAACCAAGACAGCCGGGTCACACCCGGCCCCACCCAATAATCTGTTTACACGATCCACTACATGCCAAACCCTAGCACCAGGAAGGCAAAAAAACAGTTCGGCGTGTATGGTCTTGGTGGCAGATTACATTTTCTTTGCAAATGAACGGTAATGCATGTGAAACTTTGCTTTCCCCACACATTGCTATCTGTTGTGTGTCCTTAGTCTGAAGCTGCTTTTTCTTTGAGGACATACTGTGTGTCAAGATTCCTAGAAGACGAGGAGAAAATAAAGGTGTGCAGTACATTTTAAAATCCTTTTCGGTTACAGCAGTAAACCATGTAGGTAAGCTTGGAATAAGAAGCACCTTTACTTTAAATATGCTAAATGATTTCCAGCCAGCTGTACCAAGAATACCATTGCTCATGTTAATTGCTCCAAATGAGATTTAGTTCATGTGTGTATGTGGATAAGATGATTTTACCATGAAAAGCAGATCACAGCCATTTGTCGGTTTTCTAAACAAACAATGGTCACCACTAGTGAAATGTTACATGTAGCATTTTGCTAGTGTCAAAACATCTGTATAGAGGAGTTTGTCCCTCTAATTTGGTTGTACGACACCACACTGAGCCATTAACAGTGGACATTCATATAGTGATATTATTGGCCAATATGCAGCATTGGCCAATAATATTGGTATGTGTATGGCTTTAATACATTGGAACAATTATATTCCAAGGATAATTGGCTTGAAGAGCAAAATTACTGTATCCTCCTGCTGTTTTTGAGCTAGAGACATGAAATTTGGTACAGATGTGCGGGACATATAAGAGAAGTGTGCTATTAGCTAGCTAAGGAATCCACAGAAGCGTTGCGCCGTAATTGGCGAATTTCAGGACATTTTTCCCCATAGACACTAATGGTAACAATCCTCAAATGTGAATATTTCGAGGTTTAAGGGTCATGAAATCAAAACAGCTTTTTTCATGGTCATAAGCACAAACGATTATACCCCCCCAACCCCCCACACACACCCAACTAATGACCTACCTTTTCATTCCCATGGAAGCCATACTTAAAGGGTAACTATAGACAAAAAACTAATTTTGATCAATCATCAAAGTTATAAGGTCATACGTGCAAAAACACATACTCCCAACCTAACATGGGTACACATACCTACTGACCTACCCTTCTATTCCTGTGGCAGCCATACTTAAAGGGTAAAGTCAAAAAACTAATTTTGATATATCCTCAATAAAAGTTAGTTTTATGGTTGTAAACACACAAAAAAAGACACATCTCCTCAACCAAACCCAGGTACACACACCTACTGACCTACCCTTCCATTTCTGTGGCAGCCATACTTAAAAGGTAACTATAGTCAAAAAACATTTTTGACTGATCATCAGTTTACACACTGACACAGGTACACACACCTACTGACCTACCCCTCTATTACTGCTGCAGCCATACGAAAAGGATAACTAAAGTAAAAAAAAAATTTTTGATTAATAGTCAAAGTTTTTTTTTTAACTTCCAACCTGACCCAGATACACACACCTACTGACCTACCCTTCCATTTCTATGGCAGCCATATGGCCATATTTAAAGAGTATCTAGTCAAATCAATTTTGACCAATCATCAAAAAAGTTTATTTTTTTTAACCCCTAACCTGACACAGGTACGCCCACCTACTCACCTACTCATTCATTCATGAGGCAACCATATTCAAAGGGTAATTATTGTCAAAACATATTTGGACCAATCATCTAAAAAGTTATGTCATTCATGTGACAGACCTATTTAAAAGGTAAGTGAAAAACAACAATGTCCTTATCATTGACATTGAGTTTTAAAATCTGCAACACAAACACACACATTCCCTTGCAAAATGCAGCCTTTCAAGCCAAATTCAAAGTTTACACTTAAACTTTCCCTTTCTAGTTCTAATTAAAGCTATATGCTGTGAACCGGTTGGAATTTCCCCAGAGCTGCAAGTGTGATAAAATCCACAGCAAGATTTTTATCCTATATACTAACCGGGAGGTGTCGATATGCATGAATAACGGATGCAGAAGCTCGAGCACTGCATCAACAATTTCTTTTCCCACTGTCCACGTGTCAATGCAGAGAAGCCGACCCCAACTTACGTGCGCAAGGGACCTCAATTCTATTTCAGGAGGGGTGAGAGAGAAGGGAGAGAAAGTGGAGGGGGAAGAGGAGGAGAGAGAGGAGAGGTCTTTAAAGATTAATAACTCTGCATTTAAAGAATCTGGGGTTTGCTGGTTTATTAATAGGACCCTCCTGTCAGTGACTGATCTGGTAATAATGATTTACTTCTAAGAATGATCCCAAGAAATTAAGGAATCCCATGGGCCATTTGTAGTATAACTACCAACAATTCATTACAGTGGTAAAGGGGTGGAAGGATTTTGTTTCATTGACAGATTACATGTATTCTGTCACAGCTGATTAAATCCTTTCATTCTGTGATCATATTCTGTCCTCTTATTTTATTTGCCAGCCCCTCTCTAACCTATTGGCTGCTCGCTGAAGTCATTTTGTTTCCTATTGGTACTTCAATGCTTTTACAGAAATGGTATCGCATCTCAATGTGATAGGCATAGGCTGTTTTTCACGGGCTCCACCTAACAGCCTTTTTGTGTGTGTGTGTGTGTGAGTGAGTGAGTAGGACACTGCAGCTGCAGTGTAAGGAAAGCTTTTGAAGATTTTCTTTTTTCCTCAGGGTTTGAGCACAGCATCGGTAGCCAATTAAAACTGTGGATCCAAGCTGCGTATCTATGGCCTCGCTAGACACAGTTACCGATCCAAAGCAGACCTTATACGGCCAGGACTCAGGCGAGGCCTTCGGGACCCCAGAGGGGCGGAAAAGTGGACAGGGATGGTACAGGGTATAGTTACTGATATTACACTGCGGAATGTATCTACACATCTGTCAAATGAGTGTATGTTACATGTAGCAATGTTGTCAATATGTGGTATCTGTCTATAATCGATTTGCGTAGTGTCCAACACCAGAATCCATCCATTTTTGGATATGATGAATGTTTTTTTTAGTGATATTTTCACCAGATTATCCAATTATATGGAAACTAAAGGGACCCATACACGATACAATTTCTGTCGTATGGAGCTGATGGGAGCCAGGAGGAGAGGGGAAGCATGGAATCGTAGGCAGCACCTGCCAAACGCTGACCCCTTTTCATCCCAAAATTACTCCTATCAATAAAGACGCAGGAGGCTTATTGTGGGTTGGAGAATGGCCACAGCTGTTATTATTTCTTAACTCTAGGTAAGTAAGTAACCAACACATTTTAACTGTATCATCAACCAAGAACTTACCGGCCAGCCCCCTATAAACAGTGGACTGCCTTATCTTTTTTATTTTAGTTCAGCCATAACTCTTACTTTTGACTTCTCTTTCCAACCTTTCCACCTTCAGCTGCGACAAAACATGGAAGAGAACCATGCAAAGCCATGAAATACCCACATATTTATATATGTAACATAGTTTCATACAACCAATTGAAAATGATAATACTATTTTTTTGTATCATAGTAACAGTAGAGTGACAGATCAACAGTTGAGGGGGAAGGGGGTGGGTGGGAAACAATCCGCTCTGTGTTGCTGTTGGTAAGTGAAGGTGCCTTCCTGCTGTTTTGACCCTTATTTATGCAGGTTGCTGGCCCATCCACCAGCCAATTACCTTGGCAGTGCCCCTCATGCCTCCCATGCGCCCCAAGGACAAAGTGCCTTAGGGGCTCCATGGTATTGTAGGCAGCACCTGCCAAACAATGACCCCTTTTCATCCCAAAATGATTCCTATCAGTAAAGACGCAGGAGGCTTATTGTGGGTTGGAGAATGGCCACAGCTGTTTTGATTTCTTGACTCCAAAAGGTAAGTAACCAACACATTTTAGCTGCATCATCAACCAAGAACTTACCGACCAGCCCCCGATAACCAGCGGACTGTGTTATCTCTTATTTTGGCTCAGCCATAGCTCTTACTCTGCTTCCGACTTCTCTATCCAACCTTTCCACCTCCACACTGAGGCAGTTTAACAACATCTGCCTTGGCCAGTCTCCATCTACGGATAGCATGTTCAATAGCATCCTGGAGGACCATGTTGGATATCAGACAAATGCACTTTATCTGGCTTATAAAAGGCTGCGCCTGTATTCTCCAATAATGTGTGCCTCTGGACTATTACAGCAACTGACTTAAGAAAAGTAGCCACTGTATGGTTTACATGTTTTCTAGCCCTATCCAAGGGGTTTATGTGTGGACTATCTAACCAAAGAAAATGTGGGATGATCTCAGACCACAATAAATGGACATCTTGTAACAATGTGCAACAAGAAAAAGTCCCTTTTAATATTAGTCATGAGCTACACCGACTAGGTGCCCAACATCATTACCCCCCTGGTGAATTAAGACAATGGCTGGGTACCCCTACTTAGAAAAAAAGATTAGTAAGCATGGGTAAGAGATCATACCATTTGGCACCCTGGCATCCCATCCACGTGAATCAAAAGTGTTGGGATGGGATGCCCAGGTTTAGTCCATAAGGCCTTCATTCTGCCCTCCTCTGAGCCCAATAAATAAAGTAGTGGCCTATGATCCATACCATAGGAGCTGGAGCACCTGGAACAAGAGTGTATTTTAACACGTAAAAAAAATTAACATTAGTATTAGAGTTCCATCTGCCGATGTGTTTAATGTCCTCATCGGTAAAACCATGGAGGGATGCGTGGGTAGCTGCCCCCTATACGGAAGGAATGGAGTCTGTACCCACAATTTTTAGACCCACTGTGATGATGCACTTATTCAAAATTTGTGCAAACTGAAAGCGCGTAACAAAGGAACCATCTTGATAGAGAAACAGGACCTGGAAGAGTGGGTCGGATGGCTATGAACTATTGAAAGGCATGAACTGGGCAAAGTTCTTTTTCTGTAAAATACCCTAACCAACGGATTACCCCTTTTCCCTGTGTGTCTGTCTTAGTCTGCATGAACACAACTCTAAGTTTGTTGTCGACTATGGAAAAATGTTCCCGCTGCAAACCACCTGGTGTATATTAGCAAAGAGCCTGGCTTTGATATATTTCTGAAAAGGCAAACTTCATGTTGTGACCAGCTTGGAGCAACAGACTTGGTAATCTAAGGGTAATCGGTTTCCGTTTGTCAGGGGCTGCAACTTGCCTACTCCAGGGTAAAAGCACTCTTTTCACCAGTAATATCGGGTAAAGAAGGCGATTAAAAAAGGAAATGCCAGCTAACATACAGTACGCTTCAAGGAGGATAAAGACAGTCCCTTATCTTTTTGGGTAAATAGGAAATGCACTAAACTATCTAATGAACTCACTGCTGTATTACCAGGCGGACACTGGGCATCTGCCTGGCTTGCCAGTCATCGAAATGTAGATCGCTGAATACGAGAAGCTGTCAGGCTTAGAATTATAGCTGGCAGGGACGTGTTTTGCTTTTAGCCAAATATTATAATTAAGGGCTTAATGTACCATGTGTTGTAACAGACTCTGAACTGGGGCGGATGTGGAAGAAAGGTTATTAACAATGTGAACCACGCTGTACTTCTATTGGCCAATTCTGAGCCCCAAAGGTGTATAGCTATTACAATGGGAAATGGTAAAAAATTCTAATAGTGTTATATTGGATGTGAAGTCTTGGGATATCCAAGAATCAGGCCATTTTTCCATGCACCAAAGATTAAACCAAAGATGTTAGCCCTGGAAGCATCAGACCAAAGATGCAGTCCATTGTTGTCTCTGAAGTCCTGTTGAAGGCATGACCTATCGTTCTAACTATCTGGAAAAGAATCCCAGACTTTAAGATCTGCTTTGGCTTTGGCAGAAACTCTCACATACCATGTTGGATTTGAGATCCCTTCAATGAGCACTATTACATGCCTATTAAAGGCTCTCCCCATGGTAATTATTTTGGTGGCAAAATTGAGATGACCAATCAGGGATTGGATTTGATGGGCTGTTGACTTCTTTTGTGTTCAGAACTAACTGGTACCAACTGTACTAACTGGTGTAATTTTGTTAATTTATCTGAGGGTAATCGGAATTCAAGCAGGTTGTATACCTAATAAACATACAGGGAGATGTAATAAAAGTTCTTATCGTTAAAAATGGTGTTAATTTTGCCCCAACCAATCAGATGTTAGCTTTCAAATGTTAAATAAGATCTGATTGGTTGGGGCAAAATTAGCACCATTTTAAACGATAAGAACTTTTATTAAATAACCCTGTAAGTGTGATACAAGGGGCAAAGTCTTAGATTAGGCAAGAGGAACACCAAACTTTTTGGCCAGCAACTTAAACATCTCAAAGTATAAAGCAGTGGTTGGAACCACCCGATAAATAAAAAATCATCTAGGTAGTGCAAGATGCCATCACTACCTGTCTCAAATTTTACTGACCATTTAAGAAACGTAGCAAAAAGCTTGAAATACCTACATGACAAGGAACAGCCCATTGGCAGTCTAGTATCAAAAAAGACTTGACCATTAAAGTGGAAGTCAAGAAGTTTGTAGCAATCAGGATGAATGGGCAGGAGCTGAAATGCTGCTTCAATATTCCATTTGGCTAGTAAGGCACCCTTACCATATGATGGCAGGAGACAAATTGCTTCATCAAATGACGTATAAGATACGGTGGCCTCTTCTGGAGAAATGGCATCATTAATTGATTGACCTGGGGGATAGGAAATATGGTGGATTAACCTAAAGGCCCCTGGCTCCTTTTTAGGTACTAAGCCCAGTGGTGATACTCTGCATTTACCTGAGTAACTTAACTGAAATATCTATTAATACTATAGTAGTAGTTAATTCTATTGAAGATAATGATGATATTTGTGATGCAAGCTTTACCCCTTCTGAGGAACCTGATCCAGTTGTTCAGTGTTATAACATATCTGCTGATGAGTCAGTTCAATATACTTTGTCAGGAAGTAGAGATATAGTTTTACAAAAAAAATATATAGTTTTTGAGGAGAAGTTAGATGAGCTCATATTGGTTATTAAATGTCAATATGACATATTTCCTAATTGTCAAGCTCCAATAATAAGGATTCACAAAAAAATTTAGGGAAGCTTAGTAATCGTTTCCTTACATTGTCTCAATGACCACTCCTCTCTAATTTGGTCTAGTCAGCCAATTTTAAATAATATAGGAGTGACAGAAGATTAGAGCAGGGGTGAACAGGTACCACAAAGGAACACTTCAAGCAAGTATCACTTAAAGTACCTAGGGGTAAGGATCTAGTGGTTTAGGTGTGCTGGGTACTCTTAGGTGTGGCTTGAAGGTGAGGTAAGTATTATTGTCCTTGAAACTTTTTTCTGGATATAACACATCGGGGATGGAATCTCTCTAGGTCTCTAGAGTCCAGATTTGGCAATGGAGATAAAGTGCATTCTTGATCTGGCACTTTATTATCAAGAATGCACTTTATCTCCATTGTCAAATCTGGACCTAGAGAGATTCCATCCCCCAATTTGTTATATCCAAAAAATGGATTCATCTTTACTATGCACCTGTGGAATTTATTAATATCAAAGAATGGACCATCTATTCAAGTTCAGTTATAGCACTTTAATATGACTACATGTACCTTAAAATATGAACTGGCACTTTAATACTAAAGCTGTATGTTTTCCTTACAGCCAAAAGAGGTACTTTGGAACTGTAATAGTACTGTTGGTGCCTGGAATGATAATGCTTTAGTATCCCTAAAGGAGCTTGATATAATGCACCATGGATTGCTGGAAGCAGTGATGCACATTATCCATTGGATTCACATAATTTTGTATATAATCGCCCTATGGATTGGAGCTATGGCCCCTGAAAAATGAAAAAAGAAAAATTATTATTTTCAAAAAATATAAAACCTCCATGATAAGACTCCTATATCGATGTGTATAGTCTTTATATATAGGTTGTTAGGTTCTCTTTTTAATTGATTTTATATGCAAAACCCTGGCAAATTAAATAAAGGTTTTTTAAAGGAATAGTTCACTCAAAGTGACCTGTTGCTTTTATATATTGATTGAAGACTAGGAGGTTAAAGAGCTGTGCCTTACCCCCCTTTCTTTAATCAATTCACCGGGAGTGATGGACGGAGATAGAAGTAATTTACCTTACACGTGATCCTCCACAGCAGTAGTGACAGGTCCCGACCACTTCCTGGTTCAGAGTAACTATAGCACGCATGCATGATAATGCACGCTAGTTACTCTGAACAGGAAGTTGTCGGGAATTTCCACTGCTGCTGTGAAGGATCGCATGTAAATTAAATATCTGCTACCTTCGTCCGTGGCTCCTCGTCAATTCATTAAAGAACGGGAGGCAAGACACAGCTCCTTAACCTCCCGGTCTTCAAACAATTCATTAAAGGAATAGTTCACTCAAAGTGAACTATTCCTTTAATATAGCACAGTCAAACTATTAAATTGATTTGCAAAGAACAACATTTTACTGCATGGATGGTTGTAAAGAATTACTATTGGTAAAGTCTAAGTGATCTTTTTTAATGTCCTAAAACAATACCACTAATATATGCATTGTTTTTGACTGTTTAAAATACATAGCATTTGATATTATGATACTGCCAAGTATAAAAATTGGACAATAAAGGGCAGTATTGGCATACAGTACAGTATCGACTTCAGAGATAAAATGTAAACAAAACACTTTAAACACAATAGCGATACCTGCGGTATTGTTTTTTGGATATTATAAAGGATCATTAGTAGACTACACTTATAGCGATCCATTACAAATATTGTTTTTATATTTTGAACTGTTAAAATTTAACACTTGTGAAATGTTGCCATAAACAGTACTTTTGCATCTGTGCCATGCACAATTTTCAGTAATGGTAAAGGTGGATAGACACAGTAAAGCAAAAAGGGACTATACCATCGGATATGACGGAATCAAACCTTTATCGTTACTATGTGTAGCGCATATTCACTCGGCTGTGGTCGACTCTCTGTACTTAAAGTATAGGAAGTCGGCTGCGGGAAATCTGCAGTCCAGAGCGTTCTCCCTATGCTTTACATGGAGAAAATACTCGTATATTGCTGTCAATTTTTTTTAACGGACAGACTTCATGTCAGTGGTTACATTTTCAATAGGTTTTTGCTAACAACTATTGTTAACTGCTGTATTTGCCGACCCGCGATGCACGATGTGAACGAACGGCCGCTCTGGCCGATAATCATGCCATGTATGGGCAGTTTGTCAGCCGAAACAGGCTTGTTTGGAGATCCGGCCGGTCGGGCAACGATCCCCAGCTGAACGGGCGATAAAGTGCCCATACACGGCATGATTATCGGATGAAAGAGCCATTCGCACACTTTGTGTGTTGCTAATTTTTGCTATGTGTTAATAAAGAACATGCTTTTTACTTTAATTTTCATGTTTCTTTTTACTTTGGTATGTTAACAATAAACATACCAATAAAAGCCTTTTATTAATCATATAAAACAATCATAACAAATGATTAAACAGATGGGGATGATACTTCTAAAGGATCACTATCATTAAAAACAGTGATCCTTTATAATGACAGAAAAACAATACCGCTAGAGGTTCGTACACACGTACGATTTTGCAGCAGAACTCCAACCCGAGACAAACTGATAATCGCGTGTGTATGCATTCAGTCTGGGGTCGTTCAGTGAATCGACGAACAACCACCAACTGAATGCATACACACGTGCGTCTAGCAGCCGAAATGGCTGTTCTTCATGGGTGTGAGTCGTGATCGGGGTGTACAAACCTTAAGATCGGTATTTTTAGATTACATTGTTTTTTTTTGACCATGTTGAAAATCAGATCTGGTATTCAGATACTACTCTGTATTAGCTAACACAAGTCACCTGTGGTGACAATTTTCAATGCTCCTGAAATCCACTAAAAGATTTTTTAAAATCTGACAAGTTAAGACCTACAGATGGGTGAAAGCTGGATTAGCAGGCTGGCGCACTATAGATAATTAAAGTCCGTGAATTTTACACTGGCAACCACTTTAAAATAGCGCTAATCACGCCAGAATTCTTTTACAAAAGTATATCCTGGTTTTCACCACTAGAGACACCAATGAGCTAACTTGACATTTGTAGGTGGCGCTGTGATGAGTTTTCAGCCCCTGTTTTAGGCTGGGTACACACGGAGGGACTTTTTGTTTTCCGAGTGAGGGCTCGGCCGGAACAAATGTCCGTCGGTCGTGGCATAATCGGCTGAATTTGCGAATGATCGATCGTGCATTCCCATAGGGAACCGTACAATCGATCAGAATTTTCCGACATGCCTGATCGTTCGTCCGATCCAAACGAACGATCGATGTCAGTCGCAGCCGCCCGCCCCACACCAGCCGACCAAAAGTTCAGTGAATCTCTCAGTCGGCCAAAAATATTGGCTGGTGTGTACCCAGCCTTAGCAACCGAAGCAAAGGCAGACCTTTAGTTGGTACCTACCTGAGGACGCCCAGTTATAGAGATATCAATCATGATGTTTATTCTGTGTTTATAATAAGGGGAGGGGGGTACAGTGGGTTGAGTTTTGAGTGTTTTATCAATTTTTCTGTGCCAATAAATCGATATTTCTAATCTTGAATCACAAGTGTTTTGAGAGTGCTGATGGGGATACTAGGGAAGGGTATCTTCTCAACTGTGTATATTGGACAGCAAAAACGCCAGCATGGGGAATAGAAGTTTGCCTGTCCAGCACAGTTGTTTGTGTTAGAAGTCCTGTAATTATTAATCCTTTGCTGTTATATGGAGGTCCCTGCCCCTTGCTGTTTTATAGAGGTCCCTGATCCCTTGCTGTAATATGGAGGTCTCTGATCCCTTGCTGTAATATGGAGGTCCCTGACCCCTTGCGGTTATATGGAGGTTCCTGACCCCATCAGTTAAATGGCGATTCCTGACCACATGCTGTTATATGGAGGTTGCAGACCCCTTGGCGGTTATATGGAGGTCCCTGACCCCTTTCGGTTATATGGAGGTCCCTGACCCCTTGCAGTTACATGGGGTTCCTGACCCCTTGCTCTTATATGGAGGGCCCTGACCCCTTGCTGTTATTGGAGGTCACTGACCCCTTGCTGTAATAAGAAGGTTGCTGACCACATCAATTATATGGAGGTTCCTGAACCACATGCTGTTATATGGAGGTTGCAGACCCCTTGCGGTTATATGGAGGGTATGTCCAGCAAAAAAGTATGTTTCTAAATGATTTACTGAAGAACAGGAGGTAAATGCACACTCTTAACTCCCGTTCTTCAGTAAATCTTCCAGGAGAGGAGGAGAAACTTACCCGCGGACCCGCTCCAGCGCTGAAATCCCCGACACCTCCGACGCATCTCCAGTCTATTTAGAAACATAATTACTTTTTTGCTGGACATACCCTTTAAGTAATATTTGGCAAAATCTACCAGTTTACCAGTACTAAAGGTGACTCTTGTTATCCTAAACCAGAATTTCCTTAGCCACTTTATGACTATCATGAAATATCATTTGTCAGATAGAACTGTAGAATTAGATATTATTAGTTTATGGCCATTATTATTGTTGTTATTAACAACATTCCAATCACTGTTATAATCAGTAATTAGTCTGATGGTCCCATCAGACACACAGGGTTTATCCTTATACAGGGGTAATCTGGTATTTAAGGATAAACCCTGTGTGTCTGATGGGACCATCAGACTAATTACTGATTATAACAGTGATTGGAATGTTGTTAATAAGTTATTAAGGAAACATTGGCATATCCTTTACAGGGACATGTGTCTGAAACAATGTCTATCTGCCACACCTAGAGTAACGGCCCGACGAGCCCCCACGATAAGACAAAATTTGGTCCATAGCTTCTACCAACCACCAATCCAACAGAATTGGTTGGACGAGGGTTTGAGGAAATGTAAGGGCAATTACCGATGTGGAAAATGCAAAGCGTGTCCATTTATGGCAAATAAGAAAAAGTCTTTTTGTTCCAGTGATGGTATTGAATACCACATTAAAAGTTTTATAAATTGTAAAACCAGTGGAGTAGTTTATATTCTGCAATGCCCCTGTATGAAAATCTATGTAGGGAAAACTATTAGACCATTAGCCCAAAGAGCATTAGAACATATCAGGGACATAGGCAATAATAATGAAAAAAGCTCGGTAGCAAAACATTTTAAGGATTCCCACAATAGTAACCCCAAAGACATATTAATATGGGGTATACAGAAAATTGAGAAACCAAAAAGGGGTGGAAATTGGGACAAAACCATCCTGCGTCATGAAGCAAGATGGATTTATGTGCTCAATTCTAGAAACCCCATTGGTCTCAATGAAGAATTGAATTTTAATATGTTTCTCTAAGGTTTACTGTGTTAAAATAGGCCATGTTTATGTGTTGTACATATTATATATACATCTTTTGTACTTATTTATTTGACCTCATTTGCTATCTTAGAAATATAAGGTAATTGGTGCTATTCCGCTGGGAACTATATTTCTTAAGGTTCTGTTTCCCACCGGTAACATCATTGGAAGAGCACTACCGCTAAGTAGAGTACTTAAGTGCACATGTGGGAATAGTCATGTGACCCGGAAGAAGGGACGAAGTTGTCCCGAAACGCGCGTCGGTCAAACTTACCGTTACCAGAGGGGAACCGGATCATACACACGGCCTTTCCATTTACCCGTGGGATCCATTGGCAACATTGGAACTTCGTTATAGGCAACTTTTGGGGGTCTTTTTTGACGCCGATATTGGAGCTCCCGCAGGTGCAACTACTGTGGGAGTGCGGAGGGACCCTACCCCTGGATGGGTGAGATTGCTCCATTTACTCGCATTATTTGTATACATTTGTGAACTGGGAACTTTGACATTCCATCATATTTACACATCGTTGAGTTGCCTACATTTCCCATCATTCACAGTATCATTGCATCTATTTTTGCTACTGTTGCCTAAGGATACCAAGGACATCCACATTGGACTTTGGACTTGGTTATATTGTATGTGGATTGTCCAAACCTCGGGATTATTGCTTTAATTATGATTATGGCCGTGTACTATAGGGGTTTATATGAATTTGATATTACATGCTACCTATACTCTCGGTTCCCCTTCTGGGATTTTATTAGTGCACTCTTTTGATACATATGTTTTTTATTCTATATATGCTAAGAGTTTATGTGAAAATAAAGTGGATTTGTATTTGGATTACCATGCAGTAATGATTAGGGTTTTATACCCTGTTCTATTTATTTTGTGGAATCTATGTCAGAGTGAGGTGCCCGCCCCCTTCTCGGTGCGGTGGAGGTGGTACTGTATTACCCTGCCTTTTGGGGTATATATATTTATATTTATATTTATGTATTTTACATACCTCTAGCACCGGTACGAAAGTACTTATTACTGACTCCTTTCTGTATGTCTATATACCTATCTAGAGAATGGTTTGTTCCATACTCATATATTAAAAGGTAATGAACAAAGAAGAGGAGGGAAGGGGAGTATAATTGTCCTAAAAAGTTCTAATTCTTCAGCATGGGAGTGTCAGGTAAGAATAGAATGAAAGTGTGGTTTTGGGGAGCGATACTTCAGACTTAAGTTTTTTTAAGGCTTGAATTAAGGTTCGTACACACGTGCGATCGAGGGTGCTGACCCACGACGTGTATGAATGGTCGTTTAGTCCGATAATCATGCCGTGTGTATGGGCACTTTTATCAGGTGAAACGCCCGTTTGGTCGGAGATCGTTGCCCGACTGGCTGGATCTCCAAACGAGTGGGCGTTTTGGCTGATAAAGTGCCCATACACGATTATCGGATGAAACAGCCATTCATACACATTGTGCGTCGATGGTCGCTATCCGCGATCGCACATGTGTACAAACCTTTAATCAGTTGGACAAAAGAGATAGATGTTCAACTGCCGCTTTAAGGCAAACAATTCCTGACGTGTGTAAAAGGCTTTAGTTTACCGTACATGTATAATTTGCTTGAAGTCAGTGAGCTGTTTGCAATGGAGCTTCAGTAAGAAG
The DNA here is from genome assembly GCA_019447015.1 of Hymenochirus boettgeri. Classification (NCBI taxonomy): domain Eukaryota; kingdom Metazoa; phylum Chordata; class Amphibia; order Anura; family Pipidae; genus Hymenochirus; species Hymenochirus boettgeri. The sequence goes on along the minus strand of CM033470.1, from coordinate 169,693,554 downwards.
AGAGAGAGAGAGAGAGAATGACAATTGGTCATCTTGAATAGCATACGGATCACTTCCTGTACAGTAAAGCTGGGTAAATGGTGGAATATTTGCCATTAAATTATTTTTAGCACCTTAATCAAAATTCACATAACTATCCCTAGAGCCTCATACACACATGCAATCGCATGCAATGTGTTGTGAATGGCCATATCACCCTAATCAGACAGAAATCTTGTTTTTTGATTAATAGTTGGGGGAGAGGACAAGTACAAAGTGACCTACTGAGATGCTGCTAATTAATGTGAAATTCATTCTAGGGGACAGGAGCAGGTAGATGTTAGCTGGAGGATGTTGCACAGATAGGATTACTATCAACAAAACATTGCATTAACTGCTGTGCAGGGGTGTACCTGAAGGGGGCTGGGCCCCTGACTCTCTCCACGCAGGTCCCTGCAGTTTTCACCCTTTTTAAAGAGCTGATTCCGTGTATGAAGAAAACATAAGGGCGATCAGCTCTATAAAACCAGACCCGAACATCCGGTTCAGTTCTGGAAGCTCGAGTCCGGTTTTAAAGTGCTGATCGTGCGTATGTTTTCTTCATACGCGCAATCACCTCTTTAAAAAGGGTGAATACTACAGGGATTTGGGCTTGTGGCAGGCCCTACTACAGTCCGCCCCCCCCCCCCCGCAGTTTCAGGGGTGGCGGGGCGGTAGTTACACCACTGCTGCTATGAGTGTCTAATCCTTCTCAAAAGTTTTTACACATTTGTTCATGGACCTTTCCTATTGCATGGAAGTGTGAAAGCTTTTGAATAGGATTAGACATTCACACCAGTTTGACTGTCACTAAAGCTTCATACACACAGGCCATTGATACCCAGTGAATATATAACTCGGTAACCAGTGAATATATAGCTCGGTACCCAGTGAGGCATTATATTAGGAAACTAAAGTTGCCCCTACACCTTGCCAAGATAACACTAATCCCATCAGATCCAACAGCATTTGACAAATATCGGAAAGGTTTTTTAGGCTGAAAAGACCATGACCGACCATGATGCCCACCACCATTTTTACCGATAAATGATTTTCATAAGTTAGTTTACTTTAAATAGAGTGCCCAGTAGTTGGGACCCTGTTTGTTCCTATGGTAAATGCATGGTAAATGGATAATTTAAACCACTGCAATAGATGTAACCTAACCCCATACAACTTGTACTGCTTACCAGCATCAATGTAGAACTGCAGCATCAAGGTATAGGACAGTCCAAATATGCAAAAAAATAAGTTTATTTTCCCTTTAAGAGAAAACAAGATTTAAAATGTTGCTTTATTATTATCTTACAATTGGAAAATAAACACAATGGGGCTATGTAGGGAGAGCCATAAAAAGCCTTTTCTGTCTTAAAGTCACGTTAACCCACAAATCAAGGGTTAACGTGACTTTAAGACATAACCAGCAGATAGCTGATGTTAAAGAATCAGAATACCCCTCTCACTATCTCCTCTTGCCTTAAACCTTTTTCTCTTTTGGCTCCCGTCCTCTGGAATTCTATTCCCCTCTCTACGTCAAGAAACCTCTCTCTAAACACAGCACAACATAGGACTGTTGATACTGCACCAGTTATTATTACTTTAGCACTTCCACCCTTTCCTATGTATATGTATGTTACCCACTTAAGTAGATTGTAAACTACTCTATGGGGCAGGAACATCTTTCCTCATGTTACATGTTTCAAACACTTGTATATTTCATGATGCTCATACTTATGTATTTATTTACTGTTCCCCTTGTATGACTTTTTGTATTCTATATTGTACAGCGCTGTGTCCCCTAGTGGCTCTATAATAATATATACACAGAGTACATACATATAATGGGTAAACCCCATTAGCTATGCACTATGAGCCGTAATCGGCTTAAAGCCACGTTAAACCTCAAATCAAGGCAATAAAGAGCAATAACGGCTCTCTGTGCATAGCCCTATTTATATTTAAATCTTGCATTCCTTATGGTGGACACAGATGAGGGGAATTTTTCTCCCAACCAAGCGTTCGCTACTAGGAAACCGCACAATCAGCCATGATTTACCAAGTCCGATTGCCCGTTTGTCTGGACCGAGCTCGGCCACTGCCAGCCCCACCCACACCATGCGATATTTCCAACCAACCAATACACGGCACTATCAGTCGTATGGCCGAAAATATTGTATGGTGTGTACACAGCCTTAGGCTAGGAATACACCTGGTGCTATTTTGACCTGACTGCCCACCACATAATTTTGGTCGATGACCATTAAATCTTCTCCAATTAAAATGAAATTTCAATCGCTATGGAAATTTTATTCAAAATATCGGCTTTGGCTATTTTCACCATGACCAACTATGTTTCTACCTGGTGATGATCACCAGGGTTGAAATATCGTGTTTATTGTGTGTACCTAGACTTACATTTTTTTTGCTGTGCTCCCTATGGTAACAGCCCCCCCTCCCCCTGGGAGGGGGGGCTGTTACCATCAAGAAGGGAGTGTGGGTGTGGTAAATGTGAGTCTAGAAAGATAAAATCACCAACCCTTTCTACCCCACACACACAGACATGGAGTTAAATTCTAGGGGCAAGGAAAGACTGTTGTGAGTTGGAAGATGTTGAACTAACTAAACATTTCTTGCTGTGAGTGTATAAATGCTGGTACACACTATATAATCCTTCCTCCTGACCGACCATTTGAGGCTTACGACCGGTCAGCCAGGACGAAGGACTGTTGGTTGTGGCAAAAGTAGCCACGTTCGACAGTTAGGCACGACCGATCGTGTGGTCCATAGAGCCGCAAAAAGCTGGCATACAATAATTCGGCCCGGAAGACCGAAACACTGAAATGTCAACCGAAATATTGTATAGTGCGTACCTAGCTTAATGTCCTAATCCTTTAACACTTTAACACAAAAGACAGTCTTACCAAGTATCGCACCTTTATACCATAGACACAGTTGTTAAAGATCCACCAGGCGAATTGAACAACGAGCCCTGACAGAACGGATGTTTCAGCCGACAAAGTGCCTATACAGGGCATGACTATCGTCCGAAATGGCTGTGCATACACATCATGCATCATGGGTCGGCCCCCGCGATCTCATGTGTGTTTGAACCTTAAAGGTGTGTCATATGTGTCTGATGAAGGTGCGAGTAACAGCACCGAAATGTTACATGGTGTTATACTGATGTAGTAATAAACACCTATTGCTAATAAGACTGGTGTGCACAGCACAGTACAGATGTTTGTTTTCAAGGCCGAGGAGCGAGCGATCGGGTAAGAACCTTACCTTCTCTCCCAGCTCCTGCAACTTTTATTGAAGAATGGGAGGTAAGACACCTTTAGCTCCCGTTCTTTAATAAAACTAAATGCCAAAAAAAATTAGCAGTGGTGATAGCCTTTAACTTTTAGATATTAGGCTCATTACAATATTAAACAATATAAAATAAAAACATAAAAATATATTCATGAAAGTAAAATAATGGAGGATCAATGTCATACGCAATTAACATTTCCCCTCGGGTTTTGGGGAAAGGTTAGTTTGGCATGGTCCTTCCATATATACATTCATAGATTAACTAGTAGCTTTGTTTAATTAAAACTTTAAATACAATGTTAGGAACTTTGTTCATTTTCACATGTACTAACACCTTACATGTGTTATTACGCAAATAACATGTCTTTAGCATTGTAATCAGTAGATTGATGGAAGCCAGTGTATTCTCCTTTGCCATTTGGGAATGAATTTATGGAATGGACTACGCAAGAAGGTATGGGTTTACAGTTATGTTTTCCGAGGAATTAGTAAATCCATACCGTAAAACATCAATAAGAAGTTTTTCTTAATCTATAAAATGAAAACAAATAAATTGTTTTGATTTCATCTATCTCACAACCTATATCCCTCTCTAGCCAACTATCTTAATCAACCTACCAATCACTCTACCCTTTACTCTGACCATCAACAATCAATCCACCTAACTGAATGTAAAAGTTATTTATGAATGTACTGATTAATAAGATCCACATCGGAACAACAAAGGCTCTCTACGCCACTGGGCATATGGACAATTGCCACACTGATACCAATTTGAGTGTCCAATCTGATCGGCATTGTCTGAGAAGACACTTGAAGGTATTTAAGTTTTTGCAACATGCTTTTTATAATTAGCTACATGTATCTATAACAATGCATTCAATGGTATGGAAACATACCCTTCTCTTACGCTCCTCAGGATCAACTATTCCCGAAGCACAAATTTTAGATGTATCTTCAGACATGACTATCATGACTGTCAGAGTAGTAAAGCTCTAAAGAGAAAAAATACAGTCTTATTTTATTACGTAATACAGTGATTTTAATAGCAAGACTCAAAAGATGATACAGGATTACAAATAATATATAATGATCATTGTTAAAGGGTTCGCCATAGTGATTGCTATGGGTCCAGGAGCCAAAGGGTGTCCTATACTAAGCAGTAGCAGTATTTAGATGTTTCAAAAATGTATCCAGTCTGCCCTGTGATTGACAGCAGCACAACTAATAAAAATTCATACAAAACTGTATCAACATTAACCCTGCAGCTGTCTGAGGTGATTGCTGAGACTGGGTTTAGATACAGTACTTACTGTACCTACTACAATGTGATGGAGTTACAGAGCAGGAATAGAGGACAAATCCTGGAGGTGGTTGTATAGCTGACTGTCAACATTAGTATTATATTATATATATACACACAGGAATGATTGTTCCATATATTCATTATACAGAATGATCATTCGATGTGCCCATACATGGTCTAATTTTATGGTCTCCTTCTACTGTAGTAAAGGGAACTGGTAATGGAAATTTTCCATCTTGCCCGATAGGTCCTGATACCGACAACATTCAGCAAATTCTGCCAGATCCACCGTCAGTGTCACAGCTCTGACTTTGAAATACACTAATGATAATGTAGCAAATGTGGATTCCTCAGTAAAACAGAACGTTAGGTTGGGTACACACGGACAAATTTTCCGTTCCGACCATTCGCTGATATATAGAGTGGTCGGCCACAGCAAATGTCTCCTATGAACCACACAATCGGCGATGATTTACCGGCTTGTCAAATTTCCCATTTGTCTGATCCAGTCAAATGGCCAACCAAGAACATTCACCTCACACAGAAATCTGTCGATTGGCCCGATAATATGTAATCACATACACTGCTATGCATACACTGTTACACACATATACACTGCTATACAAAACACACGCAAACTGATATGCAATCACATCTTTACTCCCTGCTAATGCCATAGTTAGTAAACCATATTAAAGGAACACTAAACTTTAAAAACAAGTTTTTGGCATCCGCTTATTCCCACCTCCCTGTGAATAATAGTTTGCTACAAAAAAAGGGGGAATGGTAGACAGAGACCGATGAAACAGACTATGGCACTTGAGAAAGGGTACATGATACCCAAAACATGTTGTGGCGCATGGATTACAAATAAATTCCTTCACAGCATAGTCTGTTTCATCGGTCTCTGTCTACCATTCCCCCTTTTTTTGTTGAATTGCTATTGAGCCGGAAGTGGAAGGCCCAAGGTAGACTGGGGAGACCAGCCAAAAGCTGAAAAATAGTGGTGAACCCAACTTACTAACTGACAAATAATAGTTTGCTCAAGGGACCCTGGAACTTACCTTACCACGCTCCTCTCGTAAGCCGCTCCTTCACTGACAGCCGCTCTATCTTAGGTGCATGACAGCCGATCTATCTTAGGTGCATGCACGCCAATACAAAAGATAGGGCAAAGATAGGTGAATAATAGAAACATATGCCAAATACTTGTTTTTTTTAAGTTTAGTGTTCCTTTAACAACAATTACTAGCCCATTAACTTCAGGAATCCCACGGCTCCCGGATCCTCCGGGAGTCATCTGCGATGACATTCAACGGAGTTCTAAATCTCCCCATTACACCCCTTTTTTGCGGCCACTCCCCCGGACTGCCCACGCCATGCCCCATAACTCTGCCCCGCCCCCCCGCACGTGCATGCCCCGCACACTGTGTGACATCAATGCCGTCACGCAGCATCACCACACACCCCTCTCCCACCCGGGCCGGAAGCACAAATTGGCAGGGTGGGATGTCTGTAACCTGTAGCAAATAAATGTGAAATATACCAGAGCACTGTTCTCTTTCCAGCCCCCACACATAGCAGCCAGCACCGGTTCTATTGCACTCCATTAACCCAGTTGTGTAACTACCGCCACCCCTGTGGGGGGGCTTGGGCAGTAGTTGGGCCCGCCAAGACCAAGATCCATTCCATGGTAAGCTGTTTTAAACAGCTGATCACGCGTATGAATGAAACATAAGCACGATCAGCTGTTTAACTTCTGATTCCGGTTCTTCTGCGGAAGTTCAGGTCTCGTATTTTAAACAGCTGATCACGCGTATGTTTAATTCATAAGCGCGATCAGCTGTTTAAAACAGCTTACCATGGTAGGGATCCCTGGCATTAACCCCTCACCTTCATGGACGATCGGATCACGCAGCTACAGAGATCTGTGAAGTGTAGATCACCGTGCAAAGCTTTGATATAAGGAATCAGGGAGATAACGGGGTCAAGGGTCACAAACCTGCTCCGTGTTTGCTACTGCTGGGGAACGGAGCAATGTGGAAAACTCTTCATGCGAGGTAAGATATTGACTTACTGACTTGCTGCCTTTAACAGAAAAGTTTATCCGATGTGCAGTGTCAACTTCTAAAGCACGTGGCAGGTTCCCACACTCAACAAGTTACCACGCTTATTTAGAACAGTGTATTGGCTGTTAGACGTGAAAGGGAGGGCCCAGAATGACATGTGCGCGTTCACAGAAAATTCATATGCTCGGACAAAGGGGAGTGGAGTATTCAAATATCGTTTCTATGGAATTAATAGAGATCTGCCCACTTGGCAAACAAGTGGGCGTCACTGTAACCGCCTGCTGGACAGTGCTAGAAGTGAGTAGTGTCTTTACTATTATGGTTCCATTACTAAGACTGTGACCTTAGTGAGGTAGAATGGTGTCGTTTTTGATGAAGATTCCCTTTAAGCAGAGCAGGATCTGTGTTCTGTGACTGAGTAGCTTGGCCAGCATTAACACCTGGTGGAGGTACCATGTTCTGGTGCTGTGTGTGTCCATTTTCATCTTGTGGGGTTGAACCTGAGTAAAAGATTGTTGTCCAGAGGAAAACTGTGAGGAGAGAGAAGGAACAGAAAGGGGGAGGGGGGAGGAAAGGGGGGGAGGGGCTGACAGGCTGGTGGTTGACTGCTGCTGTGAAGCGGAGCTTCTGACAGACTGAGGATTCCTATGATCACTGAGAAGAGCTGGAGAGGGAGATAAGACAGGAGGTAAAGGGTTAAGGAGAGGGGGAGCCATGCTGGGCCATGATGCAGACTGAGGATTCCTATGATCGCTGAAAAGGGAGATAAAAGCGGAGGTGAAGAGTTAAGGGGAGGGGGAGCCATGCTGGGCCATGATGATAAATGGGAAGGATTAACTGCTCTGGATATGCCGGAATGTAGAGGAGAGGGTTTCTTCTTTATGGCTGATTGGTTTCTGGCTGAAGGGGAATGGAAGGATTTTGTTTCATTGACAGATTACATGTATTCCGTCACAGCTGATTAAATCCTTTCATTCTGTGATCATATTCTGTCCTCTTATTTCATTTGCCAGTCCCTCTCTACCCTATTGGCTGCTTGCTGAAGTCATTTTGTTTCCTATTGGTACTTCATTGCTTTTACAGAAATGGTATCGCCTCTCAATGTGATAGTCTGTCTTCCACAGGCTCCACCTCCTAATGGCCTTTTGTGTATATATATGTGTGGGAGTAGGACACTGCAGCTGCCAGTGTAAGGAAAGCTTTTGAAGGTTTTCTTTTTTCCCTCAAGGTTTGAGCACAGCATCGGGAGCCAATTAAACCTCTGTGGATCCAAGCTGCGTATCTATGGCCTCGCTAGACACGGTTACCGATCCAGAGCAGACCTTATACGTCCAGGACTCAGACGAGGCCTTCGGGACTCCAGAGGGGCGGAGAAGTGGACAGAGGAAGCGAACCAAGGTGGGAAAGGGGCAGGACAAGGTACAGAACTGGGATGGTACAGGGCATAGTTACTGATATTACACTGTGGAACGTATCTACACAACTGTCAAACGAGTGTATGTTACATGTAGCAATGTTGTCAATATGTCGTATCTGTCGATAATCAATTTGTGTAGTGTCCAACGTCAGAATCCATCCATTTTCGAATATGATTAACTTTTTTTTAAAGTGATATTGGCACCATATTGTCCAATTATATGGCAACTAAAGGAACCCATACATGATGACAATTTCTGATGGGAGCCAGGAGGAGAGGGGAAGCAGTGCTGCAGTGTCCCTAATGAAGTAGTGAGGTCACTCATCTTGGAAATTAATATGGAAGAAAGAAGCAAATGCTTGTTTCTCCTTGGCATTCATAGATTTTTTTTTAAAATAAAGTGATTAAATGGACCTTGCTTACAGGCATCCAAACAGCAAGACTCTGGAAATTAAACATAGCAATATATGTTAAACAAGAGTAGGGTCAATGGTTCAATAAAATAAAAATGAATTGCAACAAAAATACTTTATTATTATACATGAATTTAGAGGCATAGCTAAAAACCACTGGGTCCCATAGCAAAATGTATGGAGCCCCCACAACAGATGATGTATCACAAATACCCCCATCCCGACAGATGATATAGGACCAATAACCCCAGATGGATGATATATCAATACCTTTTACCATCTCTCAGGACCCCTACAGTGTGATATATACATAACTAACATGATATATAATGCTGTCAGATTATGAAGTATAACATTTTGGTTTAGTTCTCCTTTCATTTATTAAATATCAATGACAAAACAAACTGTATAAAATCAAGGATGAGGGAAGTTAGCTGGTCTTCAAACTTTATATGATGCCAGCAAACTTAAGGTTACACTTAAGACAGTGGAAACTTAATATATATGGGCACTGGGGTCCTCGGCTAAGAAAATAAATTCAGTTTTATTTGCTTAGCTTCCTTACTGAACTGTAAAGCAAGCCCATCATACTTTGACCAAGCTACCTCCAGTCCACGACCTGATCTACAAGATTGACTCCCAAGAAAGCAACTAATAAAGGGATGCCAGCAACTTTCAGGTGTAGCTTGAACACAAGGAAGGTAGTCCTTTGCACTTGATATTGACATTTTTAAACAGAAAGGGGTCTTTATCTTGGAAGTTCAAGGACAACAAAAGCCACAAAACACTGAACCAGAAGCCAGAACACCTCGATATAAAACCAGTAATCTGTGTCTAACCTCTCATTTTGTTACGGGAGCTAGAAAATTTACATACAGTTTGTGCTTTACTTCACAGCATTCTAGTATTGAACAGTTTGTTTAACAACCATTATGTTGTGCACAAGCTCAGTCCTTAGCAATGGCAGAAACTTGTTACAGTTGGTCATACCCATTAATAATCTCTAGCCAATCCTTTTACAGGACAGATAAAGCAAGCAAGCATGTGACTGAGGTCAGGAGGTGTTGTCTGACACTGCACATACACACAGATACTTTATCCAGTAAGCATTAACAGGCTTACATTTACTTTAATACAATTTACTGAAATGGGATTTTATAGTTTATTGGTGTTTTTAAGGGGGGGGGGTCAGATTTTGGAGTATAAAGGATTGGGTTTAATTTTCCTTTAAGCAATCTTGCATGCAATGGCCATTGTCTGGCATCAGGTGGTAGACAGTTAGTGGATTCTCGATGAGCATGTTACACTGCAAAGTCTGCACAGTAGCTAAATGTCCAAGTTAGCTGTTTCCCAATGAAGTCCAGGGTTGTGCAGCCCTAGGCCCTACCGTTTTTCTTGGTAAATCACAAATGCTGTGTTGGTAAATCACAACAGATTGCTAACTGATACAACAAAAACATTGAGCAGGGTGATCAATTGGGACCAAATATCTGCTTGTGTATACCAGGTCTAACATTATCTGTTATTCTTAACATGTATTGGGAGAGGAATTCAACTTTACATCTGTGATATATCCTAGTTAAGTACCTTTGAATGATTGATTTTATCTAGCTACAAAGATTGGGAACCCTAAGCATTGGCCAAAATACTAATTGAACATATAAGAGAAGATTAACAGGCTATTTATATACACTGTCTGACAGATTGGCTCTGGGTAAATCCTGATCGGGACTTAATAATTTAGAATAGAAAAGAATCGGTGCCCTTTGGCACAACAGATCAGTCCTCAACAATAAAGTGAAAATAGAAATCCTATTTTGCCAATGTATAAGAGTCTTGGTAATAATTTCTATCATAATTCCATGTATTAGCAGGAGGAACAATTGTCAATAAAAGGCCTGATGTAAGCAAATCAATTGATAATATCAATCCATAACAGGAGCTTAAAGAAAGTGTTCCTTCTGATTCATGGACTGATCAGTGTGTACTTTTATATTTCAATCATAAAGTTTTTTTTACCATCCTTATAATGTAGAAAAAAAATGTAGAAAATGTTGGATAAAATCCCATGTGCCTGGTGAATTTACTGTCTTTTAACAAATGTGTAACATATCGGATAAGTTACTTTGGTATCTATTTGCGTGATACGGATGAGTAAAAATTATTTATTTCTAAAGCTAAAACGATATAATTTTCCATTAATACTTTAATTTTTCCTAGACCATTCCAGTTTGGGAGAACAAGCCATGTGGTTCTTCACGTAGCCTTGTAAGGAGAATTGGGTCACACCTGCCATTGAAACCATGTACAAGAGCTTGCTTCGAGGTAGTAACATTTAGACTGTTATTTTAGCACAATTTTATTGGTAAATGCTTCTCTATGCAAAAATTATTCACCCGAATTACCCCCTAGCCAGACACAGATTGCTAAGCTGGACCACTGGGTTGCAGGGAGATCAACCTGATCAAATTGAGGGAATCACTAGAAACTTTAACTAATTTATAGCATGCACTTGGAAATACAATATCCACCTATGAGAGTTTGACAATGAAGTTGTGGCAGGCATGCATTCATGTACCCTCTTGCATGAATATTTCTAAGCATATGTTTACTATAATAATGCAATACACTGTGGGCCCAAAGCAGTATATTTACACTTGAAAGGGTAAAAGTCTGTGTTATTAGTTCGTATGAGTTCACCAGACAGTTGCTATATACCCCTGTTAATAAATACAGTGAAAGTATGTGAATGTGTTTGTACTACTAGAAATTAAACAACTGGTGAAAAACATAAAAGGAGGTGATAATGCGATTATACCCTTAACAGTTTTTGGTTTTACATTAATGACCAAGCTTTATTAATACAAACAAAAGATAATCAATGCACATTCCTGGGCCCCATACATACACTATATTATCTGCACACTGGCATACATTATAAAGAAAGTTTTAGTATACATTTCTGTGATCACATGAATGAAAAGTCTTCCAACCACGTCAAGGTAACCCCACTCTGGTCCTAACTCCTAACCTTTTTTTACTTCAATTACGATTAGCAAACTTTTGCATTACTAATACTTGCACACTGGATCAATGTAGCAGGCCTTCTCACTCCCCCCAGCCCATTTTTTTTTTTTAAATGAGGAAAGCTTTATTTATGGTAATTGGTATAATTACATGGATTGCTGAAGAGTTGGTAAATCCTTTGACTCCCTATTTTTGATATGGTATACTAATGTATTTTCGATGATCATTGAAAGAAGGTTTAGAACAGAACATATGAGGCATTGCATCACTACCAAAACCCAGCAGTTTAAAAACTATAATAAGAGATTAAATAGAATTAGTAAGTGTTGATACTTACCATAGAACATTAATTATGTGTGTGTGGGGGGGTTCTGGCAATGCAGCTTTGTTTTTCTTTATAATTAAAGCTAGGTCTATTTATTCCTAAAGCTGGCCATACACATGCGATGCCACAGCATGTGTGCCGAAAGATCACATCGGTATCTGTCGGCACACATGCTGTGGGAACAGTACACACGGACCCAACTAATCCGCATACACAGTATGGGGGTCGGTCGGCCGTACAGCCATACACCGTGCAATCTTATCAGCTCCCTCCACTTCAAGTAAAGGGTGCCGATGACGACCAACGGAAATTTCCCCCAGTCACCATGGCAGCAACGTCACCAAACGAATCCCCTCCCATTTGCAGTCAATTGAAACAGGAAGAACTCCCCTCATACCTTTTAAATAGCTCCTCCTCCCACTGTCCGGTGTTCTTTTCTTCCTGTTTTGCAGTCTGCTACCAGCCATCACGGTGGATCCCTGGCCTAACTGGAGTCTCTCCTGCTCTCCTCCAGGTTAGATGCCCCTCTGGTCGCGAGTAACACACTGAGCCAAGAGGGTTGTGGACCCTGTGACCGGGTCGGGAAGGCTGTCCCTCTGCAAACCGCATGGCTGCCCCTTCCAAGATGGCTGCCGTGCAATACCGGAAGTCGCGGATGACGTCACTTCCGCTTTTCGCGGCTGATGTTCCCGGCCTTCCCAGCCTCCTCCTGACCGCATCTTAGCGTTTTAACTGGCGGTTTTTGGCTGGGAGGCGCTAGTGGGGTGTGCACTTCTTATTTATCCAGTGTTTTCCCACAAATCTTCCCTTCCGGTCGGCCTGCCTGTTTGCTGCTGTAGTGAGCCTGCTTGTGCTGCTGCTCCTGTTTCCATCCTGCTGTAGTGCTGATTCCTTTTTGTCTGTAACCCATGTAAGTGCATTTTTATATACTTAGTTGCTTCTCTTGGGTGTTGCTTGTCAGCTGATTTTTTTAATTATTTTCAGCATGGAGTCTGGGAGCGCCAGTAAAGGTCACTCTAAGGGATCTAGGTAAGCAGGGGTGAGTATGGAAAGAGAGCAGAGGATTAGGCTTCTAGGGGCTGACAGTGTTCTTTTTGTCTCCCCACAGCCTGTCTATGTCTGATAAGCAGTCCAAACCTGTGGAAGTGGAAAGCAAAGACAAGGAGGAAGCTGGAACCTCAGTTAACCCTTGCCCCCAAGATTTTTTCAGACCAAAGAAGGAAGTCAGATCCCCAGAAGAGTCTGATCCAGAATTATGTGGCTCAACTTTTTCAGATAGGAGCTATAGAAACAATCCCTGTGAAGGAACAAGGGAAAGGTTTTTACTCTAGTCTGTTCTTAGTCAGAAAAGCATCGGGAAAGTTAAGACCGGTGCTAGACTTAAGAAATTTGAACAAGTTTGTAACGTACAAAAGATTGTACGATGGAGTCCCTGACTTCAATTATAAAGGTAATAGAAAGAGGGTCCTGGCTAGCAAGCGTGGATCTAAAAGACGCCTACTTCCATGTACCAATCCAAGTCGAATCAAGGAAATTCTTGAGGTTTCTGGTAGGGGATCTACATGTACAATTCAGATGCCTACCTTTCGGTCTCTCGCAATCACCCAGAGTTTTCACCAAAGTGGTAGTTGCCTTAGTAGCAGAGATTTGGAAGAGAGGAATTGCCATCTTCCATTATCTGGACGACATCCTAATAGTGGCAGATAATAAGCGGATAATAAGCGGAAAGACATGTAACAACCGTAGTAAACACCCTGGAAAAGTTCGGGTGGATAATAAACAGAGAGAAGAGCCACTTGTCTCCAGTTCAAGACCTAATATTTTTGGGTGCACACTTCTTGACAAAAGAGAACATGGTAAAGCTCCCGGAAGAAAAACAATTAAAGTTAAGAGCGGAAGTCCAAGCCATAGTACAAAGTCCAATATCAACGGTCAATCAAATATTAAAGGTACTGGGTTTGATGGCAGCAGCTATCCAGCTTGTTCGGTGGTCCAGATGGCATATGCGATATCTGCAGCATTTTCTGATAGCCAAAGCCAGAGTTCCTCAAACACAGATGTCCAAGAAACTCCATTTACCAGCTTGGCTAAAAGACAGCCTTACCTGGTGGCTCAACAAGGAAAATCTAAACAAAGGGTTCGATTTAAATTGCCAAACGCCACTGATAATAACGACCGATGCATCCAACTTAGGATGGGGAGTGACGTTTCAAGACAAGGTTGCCCAAGGACGCTGGGAAGGAAAAGAAGTACCATCCAATATCTTGCAGTTAAGAGCAGTATTTCTGGCAATTCAGAACTTCAAGAATCAGATTCAGGCCAGGTCGATAGTGATAAGAAGTGACAATATGTCAACAGTCCAGTATATTAAAAAAAAACAGGGCGGAACAAAAAGTTGGAGGTTACTAATGGAAGTAAAACCAATCTTCGAGTGGGCTCAAAGATATCTGAAGAACATATCGGCCATCTTCATTCCCGGCAGACAAAACACCCAGGCAGATTTTCTAAGTCGCCAAAAGGTACAGACAGGCGAGAGGAGTCTTCATCCATCAGTATTCCAGAGCATAGTAGTAAGATGGGGACAACCGGAGATAGACCTTATGGCATCAGAAAACAATACAAAATGCATAAGTCTCAAGAACAAAGAAAGTAGGGCTGTCCAGTCGTTTATACTTTGCAAGGGGTAATCCCTCTTTATTGCAGTACACCAACACACGACGTTTTGGCCGCTAGGCCTTTATCAAGCACACTTGATAAGCACACTTGGACAGCCCTACGTTCTTTGTTCTTGAGTGTTGTATCTGGCATTGAGGTGGCCAGAAGGGATTGGACGCCTAGGAGGTACCTTGAGTCTTTCTTTTTTGACAAAATGCATAAGGTTTTACGCTCACTATCCTTCAAAGAGGGCGGAAGCAGTGGATGCCCTGCAGCAAGATTGGAGCAGAGGGTTACAGTATGTCTTCCCACCATTCCCTATGATATGGAAGCTATTGACCAAGATTAAGGAGGAGAAATCCGATGTGATAGCAGTAATTCCTCATTGGCCGAGGAGACCTTGGTTTCCATTGCTTCTATCTCTAGCAAGGGAACCTCCTCTGATGATACATCCGATGAGACCCTGTTGACTCAGGGTCCACTCCAATATTTGGAGCACATTCAATTAGCGGCTTGGAGGTTGAGAAACGAAGATTAAAGAATTTAAATCTTCAGGAGGAGGTAATTAAATTTCTTCTTAAGTCAAGAAAGGCAGTTACTTCTGAGAAGTACTACAAGATCTGGGAAGTCTTTGCTCAACATGCAAGAGCGGGAAGATTTGATTGCCTCAATCCATCAGTACCGCACATAGTTAATTTTCTATTCTCAGGGTGCAAGTTAAATTTAAGTGAAAGTACTCTGAGAGGTCAGGTTTCAGCTCTCTCTGCTCTGCTAGAAAGGAACTTCGCCATAGATCCAATGATAAGAAGATTCTTTGCTGCTCTTATTAGGATTAAACCGAAGATTCATAACAGAACACCAATCTGGAGTTTACCAGTAGTCCTTCAGGCGTTAACTCAGCCGCCCTTTGAGCCACTTGAATCGTCCTCAACATGGTTTCTAACACTTAAGGTGGTGTTCCTGATTGCAGTAACATCTGCATGCAGAGTCGGAGAAATGGGGGCACTATCAATGAAACAACTATATTTACAATTTATGGATGATAAAGTAAAGCGAAGGCCAGCTTTCAACTTTTTACCCAAGGTCATATCGAACTTCCATGCAGACCTAGAAGTAATATTGCCGTCCTTTTGTCCAAACCCAAAGAATAAGATGGAGAAAGTACTACACACGTTGGATTTAGTTCATGCTATCAGAATCTACCTTGATCGAACTAAAAGCTGGAGAAGATCGGAACATCTTTTGATAATCCCAGGTGGGCATAGGAAGGGACAGACTCCTTCTAAAAGGACCTTGAGCCGATGGATAGTATCTTGTATTCAAAAGGCTTATCAGACAAAGGGAGTTAAGATCCCGCAAGGACTTAAGGCGCATTCTACCAGAGGTTTCGCATGTTCCTGGGCGGCCCAAGCAGAGGCCCCAATGGAGATGATTTGTAAGAAGGCAAGATGGACGTCGGCGAAAACGTTTAAGCACTACAGGATGGAGGTGCTGCTGAACCAGGATGTCAGATTTGGCAGAAAAGTTTTGCACTCTGTTGTATCAGATATGATGTAATTATGTTTTTGAAACGGAGAACCCGCCCTGGAATAGATTTTGCTTGGTATAATCCGTTTGGTGACGTTGCTGCCATGGTGACTGGGGGAAAACGAGAAATCAAATCTACTTACCAGGGATTTCTGTTTCCCAGTCACTTCCATGGCAGCAGTCACCAAAACCCTCCAGACTTATATTTACTCTACAGCTTTGAACTAGAACACCGGACAGTGGGAGGAGGAGCTATTTAAAAGGTATTGGGGGAGTTCTTCCTGTTTCAATTGACTGCAAATGGGAGGGGATTCGTTTGGTGACTGCTGCCATGGAAGTGACTGGGAAACAGAAATCCCTGGTAAGTAGATTTGATTTCTCGTTTTTCCGTCATTCCCGATCGATCCGAGTGCCGACAACGGACGTTAGCCAGAACTCCGATTAGTCGGAAAAAGCCCCTACACACGAACGATAATAGGTAAATCCCATCGTTCCCCGACAGGATTTACCTATTATCGTTCATATGTCGGCACTCTGATCAGTCGGGAAAAGCCTCTACACACGAACGATAATGGGTAAATCCCATCGTTCCCCGGAGGGATTTAACTATTATGGTTCATTTGTATGGGTTCTGGCAATGCAGCTTTGTTTTTCTTTATAATTAAAGCTTGGTCTATTTATTCCTAAAGCTGGCCATACACATGCAATGCCACAGCATGTGTGCCGACAGATCACATTGGTATTTGTCGGCACACATGCTGTGGGAACTGTATACATGGACCCGACCAATCCCCATACACGGTATGGGGGTCAGTCGGCCGTACAGCCATACACCGGACAATCTTATCCGCTCCCTCTACTTCAAGTAAAGGGTGCCGATACCAACTGACTGAAATTTTCCGTCATTCCCGATCGATTGGAGTGCCGACTACGGGCGTTCGTCGGCACTCCGATCAGTCAGGAAAAGCCACAACACACGAACGATAATAGGTTGGAATGGCAAGAATGGGTTAACTATTGTTATTAGTTCCTGCAAAGGACCAATACAAATGCCATTCCACCCTGGAACAGTCCTATTGTTTATATTATGATTAGTGAAGCATGGAACCAGATCTTCTTTTTCAGACAATGTGGGGTCGAACCCGTGTATCTGGAATTCTCTTCAGCCAGGGGTCTGGTGGGTACCCTAAGAGGTCATTTTAATGACATCCATACATGGAAAATATGTATTTAGGTATTGGAATATGTAAGACAGAAACCAATATTATTTTTGTGACTGGGAAAGTAGGCCCTTAAAAATGATACCCACCATGGAGCCCTTATTCCCTTTCCAAGGCGAGTTATTAATATCTTGGGAAATATGGATTACACACAGGTCATGTTTGGTATTGGAGGAATTGATAATACAGGAGAGGAATATGTGGTCAATATCCCAATACAATGTACATATCTACATTTATATGGAATCTGCCTAACTGAGGGGGAATGAATGCTTTTGGCTAGTCGTAAATCTGGACATTCCTAGACACTCCCACCTCATGCATAGCGGGAGGGGTGTGGTTCATCAAAGGGTTAAAAAATCCTTGAACCCCCTATAACTTGGTTCATACTGAGGGGACATGCTAAAACTGTGTGTATGGACCCGATGTTTCTTCCAGCCCCGGGATACAGGACTTCTTCTAGTGAGTAGGGTCTGTGAATATTTTTATTCTTTTTATTTTATATAACTATTGTATGTCATTTTATTATAACACCATTTTCTTTTATTTTTGTATTCTATTAAATCTAAAATTTTATAAGTTTTGTCTTTGATGCTCTAAAAGAACTCTGTTAGCCTCTAATAAGTTTATATGTGGTTGAAGTGTTTTGCAGTGTAAATGCTAATTAACTCTGTGACTGCTTGTGAAGGACTGATGCTAATTAACCAGTTAGTTGCTGGAGTGAATGGTGTAGTGTAACTGTAACCATTTAGCTGCCAGGACAGGGGTGTGCATAGTCGGTGAGAGTTAAGAGTGTTTTTGGGGCTTCTTTAAGGCCATAACTTAAAGTGGTGGCAGCTTGTACCGATTGATTGGTCAGATCACGTGCCCAGCGAACTGGCGTTCGTGACACACCATACTGAAAAAATTACTTTGCCTCATCTTAATCTATAGATTGAATACATGTAAGTAGCACTTACTCTGATTTGCGTGTGTTGCTGCATGCCTTTAATCCAGCACACATTTTGTTTAGGAGCAGTATCCCCCCTCCCTCTTTTAACCACTCCCACTTCCATCCGACCTGACTTTTCCCACAAACCAACTGCCAAACCTGCACACAGCATTCCAACTGACAGTACTCTGCCACCATTCCAGCTACAGAAAAACTGCTCACAGAACTTGATTGACAGATGATGCGTAAAATGTTTTAGATTGGATATCTTAATAAATAGGCGGCAGATCAACATAAAAATTATACAGTGGTGGTTGGGAAGAATTATAGTTTCCAGTAATGGGCAATTTGAAATAACCTTTTTCCGGTATAGATGCCCTTTAAAACTTTAGGTGATACTATTTTTTGGAGTTTCCCCTTAACATTGTTCTGGCTTAACATTTTCTTCGGATACTGAGTACTGGGCATTATGCAAACCACAAGCCAAAGTTCACAAGTTGTGTAAAAGTTAAAATAAAGTGCATAGTAGAGCACACATACATGTCTGTGCACATAACCAATGTATGTACATTTAAGAGTTATTGTCATGCTAAAAGGAAGCCTCCTATTGAACTAAAATTATTTGAAATGATTCAAATATACTTCAGTGAATACATTTATTTTTCTAGGCTCTTCCATCTTCTGATTTTTATTTAATGGATGCACCTGTGGTACCAACACTAGCTGATATTAAGTGGATTGCTGCAGATGATGATGAGACTTATGCAAGAGTGAGGTAAAATCATCTTTTAAACATGCAATTTTGGTTTAGAAAAAAATACTAGATTTATCCTTTTTGGTTTAAAAAAAATAGAACATTAAAGGGATGAATGTAATTTATTTTCGTTATGCAGACATGCAATAGATCCTAACTTCAGGTTTTTTGAACATTTCCTTTTGTTATACACTTTTCCCCCCCAATATATATGATCCATATTCATTTGTGTATTTGAACATTATATTTTGTATTATATTTTGTTACAAAATATGCTTGAATTTGTTTGCTAATGCTTACAAGAAGATGAGAGTAAGTATAGTATGTGATACTCTCTTTATTTGCGCTAACTATAGTTTTCTTAATAGATTAGCTTTCGGGAGCTTCCTCCCTTCTTCAGATCTTTACATCATCTGGCAACTTGTATATTGTCAAAGTTTGTTAGTTGCCAGATGATGTAAAGATCTGAAGAAGAGAGGAAGCTAATCTATTAAGAAAACTATTGTTAGTGCAAATAAAGAGTATCACACACTATACTTACTCTCATCTTCTTGTATACTACAAGTGCACTAATACGGCTACAATCAATTTTGCTAATGCTTGGAATAGGCAATTATCTAATCTATATTAGTCCTCCCTTTTAAAGCTGGGTACACACATTATCAATGTTTGAAAGGTTTGGCTTTACACAGTCTCGAACGTTCCCCCTATATAGTATAGGGAGAACGTTCAGGACTGCCACACTCCCCACAACTATGGCCGGCTCCGACCAAGGGAAAATTTTGGGTAGTAACAATTGTTCCCAAGGCTGACGGTCTACGTTCTTCGTCCTCGGCCCGATTGTTTTTTCAGTACATGCTTTACCAGTAAAGGGACGATTCTGTTTGATCCGACGGAATTGTCCATTTATTGTTAATGTGTGTACCCATCTTAAGTATTAGAAAACATTTGCCACCTGTGCCCATTTTAAAGGGACATTAAAAATCCATTAGTGACTCTGATAACTCTTGCTGAATAAAACAAAAGTAGCATGATAGCATTTTGACATTTTGATAATATATTCATTTAGGACACTTATTACACAACATAGCTTCGGAGTACAGTTATTGATAAAGTATTTAACACCCAGAGTCATATATATTATTGCATATTATAAAGTAAGGAAAGTAGAATGATCATGCAAGCCTCTCCATTATCCGTAGAAAGAAGGTTTTTTTTTTTATGCTAGGTGCTCTAGTGCTACAGGCAATAGATGTATAGTAACATAGGAGAGAATTCTGGCACACCAGCCTTAAATGTCGATTATTTGATGTAGTCATTAAAGTGAGTGATGTTTCGGTGTGCTAACATTAAGTGCAACAAAGTATATTCTCTTGTAATATGTGAACAGGAAATAGATAATAATAGAACCATTCGAACTTGTGTTTTTTTTGCCTTCCTCTGGATCAACAGGCAGGAAGTTTGGATATTGGTGAGTGGGTTGAACTGGATGGACATATGTGTTTATTCAACCTCAAATACTATACTAAATATCCAGGTGTCCTTAACCGCTAGTATATTGTAGTAATGTCATAAATTTTTTGTTTGTTTCAAAGAGGGAGTTCTCACAATGAAAAGGGCTATACTGAGGTTTGGTGCATACTGCTGCTTTCTTGGGGTAGACTTTTTTTTGTTATTTTTACGCCCACCCCTGCCAGGAAAAATCTTCAGGAGTGTGGTAAAATGCCTTACTGGAAAGTCTAGGTTAAAGCATACTTGTAGATTACTAAGCTTCAGTTTTATTCACTACTAAGTCTACAATGACTTGGATGAATAAAATCCCAATACTTGGCCTATTAATATTTAGTACAAAAGGCACCAGTCTGCAGTGAGTCTCTACAGTATTAGAAATAAGAACTGCATGTTAGAACATCACTGGTGTTGACACATTCAACCTCTTATACAGAACTCATAGAAAATTAGCACACTAAAAGGCTGTTCAATATTTACATTAGAAGTATAAATAAAGTTGCATTGGCTTTTGTGTAGATATACAGCATGCATATAAGGAACTGTGGTACTTTCAGCACGTCCCTTCCCCTCCCTGCTGTCTCAAGATTCCCACAGCCTTTACTGTATAAAGGCTGTTTTCATATAGTTTTCTGTATGGGGGGGTTGGGTCTGAGTGGGGGAGTGGCAATGACACCTGCAAGTGGGTGGAACCATGACACCCGCAAGGGGAGATGACATAGGGCAGAGTCACATGGTTTCAGAGCAGGAAGTGCAGTGGATCTGGTGGTGCTGCTGCCATATAACACACAAAAATTTTAATATCATCTAAACTATGCAAAAAAAAAAACAATTAAATTGCAAAAACACATGAGAAAGCAATTCCTATGACTTTTTGGACCACAGTTCCCCTTTAAGACTGGTACAGTTAATCGTAAATTTGATCAGAAAAGTATCAGCCCCTGTATGGCTGCCTTTAGTAATTCATGACAAGTCGCCAACAGCTGAATGCCATTTCTGCGGACCTAGTTACAAAGGTTTACACATGGCAAATGATGCTGTTAAGCTGCTGGTGGTAATCCTAGTAATCTTTTAATGTTGTTTTTTTTTTACCTTTTTTCTCCAATTATTAGTCATATATAAATACTGTGCATAAGTGGTAAACATTAGTTACTCACTTTTATATATTATTTATTGTCTAATGTCAATCTGGATTTGCATATAATTTTATTTCAAAGAAAGATATTTTGTGGCATTCCCTAAGCTTAGCTTAGCTTCAGCAGCATACATGGACCATGTGCAAGAGTGTTGACCCCAGTGGACAACTTCCAAAGGCTGTTTCTATGCATCAGCCCCCCAAAAAAAACATGATGGAAACAAAAAAATAAACAATAAAGTCTCTTCATATGTACAAACTTTATACTGTATATAGCAGCTCTGTTTTTTTATTTACCATCCAGCGTTAATTGCCGACAGCCTTCATGGAACAATACAAAATAACTGATTTCATTGACATTTACTAAAAATGTACTTGCATTGATTGCATCTGCAGTGGTGGCTCACTGCTAAAGTGCAGGTTTTGGAAACAAACAGACCATTGGGACACACGTTCAAATCTCCAGGCTTCTTTTTTTGTGTGTTTGTTTATAGAAAAAGATAGATTCTACATGTACGTGTATCCCACATAGTAGCCCTTGTGGCATAGAGGTATAAAGCTTTCTTTTTAGCATGACACCATATAGAAGGTTGCAGGTTCAATTCCCCATACTTTTATTTTTTACCGAAATGTTAATATTCTGTTTCTTACGCCCATGTTAGCAAAGAAATAAACTGCAAAGATTAGTTTTCTTTTTTTCTATGAAAAGCAAAGGAATTTATCATTGTTAGGAACAGGAGAATTTGTAATGGGTTAAAAAGAAACTGCACTCAATTATGTGTTGTGTCAGACTGAGCTTTAACATGATTGGCTGTCAGCTTCCAGGAACCAAGGCTGCAGCTTCCTGTGTAGTGTACTGTGTACACTTAGCTGGGTGTTCCCCGATGAGGTTAATTATTTAAGCTGACCCTTAGTACCCAGAGGTTATTTTCATAAATCATCCAGCATGCACAGCAAAGGGAGATGTGAGACACCACTTTTTGTATCTTTGTGAATGTGCTCTTTCTATTGTTGTTGTTTTGCTTTACTTCTTCTTGAATGAATATGTGGGCTTACCGGCATGTAAAAAGATGGGCTGTGTCTTAACATGCAGCAACCAGTAAACAACTAATTGTTGCTTTAGATTACTAGCACTTGGCAAACATTTTCCCATCTAATTACAAAGGTCCCATCATTGGGGTGTTTAGGGGGGATTATCAGTGCCTGGAATCCTCTCTTTTTGCTTGCTGAGTGAAACGTTTTAGTCTGCTGCTGTATTTCTCCCAGCACTTTTACATATTGTTACATACATTGTTAATTTACAATGAGTGACAAATGTATCCAGTCTGCCCTGTGATTGACAGCAGCATCAGTTTCACATTCTGCAAATTTTGTTGTCTATTTATTATTTTCATATTAAATTAAGGTAAGGTAAAATGCCCAATTATAAGGAAGGTAAAAATGCCTACCTTCATTTTGGGTTTCTTTACTGAAAAATACACCTTTAGGCTAAGGTTAAACTGAACCGGACGGTAACGCACTTGGAAAGCACTTGCTCATTGGGGCACGTTTCACACATTGCTGTCAGTTTGCTCTGTGGTTTGCAATTTTTTTTATCGGAGCGCGTGTGATTCACAAAAAATGGTGATCACATGCACTCTGAAAATAGATTGCCATGCATTTCTCATGTACGGATTCCAAATGCAATTGTCGAGCATTAGAAATGCACTAGTGTGGTAGCCCTAGGGCATGTACACACTCCTAACTTAAACATCTTGCTTAAGGCCCCCCAAACACCTTTTTTTATGCTTGCCTTTACCATAAATGCTTCTAGCCTTACAAAGACTGATCCCTCCCCATCTGGTAGGAGCCGCCTCTATTGCTGTATATGTAATTTGTGCCACACAGCCTGAAATATCGCTAGGGGGAGGGGTGCCATGAGTTTATTGACCTCCAGTGCCATTCTGTTTACATTAGAGATCAATGGTGGCCATTGAATTCTATTTGACAGGATCACACACAACAGCAGGAGCAGCTTCAGGTATGTCTGGCAGCTATGGGCAGTGACATCATTATCAGGGATTCGACACACACTGAAGCTGCAGAGGAGCAGATTTAGTTGTGTAAATTTAGAAGCATATTTGGTAAACATAAATATAGTAAAAAATGTGTTGGGGGGAGTTAAAAGTTTGCCAGGTTTGTACAGAAGGTAAAATGAATATACATTTTTAAAAATAAAAGTGAAGTAAAGGTGATATCTGTATTACTAACTGTGATAATAATCATAACAAGTAGTGAGCGTATATAATAATTAGATGATCTATTTGTGAATATTTTTGATGTATTTGGTCATGAGCCTCCTACTGTGCTTGTTCGGTGGTAACTCATTTAGGAATCTCCCCTTTGAATACCCTGCACTTTCGCTTAGAGTTGAGAATTTTGTCATAAAATACTGTAATGCTGTTTGGGTCTTGTCAGCAGTAATGTAAACTAAGCATAAAAATGTGCTTTTCTCTGTTAGGAGTGATTCAAGACCACTGAAACATAAATGGAGGCCGAGTCCACTTCTAGTGATGCAGAGAAACTCCTCTGTTCCCAATCTAAAGCTAAAAGAAGATAAAATGTTTTGTTTAAGGAAGCCTGGCTTATCTATAAACAAGCCTACAGACCTTCAGGATGAACTCAGCACGCTAAGGAGTCAGATTGCAAAAATTTTTTCCACTGATTCAGGTATATAACAAACATTTTTTTTAAAACAAATTTTATTTATAAAATACAGGACAGTTTCATATGGTACAGATAACGTTTATGTACATACAAACTGGGTATTCACAAATGTCGTTTATACAGTCTCAGTCCTGAATTACATTTTCTATTAATAGATTATATTATACAATTAACATAAAGAAAGGAAGATAGTAGAAGTAGGGGGGGAGGGGGGAAGGGAGGGTCTTCCATATTCTGCTATACCATTATTGTACATGTATTCATACATTGCCATATATAATTTAGTTTAACATCAACTAGTATATTATGCAATAAATTGACATCATTTGGCTCTGGAGTGTTCGTTTTAATTTATTTTATACCTTGTTTACATCATTAGTTCCATACATATTTGCTATATTTATACCAATATGTTCATACCAGGGTGCCCAGATTTTGTTGAATTTATTTAGTTTTCCTCTATCTAAATATATAAGTCTGATGGTCATTTGTGATCATTGTTTTCCACACTCTGCACTGTGGGGTTCGCTGAGACATCCAGTTTAATACAATAGTACGTCTGGCGTAGAACAGTGTGTTACGGAGAAGTGTTAGATGTGCTCCCGTCCACTCATCATCCATCCCCAGTATACAAAGCTTAGGATCTGGTTTTACCGGGATATGTATGACTTGTGTCAGTACTCTCACCACCCTACCCCAGAATCCAGCAACCCTCGGGCATGTCCATATCAGATGCCAGAAGTCCGCTTTAGCTCCATGACATTTTGGACAGTCCGATGAGTTATTGGCGGAGATTCTGGACATCCTACACGGAGTAAGATAGACCTGGTGTAGAATATAAAGCTGCATCACTCTGTGATTAGCTGATAGTGATACTTGGGTGTGTGAGGGTGCCACCTCTTCCCAGTCTGCTTCATCTAAGGTGGGTATACATTTTTTCCACCTCTGTATCAGTGTGGTCTGAGGGTCAGCGCAGGTGCTGGCTATCAGGCACATATATAGTTTTGACACTATGTGTCTTCCTGTGCGATTTTTTAGGAGTTCAATGATCGGGTGATGGGTTATTTGGATGTTCAGCGTTTGAAATTCTGATATTAGACAATATCTTAATTGGAGATATTGGAATAGTGAAGAATTTGGTAGGGCTAGTTGTTTTTGTAAGTTATTGAATGAGATAAAGGAATCATTACGTATTATCTGATGGAAATAGTTAATCCCTCTTTTTTCCCAGAACTCTGATGCGCTAAATGTTGCCAGGTTCTGGTATCTATTGTTGTGCCATATGGGATGGTCTCCTAGTACGCCCCAAATGTTTAGATGTTTCTTGCCATATTTTATGCATTTGGCGGTGTAGTGCTGTACCTCCATTTGGTAGTGTATTTTTTTTTGCTTTCCAAGAATACGATGGGTAGTGTTGGAAGGTATGCATGGAGCATACTCTCCATATCGTATATGGGTGGAGGTGGTGTATCTTGTGGATCAGGTGGCGGTGGGATCACCCATTCTATGAAATACTTGAGTTGACTTGCCAGGTAGTATAAATAGAAGTTTGGCAAAGCTAGGCCAGCTGCGGTTTTAGGTAGTTGGAGGGTTTTGAGTTTGATTCTTGCTCTACCTGGGCCCCAGAGAAGTGACAAAATTGTAGTCTGTACATTTGTGAAAAAGGTCTTTGGTATTGTTGTGGCTGCGTGTTGTAGGGTGTAAAGAATTTTGGGTAATAGAATTATCTTAATTAGGTTGACACGTCCAATTAGATTGATTGGAAATTGTTTCCATGTTTTGACTTTGTCGTTTACCCAGTTTAGCAGTGGTGTGATATTATATGTTAGGAATTCCTCCGGCGTTTTGGTAATCGTGATACCCTGGTATTTGATTCTTTCAACTATTGGGATTAGGTTTCGGATCTGTGGCGGGGGCGTGGCACCGGGGTCTAGAGGAAACAGGGAGGACTTGTTCCAATTGATATAGAGGCCGGACACTGGGCTAAAGTGGGAGATTATGTTGTGTGTAGTTATGAGGGATTGGTGTGGGTCTGCTAGGTAGATGAGTAAGTCATCTGCATATATACTGAGGAGCGAGGTTTTTGCCCCCAATGTAAATCCTTTAATATTTTGGTTTGATCTTAATTGTATCGCCAAGGGTTCCATGGCAAGCGCAAAAAGGTAAGGAGACAGTGGGCAGCCTTGTCTGGTTCCTCTTTTTAGTTTGAAATATTTGCCACATATCCTGTTGAGTGAGATAGCAGCCTTGGGTTGGCTATATAAGAGTTTAGTCCAGTTGGTGAATTTAGGACCGAAACCGTATTGATACATACATTTCCATAGGTAGGGCCACTCTACCGAATCAAAAGCTTTTTGTGCATCAAGGGATAATATTATTCGGTTGCCTGTATTGTCATGGTCTACCTGGCAATGTATTTGTGTTTTCCTTATGTTTATAGAGGTGGATTTCCCTGGCATAAAACCGGTCTGATCTGGATGTATGAGTGTTGTGATTAAATTTTTTAGTCTGTTTGCCAGTATTTTGGTAATTATTTTGTAGTCCACATTTAATAATGAGATGGGTCTGTATTAACTGCAGTCCAGCGTATCTTTTCCCGGTTTTGGAATTAGCGTGATATGAGCGTCATACATGGAGGGCGTAAGAGTTTGGTGGTTTCCTATGTGTGATGGTAATAGAAGTAACCGTGGGGCTAGTTGTCCACTATCTTTTATAGATTTCTACTGGCAGGCCATCTGGCCCGGGTGGTTTGTTGTTGTTAAGTTTGTTTATTGCTGTCATTATTTCTGTTATTGTGAAGTCCTGTCCTAACTGGGTGCTTTCATTGGCGGTGAGTGTGGGGAAGGTTATTTGATTTAAATAGTTCTTGATTTGTGTCGATGTCATGGTGAGTTGTGATGAATAAAGATTTTGGTAGTACTGCGTAAAGGTATTTAGAATGTCTGAGGTGGTAGTGACTGTTCCCTGTATTGGGTCTCTTATTGCTAAAATGGTGTTAGAGTCATGTGGACCATGAGCCAGTTGTGGCAGCAATTTGGCTGATTGGTTCCCATGTTCAAAATATTTCTTTTTGGCAAAGAACATTTTTTTGTTTAATTTTTCATTTATGGTGGTATTGTATAGAGTTTGTGCAGTGGTCCATTCAGTTTTAGTTTGGTTTGTTGGGTTGGCTATATAACTGTTTTCCGCTTTTAGTAGTCGATTAGATACGTTAATTTCTAATTGGGTTTTTTGGTTTTTGATATATTTGATGTTGCTGTTTAGGTGTCCTCTCAGGTATGCTTTGAATGCATCCCATTGTATCAGGGGACACTGGGGTGTGGTCTAGTGAGAAATACAGTTCTATTAAGTCTGGAATTGGGTCTGGGGAGGGAAATAGGGTTAACCAAAAGGGGTTTATTTTACAGGAACGGGTTAATTGTGTTCGGTCGTCTTGCCTGAGGGATAGACTGATAGGGGAGTGGTCTGATATTCCCCTGGCTAGGTGTGCGATATTACGTACATGCGTGCTCAAGGCTTTATTTGTGAACACATATTCAATGCGTGATAACGTTTTAAAGGTGGAGGAACAGCAGGTGAAACCTTTTGCCGTAGGGTTGTGCAATCTCCATATATCCACCCACTGCAATTCAGTTATTATGCTATGTAGTGGAGTGTTCCCCTTGGTTGGTGTGGGTATCATTCTGTCTAGTTCAGTGTTCATAATTGCATTTAAGTCACCCATGCATATGAGTTTTGCTTGGGAGTATTATGCGGAGAGGTTGTTGAGTGGCCGGGGGGGGATCATATAGCCCAACAATTACATATTGATCGTTCTCTATCTCTAATGCTAGGCCCACATACCGACCCTTTGGGTCTGTTTTGAGTTCATGTATCCTGAAACGTACGTTTTTGTGAATCATAATTGATACTCCTCTTGAGTAAACAGAGTGGGTGCTATGTGCTGCCCACTTGACCCAGGGTTTTTGTAGGTAGTGGGTGGTATTGGTAGTGAGATGTGTCTCTTGTAAACAGACCACATCTGCCAGTGAATTCTGGATTAGAGTTGTTACTGCTATTCGTTTTTTGGGGTTGTTTAGGCCACGTACGTTCCAGGATAGAAATGTCAAGGGTTTAGTAGACATTGAGATGTCTTGAGTAAACCATTAGAGTAGGGTTGGCCCTGTATTCATTACAATTATACACAACAAATGATTCATCTGTTACATCAATATCCTGTTGTACATATATGTATGTTTCAGTTGCATCAATTATGGAAGAAAGAAAGGGGTTAATAGAAAGAACAAATGAAGAAATATTTATTAGCTTAACTAAACAATTTAAATACATAACCAAACTATAAACTATAAGGTCCCTGGTCAGGTCTCACCAGGGTACCTAAACAACCAGTTACCTGGTTTTCTCCGGGGGTGCAGTTACTGCTATTTCTGCGGAGACAGCAGCAAGATGCAAGTCCGGAGCCTCCAGTGCCATCTGTTGGTGGACTATCTATATCTGGTGTTTCTTTATTTGGGGGTGGTAGAGCAGTTTATCTGCTGTTTCTTCATATATTGCTATTTGGGTATAGTGCATTTGTTCAACATTAAGTGGGATCTAAACGAGGGTATGATAAGGCTTGTCACCTTGATTTTAAACCGATTGTCCCACTTGACAGTATCCACTGTTTTGTTACCTGATATCTAGAGTGTGATATAGTGCCTCATTCAAATTGTGATCTATTATTCAGTATATCTTAAGGGAACCAGGCCTATTTCTGTTTACACATGAGTAGGGTGAATTGTTTGCCCCAGTACCATGATGGTTTAAGCATACAGCCTTACACTTATATACAGAAGATCAATTTCACACAGTTTGAGGACATTACATTCTGATTTCTATGTCACTTGACACATATTACACTATTTATTCTGCAAACCCTGTGAGTGATTTGTTCATTCCGTGTCGTTACATATCAGTAGTGAGGGCAATTATCCCCTCTCTGGGATTGTGAGTTCGCAGGTATGAAGGCCCTGCATATACCATATAAGTGGTGGCGCTTAATTTTAGTTGGTGAGTGTATGATCATTAGGTCGTTGCATTTGAGTTAGTAGTGGGGTCGTCTTTAACCAATAAGTTCCTGGGGGATGGGTGAAGGTGTGTAATGCATACAGTTTTACACATTATGGGAATTATGCCTCTGTTTAGTGTCCTTCTCTCTTAAATCATAGTTTGCTCAGGCTTTTATGTGTCAGTTCGGGTCAGCCTGTTTGTGGTTCATACTGAGGCAGGAAGGAGTGATAGCTATTTGCCCAGTGCTAGAGTTTAATTAGCAGGGTCTTCATGCGGTTGTTGTTTCAACCGCTTGTGCTTGGTGGCAGTTTGGGTTATTGTTATCCCTCCAGTGCAGAGGGGGATGGATTGTGGTTTGATGATGGGGGTTAGGGTTACTCACAGTTTTACGCATGTTGGTTCTATGCCTCTGGTCTTGTACCCTTTCCAGTAATGGGGGTTGTCAGGTGGTGTATCATTGTGGGTAAATCTGGTAAAGTGGGACCCTCGGGTGTCAGCGGGAATCCAGCCACGCACTTGCCTCCGCTGCAGTTTCAAAGAACCTAGTGCGATCTCCAGCCACCACCCTGTGGCGTGCAGGATATGCCATGGAGTATACAATCCCCTGGGCCGCCAGACGTTTCTTCACTTCCAGGAATGTTGCTCGTCTGCGCTGGAGTTCCAGAGAGTAATCTGGGAAGATTTTGATTGTTGCATTGTCATGGGATAGGTCTGTCGCTGTGCGTGCTTGTTTGAGAATCCAGTCTCTATCCTTGGCGTTAAGGAGCCTTGGCTGGGATTCGATGGGCTTGCTCGATAGTAAACTGGGTAGAGAGTCCCTCTCTCCCAAACCTGGTTTTAATCCAGGCTTCAAGGAACTGGGCTGGTTGTTGTCCCTCCGATCCTTCTGCAAATCCTAGAAATCGCAGATTCTGCCTGCGGGATCTATTCTCTAGATCGTCTAGTTTACTTCTTGTTGCCATCAGCTCTCGTTGCAGATTTGTTATTGTAGCGGGTATGGGCTGTATCTCATCTTCTAGCGTCGAGATTCTGGTCTCGGCCTCTCCCACTCGATGCCGGATCTTTTGTAGGTCCTGTCTCAGTAGGGAGATGTCCGCACGTGTTTCCTCCATTTTGGTTGCCAGGGATTGGTGGGAATCCTGAATTGCGCCCAGCAGCTGTAGCTGTACTTCTGCGAGCGTGGGTTCCTTCCCGGTAGTGTCCGTGGGATCTCCATTTAGCGGTGGTTCAGCGGTTTTGGTGCTTTTGTGAGGGGAAGGCGGCATTTCGGCCTGGTCTCCTGCCGCACCGCTCCACGCAAATTGTTCCAGCTTTTTTGCAGCTCCTGTCGATTTTGACCCCTTCGTTCTTGTCATTGGGGTGATCAGTGAATGTTTGGGTGATAGTTGTTGACTTTATTGTGGCTCAGTCTGTTGAGATTAGCCTCGGATTTTAGCTGGCACCGGAGCTACTCCAAGACGCGTGTTACTCCATCAAGCTCCAGGCTCCTCCCCATCACAAACATTTTTTAGTAAAAATAGATCTACACTTTGAATTGTGTATTTCACTATCAGGGTGATACAATGTGTGCTGCTATTGCAGCTATTTATCTTAAAGTGATGTATTATGGGGCTAGTGTGGGTGTAAGAAGGCCATTGCATGGGTTTTGTGCACCATTTTAAAGTCCACTAATTTGAGGTCTTCAGGTTCGTACACATGTGCGATTGCGGGTGCTGACTTTGCACGAACGTCTGTTTCGGCCAATAATTGTCCTGTGTATGGGCACTTACTGAGGGCCCATACACGGGACGATAATCGGGCAAAACGGACATTCATACACATCGTGCGGCGTGGGTTGGCACCTGCGATCGCATGTGTGTACAAACTTTTTAAAAATACACAAAACATAAGATGAAAATTGGCAAGTAAGATGTGCAAATCCCATAATTCTGATAGTGTATGTTATTGCTTCACACTGTATATATCTATAAGAAATATTAAATTGTGTAGTGTTTCTAAATTTCTGAGCTGCAAGTGGCTACAGGATTAAACATGGTGGGTACACACTAACTATAAAGGGACGATACCGTTGGATGACACGGCTGAGGCAAATTTGCAGTCCCGAGAATTCTCCCTATGCTTTACATAGGGAGAACTCTTGGGACTGTGTGTATAGGAATCTTTAGAAAATGACAGTCAGGTCATAGTAAATTCGGATGTTTATCCTTTTGTATTTTTTTTTTTTAAATCTTTCATGTGTGTACCCAGCTTAACAATATAATGCTTACAGTATACAAATGCTGCCACGCTCATCCCAAATCCACATTTACATTTTATACAATAAACACAGAAGAAAACCTACTTTTCATTCAAAATGCAATGCACATTCATACTCTCTCGCTAATTTAATTTTAGTGTCGAAGTACAGCCAGCTCAGAATGTTTTTGCAAATATTGGGATTTGGTATCAAATTTTCAATTATCCTTTAGTGTACTATTTATTATTTATACTCAACATTGTATAGAAATAGTTTACTGCTGTTTTTTTATTGTAGGCCTGCACTACATTTTGTCTTTCAGTTTCACAGTGCATGACGTCCGATTCCCTACCTGTAAATTTGGATCTAGAAGCCTCTCTTCCTGATTGTGGTCCCTCCTTTCAGTCCACCACATCATTTGTTATCAGTGATATTACAGAAGAAGATGAATTGGATGTTTCTGAATATTCATCTGCTTCTTTAGTTGATTCAACCATAAGCCTTCAGCGGCAAATAGAGTCCAATATGTCAGATGATGAAGACGACTCTTTGTGCCTATCTAAGTCCAATAGTTTTGCAGACATGATGGGAATTTTGAAAGATATCCACAGGATGAAGCTAAACAGAGATTGGTAAATGATATTATTCTTCTTGCTTCAGATTTTTTTTCTATATAATTTCGGTTTAATTCCATGTGTATATAAATTATTTTTTTCAGGTCGAACAGAAGTCAATGTTTACATAAAGAAGATGATCCAGTCAATCTGATTTCAAACGTTTTAAGGCAAAAGTTTGCACTTTGTGATCAAGACAGTGTTAAAAATTAGAAAAATTAACTTATTTAGTATAGAAAAAAAAAATGTAAAGGTCACCTATTTTGTTAAAAAATATTCAGAGGGCATCAAAACCTATAAAAAAATATTGTTTTCATGCTTTTCATTTCAGTCTTTATTTGTAAAACACCAGCTATTTTGAGTTTACAGTGGCAACGCCTGTTATTTGTTTGTTCCTATAAGACTGGCTTCTATCTGTACATCATGTATTTTACTTTTGTAACTAGTCTCAGAAGTAGCAAGTTCTAAATTTACAGTGGCATTGGGAGCCTTTAACCCAGTAAGGGTCTATGTTTTTTTTCATTAGTATATCAAGGCTAATAGTCTGTAGTTGCAGTCTGTCGGAAAACATATATCTTAATAATCCAGTTGTTTGTGTTTTAAAGGAGAAGTATGTTGTAAAACAAAGTTTAGTTTATTTGGAAGCAGCAGCTTAAAAAAAAACTTTTGACGTCATCTTATGTTGTGCAGAAGCACGGTGCGGCGAGATGACGTCATGCGCGCACACGTCCGTGCACACACTGACGTCGCATGCGCAGCGACGCCGCAAGTGTGCTCGCAGCAAGGGGGTGCGCACTGACCCAACGGATAGTGCATTTTGAAGCCAAATAAGGAGATCCAGGAAAACTCGGAGGGGCGGAGCTAAACACTCTACTCTTATTTTTTAAATTTTTTTTTAAAGCTGCTGCTTCCAAATAAACTTAACTTTGTTTTACAACATACTTCTCCTTTAACAGTGGTTAGGAAGAGGTTTTATTAAGTAAGAAACTAAACCAGTAGTTTATTTTCATTGGTCCGTCATACCCCCTACTGAAAAACAGTACTTTGCACAGATTTGCACGGTAGCAGGTGTACATTATTTCAGGATTTCCCATCCACCTATTGATCTACCTGTGCTTCTGTGCGAGTAACCACAAAATATTATGTTAAACGCTTGAGGTAAGGGCTGACAAAAACTGTGGTGTAAGGCACTGTTTACACCTCAAGCCATAGAGTAGTGTTTTATGACCTACTGGGCTATGATATTTACTGAACTATAAGCTTTAGGGTGGACGTTAAATGGGTTCATTAAACCCAATAGTCTTGTGATGGTATATGACATATATCATTCTTCTAAACTGTAGACATTGTGTTGTATGGCGAATATCACAGCTGTGTTTACAAGTGCATAGTATACAGAAAGATTACTATGCACAGAATAAGTATCAGCTTTTTATTTTATATATATATAGCTTTTATAGTTATTTATCTCATTCGCTAATGCTTTTAAAGGGGTAGAGGGTCAGGTGACAGTTGATGCGGCTCAACCTACTGGAGGCAGGAAATTTGAACATTCACTGCAATATAATTTCTCACAGCCTGCAACCAGAGATGTGATTGAGGGTTCATTTTAAAGGAAAGACTGCAGGCTTTTATTTAACACTAACTAGTTTGGAGACCACAGTTGCCCTTTAACTTCTGCGTTTACAACCTTCTACTTAAAGCTGGGTACACACAGTAATGATAAAGCCCCGATACCTATACTGTGCATAGGGAGAGCTCTCGGGACTGTGTGTATGCAGATCTTTGAAAGATGACGGTCATCTTTCAAATATCTTTTAAGTGTGTACTCGGCTTAACTGCAATATGATCATAGGTCATGTCTTTTTTTTTTTTTTTTTTTTTTTTTGTTTGTTTGTTTGCTTGGGCTTTCTTCCTGCCAGAAGTGACACGTCTCATAAAAACCACGAGTAAAAGTAAAATAGATTAGTGTTCATTATTGCAAAATATGTGTCTTGTTGTTTTGACTCATGGCTAATAAGGTACATATCCAGATAGTTATACAAAGCAATAGACCACCATGGCCAATACTCTTTTTCTGGCCTTGGCAATATGACCTGTGACTCTAAGAGACCATATTCTGTGCATTAATGTGGGCTGTGTTCAGTTATATCCAAGTAAAAAAATGTTTTTAGCCTAAAGACTTCCTTTAATAATAGATTTCAATGCAAAATGAATATCAGTCAGGACAAGCTTTGTAAAACATTTAATTATCGGCAGCTCAAAATATATTTGCTTAGAGCCCTGGAAGATGTGTTTTGGTGGGTGTTGGGGGGGGGGGGGGTCTGATTTTACTTGTAAAGTATATTTAAAGGATTGGAATGCCTGTTACATTATAAAACTGGATGAGCCAATATCATATCTGCTGTTTTTATTTTTGAAAGTTACATTAATCAACAATTTAACTTTACACTCCAAAGTCTGAAAATATTACCTCTAAAAACACCAGTAAACTTTTAAAATGCTACAGTAAATAGCATTGGCGTAAATGTAACCCCCCCCCCCCAAAGAACTGGGTGTCTGGACACACCCCTGTCCTCCGTTACATGCTCCTTTGCCTAATCTGTCCTGTAAAAGGATTGGCTAGAGGCTACTAGTGGGTGTGACCAAATGTAAAAAGTTCCTGCAGTATCTTGGGTCTGAGCATGTGTAAAGAACACTGCTCAGTGACCACACTGCAATACTAGAATGCTGGGAAATAAAACCTCAGACTTCATGTTAGTTAAATTTCAAATCAAAATGAGAGTGTTGTTCTGAGACTTTTTTAGACTTTTATGGCATAGGTCAGTATTGCAATTCATTTACCAACAGATCTCTGTTTTTGCATGGATAATGTTTGTATGCATTTTACATAAATGGAGATATTGTTACATACTGCATAGCTTGTAGCTACACAGGGCTATGGCTTTTCAGGCTTAAATATCACCCAGAACAACCAACATCGCTGATGTATCACTTGCTAGCCTAGATCTATTGGTGGTAGTTGGCCCCTTTTATAAGATGATTTAGACTTAAAAACTACAGATGTGACAGTTCTTATATGTTTAAGAGCAAGTAAGTGAATATCACTTTGAGTAACATTTTGTCATGAGATGGATCAGCTACACAGTGTCCTTATTTTTATTGACATCTTAAAAATTATTTTATACATCTTTTATCAAGGGCTGATAAACAGATGCAATGTTATGCTTGTTTAAATTTAACAAAACAGAACAAACCTCAACTTGTTGCTCTGGAGTTTTTATGTTTCAGAACTGAATTCTGAAATTTAAGAGTTTATTTCTCTTCTGCCAGTAAGCTTTAATAAAAGTGTCTGCTGAGTACATATTGCACTTCCTGCAGTTCAGAAACCCTGGTCAAAGCAATGTTTAGTTCCATATTCTCTCAATAGGTTGCTGCCTACACTGTGCAGGCTCGCACTAGGAGGAACAGCAGTCCGTCATTGGCTGAGACTGCTGATATCCGAACCAAGAGGCAGCGAGATGTAGAGCAGAACTTTGCGCTGAATTTCTGGCTAATCTTACATCTTTGTAACTACTGGGGGGTACCTAATTTTAATTTGAGGGCTAAACTCCTTTAAAATGCAAGAATAAAATGTGAAACAAAAAACAGAGGTTCAATAAAAAGGCAAACCATGATTAAAGGCCATGTCCACTACCCAATTAAAAAAAAGAGTCTCTTAAAGAGTACCAGTGTGACAATAAAATCTTTACCTGCTTGACCCTCTGGTTCACCCACCACCAGAATCTCCAATCTGACAATCCTGGCCAGGGTGCTAACGTCACAGTAAATGAACAAGTTTTCTGTTGACACGTTGGAGCATTTGGTGCTTATGTCCCTCAAGTAAAAAATAAATTTAATATTTAAATGGTGGGGGGGGGTTTGGACATGCCCTTTCAAAAAAATATATAAAAAGAACATTTTTAAAGCTGGAATCGGGGCCGGATTTACATCTCAGGAACCTGTAGGCCTAAAGAGCCTGGCACCCTTAGCCCCCCCCCCCCCCAAATACAAACCACACCATTTTCTGGTTTTTGAGGAAGAAAATAGACTATAAAGGGTTTGGATTGGTGGGCGTAGATTGAGAGCTGCCCCTCCAAACTCAGACGCCCCTAGGCGCATGCCTAATGGTAAATCTGGCTCTGGCTGGAATAATACATGGCAAAGAGAGGAAATAAACACTCTAATTCCGTTTGAAAGATAAAATTCCCTTTAAAGGGCATATCCACCCCTTTTAATAATTTTGGGGGTATAGTAGGTCTCCCTCCCCCAGCCCTAACCGCTATAATAGTTTTTACAGAAACTCCCCCGGGCATTAGCTGTGTCTGATTGGCTGAGAGGCAGCCAACCACGGACGCGGCTGCCGGCAGTGGAGAACCCCGGGGGAGAGAGGTAAGGTAATGATTGTTGGAGTTTCTGTAAAAACTATTTTAGCGGTTGGGGCTGGGGGTGGGAGACCTGCTATACCCCAAAAGGTTTACACACTAGAGGGAGGGAGAGCAAAACGGGGAGGAGGGCTGCAGTGTGCATGGCAAAATTTACCTGGAGGAGAGACAGGAAACAGAGTCCTATATGGACTCTGCCAGGCTCCAGGTGGCCATTTTTCTGGACTTTGGAGGGACATTACAGGAAAACCATTTGGAGCTGGGATGTAAGTTAAGGATTTTATTACACTGCACAGTGGGGCCAGTAGTGGGTTAAATTATAGTTTTGGGGGTGGACATGCCCTTTAATGTGCAGTAATGGGGATAGTTCACAATGAAAAGTTGCATATATGGATTAAAAACAATGTGCATATATCTAATGTCCTTTTAAACCTGACATTCATTTTTAAAGCTGGTTCATAGTTCTAGTGATGCTGGCTTTATTCTGAAATTGCTTTCAGAAAATAAAATTACCTGGAACCGACCAATCGCCTATACTCTGTATGGGGATCGGTTGGCCATGCACCATACACAGGCCGACAGTATCGGCTCTCTTTACTTTAAAGTAAAGGGAGCTGATGCTGAAAAATGGAAATTTTCCGTCTTCCCCCGACTGACCATAAGGCCGGCCGTAATGGAAGTTTGTGTGCCTTATGGTCTGATTTGGCCCCTACACATTAGCCATATTGGGTAAATCCTGTCGTGGACCAACAGGACATACCTAATATCGCTAATATGTAAGGCCACCTTTACACATTGGTGGTTCTTTGTCCCCCATATGTTTGCTCTTACCCTTAAAGTACATGTGATTCTGCCACTGTCATGTACTTTGTGCTAAATAATGTTTTTGTAGCCAATGTTTCCTCACATTTAAAATAAACTGGGTATGCAGAAGTTTTCTGTGTGCATACAAAATTACATTTTGTGCGCTCCACTTATATTCCAGGTGATTTTTGTGTGCACACCACTTTAACTGCAGAGTTGTGTACACAAGCTTACAGTTCAGCTCAGGGAATACTGAGTCGATACTACCCGTATTTTAGTCTGTGAACTTTTATTACATCAACCTGTGTAACTTTAAACTTTTAATTTAGTTTTTAAGGTCACAGAGGATCAGGGATACCTTATTGAAGGAGACTATAGTTCTACTTTAAAATATGATTTAGGGCAGATTAAACTCTTTTAGTAAGTATATGCAAACAAAATATGATCTTTATAATTGCATTTCACCAAAAAAAGTATAATAGTAGGCTACTGTGCAGAACCATATTCTTGCATTAAAACATTTGTAGATTTTATGCACTGTTGCATGATAATCTGATATGCAAGGCTTTTTCATACTAGTAGCCAGTCTAATAAGCTAACAATAAGCTGTTTTCGTGCAAATGTTACAATCCTTATGTAAAATAATAATTTTGAATAAACATTTTGAAAGAACCTAAATGGGTGTCACTTTCTTCTAATAGAATACTGGTCCCTGGTCTGAATACTTATTTACAAACCCATTTTTTCAAAATTATTTTCACTTAGACTGTGCGTACATGGGTCAATATTTTGGTACAGTAAACCAATGCAACAGACAATATAGTTGAATGGACCAGAATATTGGCCATAAAGCAACCAAACGCATCTTGGCAATCAGTAGGTCTGCCTGTTCAACTTTATCCCATCCTGTTCGACGAAAAATATGAAGTATTCAGAAAAACCACAGAAGTGAACCAGAACAGCTCCTCATAATGTTTCTATAGATGTCATGCTTTAAAGTAATCTGTGGATGGTGTATTTAAGGGCTAATTCTGATTGATAAAATGCGATTAATAAAATGCAGACCTCTTGGGATCCTGCAATCTAGTTCATATATCCAAAATGCACTACATGTACATGCACATCTATTGATTATGTCCATGATCTCTTCACCCCTTAATTTTTTGTTGATCCTTTCTATACCATGCACTCTGCAATACTTCAGTCTCCCTGAAGAGCCGTATTGTGTTTATTTATATTGTATACTTGCTATTTGGTATGTAAGAATGCCATGGTAAATGTAAAAATAAACTTTTTATAGTAAGCTGTAAGTGTGTGACAGATTACTAAAATATTTCTGAACTCAGTTCCCACCTTAGGTTAGGTAAAGATCTCAGTGTGGCAAAGCCATAATGTGAGGTCATGTTGACAACAGAATTTTATCACCAACCAGCTATTTATGGAGGCTGCGTCATCTAAGAGCTATGGCGCTTTCTGGAAAGGAGCCTGGGTTGAGGTACTTGGCTGGTTGAGTGGGAGACAGGCTTCTAGAATTCTTTCCAATGGGTGAACACAGTTGGCAAATAAAATAACAAAAAATAATTTGTTATATATAATTTGTTATATATAATAAAATAATATATAAGATAGATAACATGGTGGTGGGATATGTAGATAATAACATCCAAGTCACAGCCAGTTAAAGGTAATGTTAGACATTTTGGGGCATATTTATAAAGGTTTGTTAACTTTTCGCGGCCGTTATTCCGGGCATCTCCGCAAAAATCACGTTTTCCGCGATTTATAAATGGAAAACGGCAGCGAAAAACCTATCTAAACTGTTACCGACGCTTCTATTTATAAAGCGGCAGTAACTGTTACGCATCGCTAATCTCGGCCGTATTACTTCGCCACCTTGAAGGTGGTAAAAACGGCCGAGATTCCCCCTGGATCACGGTGGGTGGTTGCACCTGCCCATGGAGGCATGCCCACCTCGCTGCGGGTGGTCGCCGCTGCGAAGGGGCGCGGCATTCGCTCACCTCGCCCTCACTTCCTGCGGCGAGGGTGTGGGCATACGCCCGCCCACCGCGGCGACGACCACCCGCTGCCGCCCCTTCCCAGTAGCCCCGCTCGTGGCGAACATATGGAACAGGAAGCTAGGAGCGGCTGCTGGGAAGAGGCCGCAGCAGAAGGGTGCGACCCCCCCATCGCGCAGACCCTCCAAGCCCCCTGCCCCACGGTGTCAGTAGCTGTGTGTGTGTGTCAGTGGCTGTGTGTTTTACGTAGGTGCAGGGCCTTTCTTGTATGCATGCATTGTACCCTCTCTATCCCCCTCTGCATACACCCACAGAACCCTCACTATGCCCCTGTACATACACCCACAGCACCCTCTCTATTCCCTTTACGTACACCCACAGCACCCTCTCTATCCCCCTGTACATACACCCACAGCACCCTCCCTATCCCCTGTACATACACCCACAGCACCCTCCCTATCCCCCTGTACATACACCCACAGCACCCTCTCTATCTCCTGTACATACACCCACAGCACCCTCTATCCCCCTGTACATACACCCACAGCACCCTCTATTCCCCCTGTCATATACACCCACAGCACCCCTCTATCCCCCTGTACATACACCCACACACCCTCTACCCCCTTACATACACCACACACCTCTCTATCCCCCTGTACATACACCACAAGCACCCTCTCTATCCCCCTGTACATACACCCACAGCACCCTCTCTATCCCCCTATACATACCCCCACTGCACCCCCTCTATCCCCTATGTACATACACCCACAGCACCCTCTCTATCCCCTTACATAACCCAGTGCCCCTCTCTATCCCCCTGTACATACACCCACAGCACCCTCTCTATCCCCCTGTACATACACCCACAGCACCCTCTATCCCCCTGTACATACACCCACAGCACCCTCTCTATCCCCCTGTACATACACCCACACACCCTCTCTATCCCCTGTACATACACCCACAGCACCCTCCCCCAGCACCCTCCCTATCCCCCTGTACATACAACCACAGCACCCTCACACCCTCTCTATCCCCCTGTACATACACCCCACAGCACCTCTATCCCCCTGTACATCCCCACACCCACAGCACCCCTCTCTATCCCCCCCTCCCCTGTACATACACCCCACACACCCTCCTATCTCCTGTACATACACCCACAGCCCCCCCCTATCCCCTGTACATACACCCACAGCACCCTCTCTATCTCCTGTACATACACCCACGCACCCTCTATCTCATCCCCTGTACATACACCCACAGCACCCTCTCTATCCTCCTGTACATACACCCACAGCACCCTCTATCCCCCTGTACATACACCCACAGCACACTCTATCCCCCTGTACATACACCCACAGCACCCTCCCTATCCCCCTGTACATAAACCCACAGCACCCTCCTATCCCCCTGTACATACACCCACAGCACCTCCCTATCCCCCTGTACATACACCCACAGCACCCTCCCTATCCCCTGTACATACACCCACAGCACCCCCCTATCCCCCTGTACATACACCGACAGTCCCTCTCTATCTCCTGTACATACACCCACAGCACCCTCCCTATCCCCCTGTACATACACCCACTGAACCCTCTCTATCTCCTGTACATACACCCACGCACCCTCCCTACCCCCTGTACGTACACCCACAGCACCCTCTCTATCCCCCTGTACATACACCCACAGCACCCTCTCTATCTCCTGTACATACACCCAGCACCCTCCCTATCCCCCTGTACATACACACACAGCACCCTCTCTATCTCCTGTACATACACCCACAGCACCCTCTCTATCTCCTGTAAATACACCCACAGCACCCTCCCTATCCCCCTGTACATACACCCACAGCACCCTCTCTATCTCCTGTACGTACACCACAGCACCCTCCCTATCCCCCTGTACGTACACCCCACAGCACCCTCTCTATCCCCCTGTACATACCCCACAGCACCCTCTCTATCCCCCTGTACATACACCCACAGCACCCTCTCTATCCCCTATACATACACCACTGCATCCCTCTATCCCTATGTACATACACCCCACAGCACCCTCTATCCCCTTTACATAACCCAGTGCACCCTCTCTATCCCCCTGTACATACACCCACAGCACCCTCTATCCCCCTGTACATACACCCACAGCACCCTCTATCCCCCTGTACATACACCCACAGCACCCTCTATCCCCTGTACATACACCCACAGCACCCATCTCTATCCCCCTGTACATACACCCACAGCACCCTCTATCCCCCTGTATTACACCCACAGCACCCTCTCTATCCCCTTTATGTACACCCACAGCACCCTCTCTCCTCACCCTATACATCACCCCTGCAACTCACCCCTCTATCCCCTATACATACACCCACTGCACCCTCTATCCCTATGTACATACACCCACAGCACCCTCTCTATCCCCTTTACATACCCCAGCACCCTCTCTATCCCCTGTACTACACCCACAGCACCCTCTATCCCCCTGTACATACACCCACAGCACCCTCTCTATCCCCCTGTACATACACCCACACACCCTCTCTATCTCCTGTACATACACCCACAGCACCCTCCCTACCCCCTGTACATACACCCACAGCACCCTCTCTATCTCCTGTACGTACAACACCCCAGCACCCTCCCTATCCCCCTGTACGACACCCACACCACAGCACCCTCTCTATCCCCCTGTACGTACACCCACAGCACCCTCTCTATCTCCTGTACATACACCCACAGCCCCTCCCTATCCCCCTGTACATACACCCACAGCACCCTCTCTATCTCCTGTACGTACACCACAGCACCCTCCCTACCCCCCTCCGTACGTACACCCACAGCACCCTCTCTATCCCCCTGTACGTACACCCACAGCACCCTCCCTATCCCCCTGTACATACACCCACAGCACCCTCTCTATCCCCTAACATACACCCACTGCACCCTCTATCCCTATGTACATACACCCACAGCACCCCTCTATCCCTTTACTAACCCAGTGCACCCTCTCTATCCCCCTGTACATACACCCACGCACCCTCTCTATCCCCCTGTACATACACCCACAGCACCCTCTATCCCCCTGTACATACACCCACAGCACCCTCTATCCCCCTGTACATACACCCACAGCACCATCTCTCCCCCTGTACATACACCCACAGCACCCTCTATCCCCCGTTAACAACCCACAGCACCCTCTATCCCCTGTATATACACCCACAGCACCCTCTCTATCCCCTTATGTACACCCACACACCTCTCTATCCCCTTATGTACCCCCACACACCCTCTCATCCCTTTATGTACACCCCAGCACCCCTCTATCCCCCTGTACATACACCCACAGCACCCTTTCTATCCCCTCCCCCTGTACATACACCACACACACGCCTATCTCTATCCCCTTACGTACACCCACAGCACCCTCTATCCCCCTGTACATACACCCCACAGCACCCTCCCTATCTCCTGTACATACACCCACAGCACCCTCCCTATCCCCCTGTACATACACCCACAGCACCCTCTATCCCCCTGTACAAACACCCACAGCCCCTCTATCCCCTGTACATACAACCATAGCACCCTCTCTATCCCCCTGTACATACACAACAGCACCCTCTATCCCCCTGTACATACACCCACAGCACCCTCTATCCCCCTGTACATACACCCACTGCACCCTCTCTATCCTCCTGTACATACACCCACAGCACCCTCTCTATCCCTATACATACACCCACTGCACCCTCTATCCCTATGTACATACCACCACAGCACCCCTCTTTATCCCCTTTACATAACCCACTGCCCCTCTCTATCCCCCTGTACATACACCCACAGCACCCTATCTATCCCCCTGTACATACCCCACAGCACCCTCTCTATCCCCCTGTACATACACCCACAGCAATGTGTGTGTGTGAGAGAGTGTATGTATGTGTGTTAAAGAGTGTGTGTGAGGGGGCCCATCTTGTCTTCGAGGCCCATCCTGTGTGCACAACTGCTGACAGCAGCCAGAGGATACAGCTCCTACCATGCATGTCCCTTGCACCGGAACAGCTGCGGACTGGGAGTTTCAGCTAAAATATGGAAGAAGGTAAGGGGCCTTTAGGGTAAAAGGGACTGGGGAGAGACAAGTCTTTTAATGGAGCTGGTGGGAAGAAAGTAGGTGTGATTGGCTTCTAACTGACAAGAAGTAGTGGTAAAAGTAGCTCACTGTCACCCACCCACTAATTCCCCAGTGTCACACTCCCACTAATCCCCCAGTGTTACCCCCACCCACTAATCCCCCAGTGTCACCCACCCACTAATCCCCCCAGTGTCACCCACCCACTAATCCCCCCCAGTGTCTCCCACCCACTAATCCCACCAGTGTCTCCCACCCACTAATCCCCCCAGTGTCTCCCACCCACTAATCCCCCCAGTGTCACCCACCCACTAATCCCCCAGTGTCACATTCCCATTTAACCCCCAGAGATGGATATTTAAGGAAAAATGTAGCTTGACGTGGTGGCAGGCTTACAAATAATTTGGCTAACATATATTTTATCTTACATAAAGTATGGTAGGGATTTCTAATGTGTTGTACCAATTGCACCAACATGTTTGTGTCATAACAATAGAGAACACACACAAAGCCACACCCCCACTCAAAGCCCCCACATTGCAATACGCGCGCCGCACCCGCCTATAGGCAGCATTCAAAAGTTTTTTCAGGGGACAAAAACCCTAGGGACAACCCTGACGCTGGAAAGGGAAAATGGATAATTGGGCAAAATTTTGTCATTTTTTTACTTAGGGGTGTGCTCACTTTTGTTTCCAGCGGTTTAGACATTAGGCGTCCGTATCGTCCCATGAAAAGATATATAATAAAATTTACAAAATTTACAAAAATGTGTGGGTGTAGTCAGTTTTGTGACATACTATACATACATCTCCATATTGGTGTAGAGGTATGTCCCATTTCTATATTGGTGAAGATATGTCTATCTAATTATTTGTTTATTTGAAAACACCACAGACGCTTAGTGTGTTTGGAAAGCAGCTCCAGGTGTATTAGCCCCATATGTAAAAAAGTAAGTGCTTTTGACAGAATTATTCCTTAAGAACTGTACCGGTGAAATCCCTGCAAAACAATTTATATTTAGTATTTAATTCAATACAGATGGCTATGAATGTATTTGCATGTTTGTCTTTCTGCATTATATTATTTATATAGCACATATTTTGTATACATTTATATAAAGACTGAGTTGTTGCAATGAGTAGATGTAGCATTGTTCATGAGGATGACTAGAGGAGGCTAGACCTTCAAATTACTTGAGAGCACGAAATATAGTTCTGACTCACGTTATTAAACAGAAAACATTTTTATTCTATTGATAGCTAAAAAAAATAGGAATGTAGGCCAACATGTTTTTTAACCATATATTTATTATTTTGGGGAGTGGGAACATTTTCACTGGTACCACATAGATAAGTGTAATTT
Source organism: Hymenochirus boettgeri (assembly GCA_019447015.1). Classification (NCBI taxonomy): domain Eukaryota; kingdom Metazoa; phylum Chordata; class Amphibia; order Anura; family Pipidae; genus Hymenochirus; species Hymenochirus boettgeri. The sequence goes on along the minus strand of CM033470.1, from coordinate 169,648,574 downwards.
CCAAACATTACCATATTGAGAATTGATATATAAAGAAAAGAGAATTGTAGGATGGATCTGCTAATTTGAATCCTTAGATACTGAAATAAAAATTCCACTGGAATCTAAATAGACACACTTGTTTTCTGTAATTTATTAGTAATATTAAAAATAAACCGTCAGCACATGTTTTAAGGAAGTTGATCAAAAGTATGGGTCTCTAAAATGCAGATCAGATGCTTATTTGCCTCTAGGAGGCAATATACACCTGCAAGTTTATTTCAATAAGTGGAGTATTATGTGAAATTTCGAAAGGGAAAGCGGTTTCAAACAATTGGCTTGTAAACAAACACTCACCTTGATTTATCATCAAAATATTTCGGATGCCGCTAATGAAAATATGTAGTACTGTGTTAGCCTGTAATAAGTATTTAATAGACTAAAATATCGCAGAAGTAATACATAGCCATTAAAGGTGTCACTTATGCAATACTTTAGTCTGTCATATACAAAATGGTAATCCGATAGGGGCCTGTATGTGTGTGGAGTTGGGGTTATGTTTTTGCATTTCTGATCATAAAAGAGAGAAAGTATTTCCTGTTTGAAAACTACAATTCTAAACATTTACCAACAGTAGATGGCACACAGGGAATGTTGAGAGTTGCAGTTTACTAACTTTTTGGGGACCACAGGAAAAACATCTCTGCCATAAAAGTAAATTTCATATTTCATATTAAATATTTAAAACATGCATTGTGCTTTACATATATTTATTGTTGGTTTTATTTTGTATATAAGGCTTTTGATGTGCTGTTTGTATAGTTGTGTGTGTTTTTGAGAAACAGTGTGTAGTTAGTGTAGCCTTGGACCCAGATGCATGTCAGTTGAGTTTTGATCACTTGACCATGAAACCTAGGATTATTCATGTTTGATCATTGGACCCATTATAGTCAATGTGGAAAAATGTACCAAAATTTTTCGATGAGGTAACGCTTCCAAAGATTCCTTTGCTATGTAATAGTACACTTTCCCTATCTATACAACATGTCTGTAATTAATTTTGTGTCTCTAGCATGAAAATTGTGTGCAAATATGTGGAATAATAAAAGGAAAGAAGAAGAAATAGAAAGGAATTTGATTATTTCAAGCCAAATTAATTAATGAGAAGGGGGCTGAATGCAATAATGTATGTATTTTATTTATTATATAGTGCTACGTGTTGTATATCGCTTTTGAATTGTTTAATCCATTCACATCAAGCTCTGTCCTGAAGCACTTATGGCCATGGTCTGTAATTTGTTTGTCATGGGTCAATAAGAAGGTAAAAAATCCAGGTAGCAGTAAGAAGTTCAAAATTCAACCTGGGTCTTTCCATATAGAAAAATAATAGATATAGTAGTTAAAGGATGAACTTAAGTCACCAAGCAACATGGACCAATTAGAAAGAGCACATTCACAAAGATACCAAATGCTGTGTCTTACCTTTCCCTTTGTTGTGGCTGCTGGGTGATTTTTAAGATTAACCATTAGGTAATAGGGGTCAGCTACAATCCACCTTGGCTGGTCACAAATTTCCACAAATTGGAAAAATTACTTCCCATGAACTGATTCTGTCCTTCCTGCCAATGAACTTAAGTGAACAATACTGACCTACTTATACAGTGTCGTAATTTATTCCCCAAGATTTTTCTTTCAAAGCAAAGAAAATACCCCATGTTTGAGAGGTGAATGCAGTGGATGGACTTACTACTCACAAACACACACCTGCCTAAAGTAGGCAGCCATTAGCGGTAATGCTAACCAGATGGCTTTCCACTATTTACATACTGATAGATTTTGTGAATAATTCCTGGGACTATATTTGGATGCAGTGCTGCTGGTTTGTTTCAGCAACCATCCAATAGTTTAAGGAGAACTATATTGTGGTTCTGCCTGCCAACCACCCCCACCCTGCTAAAATTCCCCTGGATGAGCACCTAAAGCAGGAGGTCCTCACCCCTTGGATTGCACTAAATCTGGCATATCATAGCTTCAAATTTTGGATTGCAGTGAATGTTTATCCCTGAGCCTTCACACACTTAAAGGGAATGTCCACCCCCAAAACCATAATATGTTATTGGCCATTTTTCTAGCTTTAAAACAAGCCAACTGCATTAAAATCCATTCAGCCAATTTTAAGATATATACGTTTTTACTAACTTCTTTTTGTAGACCAGGAGCATTTCAGTGTAAATCCAAGCTTTCTTACCTCACCTCACGTCCGTGACCGTGCCTTATCCGTTCCCATGCAGCCTTCATCCTCCCTCAGAGCACCCAAACAGGAACTCCATACTTGTGATGTCTCCCTCCCTCCCACCATCCTTGCTTGTCCTTCCACCTAGCTTAAAATCCGCAGGAGCGAAGGGGCTGTAAGTACAGTTCTATATGTTATTTTCAAGAAATACATTAACATGGTGTTTGGGGTGAGCAGGAGGTATCTATCATATATTAAAATATGATTTTTAGGTTGGACAAGTGTAACCTTGTAACCTAACGTTACACTGTTTGTGTACCCTGTGTATGAAGAAATAAAATACACAGGTATTTAAGACTGATGTGCATGGTGCTTTTCTGTTCTTGATATTTGACCTCCAACCAGGGTCTACCATTGCACTCAGCAAAAATTGACTTTAGATCTTTCATAGGTGTGTGCAGGATTACCTTTGCTGCTTTAGTTAATAAAAAGATCTGCAAGGACTGTCCAATGGACATTCTGGAATGAGCCCCAAACTCTTAAGCTGGGTACACACAATGAGATATTTCGGTCCGATCGACTGATAGTTCAGTGTATCGGTCGATCGGACCGAAATTATCGCATCCAAATGTGCCCACGTCTGATCAACTGTTCGTCCGAAAGGACATGGTGGAAAACCTCGTCCGATCGTGCAGTCCTCTATGGACCGCACGATCGGTCACGGTAACTATCGGACGTGGCTGCTTTTGCCTCGACCAACAGTCCTTCCTCCTGGTCGACTGGTTGAAAGTATCGAACGGTCGGTCAGGAGGAAAAATCGGTAGGTGTGTACCTAGCTTAAGAGAGGGGGTGGGGAAAAATATTGCTACGATCCAAAAATTAAAGCAAAATGCAATTTTCTGTACAGTTATATTTCCTATCAATTATTAAAATAAAAAGTAGATATTAGGGGTAAAAAATCTTTGTGGAATACATGTTTTTCATGTGTACAAATTTTCTGATTCCCAAGTCAGACAGACAGAACCTGCAAGATACTGTGCTTCATCTGACAGATAGGAGTGCACAGTCATGATCATACTCCTTATTTAAAGTATAGTGAGAATGTTCCTTACTGCCATACTTCCAACAATTGCGGCTGACTCCCTATACATTAGTACAGGGGCCGACCGCAAACCAAGTGAAATTTTCCACTCAGTTCAACCCTGTTCGTCTGCATTGAAAACGGTTGTTTTGGATGTACACACCTTATCCCGTTGGTACCAACGTGATCGCCCCTATTTCACTAATGTGTGTACCCAACTAAATTCTTCCTGCTTATGTTTAGTTACCATTAGACTTGACAGTTCAATAATTTGAACGATTGCTCTGTATTCAGGCTTTAGATACTTCAGCAGCCTGCTACAGGTGGTTACATCCTATCAGAAGTCAATTCTATTATAGACCAGTTTACAGTACATGTTACTGAGGTCAGGACGCATGGCCAGAAAGTGCCTGGAAAAGCACTGAAAAGCAAATAATATGTTGCCACTTTCTTAATCCTGTACCTTGGAAGCTAATGTATGATGGAGTGCAATTTACTGGTGGGGTATTTTACACCATTGGTATTCTTGTTATGTTTTCAGTTTATAGATGTACAACAGCTGGGTGCATGTTTTACCATTGGGACATACCAAGAAATTGCCCAATGCCGTCATTGTTTGTGGGTGACACCAAACTATATACTCTGAATAGTCAAGGGTTGTAGAGGGGCCCCATAGACTTAACACCTGCCCAAGTCTCGATGTCAAACACTCTGTGTTTCTCTATAAGCATAAAGCCAAAAATGTCCTGTAAGCAAGATTCACACCTTAGAAAGAAAAAATAAATTGGGAGTGATGAGAGACAGAAACCTAGACTTTATTATGTTTCCATAAAACTACAATTACACATTTTAAAACAATAAATGCTGACTTTTCTAGTTACCTAGGGTACACCCATTTCTGTTCCTAGTTCAGTGTGCTAATTTGGCCACATGTCTATTTCATATATGCATTTCTCTTTTTCAATAACCAAATGCAAGTACAAAGCAAAGTACATATTAGACTAAATAGGAACATACATTCACTGGCCATTTTATTAGGTACACTTGTGGAATCTCTTGTTAAATTATAAGTACACTGTAAAAAAAACTTAACGTGACTGGCTAGCTGTGGCTTTAAATATAAATGTGTTGAGGGTTTTTTTGCCTATTACCCACCATACCCTACTTCTGTTCTTGAATGTTGCTGGCTTCCTGCTCCAGGCTAATTCTGCTTTTAGGACTGCCCCCACAAGAGTTCCCAGACAGCATCATCCACAGTGTCTTAGAATCCCGCATGTGACGCTCGCCATGACATCAATGCTTGCCTGACCTTGCTGTGTGCGCCCCTGTAACGTCATCACGCGGGATTCTAAGACACTGGATACTGCTGCTTGGGAACTCTTGTAGGGGCAGACCTAAAAACAGAATTAGCCTGCAGCAGGAAGCCAGCAACTTTTTACAATGTAGATATCCTTTAACATAAATAACGAATCAGCTAATCACATGGATTGAAAGTGGATTGAAGTGACGTTGAACATGGTTTTTGGTTCCAGAACGGCCGGACTGAGTAATTCCGAAACTTCTGATCTACTTGGATATTCCCACACAACCATCTCTAGGGCTCACAGAGAATGGACTGAAAAAGAGAAAATATCCTTTGAGCGGCAGTTGTGTGCCTTGCTGATGTCAGAGGAGAATGGTCAGACTGGTTTGAGAAGATAAGAACATAAAACTGAGGCTACAATTTACACAGGTTCACCAAATTTGGACAACACAAGTTGTAAAAAAAAAAAACCATTGGTGCGTTTGAAATTTCAACTGCAACATTCAGATGGTACAATCATAATTTGGTGTAAACAACATGAAAGCATGGATCCATCTTTCCTTGTTTTAACAGTTCTGGCTGCTGCTGCTGGTATAATGTTGTAGGGGAAATTTCCATGGCACACTTTGGGCCCCTTTAGTACCAATTGGACATTGTTTAAACGCAAGTCAACCTGAATATAGTTGCTGACCATGTATGTCCATCCCTTTATAAGCACAGCTTACCCATCTTTTGCTACTTCAGGCAGAATAATTAGGAGTTTATTGGGGGGTGGGGAGAGGGGTTACAGGTGCCCATAATTCCCTTTTCTGTTTATCACTAACTATATATATTGTAAGAACGGATACTTACCTGTTCGGCCGTTCTGGCTCCTCCAAGATGACAGCGCGCAATGCTCGTGACATCACAGAAGGGCGCCGTCATTTCCTGAGATTGCTGTGCTGGGCTCTGTTATTTCTGTTAATGTTTGCTACCTTGCGTTGTTCAAATTGCTGATTCCTGCCAAGTGATCTCCTTACCTTGGCTCCTGCTTATTTCGTGGACATCACTTCCTTGTTAGTCCCGACTTCTTTCTGTCGGGGCCAGTATTTTCGGGCAATGGACCCACCCGAGGAAAAGTCAATGGATCTTAGAAAGATATTACAAGGCACGGTGGCATGGATGGAGCCAGTACAGCTCCTGTAATACAGCCTCCCCCGCTGACAGTTGGGGGCCCATAAGGAACCACAGATTCCACCTCCTCCCTGCTACAGTGGAGACCCTCAAACCTGTAGGGGTTTCATTAATCAATGTCTGATACAGTTTGAACTGCAGCCCTCCCACTTAGTATCAGAACGTGCCAAGGTGGGGTACATCATTTCTCTACTGAAAAGGAAACCTCTGGAGTGGGCTTCCCCACTGTGGGAGAAGAATTCTCCTCTAGTAAATTGAAATTCTGCCAAATTTCAATGCCCCTGGTCAGACTACTGCTCGTCTCTTGCAGTTATGACAGAACAATCACAGTGCTAGTCAATTTGCCATTGAGTTACGGACCCTGGCTGCAGTGGTTCAGACAAACTGAAAGACGTCATGATCTACCTACCACTCTGGGCGTGCTTACGCACGAATAATAAGAGTATATTTCCACCCTTGGCTCCACCATACTCAATCTCAGACATCTAATTCCCTACTGGCTGGAGCCAAAGAACCTATGCAGATTGGTAGAGCCCATCTTTCTGAAGAGAAGAAATTACATTGTGGAGGAAGAGGTCACTACGCCAAGTATTGCTCTCTCAAACTCCAATGCCAAGATAGGAGTGGGGTGGCCAATCTGGGCAGCATCACCCTGCAAGACTCTTCTTATTTTTTTCTTCCTGTCAAACTTCAGCTTAATTCCTCAAACTTTGACAGGCTAACTCTGGGGCAGCAGGCAACTTTCTGGACTTTTCGTTTGCCAAACTGTTAAAGATTCCTCTCCTACCTCTATCCACCCCTTTGTGTCTACTTCAATGATGACAAGCCGCTACTCTCAGATGTTATCTCCCAGACCACAGTTAAAATTCTTTTATGGGTTAGTCCTTTACTTCATGAAAGTATCTCATTCTCAGTATCTAAGTCTTCTGTAAAAATCCAGCAGACCTTCCTCCCAATTGTCAATACGGCTGCCCTATAGAGTTGATCCCTGGAACCATACCTCCTAGGGGTCGTACCTATCCTCTTTCCCTTAAGGAGACTCAAAACCCTGTTGGAGGTTATCTTGAACATATTCCTTCATTGATTAATCGTCTATCTTCTTCGCCTGTGGGAGAAGGATTCTTTTTCGTTCATGCTTCGATTATTGAGGCCTAAATAAAATCACCATCAGGAATCAATATCCTCTACCCCGATCTCTGAATAATTTGAGCAATTAAGAAGCAACAGGGTTTTGACCAAACTTGATCTGTGGAGGGCTTATAACCTGATCTGCATCTGTCCAGAGGATGAATAGAAGATGGCATTCAATACTCGAAATGGGCACTATGAGTACCTAGTCATGCAAGTCTCTGCAACGCCCCTGCCGTCTTTTTTTGTTAATAACCTCTTCTGAAACATCCTAGCTCGGTGTGTCGTAGTATATCTTGATATATTTATCATCTCGAAGGATCTACATACCCATAGGTAAAGGGAGTACTCTCCTGTCCTAGTCAAAATTCTCTGTATACCAAACTTTGAAGTTCCTAAAATCGCTTTCCTGGGCTACATCATTTCTCAATGGGGGTAAGAGATTTGAAGATTGGCCAGTGCCTACCAGTACCAAGGTTATCCAGAGATTTATTGGTTTTGCCAATTACTATAGGCAGTTCATCAAAGGATATTCTCCTCCTGTATTTCTCCTATCATTGCCTTAATTAAAAAAGGGGGTAGACATAATTCTTGGAATCCACAAGCCTTGGAAGGCAAGGTTAAGATCTGGACCTGGACACTTCAATCCCTCTTACTGACCCATCACAGACCCCTAGTTATAATTCACTGACAATCTAATTATTCCTATTGGTCACCTTATGTTTTATTCCCATCACCTCTATACTGCAATCTCTCTTGGGCAGGGCCCTCCTTCCTATTGTACCACGGTAATGCTGTAACTTACCACAATTAATACTTCCTAGCCAGTTCTTGAATGATTTGCACTTTGCATTACTTGCACTACCCATGTATATAACATGTATGTTTCCCTCATGTATATTAATGCAACTGTAAAGTGCCACGGAAGATGCTATATAAATACACAATAATATGCTAAATATTTTCACACTCAGCCTTGATTATGCTAGCATTTTGATGAGTCTGGTCCATGGTCTGGGGGGGAAGGGGAAATGCAATTGTTAATAGTTTAAGGACAGGTGTTTGTGGCTAATTACCTGGTAGTAGTATTGGCATGAATTGAACTTGAAAGTGATAACAAGTTTAATGTACTCCAATGGCCTCCACAGTCACTAGATCCTATTGAGCACCTTTGGGATGTGGTGAAACAGGAGATTCGCATCATGGATGTGCATGTGCATCTGACAATTCTGCACAAATGTGTGATGCTATCTCTGAGTAATGATTACAACACAATGATTAATCTATACCACAAAGAACTGAGGCATTTATAAAAGCAAAAGTGTACTACCAAGTTGTACCTAATAAAGTGGCCAGTGAATGTAAAGGTAAAATGATTGGAGGATTATTTATTAAACACTATGTTTGTACTTCTTTTTTGATAAAAAAAACAGCAGAAGGTGCACCCCCCCCCCCTCCAAAAGCAACCCAGTATCCTTGGCTTGCTGAAATATCGCTCCAGGAGATTGACATCAGAGAGTAATATTTAATTTGATTGAAATATTGCCTGAAATTTTTTGTAAAATCAGGTGAAAAATGTCTGGGAGGGAGTATTTTTTTGCCAATCATATGTTCTTTATTAGGCCACACTATTGGATGCACTGAAATATCAGCAGTACCAATTTACTTCTCATCTGAGAGACTACAGATCAGTTTATTGATTGGTAGTTTGGCTGAAGAAAAAATCCTGCCAGGGTTGACCTATGTTGTACCTAGCCTAAAAATAACTAGGTATCTTGCCAATGTGATTTTTCTAGCCTTGGTCTTTTTAAACTTTATTTATGTTATTTTTGTGTACAGGGGATTGCAGTAAGGGTTCGGGCAGTTTGATTTTTAAGATTATTTAAGGGGCAGAATTTCAGTACTCATTCAAGGGCAGGATGTCTAAAACCTTTGCAAGTGAGCAGCACCAAAGAGCAATGTGTTGATCTGTCCCACACTTGAATATTGACCTGCCATTTATATATGAATAAAATCACACAACAATACTGATAGTACAACTACTGTAGAGTCTGAGCAGTATAGGTCCAACTGGGGTAATAATATACAATTGCTCCTAAAATATGGGATTATCCTGACATTGCATGATTGGGATTGTTTAGTGTATGGGCCCCATAAGTTACGAATTTAAAGGAGAACCATCGTGTGCCTAAAGTTTTACTTTACTTTTAACGGAAAGTACTTGGGACAGGGATATAGGACTCGTAATTCCTACCTCCCAATATTGTTTCTGTGAGGAGCAACAGCCCAAATAAAACAGATTCTGTCACTCTTCTTCCTGGATTCTACACAATCTTTAATACAGGAATAATCCAGGACTAACCTGGCAAATGAAAACTGTATGTGCTGTAGCTCCTCAACGAAATTATATTGTGAGATAGGAATAATCAATCCTACCTCCCTTCCACAGGTACTTTCCATTTTTAAAAGGTATATTTTTAGAGTATAGTTATCCTTTAAAGCTGAAAATACACCTTAAAGGGTATGTACACAGGAATTTTTGTTTTTTAAATTGCCCATTAGTGGAAACTATAATTCATCCCCACTATCACTGTACTGTTTTTTTTTCCGTTAATCTCCCCCCTATTTCATTAGATATCCAGTCTGAAACAACTTACGTTTAAGCATTTCTGTAAGCAGTTTTGCTGTAGCTGGAATGGTTTGACAGTTGGTGTGCTGTATGCTGTATGCAGTTTTCACAGTCGGTATGTGGGAAAATAGTCAGGTCAGTGGTCAGAGCCTGAACAAAACAAGTATTATATTAAAGGCATGTAGCAACACACACACCTTACTTACCTACTTACATGTATTTATTTATAGATTAAGATGACAAAGTAATTTTTTCAGTATACATACACTTTAAAGGGACAGTTCAGTGGAAATTATCAGTATTTGTTAGATTGTTAGTTTGTGTAATGCATACTTAGTTATTTTACATATTCTCTCCCATTTTGAAAAATCAGTTGATTTCATACCCTTAGCTATTCCCTGCTGTTGACATTAGTGAGCGAACATTTCAGGTTCTAATGGTCCTTCTTCTTTCCAGGATGCACCACATCCTTGGAATGTTCCTAACAGTAATTTCTACTAATTGGCTGTTGGATGGGTCAAACATGCTCAGATCTTTACTGAGCAACTGAATCAACCCAGGCGCTAGGTCATAACGGTCTCTATTAGGGGTCCTGCAAACAGGAAGTCACTATTTCGGTTGCATTTATTTATACACAGACACAATGCTGAATGGGCAGATTAGGATGAAAAAATACTGCTCTTTTTTCTGTGTATTCTATATTATATGTATTTGCACTGAACTTCCCCTTTAAGTTAGCCATACACGGGCAGTTGTTCTTCTAATCAGATTTCCGATCGAGTGTGACAATTGGAAGAACCGTTTGACCTTGAGGCTCCAAACTTTCCAGATTTCTCCTTGAAATCTGCTGAGAGATGAAGACTGAAGATGGTGTCGGCAAAAATTTCCCACCTGTCACGACCTTAGTTTTTCTGATAAACCGCTCAACATTGTCGGAAAAAAAATTGTTTTTGATATTTTGAATGATCCGATTGAATTTACCGGATCACTGAATATGTCAGTCACGTGTATGGGGCCCTTTATTCTGATCCACCAACCTTCATCCTATCTTACCCCAGACATGTCATATGGGAAGCGATTCCCTTGGGCCTTCCTTTTACACAGCTGTGACAACGCTACAACTGTCTGCCTGTAAAAAGAGCTGTACTTCACCTTGAACCTGTCCTATAGTACAGACCTACTTAACCCCAGTCCTACCCACCATTAGATCATGGTATCCTGTGAACTACCTTCACCTCCCTGCGTGTCCAAGTTCCTCTCCTCTTCCTGTCCTTCCCATTCCCAGCCTTTCTCTCCACATTCCCACTGCACCTCTCACACGTCAGTTAGTGCTGAATCACACACTTCTAGTTCCCTCCTTCTCTCCACATTCCCACCGCGTCTCTCTGTCTCCTGCATCCCGGTCGCTTTGATATTCCCCCCACCCCGTTCCCTCCCACACTCTCCCGCCTTCCCCCATTTCCTTCAGACTTTCTGCTTCCCTCTCTCTGTCCGATCTCCCCTTTAGCGATCCCTTCCTGGGGGCACTGTGGGGGCCACGCCTTCCCCAAGGAAAAAGTCAGGAGTCAGCCCAGAGTGTCCTTATATGGGATCAGACTGACGGCAGCGATGTGGAGGTGGGTCCTGCCATAGGGAAGCCCACCTTACATTGTTACTATCCCCTGCCTGGAATGTGATGCTCGGAGCTCTGCACTGCAGGGAAGGGAAAGGAAGGGGGGGGACGAAACTAATGTTCTAGGGGGACTTTCTAGTTCTACACTCCATGTTCTGCTGTGGGATTGCTGATCACTACGCGGTAAGGCTCTTGGCTCTTCCATTATATCTTCGTATTGGCTGAATTCACTGTGTGATCTACCGACCCTGGTAAAGTTTACATGAAGGGTTGGCCTTAACTTGTCGTTGAACTACAACTACCGACATCACATCCGGCTATCGGAGGGGGTGAGGGGGAGCTGGGAACTGTAGTTTTAACACAGGTTATAGGGGGCAGGTCTGCTTTGGCATTCCTGGGCTGTCTGTACTTGCCCTTGATGTAGTTCACATTAGTGCCTATAGATCTGATACGTGAAGCTGTGTTATGTGAATCATTGGCTTTTGACTGAACTGGGTCTGTCTTTGCAGTTGTTTTCAAGGACTTTCCTACATCCTTGTGTTCAGTCCCCCTGTGTATTGGGCTGTAGGTAGATTACTTGGTTTGCTGAATGTTCATGAAGAAGGTGAAAAGAAAACAAAACGGATATGTGTTTCAACCCCAGCAGAGGTTAGTTAGGGAAGAGGAAAATGACTGCAGTAACCTCATCTGCAGTGGGGAGGGTGGGGGATCAGGTGGCTGCTAACAGCTGCCCAAGCAGCATTCTGCTTTAAACTGAGAGTCTTCTGGGAGACTTCATTACATATGGAGGAATTTAAGGCATTTCATTTATGTTTTTTTTTTGTAAAAGCAGAACATCATCTGCAACCATGAACCATACTACACATGCGCCAAATATCCCACAACTTTGTCATTTGGATAAGGTTAATAAAAGCTTGCTACAGAAACAGCCCTGTGTGTGATCAGAAGTTCCTTCTGTCAGTTTGTTAGGTTTAAATGGCAAATATTGTTTTTTAGTTGCAAAGTATATTTAGGAGGTGTCGAGTTTCATTTTAATGGAAGGGCATTTTATAATGTTAATGAAGAATGTAGATGATTGGCTGCTTTTCCATTATTAAACTGGCTGTTTTTCTGCTCATTTACTTTAATGGTCACAAGGTTTACATCCTGGTTGGTTACTGCACTAGGCTGTATTTCTGATTGTTAGCAAACCGCTAAAGGTAACCCAATGTATAGGTTTTTGGACACATCTGCAAGGAGTTTGTATGTTCTCCCCATACTTGCGTGGGTTTCCCCCGGGCACTCTGGTTTCCCCCACAAATCATAGACAAGACATACTGATAAGTTGTATGTGTACATAAAGTGATTAGATTGTAAGCTCTTCGGAGCACGGCCTGATGTGAATTGAGTAAATAATTGTAAAGTGCTGCGGAATATGTAGCACTATATAAGAAATAAAATACATACATACATGCGCATTGTGATATGATCAAATGGTCAACTTCACTTCCAGCATGTCCATAAACCAGTGTTTCTCAACCTTTTTATCTGTGGGGACCCCTTGAAACAATTTTCATGTCTCGGGGACCTCTACATAAAATTATGATTATATACATTATACAGTATCATTATTTTTTTCAGTCATCAAATCATCAAAAAACCTAATCTTTACAAATGTAAATGATAGATCTATAAATACATCTCTATTGAACAAAATGCACTCTAATTCACACCAGGGTGGGAACCCTTACGTTAAAACATTACTTATTTTCATTTATCTCTCAGACATCAATACACCAAACACAGACTTTATACAGAACATTGATAAATATGTAGAAAAATATATCTGCATTCATCAAAATTGTGGATCTATACAATTTCTGTCAATGTTTTGAGGACCCCCATGCAACCTCTCAGGAACCCCTAGGGGTCCCGGACCCTGGTTGAGAAACACTGCCATAAACTAAAGGAATCTATTTTTGAAGTCTGATTTGTTGTTGGGCACCACTAATGATACAAATATTTACTATTGAGGATATTGTACAATGTTATATAGTTAATACCTTTTTTATTACAGTTAGTCATAGAGTTTGCTTGATCCTTTACCACACTGTACAATAAAGGTTATTTTAGAAAATAAAGAATGTTTATTTAAAGGGGAGCTGTTGTAAAAAAATAATCTCCTTCTCGGAACATTGATTTCACTTACCCCTTCATAGTCCTAATGAATATAAAATAATAATTCTTAATCTCAATTACAAGATAATTTTTTCAAGTGCGTTATCTGATTATAGGGAGCTGCCATTTTAGCATGGGCACTTCTGGTGACCCATACTTTACTTCTCCCTGATGCCTTGCTGTGCAAATTTTGCCATATATAAAAGTTGGATGGGAATTCTTTTCTCCGTACCTTGGTGTGCAGATTTGTGTCTGTGCTGGCTGTCAGTAATAATACAAACTAATACAGTGATAATGTTCAGTTAAAAGGGTCTGTTCACCCCTCAAATGAAAAATTGTATATAGGAAAACCACCCACTAAAAGAGTTAGAAAGCTGATAGATGTAAACAATATATGTTATGCAGCAAAATTATGTGCTGCCTCTCAAAAAAATTCCGTCTCCTCTTCAAGAAAATGTGGATGGGGTTGGCCAGTGTGTACCAGCCCTTAGTACAGTATGCAACTAAGCCAAGGCTAGAAGAATCATAGGAGCCAATGCACCTAGAAATTCATACCTGGCACCTAACTTTTTGCACCTATCGACAAGGCTGGATTGCCTCTTAGAGTTGACTCAATGGCTCCTAATGTCAAATATAATTTTTCCACCCTAAGCTATTGATTATTTACAAATGGCCTCTACAATGGACTTTTCATTATTTAATTATTAAACATACTATTATTTTGTAGAGAATGTTGCACACATTATAAATACATCCCAGAGGTGAAAGCAACAATGATGGAATGTGCTTCCACATCCACAGACATCTCTGCAGGTGGGATCTAGAAACGGATAAAATATTTTGAGATTCCCTTTTCAAGTTTAGAGTAGAACAGGTTTATGAATAATCCTTCGCAAATGATAAGCTCTAACCTTCTATCCTGTTTAACCTATTGAACGTTAGTTTTTGCCATACCCCTTATAATTAATATGACTTAATAACTGGGGCAGTGGCTAATCTATTACATCTACCAGTAATGGGAGGACATGATCCTATTCTTTAGCGTGAATATTGCATGGGACTGCGGCAGACCATCGTGGGCCAGGCACAAAAACACCTGATTTTGCCCTAGAATTTTTTTTGCCATGTGCCCAGCCTAACAGTTCAAGATATATACCTACATATTTGTGTTAGATTAAAACATGACTTATGTAACCTGTGTGATGCTGATCTAATGTGCTGAAAAGGTGTTCCATCTCAGACTCTTAATACCACGGTTGGAAAAATGATTGTCAATAGGAATCGGACAATTTTACAATTTTAGGTTTCATTTGGTACTACATGTACCCTGTCTGCAACTCGCTGGCAAATCAGAGAGCCATGTGGTGCATATTGTCCAATAAATACACCTCTTCAGCTTGGAACATTAACCATAATAGAGTTTTTAAAGATAACATCCAAAATGAGACTCAAAACTGATGGCTCGTGATAGAAACACAGACTTTGGGGAAGTGGTGTCAGGCGGGTGGCCTTTACAGGGTTTCCAAAGACTTCCAAAGAGTGCAAAAATTTAATAAATTTGTTTTTATCATAAGCCTTGAAAAGCGAGTCCTGTTAATTTGTAATACATTTTCATAGACCTCAGTAGAAAACACTTGCCATCGCTAGATTGTTGTATTTTCCAGCCCTGCTTTGTAAATAGAAGGAATAGGTGCCAAATGTCTCTGGTAAACATGTAAGTTGACCTAAGTTACATTATATATTATGTTAATAGGAAACATTATTTTTTTGTATAATTGTTTTTAAACATTGGATGGGGTGTTAGTGTAGCTTGCACCCTCTAAGAACATACAAAGAGATGCAATATCCCACGCTAACAGGAAAACAAGCGCTAAATTCACGCTAACTTGTGTATTAGGTTTTGCTATGCCATTTTGCGCCATGTGTTGCTCTTTTTTTAGGCAAAAATTAACGCCTTTTCAATTGTCTATAAAGGGGCAAAAAAAGTTTGCAACTTAGCGCTAGTGTTTTCACAATCTATTAGTGGTCGCAAAGTTAATGCATTGCAGGAACGAGTGCAGGTAGGTTGTGAATCCAAAATGTATTGCATCTCCCCCAATGTGTGTAGTATTAGCGGTGTCCAACGCTGTCTTAATTAAAGCACCAATGCAAAGTGAAGGTCTAGAAAGTTTTTCTTCCCTTTCTTGTGGGATTTATTTAGACTGTCATGACGGTCATGAGGTAAATTGCAGTCACAGAAACCCCCCAATGGTGTGTGAGAGTGTTTTTATTGAAGGAAAATTTGAGAAAGCCTAAAATAATAATGTAATACATAAGGCTATGGACTTTCAATGGGGAGGTGCAGTGGAATATATCCTTATAAAAACCACTTGGCTACGTAGCTAAGAAGTTTTTATAAGAATATATACCACTGCACCTCTCCATTAAAAACCTCTCCACATTAATTTAATGTTTAACTATATTACAGGGCACAGACCTGAACATATTTTATCAGTTCAACCACCACCGGCATTCCTTTCCATTCAGTGAATAAAATGGCCGCGCTCTTTGACGAATCTATGTTTAGTAAAGCCCTGGAGACCCAGATGTCTTATGAGTCATAGGAAAGACATCCAGGTCTCCCGGGCTTAAATGAACATGGAGCGCGGCTGTTACACTCGCCCTGTAATATAGTTAAACATTAAATTAATTAAATTATTTTTTGTTAATCTGGAGTGGCTGTATTATGTTGAGAGGGTTAATTATTTTAAATAAAATATGGCACAAAACACCATTTTTGGTTTAAAATTATTGAAGCCTGTGTATTTATAAGAAATAATCTGCTCCATTACTGCGTTATATAAGGTTTATAAAGTCAACTTGGAGTTCCCTGCCCTGTATAAAAGTATGAGGCCTACAACCCCATGCTTTTATATGGTCAGGAAACTCCTCTGTAACTTTATATCCTTATATTACATTGTAAGGGGTGTATTATCCCTTATATCAGTGATCGCTAACCTTTTAGTGCCCAATATACAACCCAAAACCCACTTATATATTGCATAGTGCCAACATGAATACTGAGGTTTTATTTTACAAAAAACAACTCAGATAGGCAAATAGACAGAGACAGATACAGTAGATAGAATTGATTAACATTGAATGTTATTTGCACAATAGATTTTGATACACTGATGTAGTGTTCTCCTCTTACTTTCATTTGAAGTTGGATTCTATCAAGGGTAGGGGGTGTTTGGAGGATTGCACCTACTGAATATTGGCAATTACCAGCCTTGGTGTGCTAGAGTGAATCTATACTTGTTTTGACCTCTCTTGTAACCAGAATAACATGTCTCTCTGCTTTACATGTAACACACTCTGGTGAACTCTACTGTGCATGAGTGCCCACAGAAAGGGCTCTGAGTGCCATCTCTGGCACGCGTGCCATAGGTTTGCCACCACTTCCTTATATAATACATTTGACAAATGTTAGGATTTAGAAAGTTTTACGTGGATATTGAATTAGGTCCTATACTTTTTTGGCAACCTGTGGTGTATGTTTTTTGTTTTTTTTCCCCAAAGGATTTGTACACTGTTTTCTTAAATTGCTCATTACTGGAAACTATAATTCCTTCCACTATTCTTAAGATATCCAATCTGAAACATCTTACATTCCAGCTGTCAATCACGTGCCTTTGTATCATAATCTTTTCTATATATAGTTTTGCTGTAGCTGGAATGGTGACAGTTGGTAAGTGAACTGCATGGGGGGAAATTCCCTCTCCCAGTGCTGCTTCATAGGGATTACTGAGCATGCTTGCCCTCGCAGA
Organism: Hymenochirus boettgeri; assembly: GCA_019447015.1. Taxonomy (NCBI): domain Eukaryota; kingdom Metazoa; phylum Chordata; class Amphibia; order Anura; family Pipidae; genus Hymenochirus; species Hymenochirus boettgeri. The sequence continues at coordinate 169,631,470 of CM033470.1, read as the reverse complement.
GAGTCAGATAGTCTGTCAGGGGGCCTGGGGGACTGAGAGACTGAGCTTGAGCAAAATAAGTACTGGATTGAACTCATGCAGCAAACATATCAGAATAAATGTTGTTTACATGTATTCATTTATAGATTGAAATGAGGCAAAGTAATGTTTTCATTGTACTAATCCTTTAAATCCCCCTTACTGGAAACTATAATTCTTCCCTGGCATAGTATATCTGTCCCCATTTTCGTTAAATATTCAGTCTGGAACATCTTACATTTTAGCTGTCCTTCCAGTGCCTTATTTGCTGTAACTGGAATAATGACAGTATGTGTGAATTGCATGGTGGGTAATTAATAGAGACTCTATTCTCTATTAATTACCAACCATGCAATTCACACATACTGCAGACACAGAAGTGGAAGGGAAGCACCTGCAGTCATAGTGCAAGTTAACTGTTTAAGTACAAGAGTTGGGAGTAGCATTTCCCACCTCCCTGTAAATTATAGGAAAATCTGATGGGAAGTAAAATATGGGTAAAGTGTTTCTTTTAAAACAGTTCCAGATGTTTCTGTAGATCAGAAGTTAAAATTTTGCAGTTTAAACTACCTTTGATTACTCAATTACATCCAAATGTAAATTAATTAATTTTTTTTATTGTTAATCAGACGTGAAAAAAACACATACTGGCAAATCAAGACAAAGGGGTTCCAAATGCATATTGAAAAAATGTCACCTCCCCCAGCAAGAATTTTTTCCACTAGGTTAAAAATAATAAATGGTAGGCCAAATTTAGAGATACACACAGAATTTCTCTCCGTCTGGTAAATACGGTTGTTTTCTTACTTTCTTAAGAGCAGCAGACCAGTAAAAGCTAATTGGTTGCTATGGATTGCTATGCTATGGATTACAGGGCCCTTGCTTGAGTTTCTGTGTAACTTCTCCGACAGAAATGCTAGGGGTGAGGAATTGCTTAGGCTGTAATCAAATACAGACTATGAATGAAAATATGTTATAATTGTATAACAATAGGTCATGTTACACAATGCCATTAATTTTGTATTGTATTTCTCACACCACTACATATGAAATAGTAAGCCCATAACAAAATTCCAACCTGCTTTAAACTGTAATTTCCTTTTAGATAAAATGTACATAGTTGCATTTTTAGAACTACATTTGAGTTACTAAAGAGATTACACAGGACTGTGTTTATTGACTGTGTTTATTGTGGTATGTAATACATTATTATAATCGCCTATTCACCATTCCATAGCTGCATAGTACCCAGAGTGAGAACTGGGCCAGGATAGGGAGTGTATGGCCAGTACTATGCTCCATATGCAGGTTGAATTTCAGACGACAAGCAACCGCCTGTTTCCTGTGGCTAGAATACTTTGCAGCCCTTACTATCACCATAGCAGAGTCCACAAAAAATAAAAAACTATCCTCTCCACTGCTATTACATTACTAGAACTAGAAAATCTAACATTTTACCAGATCACATAAAAGATAAGAAATAAAATCCTTAAATGCCCTCGCCTCCCTCTGCTACTCTTGAATCTTTCAATCCTGTGACCCATTCAGAAGTCTCTCACCTGCTTCTGTCTTGTCCTCTTGATCCCATGCCCTCTGTATTACTTAAGCACTATAATCATGTATTTACTATTATTACCCAGAGTAGTGCGCTTTAAAGCGTGAACCGATCGCACTTTAAAAAGCACACGCTAGTGTGGCCACACTAGTGCGCATACAATCTGCATTTTTTGCGCAACATTGCACGATCGTAGAACATGTGCATGGAGTTTGGTAGTGCTCGGACACACTCTAGTGTGGCCTCTACCTTTCATCTGGATTTTTCCCTTTCATCTTTAAGCATGCACATATTAAACCCATCCTAAAAAAAACCTTGCTGGATTTTGTCCTGCACATTCCACTGACGCCTCTGTGTAAGGTTGTGAATGAACACTTATATAATCTTCTTCTTCTTGACCTCTCCTCTGCTTTCAACATCATTCCTTCCTAATGCAAATACTTTACTCCTTGGGCATTCTGAATGAAGTGGCATCCTTGTTTCTATCCTATCTTTCTAACTGAACTTACTCTGTATCATATGCTAATAACACCCCTTCTCCAGTTCCTCTTAGAGTGGGGGTGCAGCAGGGGTCTGTTCCAGGACCCTTATTGTTTTTCCTCTACATTAATTCCTTGGGAGATGTCATTAGCTTTTTTGACCTCAGCATGATGCCTAGGGATAATTATTGACTCCTTTCTCTCCTTTTCTAAACACATTGAGGGCATGGCCACACTGCAACGCAAACACAATCACATGCAATTTCATGTGCGTTTTTGTTGCGTTTGCACATGCATTTTTTCATTAACTATTGAAAAACGCATGCGATTGCGATTTAAAATGCGAAACGCAAATCGCAATAGCAACGCACCCAAAAATGCACGTTTTCTGTGCGTTGCCGCGTTTTCAATGATATGAAAAACGCAAACGCAAAAAAAGCGCAGCAATGGGGACTAGCCCTAACTATGTTGCATAAACCTGCCCCTTTTTTTTCTTTGCAATATAGCGAAAATCCTAAAGGTTCCTCTCTCTTCTGACTAACGCTGTACTTATGGATGCTCTCACCTACCTGGGCTATTGTAACCTACTACTTACCGGTCTCCCTGCTTCCCATCTCTCCCCTTCAGTCAATACAGTATCTCAAATCTCCCCTGTACCAGACAACAACCTGGCTCCTCATTAAACAGCGTACTCTACTGCACCTTCTTATATTTCCTCTCGTGTCCCCATATGTTCCTGCCTGCACACTTCGATCATCGCTGACCCATCTCCTGTACAGACCCCCCACTCTGCTTCCTCTTGCCTTAAACTTTTCTCTCTTGTGGCTCCCATACTCTGGAATTATGTTCCACTGTTCTTCATCAAGAAACCTCAATCAGCAGGATAAACCTATCCTTGCATCATACCTATATGGTAACCAGCACAGTATATGATTGTTTTAATTTGCACTGCGTAAGTCTCACTACTGTACTTCTAACCCTTTCTTTGTACCTGTATGTTACCTCCTAACTAGATTGTAAGCTTTACGGGCCAGGGGGCACCTTTCTTTTTTGCAGCAAGGCTCAAGCACTAATATATTTAATTATGTACTGAACTATTTCTGTATTTATATTTTTATCCCCCCTTGTATTTTGTTATTGTACAGTGCTGCTTTATAAATAAACTATAAAACTATACATACATACATAAACAAAGGACCCCTAAATCTATACCAAAAAGAGACAATAAAAATGTTTTCTATGCAATCCTAATAATTCCCTAATTTTACTTTATAGTATAAACACTTTTTTTTGCAGTAAAAAAATGCATTTTAAGTGATATTTGTTTTCATACACAATACATTGTTAACGGAAATGAGCACTTACTGCAATTTTGTTGTTTGATGTCCTATTCTACCTACAATTGATCTCTATAGTAATATTTAAATGCATGTTTTAGATCCTGTGTGATATCACCGCCTATTATCTGGGCTGTTTTCTGAGAACTTTGCTGCACAAAATCTAATCACCTGCTCTGCAGCTCTGTAGCTTGAGAAATAGATAATGCTGTCTATCTTTCTGTTAAAATTGTGTTGCTGCTAGGAGTTTATGGCCAGGTAGCTATGAATTTGAGTAGGGCTGATATATGAGGGGAAAAGTGACCCAATTTAGATGTTTTTCATTGTGGTATTAATTACAGTTTATTTCCCTATCATTAAAATATATAAAACATTAATGAACATAACAGGGCAAATCGCATGATCGGCTGCACTGTTTGCTGTTCAAATTTGTTTTTTGCATTTTTCTGCTTAATCAGATTTCACCTTGTATTTATCTGCAAAACAATCTGACAGCCCCGCTCTGTTGTATTGATCTGCTAACTGTGATCATATACCTTGAAACTATCTGAGTATGTGAAAGAATTTGCACACGGATATCTGTTTTTGTGTAGTGTGGTTGTTTTGCACATAGCACTTTAAAATTTTAATAGTAGAAAATCTTTATTGTTGTGTTAATGAAACGTCACAATTTGTCTTTGAATTTTATTGGGTCATAAGCTATTAGAGAAAAACTATCCTCAGTGTCAAGATTTTAATTCACAGAATACGAGCAATGCTTGCTAGTAAGTTGCATGTTCACATGTTTTGAGCCGGATGGCCAGTTTTGTGCGTCTGACCGGCCATATCGAAACACCATTTGTCACAGCGAATGTAGCCACTTCTGTAAACCAATCGTGTGATCCATAGAAGGTTGTAATGTTCCCCCATGTCTGCTCGGTCTTTCGTCTGATTCTGTTAAAAAAAAAAAAAAAATCATACATCGGACCGTCACAGGCACATAGTACTGTACATATTTCATGGTGACAATCCAAAAATAGCTGATCATCCCAAAATATCTGCTAGTGTGTACCTGGCTTTAGGCCAGTGCATGTGTCTGGAACCGCAGGCGTTAAAACATGCAATTCAGCCTAAATGTATAAAGCCATTTATCCTTAGGTTGTATAGCTATTTGGTGCTAGTAAGTTGATGAGAAGTCATAGCTATCCCTAAATCTGCAAGTTTTACCCAGATGGAAGTAATTAGGATTAGTGGTAATAAGGATTTCATAGTAAGAGGCTTTTATTGTCCACGTCTCTTCCTAAATCCATTTCAGTTTTTAAAGTTACCATATGACTTTTTTTATTATTTAGTTAATAAAGCACATAAGGACATATACCTGCATATAGCAAAAATCTTTACTAAAGAAATACTAGGCTTTGTTATATGTGTGTGTGTGTGTATATATAATACATACATACATACATACATACATACATACATACATACCAGGATATTCACTGCACACCTCTACCTTGATCTTGTTATCTGGTGCTGGTGTATAGTAGTATGGCTGTGACACTCCATCATATATGTAGAAAACCAGTGTCACACCGGACACAGGATTGTAACTTCAAATTTTCTTTAGCACAAATGTGAACGTACTATGTATCAGGGATAGCAATTCCCTTCATCAGGTACAAAAATGGCTATAACATACTGCCAAAATTCAAAGACAATATTATACCGTCCAACACAGGAACTGACATCATAACCCAACCTTTTATTCCAAATTCCTTCTCATTAACCTCTAAACTACACATCCATTTTCAGATTCCCTCTTAACCTTCAAATTGCACCTAGGATAACTGATATGGTTTAGGTACACTTACATTATAAATAATGATAAAGATTGTAGTCCCTATTCAACCCACCGTTTCTAATCTTCATTAGAAATTATGACATTTCTCTGACTGTATTATTGTTCACAGGAAAAAACATAGGAAGTCACATGACCGGAAACTGTCTTCTCCTTGAAACCAGAAAAAGTGGTTGTATGTCTACTATTTATTTTAGTATTTAAGTAGTTTTGCTTGGAATAATTTAGATTATGAGTTACTGGAGTCCAATAGTGACCATATATCTACATTTCACAGGGAGTTGGGCTGGGAACAAATGGGCCGATATTGTGTCCAGATCGACCTTTACCACTATTGACCGGCACTCATCTATTGGCAGCATTGTTGAGAAACCATGTCCTAAATTTTGTATCTTTCTAGCTTTTCTATAGTGGGACATCTATTAAAGGGTTCCCTTCTGGCTCCTCTTGGATTAATAGAATAACATGAGGTAAGACAGCTCCTTTTACCTTTCGTTTTTCAATTAAAGTGAGAAACGGTAAATAGAAATTTTCAGTGGCGATACCTTTTAAAACTCTAAGGACCAACCAACCTGCACAATATGTCAGCTGGAACCTGATAATTATAAAACACAAAAGCTGATGGGCTGCGGTAAATGGTAAAAATATATGGTTTCACAGGTAAATAATAACCTGACTTTTCAACTTTAAAGGGTATGCCCACCCCTAAACAAAAATTCCGTGTTCAATGGAAACCCCCCATAACCTTTACCTCGCATGGTCAAATCATTTCAAATCAGCAGGTAAATATACTTAACAGCCCTCATCCCTTGGCAGCTTCTGCTTGTCTTCCATGCCTTTTCTGTGCACGAAAGAAAGCAGAAGGTGCCGGACCGGCAGCAACGATAGTGATTTGGTGAGACCTGATGTTACAAGAGGAAAGTTTGCTAATACTTGTATATTATCAGCCACTATTGCCGAGATGATCATTGCTGATCATTCGGAAGTGCCAAACGGTCTGGCTGGAGGAAGCATTGCAAAATGTGTACCCAGCTTAACTCCCTACTGTCCCTAATTGTATAGGACACAGCCTTTTTTGGGCCCCATCTATTTCTGTTGTATATTGCATGCATTTTTAATATGTTGTATAAAGCTGGGAAAACAAAAACCTATACATTAGCATACTATTTTTTTCCCCCTGGCTTATAACTGTAAATTGTTGATATAAATAATGCATTACTTACCTTTCTAAAGCTTTGTACACACTGTTTTTTGCTAGGCAGTAACATTCCTTAAGGGATTAACAGAACATCACAGGTACGTCGGCAGGTAAGTTTGTAGTGCATGGCCAGCTTAAATGAAAGATTTTTTTTTTGATTTTTTTTTACAGTGCTTTTAATGCATTATATTTTTAAAGGATTTTTATTATTTTTACAAGGAAATCACTCATGGTGTTTGAAATCTACAACTCCCAGAATGCCTTGGGAGTTTTCAAACATTTGGAGGGACGCAGGTTTAACATCCCTGACGTAGAAAGATAGGTCATACATTGTTTTTAATTATCCATTTCTGGGCTGTAAGCCAGGAAAAAATGTGATTTAGCCTATAGATTTTTTATATCCCAGAATGCTAATTTAAAACAACATATTACTTGCCTTTCTCACACTAGAAACAAAAAACTGGGCTTAAACAGTGCACTCTGTTGTGCTTTTGGAATTCCAAAAAATGCAAAAACATTTTTTCCCCATCGGAACGCTGCTCACACTTAAAGCGCAACTGTGGTCTCTTCGCCCCGGGGCAGAAGCATGCTCAGTTGAGATTTAATGCTGGGGAAATCAGGAAGTACCTGGGGAAAAAAATGTCAGTTGAGAAGGAGAGCCTATTAATGCAGGCAGAGGCTGGTCACATGGCTGAAAACAGGAAGTGTTCAAGCAGGAACCTTTGCTGAACCTTTCCAGCAATACCTTTTTATAAATTTTATCTATAGATGTGATTTAGGTTTTATTTTGAAGGTATGATGGAAGGCTTTATATATTATTCTTACTAGTTTGGATGAATTCAAGACCACAGTTACCCTTTAAAGGGCATCTATACTGAAAAAAAAGTTATTTTAAATTGACCATAACTGGAAACTATAGTTCTTCCCAACCACCACTGTATAATTTTTTTGTAGATCTGCCCCTATTTCTATAGATATCCAAAATAATATATCTTACATTTCAGCTGTCAATCAAGTTCCTTGCTCTCAAAACTATTATTCTGTGAGCAGTTTTGACAGTTGGAATGCTGTATGCAGTTTTGACAGTTGGTTTGTGGGAGTCGGATGGAAGTGGGAGTGGTTAAAAGAGGAAGGTTGGATACTGCTCCTAAAAAAAATGTGTGCTGGATTGAAGGCATGCAGCAACACACGCAAATCAGAGTAAGTGCTACTTACTTGTATTCAATTGTAGATTAAGATGAGGCAAAGTCATTTTTCAGTATAGTGTCCCTTTAATGTGCTGCAGTGCAGTGTGTTTTACAAAGCACTGTGGTATGCATATGAATATGAATATGAATGCATACCTGGAAATTTTATGCATATGAATATAAATGGGGGAATGAAAATAAATGCAACCCAAAGGTATCACAATGCACAATCAAAAAACTCCCAAAATCTTTAACTTCAGGAAGCTTTCCAGTGTTGATCCATCCACAGTGAATCAAAAATGTCTAAGGGCACGGCCACACTGCTCCGCAAACGCACACGGAATTGCATGCGATTTCATATGCGATTTTGTTGCATTTTGCGCATGTGGTTTCTTCATTAGGTATAGGAAAACGCATGCGATTGCGATTAAAAATGCGGAACGCAAATCGCAACGCACCCGAAAATGCGCGTTTTCAGTGAGTTGCCGCGTTTTCAATGATCTGAAAAAAACGCAAACGCACAAAAAAGCAGCAGTGTGGCCTAGCCTTAAAGGACAATTATACTCACCTTTTCCCCGATCCACTGCAGCATAGTACCCAGGGTGAGGACCTAAAATTGCTAAGTCCTAACCCTGGGTACTTTCCCTAACTCCTGCACTACTTACTGCAAATCTGCTTCGCCGATCCACACTGTTCCACCTCTCTTCTACTGTCAGTGACAGTCGCGAGGCAGCCAATTGGAAGACATGCCTCCTTGCAGAGCGTATCTTCCTATTGGCTGCCTCGCGATCTGTCACTGAAGCAGGAAGAGCGGAGGAATGGAGCGATCGGCGAAGCAGATTTGCGGTAAGTAGTGCAGGAGTTAGGGAAAGTACCCAGGGTGAGGACTTAGCGATTTTAGGTCCTCACCCTGGGTACTATGCTGCTATGGAGGAAGAGGAGCGAGGGTGAGGTGAGTATAGTTGTCCTATAAAGGTTTGTCCATATTTTTATTCTAATATCTTTTATAAAACTGTACATGTCAGTAAGGTTAAAGTACAATAAAGTAAATTATTTATCTAACTTCTGCAGTAAAACATAAATGCTCTAGCCAACAGAGGCATGTTATCATGGTAACAGACTCAAGCATATACTGTTACATCAGGACTGGACAAATCCTTTTTTAATATAAAAAGTCAGTCAGAAAAATAAAGGCACCAATCTAGCTTTGTAGCCAGTTCCATAAACATCAATAGAAAAGTAGCCAGTTCCATAAACATCAATAGAAAACCCTTTACCAGGGATAAATATCTAGCCGTTTATGGCTTCTGGGATTTATCTAGCCTTGTGTTACAAGAACAGTCCTTCCTTAATGCTAGAACAAAACCTTGTAACAGGGCTCATTCACACTGGCTCTGTTTATTGCTCTAGAACATTAGAGATTTGACTTTCACAACTTTTCCAGACAAAAAGCAGTGGAAAATCTAAAAATTGCGAACAGACTATAAAGGATGCCAGACATGCTATGATCTGATCATAGTATATACTGTGTGGTCTGACATTCTTATTATGTTTGGTAACCAACAACAAAGTCATGACAAAAAGATTGTTCCTTTTCCATTATTGAACATGGGTAAAAAATGTTTTTTGATTGAATCTTATTGGTGCTATTGATTTTGTTATGTGTATGTCCTCCTAAAGGCTACATTAACACTGCTGGGAATTTTTTCCCCCCCCATAACAGCATATACTGCACAAATCTTGAAATCTGATCATTTTGAATCCGATTTGGGCCATGTGTGTTATAAATTGGGTACAATTTTTTCCTCTCACTAAGGTCATGTTATTGCAACATGACCTTAGTGAGAGGGAAAAAATTGGATTTAAGCAATAAATCTGAATTGAGCATATTTAGGTATCTAGTGTGAATGTAGCCTAACAGGAATTGCCTGAAATTTACCTTGGTGCAGTTGTCACCCATTATCCCTTGGTGTTATTACATGAAAGGACAGTGTTTTGGTTCCTAGTCTGCCTTGGGGTAAGGTCCCACTGTATGCATTGCTGTCCGTTTTTATTTAACATTTTCTATTTCCAGCCAAGAAAAGACCCCTCAGAATTCCTTCTCGCCACTTCAGATTTGGAGAGATTTACTGACCAATTTTTCACTAAAAATCCAATTTTCTCCTTTTTAGAAATATTACTATGGTTTGCAGAAGGTTTAATGGCAAAAAAGCATGGAGAAAATGTTATCTTTTATTGTCTCTCTAAGCTCTTTGGGCAGGATCCTCTTTCATATTGTATTACAGTATTGCTGTAAGTAACTTCTCACTCTGTACTTATGTATTACCTGTGTATGTCATGTAGGACTATGTTGGCGCAATATAAATCCATAATGATATAAATATTCCTGAGGGCTTGCATGTTTAAATGATACTTTTAGCATGAACTACTGTTTAGTTTGTGTTTTAAGTATGGAACTGCCAGTAAATTGATGGGGGGGGGGGGGGTTTGCCTACTGCTTTAAACTGTGACCATCATGCTCTTCACCTTGGGATGCCTTCCTGTAACTGTGGTGACATCAACCTATTTAAGTTGTCTGAAACCATTAAGTTATAATGTCACATTAGAGCCAGTTTTTAGCAGTGCTTTTAGTGGTTTATTGTAGATACAGCACAATCGGGGAGATTCAATAAAAGTTCTTATTGTTAAAAATGGTGCTAATTTTGCTCTAACTAATCAGATATTATTTGACATTTGAAAGCTAACATCTGGTTGGTTGGGGCATAACTAGCACCATTTTTAACAATAAGAAATTTTATTGTATAATGTTTCAGACCCATATGGTCAGGTTCTACTACAGAATCCCCAACCCATAACCCATATATACATAAATCAAATGTTAAGTGGAATGGTGTATCTGTAATTGCACCTGAGAAACATTTTATGCTGTATCTCCATTAAACCTATAAGCACTGCATAAAACTGGCTGACATAACTTGGGTTTATTAAACTTGAGGATCTGGTGTACACTCTTCACATGATTGAGTCTACTTTTAAAGCAGGCCAATCCTGATCATTTGCCTGATAAATTTTTTCCAATTTCTTGATAAGGCCGAAAATTTTGCCAATGAACAGACAATCACCCATATGCAATTTGTCATTTGTACAACGTTGTGATATTGTAGGACTGGAGATTATACCATGTATGGGCCCTTAAGTTGTTTTAATACCTGCTGCCTGGTCTCTTTGTTTGCCGAGACACACTGGACCAACCAGTCAAATATTTCCTAATAATAAAAAAGTATTTTATTTTACATTTATATTCAGATATGACCTTCATATCTTATTTTTGCTAAACATATTCGGGGGGGGGGAGAAATAAAAGTTCTTATCATTAAAAAAAAAAAAAAAAAGTTTGCCCCAACCAATCAGATGTTAGCTTTCAAATAGTATATAAGATCTGATTGGTTGGGGAAAACTTTGCACCATTTTTAACAAGAATATTTATTACATATCCTTGATAATGCTTTTGTAATGCTTAACATATTATTCAGCACTTAAGGTATGGTACACACGGGTCAACCAACACCTGGCAGAAGACTGTAGGATCTATTATACCAAGATTACATCAGAGTCCAGGTGGTATATCTGTCCAGGTGGTCAAATGGGCTTAAATATTGGCTAAAGTTTACCTGCCCTTACACTTGGTTTATCCAAGCGGATCAAACAGCTGACCGAGTACCTGTGCGATCCTCAGCTAGAAAGTTCAGTCAGCAGTCATGTGCTGTGTGTATGGGCCTTTATACTATGTACTTTGAATGGCAATCTGGACTGTATGTCAGCCCTGTATCCCTAAGAACAAATTTTTTTAGCCTATTCAGTCTTTAATGGACATCCTGACCCATCACACCAAAAAAATTGTCTGCTGCACTTTTTCTTCTGATTGGCAGATTACCAATTAGTTCATTGATCCAATTGGTCTGTCAGTCTGATAGATTGGTATACAATTACAGGATACAGAGCAGAATTGCAATTTGCTGTTTATATTTCTTTATCCTTAAGCTGTGATTCAGAGGATATGTATGTATGCAGGCTCGCTCTTGTTTATTTGTCTCCAGTATCAAGAAATTCTTCCTGCTAATCTTTTATTGTTAAACCAGATCATTCCCTTAGGTATTAGTGCCCATGTTTACTAAACATAATGGGTGGCTGTACAGGTTAATACTCAGGATATTTTCTCTTTCTCGAGTCTAAAAATAGGAATGTTGTGTGATTTGTAATTGATAAGTAAGGTTGGATAAGGTGTCTGTGTTTCTGTGTTTTTCCTTTTGTACAAATGTGTTGTTGATAGTTAATATATTTACATTATTTAATACAAAGTTACAAAAAGATATGGCGCAAAATAGATATTTTTATCAAAGTTTCTTGAGCAGTAATTTTATCCAGTGACATGAATGTACAACTCTTCTTTTGATATAGATTATAAGGACCACAGGTTTGAAATCAGTCCTTTAAGTTACTATGTAGAAACAATTTGCAGTACACACACAAAAGTGCTCTAATAAAATGTGTATTGTTCTTTTATATAATATATTGTTTATGAACATTTCTTAAGGCAGTCATAGGCAAGACAAAATATGCTAGCACACTACCTCCCCAACATTTATCTCCCCTAACCTGTTGATCCATCATAAGCCTTGCAAGCAACCATTCGCCAGATTTATCAGCAGTATGGCCATTTAATGTCTGCAATAGTCTCTTCTTCTTATGTCCGATTAGGAAATAATTGCTAGAATCTATATATTCGGGCCAGTTGGGCTGAAAATATTTTACATAGGTGAATCCCTGATACCAATAAATCCCCAATTTGTGGATTTTTCTTTAAATATCCTAATGTACCAATAATACAATATGGCAGCGGTTCTCAAACTTTTTCAGATAGTGTCGTACTTGGCAATGCAAAATTTTCTCAAGGCACACCTGTGTTCTCAATGTTGGACCTAGTTATAATTACCCATATTTTAGGTACTTTAATATATTTAATAACATTTCAAAAAAGTAAATGTAGTGTAACTTTACACTATGTTGATTTGGATACAATATACACTTTAGAGTACAAATTATCAAAAGTTATACTGATAAAAATATTTCCACTACTAAAATTCTGAGGCACATCTCTTGATATTTAAAGTCACATCAGTGTGCCCTGGCACACCCTTTAAGAAGCCTTGCAGTATGCTATTGTTTTGTATTGGCACATCAGCACCATGGTTTACAGTTAATTTATCCATTTACATCTATCTGTGCTACTTAAGAGATGATAATATATCCTATCTCACATAAACATCAGTGTGTCCTTATAGCTGGCTACACACATTGCTAAAAAAAGACAAATCCTATAGTTGTTTGCTGACTCCACCATGCATGGCAAAAAAAAAAAACTGCTAATTCCTTGGCTGATACACTATTGCCATCAGCTTTGGGATCAGTCCAGTTTGACTGATAATTTCAATCAGTCGCTATCGGACACCTATCTTATTCCTTTTTGGAATGTATAGGCTGCTATCTGTAGCCGATTATAGTCAGAATCCAATGTAATATTTTAGGCAGGATATACACCATCCAATATTTTGACCAACCTACCAATATTATAATGTATTGGTCGGTCGGCATAAAAAATTGGATGGTGTATTTGCAGGCGATCACTACCGATCTCAGTCACCTGTTTGTCTGAAATGGACGATCAGGTATGTCGGAAAATCATGGCTGACTATGAGTCCCCCTATGGACCGAACCATAGGTCGCAGCAAATTGTCAGCAGGAATGGAAAATTTGATGGTGTGTACCCAGCCTTACCCATTTTTAAAGTGTTTACCCAGGGAAATAAGTAGTGAGCATAATGAGAGCATAAATATATTTTGCAGATTTAACTAAGTGCTACCAATAAACTGACATACTGGTGCATATTGCTTGTTTAAAGGGCATGTCCACCCCCTAAACTACAATTTAACCCACTACTGGCCCCACTGTGTAGTGTAGAAAAATCCTTACCTTACATCTCTGCTCCAAATGGCTGCCCAGCAATGTCCCTCCAAAGTCCAAAAAAGTGACCAGCAGGAGCCTGGCCGAGTCCATATAGGACTCTGCCTCTTGTCTTTCCTCCAGGAGAAAAACGACATGCTCAGTGCAGCCCTCCCTCTCCCTCCCGTTTCTCTCTCCCTCCCCCTAGCTCCAAACCCCTTTTCTGTAGTGTAGGGCTCCCAACCCCAACCGCCATAGTTATTTGCAGCAAAACTCCCCCGATCATTACTTACATTGCCTGTTTCCCCCAACGTTCAGTACAGCCGGAAGCCGTGTCCCTGATTGGCTGAGAGGACGCGGCTAATGGGCCGGCCCCCTGCTTGCAGTTTCATGCAATCAGAGGGCCGGGACTGAATGTCGAGGGAAAGAGGCAATGTAAGTAGTTATCGGGGGAGTTTTGCTGCAAATAACTATAGCGTTTGTGGGTGGGGGAGGGAGCCCTACACTTCAGAAAAATTTCTGAAAATGGGTGGACATGCCCTTTAAATCGGTATTCTATCTTACAACTGAAGAGTGAAGATCTATGTTACTGTAGATTGACTTTCATATATCTATTAATTAAAACTGGGCCTATGGCACACATTCCAGAGATGGCACTCCGAGCCTTTTCTGTGGGCTCTAATGCACAGCAGAGTTCACCATAGTTTATTACCTGTAAAGCAGAGAGACATTAACATCAGTGTATCAAAATGTATTGTGCAAATAACATTCAATGTTAATTTATAACCGGTATCTACTGTATCTGTCTCTGTTTATTTGTCTGAGTTTTTTGTAAAATAAAGCCTCTGTATTCATGTTGGCACTATGCAATATATAAGTGGGTTTTGGGTTGCAAATTGTGCCCTCTGTCTCTAAAGGGTTCACCATCACTGCTCTAGTTAGTACACTAGATTGTGTGCTTCTACATTCTGTCTTGCCCAGAATGTAGAAGCTTATTTTCTGTTGTAGAACTGGTGAAATTAAGTTTAAGAATTTGTTAAGCCTTGCTTTCTAGTTGAGAAAAAAGGTGCCAATCCCATATAGGGATAAAAAAAAAAACTAAACTAAATATAAGATAAAATGTCACTCATCTGTGGTAAAGATTTAGGCTATTTTCCTTTGATGAAGACTAGAGTTAATAACTTTAATAACTACCTATTTAGGGACTGCAAATTCCTCCCACATTTTGACTGCTCCAGTGCTCTAAGGTGTTCTATTCTGCTATTTTAAAAAGATGACCTCAGATGGATAAAAATTCTCACCTTGTGAGAGCTTTGAATTACAATATAAGATCTGGGTGGAGTAATAAAATTACAAAAAGATGACAAATCCTGTTTAACTAATCCTGCCCAATCTTGTCTTGCCTTTACAAATCGAGAAAAAGAAATGTTGTTCAGCTTGCTTAACAATAGTTATGGCAGTTATATGAGATACAACTTTGTTGCAGGTTTTTGGCTTTCTTGTTTAACAGCAAAATAAGTAATATGGGTTAGCTAACCAGCAATATTAAAAAGGATTATTCCTTTGATAAAACAATAAGACATCTTCTTCTGGCTGACGTTACTACTCGTCACCAAGTAGTGACGTTAGCCAGCAGAGGATGTGGAACGAGTGGCCAAGGTCGGATGAAGGCAATTCAACACTGGCGGGGGCTCTTGGAGGGGGGGGAAGGTACAGTAGTCCCTGCAGTGGCAATACCTTGCCACTGAATATTTTTGAAAACTACAACTCCCAGCAAGTAAAGCATGCTGGGAGTTGTAGCTTCCAAACATCTGGAGAGCCAAGGAATGGGGGTTAATGTATGGGATTACTGTGCATTTAAAGGGCAACTAATGCCTCAAACAATACAGAATCAGGAGAATAGTATCCATTGTTAAAAGGATTGCCTTTTGATTTTGTATTGTTTTGAGGCTTTAGTTGCCCTTTAAATGGACAACAGAATTCCCATACAGTAGTCCCATACAGTAATAGCCATACTGGATTTGGCTATTACTGTATAGGACTGCTGTATGGGAATTCACTTCAATCACTTTACTGCTTTTTTTTTTTTCAATTTGTTTTTATTGAGAACCAGAAAGAAAAGAAAAAAAGCATTATGCACAACGTAACAATAGTGATATTCAACAATAAAGCTACAGGAGGCAATGCCACTGTGTCCTTTCATTTTGTTTCCTTATTTTAATTCTTATATTAATCCTTTTTTCAGGTAAAAATAGGTACCTTGGTTTATACTCGTATATACGGTACACACCTTCTATTAAAATTTGTAATTAATAAAAAAAATCAATAAACCAGGGATATTAATTTTTTTTTTAATCCAGTTAATGAGAATTAAGTTGATCCTACTGGTCAGGCCCTTCATGACAATTAAAGTTTCTCATGTGGGCCCTTGTGATCTTTAATTGCCTACCCTTGTATTACAGGTTTATAGTTAAGTGAGTGTGGTTAATGTGGTTATGTTTTAACCACACCTACCTGGGGTTTGACTTGGCAAAATGAAGCCACCATTTACACTGCCACTTACCATGCCATTGATGTAGGAACAGTAGCACTATACATCTAAAACTTCAGCTTATTTTTTTTAACCGCTAATTATATGCAGCTCTGTACACACTTTCTTGGGCACACAACATTCCTTCTTTCAGTGTTTAGTGCCTGAAGGTTTTGTTTTTTTACATTTAATGGCCTAGGTTAAATTGTCAAGTGTTAAGAAATAGAAATCCTATTTGCCAAAAGTATTTTAATGGGACATTAAACTGGCCTTTAAAGCTAGCTTGCAGCTGCATCTCTATTATTCACAGGGAGCAGACTGGTTCCCATCTTTTGCACATGAGCGCATATAATAAAGATAGGTGGAAAATCGGGACATCACGAGAGTAGCGCCTGCAGTTGTGCTTGACCCTGGATTGCCTGGGTTTTATGTGAAAAATATATGCATCTGTAAGCTAGCTAAAAAGGTCAGTTTAATGTCCCAAGAAATAAACTCTAATACTAGTCTGCCAGCATAGGACTCAGCTCATGAGTAGTCCAGCTTCCCCCACTGTCTGGCAAATGATAGTGAAGGCAGGATCCTTGCAGACAGAGCTGATTAAAGTTACCCAGGTCTGCAGCAAATCTGGTACACTGTTGAAATAACTATCAGGGTTGTTCAATATAATTTCTTATTAAAAATGTTGCTAATTGTGCCCCAACCAATAAGATGTTAGCTTTCAAATTTTAAATAATATCTGATTGGTTGGGGCAAAATTAGCACCATTTTTAACCATAAGAACATTTATTGTATCTCCCTGTATTCAATACTTCACCATTAACAAGTTTACAGTAGCAATCCAGAAAGCTGGAAACTTATGTTACACAAAGGCAAAATGTCACTCAAATGGTGTTAAAATGTTTTAGTCACAAAACATTGTATTGCAAATAGACCATTTTTGGCTTAATGATTGCAAACTCACGATCTGATTCCAATAGAGTCAGATCAAGCATTTGCCGATGCAGGCATACACAGGAAAGATAATTCCCTTTCTGTATATAATTTATACAGAACGATTGGTCTTTGCCCCTATAAACGGCAAAAATGTTATCGGCTCCCTATAGGGCAGTTATGATGCCGATGACGGTAATTCGTCTTCATCGTAATCTATCCATACACATGCACGGTGTTCGCCAAATACCGTTGGATCCAATGGTATTTGCTAAAAATCATGTGTATGGCCACCTTTAGTATCCTGAATTTGTAAACCTAAGAATGACGTAGGAGTCTTTTTTTATTTTATGTATAATTGTATATGCTTTATAATTGCAAATAGATAGTATAATTAAGTGCCTTTTATCCGTAGCCCCAAAAAGTTTTATTCAGTAAAGGCCCGTATCAGGCAACTATGGGAGTTTCAGTTGTTGGAAAAACAATTCATTTTGACATATTGCAAGATACACTAGTAGAAGAATGCCAATAATTATCACATTGGAAACTATAATTCTTCCCAACCACCACTGTATCATGTTTTTGTTGATCTGCCTCCTATTTCTTTAGATATCCAATGTAAAACGTATTATATTTCAGCTGTCAATCAAGTTCCTTGCTTTCAAAACTATTCTTCTGTGAGTAGTTTTACTGTAGCTGGAATGGTGACAGTTGGAATGCTGTGTGCAGGCTTGACAGTTGGTTTGTGGGATGGAATTGGGAGTGGTTAAAAGAGGGAGGGAGGGATAATGCTCCTAAACAAAATGTGTGCTGGATTGAAGGCAGGCAGCAACACATACAAATCAGAGTAAGTGCTACTTACATGTATTCAATTATAGATTAAGATGAGGCAAAGTTATTTTTCAGTATAGTGTCCCTATAAATTTTTTATAAACCCAAAATACAACCCGCACACCAACACATACTGACACTCTTGCATTTTTCAGACACCTGGAACAGGAAAACTGGCCAAGAAAGAACTAGATGCCTCTCAGGTTGCAGCTGCAAAAGACAAGCTGGACATTACCTCATTTAATTAAAGGTAGGAGTGGTCATTGTTTTATGGATACAAAAACTTTTTCTGTGTACAGTAAAAAGCACTATGGCAAGTGAAAAATCATGGAGCTCACTCTAGAACATGCCATCAACCTTGTTGTCAACTCCTTTATTTGTATAGTTTCCATTTAATTAAAGTCTGTTTTGGTGAATATCACCGGTCTTAACAAGAGTGCATGCATGAACTACTTGGTTTTTATTAGACAAGTGGCCAGAGACAAACCACAAATGTTCCGATTTCAGCTTTTTTTGTAAGGATAGCAATAGGACTGAACACGACCAGTTACTGAACAGTTACTCGGTCTAGTACTCTGTGGTTGGTCCTCGGTGGAATGCACAGAAACCCACCACATGGAAACCACACAGAAAACATCTTTGGTTCTTTACTGTAATTCTGTAGAAACGGTTGTATTTATTTTCTCTTTTCCCCTCTAGATTTTAACAAGGCATTTAAATTGTCTGTCTGGGCCCAGCTAAAACATGTGTAAATATGGCTTCTTTTTTTTTTTAGGGAGCTAATATTTTTACAAGGGAGGCAATGTTTTTTTCTTAGTGTTAGTTTTTAAATGGGTGGTTGAAAACAGACACCGTTTTGCCAAAGCACTTTTCTTATTAAATGGTTTCGCCTTTCTCTCAGTTTGCTAAGTCACTGCCTCCTCCTAACCCCACATCCTGACTTAATGAGATTACATTTTACCACAGTCTTATGTGGAGATATTTAACTGAGGGAAAGTGTTTAAATACAGCAATTAATAACTTGTTATAGCCATACCATAAAACTATAGAAACTTTTTAGATAACAGTAACTGTGTTTGCCACCTGCTTTCAATTCTGCAGCTGTATTACTTAGAGCAAGTACAATATCCACACACTCAATTTTGTAGTGAGTTAAGTCAGTTGTTAAGATACAATAGCTGGAAAACTAACTGAACTCCCAACTATCCACATGGATGTCTCTCTCTGTGCTGACATTTTGTGCGTGTTTGTGTTTGCTGTATTAGAATTTAAAGGAGTTGCATCTCATAAAATTTTCATCTGCCAAGTTATTGTCCTTAAAGGGGAAGTTCAGTGTAAATACATATATTTTCAGAAAAAAGTATTTTTTCATCCCAATGACCTTAATCTGCCAATTCAGCAGTTTGTCTGTGTATAAATAAATGCAACCGAAATAATGACTTCCTGTTTGCAGGACCCCTAGTAGAGACCATTATGGTGTTGCCCTTGACCCAGAGCCTGGGTTGATTCAGTTGCTCAGTAGAGATCTGAGCATCTTTGACCCATCCAACAGCCAATCAGTAACAATTACTGTTAGGAACATTCCAAGGATGTGGTGCATCCTGGTAAGAAGAAGGACCGTTAGAACCTGAAATGTCAACAGCAGTGAATAGCTAAGGGTATGAAATCAACTGATTTTTCAAAATGGAGAGAATATGTAGAATAACTAAGTATGCATTACACAAACTAACAATTTAACAAATATCGATAATTCCCACTGACCTGTCCCTTTAAGCCTGGGAACACTTGGGCGAGTATTTCAGTTGGGATGAATCACTGTCATTCGCACTATTGGCAATGATTTACCAACACGTCTGATCGCCCCTTTCGCCCAATATGGGAGACAGACATTGGTCGCCAGCAAAGCCACAAACGCCAGCGACTTTTCGGCCCGATCAAAGATATATGAAAATATCGGTCGGTTTGACAAAAAATCCCCTTGTGTGTACCTAGGCTAAGGCTGGGTACACACACCCGGATTTTTCATCCCGGCGAAGGAACGAATCACTGTATCAGTCGATTGGCCCAAAAAATCTGTATGCACCCAGCCTAAGACTGGGTACACACTGATGAATATTTCATCCTGGGCGACCATTTGCTGTGAAAGTGGGAGACAGTTCGCCACTAGCAATTGTGTAGTCCATATGACACTACACGATCGGCGGTGATTTACCAAACCATTCGTCCTGGCGAATTGCAGACTGACATCAGTCACTAGCAAGATTTTTCAGCCCGACTGACTGGTACATGGAAATATGTGTTGATTACGGCTGAAAAATCTGCTTGTTTTACCCAGCCTTAAATAATGAAACCAGGTGGAAGCTTTTTTTCCTTTTCTTAATGCTGGCATGCCTCACAAAACGATATAGGGAGGTAGAAATTATCAATGCTACTTCCTTGCCCCAGGTACTGTTAACTGCTCTTTTAAAAAAGACTTTATACACACTATAGTTTTCCATTAAATACGAACACTGTCAATAAAAATGTTCATATGAAACCAGTATAAGCAGATCTACAAATGAGTCATTTTTTTTTAAAATGTTGCTACACAGTATTACAGTTATGTACAAGTTTGATAAAATGTATTTAATTTTTGCTTTGAAGCGTTAATTGTTACTAAGCATCAAACCAAAGCACAAAACTCTAACTGTAAAGCAAATTGTCTAATGCAGCATTAACGGCAATCTTATTTTTTGCATATTTTAATTGGGAGGTGCCATATTGCGGAATCTTCAATCATGATTATTTATTAAATCCAGTAATAACCATAATTACAAGGATTAGTAGATATAATGGCATACCTTTTAAGGTTTAGTTTTCCCTGGACAGTCCCATTTTGGTGAGCCTGTCCTAGACTGCTGAACTTGTCCTGCAATGGGGTGGATATTGGTCAGGTCCTGGTTGGTTCAGGGCAAAGCTGGCTGTTCTGGGGGTGCCATGTCTCTTGTTCCATCAAAATGTAGGGAGGTGTAATTTAGATTTGCCATCTGTTGGAACTTCTAGGTTCTTGTGTTCAAATTTGATAAGGAAGAGAACATTTATGTCATTATCATAAGAAAGCATGTGGGTACTGAAGTAGTAACCCTACTAGAAACCCCTAAAAAGCACTCTTGCACATGTGACCTATAGTATCAAAATATTCTCATTGTCACAATATAAAAATAACCTATGTAGTACACAATACCAAAGCATAAAAACATTAAACCATAATGTCCAGAACCATAAATACAAGGGTAACTTAGGGCCTAAAACCCAAGGTAAGAAACACTGGGTGTCCCCAGTGAGAAGTGTGAAATCCAGTTGTTAAAACAAAGTTTGAGTATTCAGAGAAATGATCACTCGAAAATCCAAACCGTCCACTTTAAAGAGGAACTGTGGTCCAAAAATGACTTTAGGTAAATTGATAGGAATTGCTCTCCTGAGAGTTTTTGCAATTTATTTCCATTGTTTATTTTGCATAGTTTTGAAGATATTTACATTTTTGTGTGTGATATGGCTGCAGCATCACCAGGTCCCCTAAACTTCCTGCTTCATGCTCTGAAACCTGTCAGTCAATTTGCCCTGTGTCTCCTCTTCCCCTTTGCAGCCCCCCTGGTCCCTTTCTTAACAGCTTAAACTTGTGCCGTGCTCGTAAGTACATGGTTACAAATCAGATGGGCCACTATAGATTATGATAGTCCTAAAATAGTATTCTCCGGATACTCAAACTTTGTTTTAACTGCTGGATTCCACACTTCTCACTGGGGACGCCCAGTGTTTCTTATCTTGGGTTTTAGGCTCTAGGTTATCCCCGTATTTATGTTCTGGACATTATGGTTTAATGTTTTTATGCTTAGGTATTGTGTACTACATAGGTAATTTTTATATTGTGACAATAAAGAGAATATTTTATACTATAGGTCACAAGTGCAAGAGTGCTTTATAGGGGTTTCTAGTGTGATTACTACTTCAGTGCCCCCATGCTTTCTTATGGTTTTGATATGTGATTTAAATCCCAGCACAGTGCATTTTGGATAGCACAGACCGTCATAATAGGACCAGTGCTACTACATTTATTTAACAAATTTATGTCATTATGTATAGATGTTAGATAGCACTGGAAAACACATGGTTACTAGCAAACACCGCTCACACTTCCTACATGTCTCCCACATCGTGATGCGGTGCTCAAGCAAATGCGTCCATGCATATTTATAGCCCTAGGTTACTATATTAAGGCTGGTACACACCAGCAACTTTTTCTCCTGACCGACTGGTCAGCAAGGAGGAAGGAGTGTCGGTTGCAGCAATTGTGGCTGCGGCCGGCAGTTTACCGTGGCTGACCACACAGTCTATAGAGGACAGCCCGATCGGACGTGGTTTTCCACCATGTCCGGTTTGGCCGAATGGTCGAACAGACACGGCCAAAAATCCATGTGATTATTTCGGCCTGATCGACCGACCCTAAATATTGCATTGTGTGTACCAGCCTTAAGATGTGTTGGCCTGGGTCTTATAATTGTTTTGTTTAATTAACATTGAATTTCAGTTTTCGCAGCTAAGATCAAAGAAATGCATAATGCACATAGGGCAGTAAACATGATCAAATTCTTCTTTTAAAGATGCAAGCTTTCCCCCCTTCTCCAGTATAATTATAGAAATTATAGTGGAAAATAAAAAAAATCCTCACTACTGGCAACAGTTTAGGAACTAATGGTTGACAAGATCAACCATTCTGTATGCACTTACATAATCCTTTCCTAAAATTATATTGTAGACTGCTGTCTAGGTTATTTGCAGTTCTGTTTATTTATGTATTTGTTAAATTTTAACCTAATATTTGATGTGCTGTCTAGAAATTCTAGGAGCCTAAATGAAAAAATATGATACAGACATAGATAGGAACCCCTGAACTACATTTCTGTATGGGTATGATACATGACTCTTGGGATACATCCAGTACTGTGTTAAAAGAATCCTCTTGTCAGTGTAACCAGCTATTTGCTGTTTGGAATGTTTTTGCTTAAAGTGTACTTTGCGTCATCTTAAAAAATGACTTTGCGTCATCTTAAAAAATGACTTTGCGTCATCTTAATCTATAAATAAATACATGCAAGAAGCACTTACTCTGAGGTGTGTGTGTTGCTGCATGCCTTCAATACAATACTTGTTTTGCTCAGGCTCTGACCACTGACCTGACTATTTTCCTACCTACCAACTGTCAAAACTGCATACGGTAAACAGCACACAAACTGTCAAACCTTTCCGGATACAGCAAAACTGCTTACAGAAATGCTAAAATGTAAGATGTTTCAGACTGGATATCTAATGAAATAGGGGGCAGATAAAAAAAAACCGGTATAATGAGAGTTGGAATGAATTATAGTTTCCACTAATTGGCAATTTAAAAAAAAAAATTCCAGTGTACATACCCTTTCATTTGTATTGTGAAACACTATGGGCCTCA
The DNA here is from genome assembly GCA_019447015.1 of Hymenochirus boettgeri. NCBI lineage: Eukaryota > Metazoa > Chordata > Amphibia > Anura > Pipidae > Hymenochirus > Hymenochirus boettgeri. The sequence continues at coordinate 169,608,083 of CM033470.1, read as the reverse complement.
TTTACCCAGAGGCACAAATTGTCCGGGCAAATATGGCTTTCAGTATTTAATATTGGATTTGCACCTTGTGGTAAATCCCAAAAGGAATTTTACCCCAGCACCACTTTAAGACCAGCCATTAGCTGGTCTGAAATTTTGGAGTTAAAAGTGGTGCAAATCCTTTATTAAATACACTGCACCGGTTTCACTGGTGTCTTTTGTGAAACTTGCGCTAGCCTATTCAATATAGGTTTAACCCCTATATTGAATAGGCTTTTTTTTTAACACAGCACATATGGGTAAATCAGGCCCGATGACTTGTATCTTATTTTTTTGTTTTAAAAGTTTAAATTGTAAATGAAATGCATTGTAAGGAAAACAAATGGCAAAATCTAAAAAGCAGCATGCTTGTGAAGGTTCTCATTCATCCAGGTCATGGTAAATCGTGTTGTGTTCAGTTAGATCAACTAGACTTAAAGTTTAGTTATTAAAGACGTTTCGCTAGTCCCCCGACTGGCTTTCTCAATTCAGAATGACTTTAAGAACTAAATTTTAAGTCTAGTTGATCTAACTGAATAAAACAGATACTAAAAAGCATCAATTCATCATCATGGATTACGGTTTTATTTCTTTTAAAATTCTAATATTTGAAGAGATATTGCTCCTAAGTTTCCTAGTTTATTATTGATTCTCCCATATGTCTGGCATCTGCAGAATACTTACGGTAACTGTACTGGAGCACCTTGCGTCTTTTTGCAGCCCAGTGCCAGGCAATTAAACCTTACTGCTCCACAGCAGTCCCATTAGGATTTGGGAGGAAGTAACAAACAGACAATTTACTCCATCTAGTGTGAAGTGTTTCACTTTTATCTCTTTTAAAAATTAATTGTTTCTGGGGGTAAACCAAACAATCGGAATAGGAGATTTTGAGGGTATGACCTCTACAGGTTTGTTTGTTTTCAAGTGACCATAAACATCCAATTTTGCTGCAGATTATCTAGCATATTCCAACAAAATTAGTTCCACAATAACAAAATCTTTCCTTAGAGTTAATACATCATTAATTTAATTTCACAGCCAATGTTTTCTTTCCACCCTGGCAACAAAACGTTTCAAGCTCATGGGGGGTATGGCAATAAGTAACAGGAATATTTTATCAGGCTGTTGAAACGTTACTCTTGTATATAACTGGATTTGTTTATTATCGGAGATGTATAAGGCATGAAGTTATATCCCGCAGCCAAGAAACCAGCCATAAGATTGGTTGGTTTTGCTGGAAAGTTTCTTTTGGTTGCATCATGAGTAATGTGTATTTGCAGATTACAGACAAATTACATTAGAATCTGCTGTGTAATCTGTAATGAGTTCCCGCCAGCAGTAGATGAGGTTGGTCAGGGGAACAAACCGCAACAATACATTGAAGTTAATGATATTTTCCACTGAATTTTCCCTTTATCTTTGTTTGTATTACATATGCCTAGTCATTTTAAATATTCTCATTTTGAAAAATCTGTTGGGCAGCATAGTGGCTCAGTGGTTAGCACTGATGCCTTGCAGCGCTGAGGTCCTGAGTTTGATTCCACCCTTGGACACATCTGCAAGGAGTTTGTATGTTCTCCCCGTGCTTGGGTGGGTTTCCTCCTGGCACTCCGGTTTCCCCCACAATCATAAAGACATACTGATTGTATGTGTACATAAAGTGATTAGATTGTAAGCTCTTCGGGGCAGGGCCTGATGTGAATTGAGTAAATAATTGTAATGCGCTGCGGAATATGTAGCGCTATATAAGAAATAAAATACATACATACATTTCATCCGCTTTGCAATGCTTAGTTGTGTTCAGTAATAAGAAGCAATTTCTACTGATTGGCTGTTGGATGGGTCAAACCTGTTAAGATTTCTACTGAATCAACCCAGTAAAGGGCAAGACCATAATTCACACTATACGGGGAAATGCATACAGGAAGTCAGTATTTTGGAATAATTTATTTATGCACAATGCTGGATGGGCTGATTAAGATAATTGGAATGGGAAAATGCTACTTTTTTTCCTCTCCTTTATTTGCACTGAACTTCCCCTTTAAAGCAACTCTTGGCATATTGTCTGTTATTTTTGCTGTCTAAAATATAGATATTTAAACCAACCAACCTTTGCTGTGACAAATTTTACCTATTTAATAGTAATCCATATGTTTATGCATTTTATAAAATGTTTGTAAATGTAATTTTTACTTTTTGTCTACTACTGGCTCATCATCTGTGCATTAAAGGGCATGTCCACCCCAAAATTTAACTTTTGATATGTGGTAGGGCATGCTCCCCCAGCCCCAACTGCATTAATATAATTGTTAGAAAGTCCCCCGATTCTAACTTACCTGCCCTCTCTCCCCTGCTGCAGTGTTCAGGCCCTCTGCTTGCATGGAATTGAAAGCAGGGGGCGGGACTGGCAGCCGCGTCCGTGATTGGCTGAGAGGCAGGGGGGGCTGCACTGAGCATGCCTCAACCTTGATGAGGTTGAGGAAGTCTCAGGCACAGCATGAGTCACACACTGCTCCTACACAGCAGTTTCCTGGACTTTAGAGGGGCACAGCAGGGGAACTATTTTGAGCAGGAATGTAAGGTAAGGATTGTTTTAAACTACTTGATGTGGCCAGTAAGGGGTTAAATTTTAGTTTTGGGGGTGGACATGCCCTTTAACTGTACTTTCGGCCTTTGAGTTAACAAGATAGTATAATCTTGTCTCATTCTTTATTTATGTCAAGTTAGCTGTTAAACTTTATGACTGTGTTTTTGATGAAATGTGGGGATTTGTATTTAAATTTTTGAATTTCAGGTTTTATGTTGAAACAAAAAAAAAATCAGCTGACTGGGTTACTGTGTGTAATTGGCACTGGCAAGCACTTTAATATATGAAACTATAGGGTAGATTCAATATGCTTAAGAAAATGTAATATCAAGTTAAAATGGGTTTTACCCTTATTTTAGGGCACTACCCCATTTCCAAATCTTTTTGGAAATAGTGCAGTGCACCCATTAGAAATTCCTATTACTTCAATTACCTTGTAGTGTGAAACTTAACATTGGGTTGTATCGGGTCTTTAAAAGAACACCAGCGTCTTTTACCATGTTATCTTTTACGCATCTTCACGTTTATGTCCAGTATTGATCTTAGAATGGTAAGATGCTGTTGTTAGCATTTATTGAAGCTCCCCGCTTATGTTTTGATTTTATGTAGATGTAGGTTTGTTTGTTTAAACTGTTTCAGAGTTTATTTCCTGAAAGGTGTTTATATTGTCATCTGTTCATTAGACCATATTCTCCTCTTGCAGTCTGAGCTCTAAGTATACCTTTCACCACCTGAATTTTCAATGTTCATTTATGCAATGTTATAGGCCATCTCCAATAAACCCCAACATAACAAATGCATTAAGGGCTTGGTCCTATTATGCGCGTTGTGTTTTGCTGCCCGTTTTGTGTGCGTTTAGGACAATGCAATTTGTCCGCGTTCTGGTCCATTTGCAGGTTAACAGACGTGTTTTTCTACGCATTTGTCCGCATGTGTCCGCGTTTCCAGTCCATTTGCGTGTGTGTGCAGTTTTTGGATAATCAACAGGAAACACTGGAGAAAATGCAAAAAATAAGTTTGTATGCGTGTCTGCTTTTTTGGGGGTTTTCCATAGACTATTATTAAAGTGTGATTCTGACACACACGGACTAAAAGTTGTGCACGCATGCAGATAAAAAATGGACCACATAGATTCAGAACGCAAATTATACAGTGGGAACTGATTCTGGCGAATTTCTATTACATTTTAAATTAAATTGAGGTTTGCAAAACAGATAACGGATTGCAATGCGCATAGTGGGGCCTAACCCCAAGTAGATTGAAAAGGTTGATAAAATACTCTATGTGTGTAGATATGCTGAATTTTCATAGCTTTTTTTTACTCTGAATGTTTAGTCCTGGCTCTCTCAACCTTTTTTTTAACCTGTGTTTGTTGTTCAATGTACACTATCAATTTAAATTTTGGCTGTATTACTTTTCAGGATGGTACCATGTTAGTTTTCAGCTCTCGATACAGTACTGATAGTGTTAATAAAATGTGCAGAATTTTAAAAGGAAATTAATCACTTCTTGAACAAAGCTTAGTAGCTGGAAAAATATGCAGACAAATGGTTCAGACCAGACCTCAAAACTTCCTGCCCAGCCAAGTCTTTTCATAGAAATTTAAATGGATTGTTAACAAATGGATAGAAAAAGAACTAGGATAGGTGTGAATTTAACTATCTGACGACCATAAAATACACTGTACATATGTATAAGAGCAAGGAGAGTTAAGCTACCTACAGTAGTAAGGCAGAAATGTAACTGTCCAATATTTGACAAATCCCGTTGTATCCAGCGGAATTTGCAAAATAGCCTGGTGCAGGGTCTGAAAACGACAGTCATAGATGAAGACAAACTACTGCCATTGGCATCACGGTCAGTCAATCCCGACTGACTGAAATCTCCTTCAGTCAGTATTGGCTCCCTTAGCTTTAAGTGGAGGTAGCTCATGCAATCAGCCCTATCACCATACCGTGTAATGTCATGTGTATGGCCACCTTTAAGGTTCATACACACGCTCAATATGCGCCCGAGCAACGCCCCCCGATGGCTACTCGTCGATCCGCAATGAACGACCCCCGACCGAACACATACACACGGGCAATTCTAGGCCGAAATGGGCGTTCGTCGCGTGTAGCCGTCGGTGTCGGGGGTCGTGGCTCGGGACGCACATTGTGCATGTGTACGAGCCTTTATTTTTCAATCTCTGTATATAGACCTTCATATAGTATTTATGAAAACATTTACTGTGTATGCTTCTTTTATCTTTGTCATCAGACCTTAAAGCATTTTTTGCTGCCCTTATTAGACCTATTATTTTATTTTCCATGCTCATCTTATTGTATACTTAGAACTTAATATATATTAAAAAAATTATTTCAGAATTCATATATTCATAAATATTTAATTTATTTAAACTTTTAGTTTTAGGTATATTTTTGATAGACTAACTTAGAAGGGAATTAAACCTTAAAATATTCATCATTGGGGCAAAAAAAAGAAATTCCTGCCCTAAAACCATTAACCACTTTTTACTTTTTGAATTCCAAATATATACCTTTAGGCGTGGTAGTATCACACACCCAGATCTATCTCTTCTGTGTATACACACAGCAATCTAAACAGGCTACCTTTTGGTGGAACCGATGCTGGAGGAGGAATGTGACTGTTTGCCTGGGACTGCCTCAACTTTAGAGTTAGAAAACCAATGTCCTGGCCTGGTAACCCTGCCGCCATACTCTGCCCAATCCTCACTTATTTTCCTCCCTAAATTGCCTCCACTCTGTCTCACCCCATCCATTCTCTACCCACTATGGCCTTTTTCTGACTATTTCCATTCTCCTCCTAAGTTAGACTACAAGAAATTTGATTGCCAGCAGAAAGTTAGACCCAGTGTACTTACTGCACCCTTTTATAATGCCTTGTCTTGAGAGATCTGCCCGTGTTATGATTGTGCTCTACCATTGGATATCTGAACACTCACTGATGGATTTGAGATTTTAGGAGAACAAGCATTATTTGTGACTTATTTTTTGATATATGCTTAGACTAAACACCAGCCAAGGCACCAAATAATAGTATTTCCACCGATAACAAGTTTATTATTTGCTACTTCATTCAGTCCACCAGTCCCTCTTCCTTGGTCCTCCCGAGTAGAAGCTGTCAATCACACCTCCTCTATCACTGTGCAAGCTCATAAAGACTTTAGAGAAGGCAAATATTGCAATCTTGGGGGGGGGGGTCCTTGTTCTGTGTGTAATTTTTAAGGATGCGCATTAAAGGGCAATTATAGTGAGAAAATTGTTTTTTTTAAATTTCTTCTAATGTATCCTATAAGTCATCCCATCCACCAGTTTCTTTAAATTCTACATAGTCCCCGAGATATAAGCCTTTGAATATGCTGTGATTTGTAGGAGCTGCTACACATCATCTGTCACTCAAAGGCACACACCCACACAATCTAAAGCTCCCCTGCAGTACTGTCACACACTCTCTCACCCACACTATATGTACCATGTGCAACATATAGTCAAATGCTGTAGTGCTAAACACAATCAATAAACCATTAACCCAACAATATGAGCATAACACACTATAAAACAACCCCTCCCCCCAAACAAAATCTTATATACATACAAAACCAGTGACTCAAATGGAACACTAATACAGTATATATAATACAGTAATACCAAACAATATACCAAACAAGACACACAGTGCAATGTATGAAATATATAGACTAAAGCAACTGAAATGTAACAGGACAACAAGCAGTGTCACTGTGTTTGTGAAGGTCTCACTACAAGCTGCTGTTACACTGACTCTCTCTTCAGTGATTATGATCTCAGCTAAGCAGGGGAGAGATATGAACTTTAGGTAAAAAGTAAATAACAATTAGCAAAGTTAGAGAACAGGCAGAGTTCAGTAACTTACTTGTAAAGAATCTCAGCACCACTTGTCCTCTCTCCCCCTCTGCCCCTCCCTTCAGCATATTGCTACTTTATTCCACACTTTGATTGCTTGCAGTCTAGCTCTGGAAGGGAGGGGTCAACAGGATGTCAGCACTTCATTTAAAGTCCTTTCAACTGACAATGCTCGGACTCTGTATACAGCCCGTCACTGCTTGAGGGGGAGTAGACAGAGAGGGGAGGGGGACTACACAGCTTGGTACAAACTTCTGCCAGTGTGAAGAAACGAAGCCACACAGAAACATGAAAGTAAGGCAGCTTATACTAAGTGATCTATACATTGTATACAGACAAAGTTTTTTTTTCACTATAGTTGCCCTTTAAATATTTTTTATGGATACTTCTTCCCGAATAATTTAACTTTACTATATAGCAAGTGATAGGCAGCAATTGGTTGTAGCAAACTGTGAGTGCTCTCTAGTCATAGTTTCAGTTACTGAGTTTTTGAATGGTGGCAGAGTAGAGTTGGTCCCATGTATTGCACAGATACCAAAACTTGCTTCTGCACCTTTAAAATTATTGGTTATTTTCTTTTGATGCTTTCAGAAAAAAATGGACTTTGAAATGTACCCTCTGATCTTCTCTCCCCAGCCCTAAGTTTTAAAGGACCAGAGTACCCAGCATCAACAGCATACAATCAGAGGGTGTAATCATCTATGTAGATGAGTGCTGTAGGTTCAGTGTATGTTGACTTGTCCCACCTGTACTCATACTGTTTTGTGTACAGGCAGTCCTAAAGAACTCAATTGTTCTTTAGTTCACAGTGACTGGAAATGAGGATGTGATTTCTTGCTGTGACTCAGCTTTTACACTTTAATAACTTCCCAGTTCCACCCTCTAATTCAATGGTAAAAATGGTTTTGTCAGTGAGTGATGAAATGTGGGAAGTAAAAAAATTATACAAATGAAGCGTATGCTACAAAACAATCAACAGCAGCCAACTCTGATCTTGATATTTTATTACACGTATAACATGTTGAATATCCTTATATTTAGCTTTGCGTATCAAATAAATAATTTTTTTTAGGTTAAAGGGAAAGTTCACCCCAATACAATATGCTGCAGGGGAACAGCTAACACCACAGGCAATTACTAAATCTGTTTCCTTAACTGTCTGCTCTGAACATGTGTGAGTCATAAAGTAGGAGAAAGGGATCAGGAGGAATGTCTTTACCCATTTTAGGGGTTATTTAATTTTTTTAAGGTTGTTCCTAATCTGAAATATAAATGGGTAAAGTCTGTAACAAATTTTACTATGCCCTGAAGTTCCCTGTTGTTCCATCCGCAGATGCACAGGGAAATTCTTTAATAGGGTACAGTACTATATATTCCCCCTACTCTACAGGGATAGAGGGAGTGAAGAAGTGCATGGAGCAATTGCTGTAGTGAAATATATTGCTGAGAGCACACAGGTGTATCTTTGCCAAGAATTACATCGAAAGGCAATACAAAAGGATCAAGGAGGTTAAGGAGAGTTTTGGCTAGAGATCCCATTCTCTAGTAATAAATAATTTTCAGTCAGTAGTTTCTTGTTATGTAAGAAATAACATGTTACTTTTTTAGCCAACCTTTTCTATATATAGTATACAATCTAAAATTTCCCATATATGATGCAATCGGAGCGTATGCGATTGCACAAAAAAATGCAGGTCGCATGCACACTAGTGTGGCCACCACAATTGGGCCACACTAGTGTGCGTTTTTTAAAGCGTGATCGGATCACGCTTAAAAGCGCATTAGTGTGGCCTAGCCCTAAGGGAGGCATTGAAAATGTGGGTTATTATAGGGGTAAGCACATGATTACATACGGTATATATATTCTCAGATTATCTCACTGTGAACTGCATTCGCAGCAAGAATTTTACTTAAGTACAATATACTACATAAAGAAAGACTTTGACAGTGTTTTGTTGCCATGGGCATAAAACAACTGGTTCATGTGCTCATTTTAAACAAAACTCTGTATTTTTGCAATAAACAGGTTCAACCGACTTGCATGACCTCACTGTCTGTCTGCATGTCACATGATGTATATTAGTCAGTGAATGTAAACACACATAGTTTGTCTGTAGTGCTTCATAAAATTAAATGTCACACAGTTGCACAACATATAAAATGTAAAAAAAATAATCCTTAAATCTGTCTGTCTCTTATGAGGTGAAATAACAGCTAGCACCTGCACATTCCTATCCCATTTTAATTTTAAAGGAGATCTAAGCCTAATGTGAAAGCATATTTCCCCAGAATACCTATAAACTGGAAGATAATTTCATAGTACTAGGTTGCATTAACATACTTGTAAGAAGTAGATTCAGTTACTAAGAAGGCTTCAGCTGTAACTCTGCCTGCCCACGAAGACATCTAAGCCTCCTTTGGATGTGTTCAGAGATTCAGCCAACACAACTGTTTCAGTTGGATATTTTCACAACCATTTATGTTGCTTAAGCTGAAATGACATTAAAGGGGTAGCCTTTTATCTTTTTTCACCGCTATGAGTGAAAAGATCCCCTGCTAACTGACTGTAATATCCCCTAACATATAGTATTGGGAAAGGGTTGTCATATCCCCTGGCAAACGCTCCCCCTATCAGTTACTAGTAGTTGCTTATCTCTGTACCCTATTCAATTTGTTGATATCCTTTCTTGGACTGGTGCCCAAAACGGAACGCCATACTCAATATAAGATCTCACTCAATATAAGATCTCTATATAGAGGCAGAATTGTGCTTTCCTCCTCAGAATCAATGCTCCTTTGTATATAGTAAAGCATTTTATTTGCAGTTGCAGATACATCTTTACAGTGCTTAGAGCAGATTTGCTCAACATTTTTATCCTTGAAGAACCCTTGAAACCGGTTGGATGAAACTCCTAGTCTCGGGTGGGCCCTGTGGTCACACATCTTTACAGAGCTTAACTCTAGCATGGACCAAAATCCCCTTATGTACAAAGCTCTTTGAATTGAATTTCCAGCTACCGTATATACTCGAGTATAAGTCGATTCGAGTATAAGTCGAGGTACCTATTTTTACCTGAAAAATTTGTAAAAACTGATTGACTCGAGTATAAGTCGAGGGTAGAAATTATCACCACTACTGCCTTCTGATTCTGTGTTGTTTTTAGGCTTTAGTTGCCCTTTAAATGGACAGCAGAATTCCCATACATGAATCCCATACAGTAATAGCCAAATCCAGTACCAGTAACCTCCAATTCTTTGGCACTCCAGATGTTTGGAAACTACAACTCCCAGCATGCTTTGTTGCTGGGAGTTTCAGTTTCTAAACATGTGGAGTGGCAAGGTTCAGTAAACATTTAATTAAGCTTAGCATCATTTACAATTCTCCTGAACCCCATATAGTAAAGGGCCCTCTGAACCCCATATAGTAAAGGGAACTCTGACCCCCATATAGTAAAGGATTCTCTTACCCCAATAGTTAAAAATGTCACCTGAGAGTTGTAGTTTCAAGCTGTCATTTGCACTGTACTAGCAGCTGTTTTTTGCCCCAAACTGAGGAGACCCATCAAATTTACAGCATCCAGTGACAGTGCTGAGTGAGTCCAGCAGGCAGAATACAGGAAGCAGGAAGTGTAAAGGCAGATCAGCTCCTGTAACTTTCTATACAGGTTAACACAGTGCCACCTACTGGTTACTATCTGTAATTGCAGAATTTGGATCTAAATTAGGACTTGACTCGAGTATAAGTCAAGGTTAGGTTTTCAGGCTAATTTTAAAGCCTGAAAAATTCGACTTATACTCAAGTATATATGGTATACTGTACGTTCTTTTCATTGACTTTTTAATTTCCTTAAAGATTTTACAAGGTAGTACATTATAAAAGTTTCCTGTATGATTTGTAATGAATATCAGATTGTTGTTGTGTTTCATTGTGAAGGAATCATCAAGAAAATCTGCAGAGCAGAACTTCATAGAAATAGATTCATAGCAATACCTTATTGGGTTTTAAAGGAATAGTTCACTTGGAAAGTGAACTATTCCTTTAATGTATTGATTGAAGTCCGGGAGGTTAAGGAGCTATGCCTTACCTCCCGTTCTTCAATCAATTGAGCATGAGCAACGCACGAAGAAAGAAGATATTTACCTTGCACGCTATCCTCCGCAGCAGTGACAGATCCTTACTGCTTCCTGGTTCAGATTAACTATAGCGCACATGCTTGACAGTGGTTCACTACAATAGGGAGTAAGATAAAGATCTTTTAACACTACACAGTTGGGCCAGCAGTGGGGCAAATTTTAGTTTGGGTAGGTGGGCATGCCCTTTAAACTCATTCAGTGTAACTATATTGAAACCAATAAAACCTGTTTCATGTACTAATGGAAATATTATATGTCTAACTTTTGTCCCTCTAGATTTTTGAAAACTATAACTCTCTGCATACATTGGTTCAGAATGCAGGGAGTTGTTAGTTTTAAAACATCTAAAGGGCCCCACAACTAGAACAGTTACTTTTCCACTCTGTTAATAGCCTTGACATTAACAGCACTGATCTCTTAACACAAGGTTGGCAGAGGGAGCCCACATACTTAAACAGAGTCACTCGCTCACACTTGGATCCTGCTGTGCACCCAGTAACACAACACGGCAGCTCAAAGCACATGTGACCCACATGCACCACACACAGGATGTTCAATGTGACACCTTTTCGCTGCCTTGGTGAGAGTTGGTTAACGCATGCCTACATCATCCTGTGAGTGTCTTGACTGGGCAGTTTTGGTGGGAGTTTTGTCTGATCTTGGGGCCGGGTACACACCTATTAAACCCACATCTAAATTTTTTTGTAAATTACAGGATTGTTCGGGTGGCATGAAAAAGTAGCCAGGTGGGCTGTCCTTGCTAAATGCAAAGGAAAGTTGAATATGTGTTCTTTCATCATATTGCTTTTAATATTAATAAATGATTTCCTTGTTTATCCCCGTTTGCTACCAGAGGCTGTCCTAGCCAAGACGTACACAAATAATGTAAACTAAGAAGCAGAATAAACTAGAGGAAAGTACAAAGAGTGATAGACTGTTAAGCCTGTGGAGGTGAGACCATGAATATGCATGCAGGAACCAGTGGCAAGAGTTAGCAGTCTTACTGTCTGGTGAAGATATACCGTATGTTTGTTTTAGATATTTATTTTTTTTTAAATGTATTTTGCAGTGAAAAAAAGAAGTACTAATTGCTTACTATGAAAATGCTCTTTCAATAGGTATACAATTAAAAAAACTAGGCATGTTAACTGCTTCTTAAGCATCCATGAATTTGAATTTAAGTTTTTACCATGACGTGTCGGAAACCCTGGAATGGTATTACAACCTATAGATTGACAAAGCATGCTATAGGCATGCTTTGTCATATGTAAATATGCCACATGTTGATACAAGATTGTTAAACAGGTGCCAGGTAATGAGAAATTCAGTGTTTGCTAAATGTACAGGGGTAAGTGTGAGTATACGGTTTTGCAGCAGTTGTGGCAATATCTGTTCTGGTATCTGTCAAACCAGAACAGCAGAACTTATATTTTCAAATACCTGTTTTTTTTAAAGGCATTTAAAGGAGAAGGCAGAATAAGGATATTCCAGTAAGATATACCTGTAAGAAACTCACTTCCTTGGTAAATAAAACTGAGCATGCTTAAACTGAAACAAGCTAAGGGAAGAGGCAGTAGTTAACTTTCTTTGTAAAGACCTTAAACATACACTGGAAACATTAAAGCATTAATACTTTTTTACCTGTTACCCTTGGTCTCCTGAGCTTTTGTCATCATCTCCATTCCAATTTAAGGGTCAGATGTAGTTTCTGACATTAATTTGACTCCAATCAGATCAGGGGCGTACCTGAAGGGACCTGGGCCCCCCCACAAGTTTGGGGTCTGGGGCCCCTGACTCCCTCCGCAGACTTGACTGATCAGTGCAGGACGAGCCGGTTTTAAACAGGAGATTGCGCGTATGAATGGAATATACGCACGGTCAGCTGTTTAAAACCGGGACCGAACATCCGGAACTGAACCAGAAGTTCAGGTCTGGTCTTTTAAACAGCTGATCGCACGTTTATTTCATTCATACACGCGATCTCCTGTTTAAAACCATCTCGTCCTGCGCAGATTAGGGGCTTGTGGCGGGCCCTACTGCCGTCCGGGGTGGTAGCTACGCCACTGAATCACATAAACATTTAAAGAGCATGTCCACCCTAATATTCATTTTTTTATATGCCATTCCCCATGGGCTCCCAGCCCCAATCGCATTATTTATTTTTTTATAAAGCCCCCCAAACTCTACTTACCTCTCCTCTTTCCTCCGACACCCTCCCGGCCCTCTGCTTGCGAGGAAATGCAAGCAGAGGGGCGGGACCGGCAGCCGCGTCTGTGATTGGCTGAGCGGCAGCCAATCACGGACGCGGTTGCCGGCAGCTCACTTCCGCGTAGGAAAGCGGAGAGGTAAGTAAAAGATTGGGGAGCTTTCTAAAAATAAAATTTATGCGGTTGGGGCTGGGGGACATGGGGGAAGGCTGCCATAAAGGGGTTTGAAGCTAGGGGGAGGGATAGCAGAACGGGAGGGGGAGGGAGGGGGGAGAAGAGCTGCAGTACGCATGGCCAAAATCTCCGGGAGGCCGGAATCAGGCAGTGTCCTATATGGACCTGCTAGCCTCCTGGTGGGCAGTTTTTGGGACTTTGGGGGGGCACTACAGGAGAACCCTATGGAGCTGGGATGTGAGGTAAGGATTAAACTACACTACATGGTGGGGCCAGTAGTTGGGGGGATTATAGTTGTGGGGGTGGACATGCCCTTTAACCCTTTCACTGCCAGGAGATTTTCATTTTTTTTTGCGTTAACTGCCAGAAGAATTTTCAGGATTTTGTCCTTAATCGCTTTAGACTAATTTTACAGTAGGAAACCTTGCAGTAAATCAGGAATATTATACATTGTTTTTTTCAGCATAAAGTGTAGGATGCATCTGTAAACATAATAACATAAATATAAACATAAACATTAACCCTTTCACTGCCAGCGGATTTTCATTTTTTTTTGCGTTAACTGCCAGAAGAATTTTCAGGATTTTGTCCTTAATCGCTTTAGACTAATTTTATAGTAGGAAACCTTGCAGTAAATCAGGAATATTATACATTGTTTTTTTCAGCACAAAGTGTACTTTAACATGGTAACAAAATTTTGTAACTTTTCTGGAAATTTTACTGGAATTATGGGTAAAATTTGTAAAAAAAATGAAAAATTTGCAATTTTCATGGATTTTTCCCATTTTTACTTATAGTTATCTTAAGGTTACGCACAAAAATCTTACTTTGAAAAAAAACACTCTCAAAGGTAGAAATCATGCCAAAATCCCAAGTAATGTAAAAAAAAAGTTACCAAATATCAATCTCCCAAATGTCCGGAATCAAACGGTATGCCCTATGTATGGTTACACACGCAAACGTGGAATCAACTAGCCACAAAGTGAGCCAATGAACAATGGCCCAATTACAGCAACTTTTCAGATTTGTCACACTAAACACCCCTCTATATTAGAAATACCCCCCCAAACTATATATTCTTGGAATCTACACACCTTCAGCTACACAATGGTGTGATTCCTTATGCATACCACCAATGGTGTGGGCGCAGTTTCATGTAAAATTTTCACTTTTTTACCAGATTTTCAGGAAAAATTTATAAAAATACAATTCAAAGTTAAAAATCATGGCAAATTTCCATGTCATGTAAAAAAAACTTGTCAATTATCAATCTTCCAAATGCCCTGAATCAAACGGTATGCCATATGCGTGGATGTACACAGGGACATGGCCACCAACTAGCTCAAATGGGACACATGCACAAGTGTAATTACAAGAAAAAAATCAAAGTGCTCTGTAATTTCAAACAGCCCCAAAACTTGGAAATGCCCCCACAAATAACCCCCCCCACTAAATATCACTCTCCCAC